>CM028132.1:972685000-973285000 GCA_016271365.2 Neoceratodus forsteri | reverse complement strand
TGCAAGTTATCTTTGTTGGGTGATTCTAACAATAATATGAAAAATGAAGCCCCTATGAATACCAGTTTGGCTCAAACCCTACTCCCCAACTCCGCACTGTGCACTGATTTATATTTTCAAACGTACCACAAAATATTCTATGTTCTGTTGAATTATGTCAAATATACTGCAAGGAATCAACCTGAAAGACAAAAAAAAAAGTTATATTTGAAGAGTTACATGTAATAACTTTAACGGAATACTCAAGCTCATTTTCACACATACGGGAAGACACAGTGATATGATAATAAAACATCCCATCCTTATCATGGTGCAACATCAAGTTAAGCATCTACTGGTGTACAATGTCAACCCCAATATATGACTATAGGTTTATGACTGTATAACATCAGTCTGCATTTACCACCCTCCAGTGAGTTGTAATTCCTCCTGATGTTGCCGGTTATAAACAAATATTGTTTTCTTAATACACTCACCTAAGGAACACTTGATTACTGCATATATATATATATATATATATATATATATATATATATATACGATGCTTGGCATCGGCTGACATGAAAAGCCAAGTAGAATATCAGATTTGCAAGGTAAATGACTATGTGTTTATGACTGGATAACACATCCAGTCAGCATTTTCGCCACCCGTAGTGTGTGTGTTAATGCCTCCTGATGTTACCTGGTTATAAACAAATAGTGTATTCCTTACTAGTCAAGAAAATCACCAAATTGGAACTTTCTTGTTTTGAACTTGCAACTTTAATTAACATACAATATGCAGTATCACAACATAGGAAGAACTTCACATATATCAAGTTAGGATCAACAATTCACAGTACAGCTGATATCCATCAAAAGTTAAATGTTCCAAAAGTGTCTATGTATCAGTGAACTGATAAATGTAAAAATCAACCATTGTTCTCTTCTGATTTTCGGGTGCTGTCCCAATGAAGATGATGCACGAAAAACTCTAAGGGATCAAGTCAGGATAAGTGTTATTAAATTGACCTTAAACATTTGCAAGAACACATAATACATTTAATTCAGTGATAAAAGCAACAAATTTTATGTCTTATTAATAAAGCATATACATCAAAGTATTGTTTATAGTTTGTGAATTCAATTCTCAGTCTTCTGATTACATTTATTTTTATATTGTGTCATAATACAAACAGTATATTACATGAACAAATAACTGCTGTACAAGTAAGTGAGAGTGAAAATATGTATTATATATGTAAGCAATAATACCCAACAGGTTGGGCGTATTTGCTATACGGACCATGCAGGCGTAATATATGGAGATTTGAAATTTTATTAGATGCGTTATGCCAATTGAAAATTAGGCTGGGCACAATGATACAGGACTCACGTGAAGGGGTTAGTACTTTTTATCTACTGGGCTCTGTTGTCAGATAGACCAGGGCTTTGGGTAAGGAACTGGCCAATCAGAAGCCAAGATTTTACAAGCTCATTTTCTAATGAGTGTTCATCATACTAATACTTCTTTGAAACAGCTCAAGAATATCAATTGACAGACTGAAAATATTGAAAATATGTAACCTTAGAAAAGCATATGAAACATATTCAAAGCGACATTTCAGATCAATACTCCTGTATACATTTTTCATCCAGCAGAGTGGAGCAGATGGCCAAACCATCCATGACTTTCAACATGTCATACTGCAGGACTTTACTGACATTGTGAGTGGTCCACCATGGCTCAGGTGTGGTGGCACAACACATTAAGGGGACTAACAAGGTGAAAGAGTCTAACATGTTCCAACATAAGAAAAATAGGACAAGAGGACACAGCATGAGATTAGAGGGATGCCAATTAAGGGGTAATGTGAGGAAGTTCTTTTTTAAAGAAAGGGTGGTGGATGCATAAGCGGCCTACTTCAGGGCGGTGGATATGAATACGGTGCAGGGCTTCAAACAGGCATGGGATAGGCATAAGGGAGCAATACAGATGAATATGGATAGATAGGTCATTGACAAAGCAAAGTCCAATGGCACATTTATAATGTAGAAAAGAAATGGGCAGACTGGATGGGCCTTGCAGTCCTTATTTGCCATCAACTTATATGTTTCTATGCACAATGGTGGGGGCGGAAAGGATGAGAAGGGACTTACAAACATATAAACATACGAAATTTGCCAGCAGATAAAGGCCTAGAGGTCTATCAAGTCTGCTTGAATGTGTAGCTAGCACCCCTTATTCTGCAGCTGCCCCTCCCTTCCCCTTCATTAACCCTCCCCCTTGTCCTATCCCATCCTCATTTGAAGCAATCCGCTGTTCTACTGCATACCACTTCAGCAGGTAACGCATTCCACCCAGCCACCACCCTCTTTGTAAAATCGGTTACCAACTGTGTTACAGGCTGTTTGAAAAAAAAGTCAAAAACTACTTTTTTTAAACTGGTGGGAACTGGTACCTCACACTGAGAATTGGATACAAGAGACAATCCACCAGGCAATGGATCTTTTTAGTGGCAGGTTTCCTTTACCCACCTCACAATAGTGAGAACAATTGGATAGAGTCAAACCTGTGACCCTTGGTACGCTCTATGTAGTAGCTAAGGGCTCTTTGACAATCAAACTGTACAATCTCCTCTCACCAGAGGAGGAATGGTCAGAAGTACACGAGGAGAGACATGGATTGATTAAGGTGAAGTCCAAGACCACTTTAGGCAAGAACTGTCTGTTAGTCCTGAGGACCACTTTATCCCTATGAAAGGAGATAAAATCAGGCTCCACTGACAATGCTTGTAGTTCACTTATCGCCTGGCAGAATGATGGCTACAAAAACTCAGTTTTCAAGTCAAGTACTTAAATTCTGCTGAAGACAAAGGGTTCAAAAAGGGGTTGCATAAGCTGGGCAATGCAAACATTAAGATCCCAGGCAGGGCAGGGTCCCTGAATGGGGGTTGGTGTGAAGCAACCCCTTGAAAAACTTAGAAATACCGGATGAGACTGAAAGGGAAGAGGTTTTTCCTGCTGATAAGAAAGCAGAGCACGGCTGCCAGGTGCACTTTTAGGGTAGCTGGTCTCAGCTCCAAATAATTCAAATGTACCATATAATCCAGAACTGTGGGCAAACCGGCAGACGCTGGGGAAATATTCTTGCCAGAGCACCATATGGAAAATCTCTTCCATTTGGAATTATAAGTAGCCCTGGTGGAAGGCTTCCTAGAAGCCTTCAAAATATCGAGTACACCTTGAGAAAGGTGTAGGTCAGCAAACTCTAACTCTTCAAGAGCCAGGCCTTGAGATTGAGAGATTTGAGATTCGGGTACCAAACTCTCCCCTGGGCACAGGTTAACAGATTGTGATTCCTGGGAAGACACAGGGGAAGGTGGACTGCTAAGGACAAAAGGAGTGGATACCAGGGCTGTCTGGCCCAATCTGGAGCAATCAGAATCATCTTGCAAGGTTGAGATCTGATTTTGACTAGCACCTTGAACAGGAAAGGGAAGGGGGGAAAGGCATAGAGATGCGGTAGAGGAGCCCTTGTTCCGGTGCCTATCCTTATCCTTCTTACGATGGCCTTTGGGGGAAGTGGACGCCTGCCTCGGTTTTTGAGCTCCTTTTACATTGAACTCGTCTTGTTCTTTTTCAGAATATGGGCTTCCAGGGATTGCTGCCACCTTTTCCGGTTAGCCGCATTGAAGCTGAGGCAGTGCTGGCACTTCTCAAATGGGTGATTGGGCCCTAGGCAGAACAGGCACAGGGAATGTCCATCCTTGTGTGGTAGTTGGGCACCAGGGACTACTAGGTAGAAATCTTTCCGTGGGGTCCTGCCACCTGCCAGCTTCAGTCCTATAAGTAATTACCTACAGCAAGAGCCCTCTCGAAGTAAGATCTGGGATTATAGGACACATATCCCATGCAACCCCTCCCATGCCAGACACAACCAAGTAATATGTGGAGAGCGTCTTACCAGGATACTGTGAAGTCAGAAGCAGGAATCTTGAAGGGACGATGTCCGTCAGTACTGATAAATAAAATACAGGAATGGAGTCACAAAGGATCCGTAGTTCTTAATAAATTATTAATATATGACATGTTCACAGTAGAACAATACTTATCTGATGGTGAAGGAGTCCTCATCTGTTCAGGCATGTGAAAGAGAAACATCAATAGGTTAATATGAAAAAGATACAGTAATGAGATAAGAAACCGATAGTGGATAGATACTGCTGGTGCATCGGACTACATTAGAGTGTAATGGTGCATAAGAAAAAATTACAGTTGAAGAAGTATTATAATAATAATATTAATAGTGACATAAAGGAATAAAATTAGTTAACAGATAGAAGAAAATTTGTTTTTAGTAAAGTTGATTAGAGAGACTAGTGCTCTCTGCCTAGATGGCCAATTTTCAAGTGACTGTAGTATCCCGGTTGGGATAGGTGATATTCCTTTTTGGTTCACTGGCCCATTGTTGCCTGGGCAATCAGTTAAGTTCATTCACTGACCCTTCTAATGGAATTCTTCTTTGCACCTCTTCTGTAAATGAAGCATCTAGTTCCCGTCTGTCAAATTGGCACAACATGCACCTTGATAACATGCGCTATCACGAATGTTCACTTAGACCATCAAATTGGCACAACATGCACCTTGATAACATGCACTATCCCAAATGTTCCATGCGACTGACAAATTGGCACAACATGCACCTTAATAACATGCGCTATCACAAATTTTCACTTAGACCATCAAATTGGCACATGCAACTTGATAACATGCAACTGTCAAATTGGCACAACATGCACCTTCATAATTTGTGCCATCACAGAATCACAGTTCAACTGTCAAATCGTCCAAACATGCACTTTGATAACATGTGCTATAGCACCCTAATATAGCATGGTGGTTAATCTCACTCTCAAAACTCCCCACACTGGGATACAACGATCACAATATAGTTTAGTTTAGCATAAGGATAGATACTAACTCAAGTCATACTAGGACAAAGGTTTTGGTTCAAAAATGCTGACTTTGCTGAAATGGGAGAGGTCTCAAAAGAGCTCTGAGAGAATGGGGCAGGAGGGGAGTGGAAGAACAGTGTAAGCATCTAAAGGAAGCCTTAATGGAGTAACAAACCAGTGCATCAGATTGGTATTCAAAGGCAAGAGAACAAGAAAGTTACTATGGTTCCTCCACCATACTCTAATCTGAATACATTCCCCCTAGTTGACCCTCTTCAATGCTGTCACTTGCCCCTTCTGACCCCTCTTCCTGGCACTGGATCCCCACCCAGACCAACCCCTAAATCTTCGTACTCTAACTCGACCACCCTACATTCATGTCTGCCCCCTTTACTAACCAGGACGAGAAGTGGCAGTGGAGACAGAAACAGCACAAGTAGGGAGAGAGGGGTTTGGAGAGGGACATCACAGAGATAGGAAACAGGACAGCAGGGCAAGTCATACGAGGAGAGGTTGAGGGCACTGAACATGTACTCCCTTGAAGACAGGGAAGAGAGGGAGAGAGAGAGAGGAGGGACATGATTGGGAGCTTCAAGTACTTGAAAGGGATAAATAAGGTGATGGCAGGAAAGAACTGGATGACGGGCAAGGGACTGCCCCCCTTTATAGTCACGCTGACGTCACATCACCCGACGACTGCTAGCTACAAGTTTGCTGTGCAGTTCTGATGCCAGGAGATGCAGACCTATAGATGAAGACCTACTGCAGGAACCCTCTCAAAGTAAAATCAGTTGTTTTCTGTCCTTTCTATGGTCCTTAGTGGTTGTCATGTACCAGGTAAGAGATCTCTTGACATCCAGTCTCTCTCCCCCACCCGCACCCCGATTGTGCAAGTCAAATATGTTTTTTTTAATCAGCCTGCCATTGCCTGGCCTGTACACAAAAACCCACATTTAGTGCTAGAATACAGTTTACTTGTGATTTATGTGACAGTAAAATATATGTGTACCTTATTCTTATGTTATATGTGCCTGAACCAAGATGTATGTTAACCTTGTATATGCCTGATGCCTGATGATCATTTTTTTGTTCCATTGTAACCCGCATTTGAAAATAGGCACCTGGTTGTCTAGTGTGTGCACCCGGTAAACAAAAGCAAATAAATAAGTTAAGCATTTCCCCGTGTACAATGTCAGTACACACACCTTCCCATACCAGACCCTACCTCTAATTTCTGTCGCTGTAAAAATGTATATTTTCTATCCAATAGTCCGTCTCTCCCTTCCCCGTCTGAACAAGTCAAATATTTATTTTACCAGTCCGTCATTGCCAGGACTATACACAATTATAACAATGGTCTGAGAAATGAAGCTTTTTGATTGGCTGTAAACATTCTAACAGCCTTATGTTAATCTTTTATTAATATACTTGTACAACTTACCCATATATTGAACAAAATTTAACACTGTTTAAAAAAACATTTTTATTATAATAGCAATAAGGCACTCCCAGAGGTTATGTTAATGGTCAGTTAATCACCCTTTAGGGGCATGTCGCACTCAGCAATGCCTCGTGCCACATTATGCCACTAGAGGGTGATTAACAGACCACATCAATGGCATCCCAATACCCTCATAAACCAAGCACTGCCACAATTGAATTTCCTTATATGTGAATGTGTTGTGCGCTTATAGGGGGTCGTGATTTATGCAGGTCCCCCCCCAGCCTCTCCTTGACAATGCCCTCCATCACCTTGCCCACCACCGATGTCAGGCTGACAGGCCTGTAGTTCCCTGCCACCTCCCTTGATCCCCCCTTGTGGATAGGCAGTATATGCACCACCTTCTGATCAGGGCTAAGAATGCCTTGAAATTCCAGGAGCACACTTTGAGATTATGCTCGGAATGAGCAATGAGTGTCTCAGTGAGGATACACAGCTCTCCACAGCACGGAACCAAGACATCCCAAGGCCTATAACCCCATAATCTAATTGATGAAGTGCCTTTTATGGGATTATGATAAATATCAACATGTGTAGCCAGAAAAAAACAATTAACATTAGCTCTAAAACTTTGAAAGTTGTATCAGGGCTCAGGGAACACAGTTTGGAGGGATAAAACATGTTTTAGGAGACAGAAAAGGAGTGTCTGATTTGGGAGGGGAGGGTGTTCCAGAGTGAGGGCAGTCTGTAAGAGAAAGCAGCTGAGCCAGAACAGGAGGAGGGTTGTGAGGAGGGAGAATGTGTGGGTATCCCTTGACTGAAGTGAGTTGGAGGCCGCAGTAGAGGGAGACAAAATTGAGGAAAGGTAGGACGGTAAGGACCCAAACCTATATGTAGAGATAAAAATAGCAGAGTGAATTTGCCACCACTAGTGTAGGAAAGTAAGGGAGAGGGACAAGTAGAGGGCACAGTGATGTGTGCAAGGAGGGGCATGTAGAGCAAAGTGACAAAAAGCACTGTAGAGGTGTCATGCTGCCTCAGGCAGGGGAGGCTGATGCGGTGCCATAAACAACATTGGCATAGTCAAATCAGGGGATGATCATCTTGGTAAGGAGCTGACGTCAAGTATTTAGGGAGAGGGCATCCTTATTTCTGTATAAGGTGCCCAGTTTAGTGTGAAGTTTAACATGGATGTGTTCAACATGTTTACAGTAGTCAAGCCGGGAGTTCAGTCATATACCCAGGTACTTGTAATGGGGTACTACGTCTAGTAGGGAGCCATCAAGGGTGGTGAATGGGGGGTGAGGAGATGGAGGCAAGTTTGTGAGGGGTTTACTGCAGTGGATATGGACGGAAGATCATTTAAGAAAATGAAGAACAGTATAGGGCACAAGATGGAGCATTGGGGAACACCAGAATGTATTGTGAGAGAGGGAGAGAGGAATTCACCAACCTTGACTTGTTGGAGTTGCCAGAGAGGTAGGAGTTAAATCAGTTTACAGATGCAAGAGAAAGGCCAGCGGATGAAAGCTTGGTTAGTAAGAAGGGATGAGACACAGAACTATGAAAAGATGGAGTTTGTCAGGAACATACCAGTTACTATATGAAGAATAATATATGCGGTAGTGTATATAACAAGAATTTTACACACAAGATGCTAAGGTGTATAGCAAGGGGGTTCTCATTCAGGCAGAGGGAGGTGATCTCGCCCCTCAACAGGTCACTGATCATGCTGGACTTGGAGAACTGTGTGCAGTTCTGGAGGCCATACCTGAGGTGGGATTTCAAACTACTGGAGGGAATGCAGCAGAGGGCAATGAGGATGTTACAGAGAATGGAGGGGAGAGACAACGAGAACGGGCTGGGTGAAGTAAACACCCTGGAAGAGAGGAGGGATGGGGGGACATGATCTAAACTTTCAAGTATCTGAGGTGAATCAACAAGGATGGAGCCAACAGGGTTTTTAAACTGAGGAAGGGAAGGAACACTAGAGGGCATGGGATAAGAATAGAGGGGGGAAGATTTAGGAGGGAGATGAGGAGGCATTACTTAACAGAGAGAATGGTGTCAAAGTGAAATGCCCTAACACAGAGGGTGATATCATGCAAAATGGTGGGTAGCTTTAAAAGAGCATGGGACAGAGAACAGTGGAGAGTACTGGTAGGTGACGCTGAGAATGGCCGAGAGTGAACAAAAGGAGAGGGGGGTGGGCAGATGTGACCGAGGGGCGCTAGCTGCACACTCAAGCAGACGTTTACAGACCAGGAGGTCACAATAGTTAAACTTTCAACTGAACAGTATGTGCAATGACTACTTTAAAACACTGTTTTTATTACATTTTGTCCTTTATTACCAACTGAAGAGGCAGTGTTGTGCTTGGTTACTGAGTACAGAGCTGTGAACTACAAGATCCCCAGATTTGAATCCCGCCACAGCCACTGGTTTACTTAGTAACCTTCTGAAAGCAACAGTGGAAGGCTTCAAAAATACATGAAACAGACACAGGAGAGTGTTGGGGGTGGGGGGAGGCATGTCTTAGCAGATAGCTATACAAATGGGCAGACTAGGTGGGCGTGTCGGTCCTTTTCTGCCAACAGACTTCTATGTTTCTATGTTAATATCGAGAAAGGCTGAGGATGGCCAAGAGAAAACTGACACAGGCAAAAGCAGATGTGAAGCTAAGATGTGTAGAGAGGGGTCAAGAGGCTGACAAGGCATTCTTTTAATACACACAAGACCAGACAGTGCAAAACTAGTGACAGGGTGGTCAGGCTCAGGGGGAGGAAGATGAGAAGCAGAAAGCAGCTTTACTAAATGAATATTTCTGTTCAGTATTCTCAGTGTAAGACAAAAAGCATGCTGCTACAATGCAGAATTAAAGTCAATATGTTGACATTTGGCTTCTACTGTGCTGTATTACTCCAAGAGGGACCCAATCTTGGATTGAGTTCTGTTCTTAGGTCAGAAAAAAAATATGTGTGTGATGGTAGTAGAAATCCATCAACCATTTTTTCTGGTCCTAGAGTACTGCTTACAATCAGTCTAAAGGAGAGCAATGGAAATTGTACATGAGCAGCAGGGACCTATGGACACTTGGAGACTGCCTGACCTGAATATGTACTCCAAGGAGTCAAGAAGGAAAAGGGGGAATATGACTGAGACTTTCAAAATACAAAAATCTGAAGGTGATAAACGGGGGACAGCAAGCAACCTTTCAGCCAATATGAGGGGTTTGTGATACGAGAACATAATCATAGTCTAATGGGGGAGATTTTGGAGTGATGTCTCTCTATCGACATAAAGACTCCCTCCCCCTTCCCATCGTCACAAGCTGGTCTCTAAAATGATTCTCCCAATCTTCTTTTTTACACATACGTGGTCTATGGCACTACCCCTGCTACCTCCCTCTCTAAGCTCAGCAGCCCAGGCGAGACGACCATCACCCCGGGAGCCCCGCCCCAAACAGTAAGAAACCACGTATAAACCTAAGTAATTAATACCAGCCAGTGATATAGAGCAGTAAATAGCTATGCTGCATACCTAACCCCAAATCCCTGGTGTGCCCAATGTCCATTCAAAAAGGCTTCAGATCTGTGAAGCCATCTATACCCAAACAGAGAGAAAAAAAAAAGGTGAGAAAGATCCTGTATATTTAGTCCACCATCAGGCCCAGTTCAGCGCACTGGTAAGAGAGTCGGTTCGTTGGATCTTGCCAGGAACACTCCAGGTCTTCAAAACAGCTTTCTTGGAAGACGAGCTAAGAGTCACAGCATTTTACTCATAAGTTCGGCTATCAGCTATTCAATACATCCCCAGTATCTCTTATCAACGTGGCCAATTAACCTCCAAATTTCATGTTGCTCGCCAATGATAGGTGGCCCATGTCCAATTACCATAGTATCATGTATCACTCCCGATTGCTCTACTGTGACGGGCATAATAGGCAATAAAGATATCCTTCATCTCCAGGCCGGGAGCACTAAAGATCTTCACGTGCACTATGCATATAGGGAGTCAGATAATGTGTAATCACCATTAGACTAGCTTTACCGCCACAGGATCGCTGGGGAAACAAAATAAACCTTCAACCAGGCCTCCTAGCCTGGGCTTTTGCTCGAATAGCTTTGGAGCGACAATCCAGTGCAAGGGTAGCATTATTCGAGGCCCACCAGGTCGCGGTCAATACCCGTTAATGTAAATGAGCTCCTCATAAATCAACTGTACCGTGGGGCACTACCCGGGAAAGAAGAGAGGATAGCTGGTCTATGAGCAAGTTAATTAAGTAGGATATGTATCTAGGCATGCCATCCCCCCCGAGATATTATCATGCCCTATGTCTCACAGCACAGTCTTACCGCTTGCTATCGGAGTAGAGGGTTGATCTTC
The DNA here is from genome assembly GCA_016271365.2 of Neoceratodus forsteri. Taxonomy (NCBI): domain Eukaryota; kingdom Metazoa; phylum Chordata; order Ceratodontiformes; family Ceratodontidae; genus Neoceratodus; species Neoceratodus forsteri. The sequence goes on along the minus strand of CM028132.1, from coordinate 973,274,236 downwards.
TGAGTGGGTTTGTGACAGCAGCTCCCCGAGGCATTGGTTGTCAGGGCCAGGACAACCATGGCCCTCATCTGAACCAGCACCACTGACTCCCCATCCAGGACTCACTGTGCAGCAGCTCCCCAAGGTGTAGGTTGTGAGGGCCAGGAGAACCACAGCCATCCCCCAAAGCAACACCCCCTACTCCAGCACCTGGACTTACTGTGCAGCAGCTCCCTGATGTGTTGGTTGTGAGGGCCAGAAGAACCACAACCCTCCGCCAAAGCAGCGCCCGAGACTCCAATGGCCAGACTCATGGTGCAGCAGCTCTCTGAGGTCTAGGTCAAGAAGGCCAGAAGAGCCACAGCCCTCTCCTGAAGCATCACCACCGACTCCTCACCTGGACCCACTGTGCAGGAGCTCCCAAGGTCTTAGTCATGAGTTAAAGTAGCAGCACCGTCTCTACCCCAAAGAGCTCAATCCCATGCCCATGCTGACAGAGCAGCAGCTACCTTAGAGTTAATTATGAGGGCCAGGAGAACCAGGCCCTATCCTGAAGCACCGCCACCAACTCCCCCACCCAGACTCACTGTGCAGCAGCTCCCCAATGTGCTGGTTATGAGGGCCAGGAGAATAGTGGCCCTCCCCGGAGGAGGGGTCAACTTTCCCCTGCCTGGACTTGCTGTGCAGCAGATCTCTGAGATGTAGTCGTGAGGGCCAGGAGAACCTCAGCCCTTCCCTGAAGCAGTGCCGCCTACTCCCACAGCTGGACTCACTGTGCAGCAGCTCCCTGAGGTGTTGGTCATTAGGCCCTGGAGAATCATGGCCCTCCCCCAAAGCAGCGCCTCCGACTCCCATGCCCAGACTCACTGTACAGCAGCTCCCTGAAGTGTTCGAACTGAGGACAAGGAGAAGCACGACCTTCCCCCACCAGTGCTCACTGTACAGCACTTCCTTGAGGTGTTGGTCATGAAGGCCTGGATAACTATAGCACTTCCCCACAGCAGTTGCGCTGATTCCCTGACACAGACTCACTGTGCATCAGCTCCCTGAAGTGTTGTTCCTGACAGCTAGGAGAACCACAGCCTTCCCCCAAAGAAGTGCCGGAAACCTCCAAGCCAGGACTCACTGAGCAGCAGCTCCCCAAGGTGTTGGTCGTTAGGGCCAGGAGAACCACGGCCCTCACCAGAAGCAGCACCGCTATCTCAGCCCAACCATATTCACTATGTAGCAGCTCCCCAAAGTGAGAGTCATGAGGGCCAAGAGAACCACAGCCTTCCACCAAAGCAACACTGTGGACTCCACTGTGCCAACTCACTTTGCAGCAGTTCCCTGAGGTGTAGGTCATCAGGGCCAGGAGAAACATGGCCCTCCCCAAAAGCAGCGCTACCATCTTCCCCACTGGGATTTAGTGTGCAGCAGCTCCCTAAGGTGTTGGTCATGAGGGCCAGGAGAACCAGGGCTCTCCCAAGCAGCACGGGTGACTCACCCACCTGACTCACTGTGCAGCAGCTCCCCTGAGGTGCTGGTCATGAGGGCCAGGAGAAACACAGCTCTCCTGCAAGCAGCTCCGCTGTCTCCCCACCAGAGTCACTGTGCAGCAGCTCTCACTGAGGTGTTGGTCATGAGGGCCAGGAGTACCACAGCTCTCCCACGAAGCAACGCTGCCAACTCCCCAGCACAGATTCACAGTGCAGCAGCTCCCCAAGGTGTTTGTGTTGAGGGCCAGAAGAATCACGGCCCTTCCCTGAAGTACCGCCCCCTGACTCCCCTTCCCTGACTCACTGTGCAGCACCTCCCTGAGGAGTTGTTCTTGATGGCTAGGAGAACCATGGCCTCACCCAGAAGAAGCGCCACCAACTTCCAAGCCAGGACTCACTGTGCAGCAGCTCCCTGAGATGTTGGTCATGATGGCCAAGAGAACCATGGCCCTCTGCCGAAGCAGCACTGCTGACTCCCACATCCAGATTCACTGTGCAGCAGCTCCTCAAGGTGTTGGTTGTGAGGGCCAGAGGAACAACGGATCTCTCCCAGCAGCACCACCAACCTCTACCTGGGCTCACTGTGCAGCAGCTCTATGAGTGTAGGTCATGAGAGCCAGGAGAACCACGGCTCTGCCCCCAAAGCAGCACCACTGATTTCTTCACCCAGACTCACTGTGCAGCAGCTCACTGAGGTTTTGGTCATGAGGGAAAGGAGAACCAGGGCCCTACCCCAAAGCAGCGCCCCCAACTGCCATGCACAGACTCATTGTGCAGCAGCTCCTGAAGTGTTGTTTGTGAGGGCCAGGAGAACCACGGCCTTCCCCCAAAGCACCACCCATGAATCCCATGCACAGACTCACTGTGCAGCAGCTCCTGAAGTGTTGTTTATGAGGGCCGGGAGAACCATGGTCACCCCAGAGGCAGCACTGCCAATTTCCCCATCCAGACTCACTGTGCAGCACATCCTCGAGGTGTAGGTCATGTGGGCTAGGAGAACCATGGCCCTTCCTCGAAGCACCGCTGTCAACTTCCCCACCTGGTTTCACTGTGCAGCAGCTCCCCGAGGTGTTGGTTGTGAGGGCCAGGAGAACCACGGCCCTTCCCCAAAGCAGCGCCGCTGATTCCCACGTCTGGTCTCACTGTGCAGCAGCTCTATGAGGTGTTACTCATGAGGGCCAGAAGAACCAAGGCCCTACCTCAAGCAGTGCCCTGAATCCCATGTCCACACTGACTGCTGCAGCTCCTGAAGTGTTCATTGTGAGGGTCAGGAGAAGCACGGATCTCAGCCGAAGCAGTGCCGCCAACTCCCCCACCCTAACTCACTGTGTAGCAGCTCTCCAATGTGTTGGTCATGAGGGCCCAGAAGTACCTTGGCCCTCCCCCAAAGCAGCGCTGCCAACTCCCCCCGCCAGGACTCACTGTGCAGCAGCTCTCTGAGCTTCAGTGAGGGCTAGGAGAACTATGGCCCTTCCCCAAATCAGTGCCACCGATTCCCCCCACCTGGACTCACTGTGCAGCAGTTCCCTGAGGTGTTGGTCCTGACAGACTGGAGAACCATTGCCCTTCCTCGAAGCAGCGCCGCTGACTCCCAGGCCTATACTCACTGTGCAGCAGCACCACAAGGGTTTGGGTGTGAAGGCCAAGAGAACCATGGCCGTCCCCTGAAGCAGCGCCGCCAATTCCACTGGCCCGACTGACTGGGCAGCAGCTCTGTCAGGTTTGGCTTGTTAGGGCCAGGAGAACCACGGCCCTCCCCAGAAGCAGTGCCGCCATCTCCCTTGCCCAGATTCACTGTGCAGGAACTCCCCACGGTGTGAGTCATGAAGGCCAGGAGAACCACAGCCCTCCCTCAAAGCAGCACTGCTGACTCCCCCACCCGGACTCACTAGGCAGCAGCTACCAAAGATGTTGACTATGAGGGCCAAGAGAACCACAGCCCTTCCCCAATGCAGCACTGTCGACTCCACTGCCTGGACTCACTGTGCAGTGGCTCCACAAGGTGTTGGTCGTGAGGCCAGGAGAACCACAACCCTTCCCCAAGCAATGCCGGTAACACCCCAGCCCAGACTTACTGTGCAGCAGTTCCAAGAGATGTTGGTTGTGAGGGCCAGGTGAACCACAGCCCTCTCCAGCAGTGCCCACTTCTCCCTGCACAGGCTCACTGTGAAGCAGCTCCCCGTGGTGTTGGTCATGCGTTAAAGGAGAACCACGGCCCTTCCCCAAAGCACCACCCATGAATTCCATGCAAAGACTCACTGTGCAGCAGCTCCTGAAGTGTTCTTTGTGAGGTCCTGGAGAACCACAGCCCTCCCCTAAAGCAGAGCTGCCAACTCCCCTGTTCAGACAAACTGTGCAGCAGCTCCCCAATGTATTGCCTATGATGGCCAGGAGAGCCACGGCCCTACCCGGAGGCAAGGCTGCCAACTTCCCCATCTAGACTCACTGCGCAGCAGCTCCCCGAGGTGTTGGTCATTAGGCCTTGGAGAATCATAACCCTCCCCGAAGCAGCACCCCCAACTCCCATGCCCAGACTCACTGTGCAGCAGCTCCCCGAGATGCTGGTTGAGAGGTCCAGGAGAACCATGGTCCCCCGCGAAGCATCACCACTGACTCCCTCGCCTGGACTCACTCTGCAGCAGCTCCCTGAGGTGTCGGTCATGATGGCCAGGAGAACCTCGTCCCTCCCCCGAAGCAGCGCTGCCAACTCCCCCACCTGGACTCACTCTGCAGCAGCTCTGGGAGGTGTGGGTTGTGAGGACAAGCAGCAGCAAGGTCCTTATCTGAACTAGCACCACCAACTCCCCACCAGGACTCACTGTGCAGCAACTGCTGTGTGTTGGTCCTGAGGGCCAGGAGAACCAAGGCCCTCCCCAAGCAGTACTGCAAACTCACCCACCTGGACTCACTGTGCAGCAGCACCCGAGGTGTTAGTCATGACAGCCAGGAGAACAATGGCTTTTGGGCTGGACACAGCTTCCAGCAAGCAGAACGCAGTTCAGATGATGTGGAGTCAAATCACGACCCACTTCTCAGCACACAGAACATTTATATGCACAGAAATTTTTACTGTACCAGGCAAAACACTCCTCAGTCCCAATCGCTCAGTCTCTGCTCAAACCAGGAGCTCAGAGGCAGCTAGAACTTCTGCCAGACCGATCGTATTCAGCAAAAATCTTCAGTCCTCTACAGGGTGAGCCTGGTCACACTTGGCTTCTTCATTCACACAGGATTGGATTTATTCTGAAAACCGCTTCCCCTTCTGTGTCTCAGGGGAGTAGGCAGTTACGCAGGCCAGAAATCAGGCCTTTCCACAGTTCCACTACTACGTGGACGGCTGCTCAGACTCGACGAGCTGTTGCTCTACCAGCTTCCAACTTAGCTCTACCCCAAACAGCAGACAGCTCAAGGATTTCCCTCAGATCAAAAGGTTCAGTTGGCTGATGCAGTTGTCAGTCAATGTGAGAGGCACTGCGGAAGAGCAGTGGCCAGGGCCAGCAGAATGCTGGGATGCATCAGAATGGAGATTACCAGTAGAAAAATGGAGGTCATAGTACCCTTGTACACCCATCTGGTTAGACTGCATTTGGAACATGGAGTCCAGTTCTGGAGGCTGTACCTCAAAAAGAATGTGGGGAGGCTGGAACGAATTCAGAGGAGAGCAACGGAGATGGTAAAAAGTCTTACCCACTGTCCTATGAAGAAATGTTGAGAGATTTGAACATGTACTCCCTGGTACAGAGGAGGGGGGCATGATTGAGACCTTCAAGTAGGTTAAGCATACAAACTGGGTGCCAGTGGAAAGCATCTTCCAGCTGAAGGGAAATCAGAGGATGAGGGGTCATGGCTTGCAGATGGAGGGGGGCAGTTCAGAGGTAACATTAGGAAGTACTATTTCACAGAGAGGGTGGTGGATAAGTGGAATAGGTTCATGGAGGGGGTGGTTGGAGAAGCAACATTGGAAGGCTTCAACAAGGCATGGGAGTGTTGAGGGTGGGGGGGCGCATGTCCTAGCAGATAGCTAGACAAATGGGCAGACTAGGTTGGCCTGTCGGACTTCTACGAATCTATGAATATTTTTAATATTTCAAAACAATTAAACAGATACTACAGGATATTACAACACACTGTAGGGAACAGATTTTACAGAAAATAAAATAAACTGGTTTTACACAATAGGTTACAAACAAAACGATAACTTATTTCTCTTTCTACAAGGTAGGTCAGCTTACCACGAGACAAGTTAAGTCATGGAAGACAGGAACTTTTACATGGCAGTTTGTCCATAGTCCTAAGCCTGACTGACTATGAGGCCCCATTGGCCCTAAAACCCTCTAGTTGCCCTCTGTGACACATCATCCAGTATCCAGTGGGTTATTATTCCTGAGCTGCATGTCCAGGTGTGTTGTGAGGCATGAGGCACTTGTGCTGACTGCCTTCAACTACCTGAAAGTGCAGTCCAGGACAACAGCCACACACTGGGTGTCTTACTGCACTATAAAATGAGTCTACAGTAAACCAAAACTAAGATAAGTTTAACAGTGCAGTTGCTATTCCTGAATTGCACTACTTTGGAACCTGCTGCACCTATCAGGAAGCAGGATTCTCCCTACCCATTGTACAATGCCTGGTAACACATAATTCCCTATCTGCAATTGAACATTATTTGTAATTCACAGTTTTACACATTTATTGTGTATTCTTTCCACCAATCAGCTAGGATACTTAAATGACACAGTGGTTGTAATCATACAATCTACTGGTATCAGACTTGGGCAGAAAAAAGCTGAACATGTACTCTCTGGACCTCTACCCTCCTAGATGCAGCCAGACCTGTCAAACACCCCAGAGCTGGGCTGCTGTTTCCAACCCCAGGCGGTGCTCCTCTCTACCCTCCCAGCTGCAGTCAGACCTGCCATACACTGCAGAGCATGGATGCTGTTCCAAACCCCAGACTGTACTCTCTCTACCCTTCCAGCTGCAGCTGGACCTACCAACACTGCAGAGCAGGGCTCTGTTTCAAACCCCAGATGGTGCTTCTCTCTGCACTCCCAGCTACAGCAGCACTGCCAAACATTGCAGAGCAAGTCTGTTGTTCCAACCCAGATGGTGCTCCTCTCTACCCTTCCAGCTGCAGCCATGCTTGCAAACACTGCAGAGCAGGCTGCTGTTTCCTACCCAGACGGTGCTCCTCTACCCTCCCAGCTGCAGCCAGATCTCCAAACACTGCAGAGCAGGGTCACTGTTTCCAAACCCCAGACTGTGCTCCTCTACCATCCCAGCTGCAGGTTGACCTGCCAAACACTGCAGAGCAGGTACTTAACTTTGCGACATCGTAGTGCTGCTCAGGGTAAAAGAAAGACCATAGTCTGAGACCCAAGGTCGGAGGACCAGAATCGATAGAATTGTAAGCAGCATTTGCTCCTGCTACTATCATGAATTTCATATGACTCTGGGGGAGGGTACATTACACGTGATTGTACACTCGTGGGATTTGTCTGTTTGCTGAGGGTGCTTTAAGAACTGTGTTTTTGGGGTTTTAATCTGTTGTGTATTTGTGTGCCTTTTTTATTAATTGCTTGCATTTTGGAACTTGTTTGAGGATGATTTAGACTGACTGCACTTTGTGGAATTGTACATTGTAACCAATGTTCAGGAGCCGAGCCGAGCAGCAGTTAATGCTATGTGATCTAGATCAAGGCACATTGTGTAATCCTGGCTGTGGCTTTAAGCACCTGCCATTTACCTCCCTCCAGCGTCTTTGTGTGTTTCCCGTCCTAAACCCTCTATTGTGTTGCTACATGACCTTTAAATCCCATTAACCATGCTCTATTATAGATAAAGAGCCGTGTTTCCAAAACCCCAGATGGTGCTCCTCTCTACCCTCCCCAGCTGCAGCTGCCAGACATCGCAGTGCTGCTCAGGGTAGCCTGCCACCGCAGCTTCCCCCACCCTCCACTCTCAGCAGACATTTCCCTTATGAGTACGCTGGGTCACATGACTGCCATTCTTTCCCCAAATCCCCCCTTAGCAGATGATACTACTTTACCACTAGGGGGTGCTGCACTCTACCTCCTCTTTTTTTTTATAAATTTGAACTTATAGTGTTCATTAGCCCAATCTATCCCTCCACTTATCCCACCTCTTTCCCCCTACCACCCTCTAACCTGCCCTCCAGTATATCCCTGCTTCCTTTCTCTCTTTCTCTAGTTGCTCTCTCAGTATATCCCCCCATTCCTTTCTCTTTTGCTTGTTTTCCCCATGGGACTTGAACCCTGGCCATGTGCCCAGCTCACTCATTAGTCTGCAACTCTATCTACTAGGCCACCCAGCATGTTACTGTTTTCCACCTGGTACAATCCTATAGTATCCCCCGTATTCACACTCACACACTTGGTATAGTCCATTGATTGCAGGTTTCTCAGAAGAGTCTAATCCCAAGTTAGATCTTCTTAAAGCCCATTAAAACCATCTCCTGCCTTGTTAGTACCTGCTGTTCAATTATTAGCAGCAGTACCTACTCAGCCCCGGCACACCACACTCACAACCAGTATCCTCACTACTACTCACAAGATGCAACTAGTGCTTACCTGGCTGCATGTAATAGCCCTCTTCCCCATTCTTTCCTCCCCACATTCACTCCTCCCTTTGCCTCACATTTCCTCCCCAATCTCCCATCTTCTCTGAATTGCTACTGAATCTATAAAGAACACAGAGTTATTTGCTTTTATACAGAAATAACTCTTCATATAACAGTCCAGTGGCTAGCATTCATCAGTTTCCAACGTTTAGCAGGGGGATTGTGATCTACAGTAGATTCCATCCCTTTCAAAATGACACCACAAATCTGTCAACTGCTTTCTCTTCTCTAGCACACCATACTCAAATTGACAGAACACAGCTTAATGTGCAGCACACCATGGTTACTGCCATTCATCTAGCTTCCCATCTACCCTTGCTACTGAGTGTTGCAGGAACCGTTATTTATGTTGTCTAAAAACCCCATATAATCACAACTATTTTCTTCCTTATGGGATACTCAAATGCGAGCTCGTATGTCTCAGTTCTTCGCGGTTGACATGCACAGGAAAAAGCCAAACAATAATCTTACCCGAGCGATACTGTGTATATCTCAAGCGCTCCAGCATGCACCAGCCCGACTGTACGTGGTTCGGGATAATAAATGCGTGAATGGACTGCAAAAAAAAAAGGTGCGAGGACTGACAAGTACGAGTAGCATTCTACTAGCATTCCACAAACACTTACCATTCCATTATCGAAGGTTACCAAAACAAATAAAATATAAAAGTAAAATGTAAAATGGGGACAATTTAGCACAAATTGGTACACAATACAGTAAGTGTGCGCTGTATTGATTCCTGGTCATTTTCAGATAGCATACTAGAGGGAGGCACAGCAAACAGAGACATTCATCCGAATCCCGCTTCCATTTCCTTCAAATTTCGCACAACCCCCCCAAAAAAAAACGCTATGACACAACAAAGTGGTATTTCATTCAACTGCAATATAAAAAAGGCTACTGATCAACAAATTAAAAAAAAAATATACATGCCCAGCACTGACTGATGAATGCGCCGAAGATCTACTTTTTTTTTCAAAATCCATGCTGAAACAATATTTCTATTGTACCCAGGAAAAAATATAATACAAAAAAAAGTGATGTACTGTGTCATGGTAAACTCTCTCCCATAGATTAGGAAAAATGACATCCTCGGCTCACTCACTAATTTGAAGGGAAAAACATTTGTAAAAATGGTGTGTGGTACTCACGGCTGCATGAATTGCTGACACAAAAACAAGTTTTCATGTGGTGGGTACCCGACAGTCTGTACCATTGCCTCCTAATTTACAAATTGAAGTAAAGACTTATCCTCTTTCAAATCCCTCACTTCTTACATGTCCATCTGCCAGGAATTTCCAGATACTAGTGCCCGTTTTCAAAACTAGAGAAAAAACAACTGACCTCACAAAAGAGCTGATTATGCTGACTTCACAAAGCAGTAGATCTCAGGCAAATGTTCGATAAAGTGCTTCAAGACAATCGGGAGGCGTTTCCAGCTCAGCTTACAGTCCACAAGGGAAAATGCAAGTCGTCAAATCTCAGTCAAGCAGGTACAAAAGGAGGCTACAGTTATGTGGTGAGCTGTGATTGGTTAATACTGATACCAATAACAGAAAGTCAGAGGTCCCTGCTTTACCCATCACTAAGCAGATTTCTACTATGCAAACTGTCTATGCTCTGTAGCTCTGAAAAAAATGTTTAAAAAGACGAGTTATGCCGTCGGCGGCAGCAGGGGCTTAATTAATGTAGGACGAGTTAACTCGTCGGCGGCAGGATGGGGGTTAAGAAAATGTTGTCTCACTGATGCTTTAAAAGCATTTTTTCCTTCAATATGTTGTAAAGTGCATGGAATATTGTTCCAGTATACTGGAACATAATAAGAGAAAGCTTGCTGCTCTAATCTTGATTTTATTTTTGGAATAGTTAACATAACAGAGGCATTGGAGCATAATTCCCTATTTGGTATCCTAATATTTAACAATGAAGACAAAGGAGAAACTGTACCTAAGGCCAAGGTGTTATAAACCAAGCATCTTAAACTATATTGAGAATATAAACACGGGGGAAGCCAAGATGTAGCTGAATACAAATCGCAATGATGTGTTCTATATGGAAGCTTTAATGCAAATCTACATATAGCATGGAATGTAGTTGTTAGCAAAGTGGCATCAGACTTAGCCAGATTTATAAATAAAAATGAAATATAATTCAACATAGTCAACAAGACACTTTGACTTACTGCACATCTGGCTTCCCTTGTTAACATATCTTGCAACTTAAAGCCCCCAATCTTTGATTTACATTTTTACTAACAGTTTTAATATGTATAGACAAGGACCCACAATTAGTCCTAAGTACCTTAATTGGAAGACCTGCTCCAACATAACACCCTCATGGCTTACAATCTCAAGAGAACTACTCTTATTTAACCTATACTTACAGCCAAAAAGCATACTCTTTGTTTTCCTTGTATTTAAAAGAAGCCAATGGGAATATAACCCCCGTTCAAGTACATGAAAATTAGCAGTCGGATTTCATTTTTTATCATCCACTGATGGAGCACTAGTATAAAGAATAATGTTGTCTGCATACATCAAAACCTCAGTTCATACCAAATAATTTGGTAAGCTATCGATAAACATCGAAAAGAGTAGGAGCCACAGGATAGAGCCCTGGGGTATCCCCACCTCCATAATTTTACTCCTAGATAGAGCTCCCTGATAATGAACTCACAAAGGTCATTCAGTTAAACAACTGCCAATCCATCTCAATAGGGAGCCCCTGATTTCGAGGCCCTCCAACCCCTGGAGCAACAAGCAATGGTCTACCAGGTCAAAGGCCCTGGACAGGTCCATGAACATGGCACCAGCAAGCTTATCACCATCCAGTGCCTTAAAAACATAATCAGTGAACCTGACCAAGGCCATACCCATACCATGATGTTTAGGAAAGCCATGCTGCACAGGGGATCGGAGGCCCACAGAGTCAAGAAACTCCACTGTCTGATGATTTACTATGTTTTCAAGCATTTTACCCAAAACAGGAAGGAGAGAGATAGGATGATAACCATCTAACTAATTTCTTGACCTACCATTATATACAGGTTTTAAGATTGTACTTTTCCAAGAAGATGGAAATTCACCCATAATCAAGGATAAATTATAAATTTTAGTTAATGGAACAAATATATAGTCAGCTACAAGCTTTAGAAACCTGACATTGAACTCTCCAGGCCCAGAGCTTTTATTAGGTGCTAGCTTTTTTTAATAATCTCAATACTTCACTAGGCCTAATTTGCAAATTACTGTTCAGCATATGATACATGTTTTGTAATTCCTATTTCCTGCCAGCTGTTGATGTACAAACTGTTACCATGTTATATAAATATTGAAAACAATAAGTTTAATTGAAAAAAATAAGGGGGGGTATATATAGACTATGTTGAAATTTTGTGGTTAAAATGTCACAAAAAAATTATAAAATAATGTTTGCAGGGATGGCCTTTGGCCCAGTAGGTCCACATTTCCTTCCTGTGCCAGTGACCTGAGTTCAAGTGCAATCTCAGTGAGCCAACTGAATGGTCTGAGGCTGGGTGAAGGCACTGTGGCATTCAGCACCATCTCTAGCCTAAGGAGGGTGAGAACATTGCTCTAGCTCACAGATGACACCTTGTGAAAGATCTGGAAACCTTCCCTCCCAGCAGTTGACATGAGTGTTGAGATTGGAGGGGTCCATGCACTATATCGGGATTATCTCCACTATTCAGTTTGTGCAGGTCCTTAGGATATGATTCCACTACCAGTAGAAGAAAGGAAAATTCTTTGCAAAAAACTACATCAAGTGGATTTTAGAGTTGAATGCAAAACTCACAAGGTAGGGAAATAAAAAAAAAATTAAGGTTTTGGGTCTCTGAAGCCTTGGTGATGCGGTTTTCGTTGAGGTTGTCATCATTAATACCAACCCCTTCCTTTGAGGAAACAAGGTCAGACATGATCTGTGGGGCCATACATGAAGAAAACTATGACTGATTCTGTTGGCAACATGTGGTGAGCCATACTTCTCTACTCCAAAGACCGTATCACTGTGAGGCACTGGTTTGGAGCTGTACCTTATACTTCAGACAGGAGGCTACAGGCTGTGGAGAGAAAGTGTTGGCATTAGATTGACAACCCAAGGAAGACCCACACCACTGATCTGCCAAGACTCCAGAGACTCAAAACCCCAATTTTTTTTTTTATTTCACTACTCTATGTGCTTTGCATTATTCAACGGTAATGTATGCATTAACATAATTTTTTATAATTATGTGTATACATGTATACATTATAGGACAGCCAATCTGAGATACATCTCATTTTTAGTGCAGTCCTACTTCTCAACCATTTTTATTACAGTTGTGCAGGCTGAAGCAATAAAACATTATGGGTTTGCAGAGTAAACAGTAAGTGGTTTTTGGGAGATTTGAACCTGGGCCTTCTTTACCTCCATGTTCTCAGGCCAGTATTCCAAAACTCGACCATTTTGTTTTCTTTTTAGCCTAGTGTCTTAGTAGTACTCTTCTCTTACTGGATTTCCTATCTGTGCAGTGTTGCTCACAGATTGTTTCATATGCAGCATAAAAAAGTGAGTATCGGACAAACTATTCCAAAACAGTTGTTTACAGAAAATAAACTGCTTTTTAAAATGTTAGAACAATAATCCCTTTAGTCTGCAGGTGGGGAATTTGAAAGACTTCCCACTGTACTGGAGGGGCCTTTTTGCCAAGAAAATCAGGTCTACTGGTCCATGAGATAGCACCAAACATGATCTCTCATTTGTCTGTGTTGCTTTATTTTGAAACATGCAATAAGGTGTTGTGAAGACTGCAACACTGTGAGGCATCTGAAGTGCACTGATAGCTCCCTGCAATGCTCAAAAATTAACTCAGGCTCCAAGATCTGGCTTCAGGAGCTTAATTACATCAAAGACTGGGAATCTTATTAAACTCATTCCAAACAAAAATTATCAGTAGTTTCCAAAGCACTGTTTGACATTGAGAAGACATGTAAAAAAAATGCAGGAGACTAAGACACACAAACATTGATGGCTTGTCAAAAATATTTTTTGTTAGACATGATGCTATTATCAAGACACATCAATATGAAATAAAGTGACCTCACTGACCACAGGCATACAAATGTCTTGGGAAGGAGGGAGAAACGGTGAATCAAAAGGTAGCTTTGTTGCTTCTCCCCCCGGCCATTTTATTGACAAGGATGACAATGGTCCCAAGATGCACTATTATCCATGACCAGCTACCAGACATCAAATGGTTCTAAGCTGTCTTTGTCAGAATAGAAAATAGGGCTTGAAATATACAGCATAGCTGGGCCTTGTTACTTTTTGTTCAACCAAGGTTTGTCAAAAAGCTTGGGTCACTCAGACTATGTGCATTGCCCTGGAGGGAAATGTTTAAAAGAAAAGCTACACTTGAATCTTTAGAGTTCATCCCCAGGAAGGAGCCTTGAGCCCTATACATATCCAAAAGATTTTAGAATTGAAATGAATGACTTTGAAAAAAAGTAAAACCAAATCTAAAGCATACTAGATGAAAACAAAGCAAAATTAAAATTTAAAACCCTTTCCTAAATAAACATTGTTGTTGTTCATTCATACATTTGGGTTCTGTTATTTCTTTTAATCATAAATTCAGTCTGTTGTTTCCACTGCAAGGGGTGTGTGCTACTGTATAGCTATAATTTCCCATAACACAAGCCATAGAGTATAAAGTTAAAAGTCTCTGCTCTTGGCACTCATGATGTGCTGCAACTAATTGTGCTACAAAATATTTACACTGGTTAGAAAAGAAACTAATTTAATGCCCTTTGAAAACAAAGAACTGTTATATATACAACGTGCCATTTCTGAAATAGTTCAGTAAACTTTCTTGCTCTCTGAAAACATCTGTTGAGCATTCACTAAGCAAGAGCATTTCAGTGTCATTTTAATCTCTAAAAGCTTAGGCCAAGGTAAAACAAAGCATTGACTATAAAAATGTATTCTCTTCCCATGTGCAGAGAAAGAGAAATGCAGTACTGTTATGCCATTTATTTTACTGTGTGATGTGTAAAAAAAAATGTATTGAGATGTTTGATTGCTGTATGATTTTCCATTCAGGAATGTTAACAATTAGCTAACAGTTCCAGAAGGGAGTTCCCAAACTATATTTTTATTTGCACTGATTTTTTGTTATTGTCATCTGCTTCTACTTCTGTTAAGTTTAAAACACCAGCAGTGAATGTAGTGAACTGCGAAACCACCAGCTCAGATTCTACTACTGGCACTTCACTTGCGTAAAGATGTTATGAGTTACCTTTTGGTTTTTCATGTCAGCACACACACTCATATCATAAACTCTTATTCACAGATTCATGTGTAAACGTAGGCCCCCTAGAGCCTTTATTGTGAGCAATATGTCTCCTTTTATGTCCCCGTCTGACCTCACCTTTTGTAAATCCATCAAGTGGAAATAATTTGATCAGAATATACTGCTTATACAGGTCCCACCATAGACCTTATGATGTTTTATAATTAGAAGAGCGTATTTGGTAAAGGCTGAAACAGAAAAAAATACTGATATGAATAGAAATGTCTTCAGTTCCCATGTGCAGGGAAAGAGTAAATAGTGATATCATACCACATATTTTATCGTGTGGTGTACAACACCTTCCTTTATTTAACAAAGGCGTTTGAATGTGCTTTCCATAAATTATTACTATAACAACATATCATTCTGGGTTTATCCTTGGGAATGGTTAACTGGTTCAAAGATTATCTATCAAACTGATCACAGCAGTGATGATAGCTGGATCTCCATGAGAGTCTAGGCCTGTACATTTTGGAGTGACACAGGGTTCAATACTGGGCACTTTATTATTTAGTTTATACATTAATCATCTACCCAATGTTAGCCAATTTTCAAACATGATCTTGTAGGCAGATAATGCAGTTGGCTTCATAATACAGTCTATCTTTAGCACATTAACTAATTATCTACAAACAGACTTTAGGTATAAGGAAGAATGGCTTATTAAAAATAAGTTTGTTCTTAATAGTGAAAAAAAGG
The DNA here is from genome assembly GCA_016271365.2 of Neoceratodus forsteri. NCBI lineage: Eukaryota > Metazoa > Chordata > Ceratodontiformes > Ceratodontidae > Neoceratodus > Neoceratodus forsteri. Next base: position 973,259,091 of record CM028132.1, on the reverse strand, counting down.
CAATGCTTTTTAATCTTAAAAAAATTCAGAAATATGCTTATTCTGGACATGTATAGTATATTCACTATGGGATATTATTATAACAGGTTGATGTTTTTTCAGCACAATACTGATGCATATTTTTAGGTAGCACGTTTTCCTTTGTTCCATATATTGATTACCTGATAAATGTTATTGTCCCTAGATCCCCCCCCCCCAAAAGAAAACACCAGACCAGTATGTGTGGGTGCTCAGATTTGGCAATTAATTTTCTTAAATTCTTGATTTCAATCCACAAATTACATAGAAACATAGAAGTTGACGGCAGATAAGGACCGAAAGGCCCATCCAGTGTGCCCATTTCTTTTTCTACCTTATAAATGTGCCATCTGCCTTTGCTCTGTCAGTGGCCTATCTATTCATAGTCATTTGTATTGATCCCTTATGCCTATCCCATGCCTGTTTGAAGCCCTGCACTGTATTCATAGCCACCACTTCTTGTGATAAGCCATTCCATGCATCCACCACCCTTTCTGTGAAAACAATTTCCTCACATTCCCCTTAATCGGCCCCTCAATCTCATGCTGTGTCCTCTTCTCCTGCTATTTTTCTTATATTTAAACATGTTAGACTCTTTCACCTTGTTAATGCCCTTAAGGTGTTTGAATGCCTCGATCATATCACCTCTCTCTCCCTCCTTTGCTCAAGGGTACACATATTGAGCTCTGTTAATCTGTCTTCGTATGTCTTCTGATGCAGTCCCTGCACCATTTTGGTTGCCCTTCTCTGGACTGCCTCAATTTGGTTAATGTCCTTGTGAAGGTGTGGCCTCAATACTGCATGAAGTACTCCAGATGGGGCTTAACCAGTGTCTTGTAAAGAGGGATTATTACCTCCCTCTTACGACTTGTGATACCCCTACTAATATACTCCCTAACACCCCCCCAGCCTTACCTACTGCTTTAGAGGTCTGCTTGGATGATGTCAGATCATCAGTGATGATGATGCCCAAGTCTCTCTTCCTTTGTGACTGCTAGCAACTCCCCTCACAGCCTATAGGTGGCTTCAGGGTTTCTCTTCCCTATGTGCATGATTTTGCACTTCTGCATTAAATCCCAGTTGCCACTCTTCTGACCATTTTGCTAGTTTATCCAGATCTCTTATCATTCTGCCCACCCATCTGGATCATCTACTCTGTTGCAGATCTTGGTGTCATCTGCAAACAGACAAAGCTTTACACTCTAGTCCATCTGCAAGGTCACTAATGAAGATGTTGAAGAGGACTGGCCCAGAACTGATCCCTGAGGTGCCCCACTTGTGACTTGCATTTCTTCTGACTGTATACCATTTACCACCACTCTCTGTTTTCTGCCCGTCAACCAGTTTGCCACCCAGTTGACCAACTTCTGACCCACCCCGAGCCTACCCAGCTTATTTATCAATCTTCTATGTGGAACAGTGTCAAAAGCTTTGCTGAAGTGAAGGTAGGTGACATCAACTGCTCCCCCTTGGTCCACCACTCTGGTTACCCAGTCAAAGAAATCTATGAGATTAGTCTGACAGGACCTTCCTTTTGTAAACCCATGCTGTCTTGGATCCTATGCCCCTATGGATTCCAGGTTTTGCACTATCCTTTCCTTAGGAGTGCCTCCGTAATCTTGCCCACTACTGAGGTAAAACTGACTGGTCTGTAGTTCCTGCCTCCTCCTGTTACCACTCTTGTGGAGTGGGATCACATGAGCCCTTCTCCAGTCTTCTGGGACCTCTCCTGTGCTCAGGGACTCACTAAACAGTTCTGCTAATGGCTCTGCTAGTTCCACCTTTAGCTCCTAAGTACCCTGGGATGTATGCCATCAGGTCCCATTGCCTTATCCACCCTGAGCTTAGCAAGCTCTTGTAGGACCCTTTCTTTTGTGTAGGGAGTAGTGCTCACCTCCCTCCCCCCTGTGTCCATGATGCTGAGCTGTGGGCCCTGCCCTACCTTCTCTTCAGTAAATGCTGAGCAAAAGTATCTATTTAGGATAGATGCCTTTACAGGGTCATCCTCCTCACGTGCTCCATTTTCTCCATTAAGCTTAGCAATACCCCCTCTGGACTTTCTCCTTTCACTAATGTATCTATAGAAAGTCTTGTCACCTTCTTTTACTGTTCATGCTAGTGTTTCCTCAGTTTGGGACTTTGCCTGCCTTACTGCCTTCCCTGCTTCCCTTAGGGCAGTTTGGTATGCCTCCCTATCTTCATCCCGCTGTGTTCCCTTATATTTCCTGACGGCCAGCCTTTTGGCTCTGACCTTTTCTGCTACTGTATTTGAGAACCAAAGTGGTTTCCTTCTTCTTTTGCACTTCCTTTTCTGTCTAACACAATGGGATGTTGCTTCAAGAATTGCATCCTTAATGCTTGCCCACTTTGCCTGTACCCCGCATCTGTGTTTCTTTTGCCAGGGCTAGCTTAACTCTGTTGGTCATCTTATCAAAGTCAGCTCCTCTGAAGTCCCATATTTTTGCCTTGAATGGGATGATTTATATGTAGTAGCCAAATTGAACCATACCATGTGATGGTCACTGGCCCCCAGTTGACCTTCTACCTGGAGATCTGTGATCCCTTCCTTGTTAGTCAGTACTAGATCTAGGATAGCCCTGTCTCTTGTGGGTTGCTGTACCAGTTGTTTGAGGCCCTCCTCCTGCAGGGAATCCACTATGTGGATAGTTCTGGCAGATGTTCCTGCTGGTATTGACCACTCTGTATCGGCATGTTGAAGTCTCCCATTATCAGAACCTCCCCTTTAGCTGTCATGTTTTGTATATTTTCTAACAGTAATGTGTCTATGTCCTCCCCCTGGTCTGGGGGCCTGTAGACAACCCCAGTTCTTATGGCTGTCCCATTTCCTGTTTCCAGGGTGACCCACAATTCTTCTGGCTCCTTACTTGTATTCTGAATTTCTGTAGCTTTGATATTTTCATTGACATACAGGACCACTCCTCCCCTCCTTTTTGCACCTCGGTCTCTTCTGAACAATACATAGCCAGATACTGAAGTCCCCCAAGTGTGGTTACTGGTAAACCACATCTCACTAATTGCTACTATGTCCAGTTTAGCCTCTGACATTATTGCCTGCAGGTCTGGGATCTTATTTCCCAGGCTGTGAGCATTTGTGTACATGATTTTCCATTGGCCAGATTTTGGTGTTAGTTGTTGGGTGAGGTATGGCATTACCCCTGTGCGTCATATGGGGAGACAAACCTTTTTTCTTACCTGGTGATGCAAATGAACTGCAAACATGCTGAATCCCTGTTTGACCACTAGCTGAGGGGGGAGGGATGTACTTCACATTCGATGTATGGGGTGCTGCACCCCTCTCCCAATTTGCTAGTTTAAATATTCATACAGCTATATAAATGGAACATAATCCATACAACATTATGCCACTCCAATCCATTTAATCATGCCATCATTTCATTTGTTAAAATTACTGTCCATTTATTCTTTGTCTTCTCTTATCTTCTTCCCATCACCCCAGATGTACATCCTGGGGGGGCGGCCACCTTTCTTCATTCTCTTCTGTCCAAAGGGGTACAAATGTACACACTGTACCCCTGCTTCTCATAGTGTTGCCTTATGTCCTATTTATTATTCATTTATCCCCCCAGCCTATCCTCCCCCCTCCTCAATTTTTAATTTTTTTTTTTGCCAACCCTGGTGTCCACCTTCAGCAGTCCCTGGTCTGCTGCTCTCTACCTGCAGCAGTGACCATGCCTTCCCTTTCACTTACATCAGGACAGGAGGGTGGGAAATTCTCTTTAAGCAAATTTGTGAACTCCCAGGGCATGTAATGGTTTTAAATACCATGGTTGCTCACCCTCTTCTCTCTCTCCATAACCATCCAATCACTTCTTCCTATCTCACCCCTGCTCTGACCTCATGACTCCTCCCCCTTTTGACCTCACTTACCCCTCCTACTCATTCCTCCCCTCTTCTCCCTGACAATCAACTTCCTTACGCACCCACTACCTTCTCTTGGTCTGGGCCTGTGGACAACAGGGTCTGGCCCTTTACTTGCCCAACCCTCTTTGTCCCCAGATCCCCCCAAAAGAAAACACCAGACCAGTATGTGTGGGTGTACTGATTTGACAATTCATTTACTTAAATTCTTGATTTCAGTCCACAAATTCATACATCTATATACCCTGAACATAATCCATACAACATTTATTTTGTATTATCTTAGCTTCTTCTTCTCCCCCCAGATGTACATCCTGGGGGGCAAACTTTCTTCATTCTCTTCTGTCCAAAGGGGTGCAAATGTATACACTGTACCGCTGCTTCTCATAGTGTTGCCTTATGGCCTATTTATTATTTATTTACCCCCCCTTTCCCCCTAGCCTATCCTCCCCTATCCTCAATTTTTCCACTAGTCCACCTCCCACTTGCGATGGACAGTGGACTTCCCCCTTCTTAGACAGTTCTCTCCCACATCCAGGACTCAATTGTATCAGCAATTTCTGAGTTAAACATAGCCAGGCCTAAACCAGAGAGGTGTACCCCATCCTCCTATAAAAATCCGCTATCAGTTCTGTCATGCCCCTGCATATGACCTTACCCCCCCTTCTCTAAAAACAAACCTGCTCACCTTGGCATTCATGCACCTCCTGGCACCATCCATGACCTTGTGCTTTTTGGCATGTCTCCACACCCTCCTTGGCACTATGTCTGACCACACCAGAGTAATCTCTGGCCACCATTCATGTATCTTATTAATGGACTCTAATGGGATAATATATGTCCAGCCAATGTCTGGTCCCCAGGTCATTCCCTCCAAAATGGATAATTATAAGGTCTGGGCAACTATGATCCTTTCTAATCTCCTTCAGTACTGGCAGCAGCTGAGCCCATTTCATGCCCCGAATGCCTCACCAGGTCAGCTTGATCTGATTAAGATCCAAATATAGTTGCTCTCCCCTTCTAGAGCCTCCTGGATGCCCACTTCTCAGTCAAATGGACAAAGGAGTGACTGTAAATCCAGGCCTCCAATCTCCTTGTTCAGCCTGGATAAATCATAAACATAAAGCGAGTTAGATACCAATGCACATCCCCAACTATGTCGCTTATCCCCTTATCTACCAAGGCCCAGTCCTTGGGTAAGGCAACCCTTCCCTTGATTTTATAATGCAATGAACCACCTGATGGTTGGAAAGAAAAGAAACATCATTATTCAAGTTCTTTCACATCACAGACATATCTTTTAAAACAGCTGAAATACCACCTCCCCTTTTGCTTGATGTCCATGGCAGTGCCGCACTGGGCGACCTATACTGATGACGCCCCAATGCAGAAAGAATGAAAGAATGCCAGGAATATCCACTAAGGTTCTCCCCCATAAAAGCTAGCCCCTTTTTAAGTAACTCTATTACCTTCAACCCCTAGACCGGGGCCCCATCGCTATGCAAAAACATCAAAGGATTTTATCCCACAGTCAATCAGCTGCGTACGGTGTACAGGGCCCCCACTGGACATATGGCCCCATTCTTATGTCTCTGCAACAGTACCCTATGCCCTTTTCCCACCTGGTCAGTCTTTGACCACCTGAGGAGCACTGATATGCCTTCCTCAGTCCAGATCATGTCTCCCCACTGCAGTCCTGCAGAACTATCCATTTTCCCATGCCCTATAACCTCGCAAACCCGAAACGCCCTACTGTACCTGATGGCATATACCACCCAAAATAAGATACTTCACTACTAGATGTACATACTCTGTAGTACCCCTAGCAGCTGCTCTAACAGCACCTCTGTAAGTAGTCTTCTGCGGTCCTGCAACTTCTCTGTCCCCTGAAGCCAGCCTTGCATCATACTGTACGTCTTATCACATTGTGTTTTGTGGGATCCTCCCTCTCTCTTAGGGCACACACCTGGCCTATTGCCACCAAATGAACCCCCATGGTCACATGTGCCATCTTATTTCTCCACTCTGCCACTATAAATTGCACCATCTGGTCACCTGACACTACCCACTTACCTTGCATCCATTTTTTGCTCGAAAGGCTTGAAATGCCCGCCAGGAGGTTTCATACACTTTTAGGGACCTAGGGAACCAGGAGTTATGAAACAACTGTTCAGCTCCATCAATTCAATCTTCCAGTCATATTCCGGGATTGCCATCTGCCTCAACTCTGCTTGTGGAGCGATGTCTCAAAACTTGTCCATCTGCAGGCAGAAGAGGCAATCAGCTATCACATTATCCAGACCATCAATGTGCCTTTCCCTAAAGGACATATTCAACATCAGCCCCTTAATACAAGCTGTCTTAGTACCCTCATGACCCTTTCGGACATTGCCCACCCACTTGTTGAGCACATCTGTGACTGCCCTGTTGTTGCTCCAAAAAGTGACCTTCTGGTTCCTAAGGGCTTCCCCCCAAACCTCCATTGCTACCCATATGTGGAAGATCTCTAAGAAGGTGATAGCCCATGTCACCCCACCCTCACCCACATGCTGGGCCAGGCCACTGCAAACCATTTTTCCCCAAAGTAAGCCCCTATTCTGATGCCCCCAGCTGCATCCATATACAGCAGTAGGTCCATGTTAAAGACCCATTCTTCCTGCCAGAACGTCCTCCCATTGTAGTTACTCAAAAACATATCCCACATCTAAAGGTCTTCCTTGGTTCCCCTGGCTATGTCCACCCAATGATGTGGCCTAGAGATGCCTTGAGTCACCCAACCCAGGCATTGTGTAAACGTGCACCCGGGTGCTATGATTCTACATGCAGAATTCAGATGTCCCAACAACTGCTGCACCTGTTGAAGCTGCACCCTGCGCCGGGCCTTGACCTCCCCTAACAGTGTTCTTAACTTTTTCATGTTGGGCTTGGGCAGCCTAAAAAGCTCCCCAACAGTGTCTATCTCAATGCCGAGGAATTCTATTGTCTGACTGGGATCTTCTGTCTTGTCTGGGGATAACAGCACCCCGAGCTCCTTGCACATTGCCTCAAAATCCATCAACATCTCTTCTGCCTGTTGCCTCCCTTTCCCTATCAAGAGAAAATCGTTCAGGTAGTGGATCACTGCCCTGTACCCATATCTTGTCTGGAAGGCGCGTTGCAGCCATGTGCTGAATATCTCAAATATAGCACATGTATTTGAGCAACCCATGGGCATGGCTTTATCAAAATAATATCACCTCCCAACCTGGAATCCCAGTAGATCCCAGTCCTCAGCCTGTACCAGAAGTAGGCGGAATGTCACCTCGCTGTCCATTTTTGCCAGCCATGACCTGCTCTCTGCTCTTATCAACATAACCACTTTCTCTAAGGTGACATAGGTCACCCTGCTATCCTTCTCTTTGATATGATCATTGACTGAACCACCATCTGGATAAGACAGGTGGTGTATCACCTGGAATTCCCCTTGCTGTTTTTTGGGGACTAAACCCAAGGGGGATATTCTCAAATCTAGTAAAGATGGATGACAGAATGGGCCTTCCACCCTGCCCATCATTATTTCCTTCTGAATCTTCTGCTCTTCTTACTGACTTCAAATTCTTTGCCCTTGTCTTTTTTTTCAGTCTCCCTGGAAATACAGGCTGAAACCCCTCTGAAAAATGTCTAGAAACGTGCAGGCTGCCTCTTCATCTGGGTAATTTCTCACCCAGTCGGCCAAGACATCAATTTTAATGGGGGTGTCAGCCAACCAAAATGATATACCTGTGCAGTCCTTAACTATCCTGATGACCACCGTAGAAGGCCTGCCCCCCCCGTCTCTAGCCCCCCTTCCCCATTGTTGCCCCTATGCACCATATGGTTACCCTGAAAGGACTGGTTGTAGCCTGCGTTATGATTCCCAGTCCCTTTGTCCCACCTATACCTGCATTTTGATGCCGGGTGGCTACCCCCGCATTTTTATCAGGCATGGCAGAGGTGGCAATTTAGCCAGGAGCAGAAAGCCCGGTTATAACCCCAGCAGCAACTTTTGGCCTGCCTCTGTTTTCTTGTCCCCTTCACTATCCCCACTGATCATGCCCATGCAAATCTCCAGCCACAGGTCAATCTTCCTGGTATCCCCATCTGACATTCCCAAAATGAGCCATTCTCTTCCTAAATTTCTCATATTTCAAACAACTGTACTCCCTTTTTTATAAGCATTTTTTATAATAAGGGAATAGGTTAACAAAGGATTGGCCCGCTCCAGTTTCTTCTCTATGACAATAGCTGTGAAATAAGTAAAACCCATTGACCAATTATCCCAATTCTTCCCTTTTATTGTTTTCTCTTCCTCTACTTTCCCCAGCATCACTACTGCCGCTGCCATGTCCTTCTTTTCAAAACTCTCTTTCTCCTCATATTTGTCCATGTTATCTACATTAGCCAGAGCAAATATGTCCACATATTCACCCTTACATATTTTCTCTTTTCTGGCTAATGGGACGTGATCGCCTATGCGGATGCTTGGTGCCCCTAACTCATTCCCGATAACCATGTCACCTCACCCCTGCTCTGACTGCATGACTCCTCCTCCTTCTGACCTCACTTACCTCTCCTACTCATTCCCCTCCACTTCCCTGCCAATCAACCTCCTTACACACCCACTACCTTGGTCTGGGCCTGTGGACAATGGGGTATGCCCCTTTAATTGGGAAACTCTCTTTGTCTAAGGTGAAGTGGTGTGTCTCTTTAAAGATAGGTTTACTAACCAATGAAGCCCTACACAGACTGGGTCCTGTTTACCTGGCAGAGCTCCTGCTCCCACACACCCCTGTTTGTCCACTCTGATCAGTCGGAAAGGAACTCCTGGTGGTCCCTAGGGCTAGATTGAAGAACTCAGGAGAATGAGACATTGAGGTGTTGGCCCTCCCTCTGGAATTCCTTTCCCAGGACCTTGAGGGAGGCCCCCTTGATTGAGACTTTTAAGAGGGGTCTTAAAACTTATTTATTTCAACAGACATTTGGAGAGGTCTTGTAATGCATTTTGCAGCACATTGTACAGTTTTGTTGAGTTTTATTGAGTTTATGCTGTTTTACTCAATTAAAGTAGTTATTTATTTGGGTTAGTACGGTCACTTTGTGTTCATTCTGTTTTATTCTAATGGTGCCCTGAACCACTCGGGAAGGGTGACTGAAATAAATAAAGATGACTACTGCTACTATTGTTGATTAAGGTTTAAGATTGGAGGCAGTATATCACAGTGGGTTAAGTCTCTGAGCTGTAGAGCTAGACACCTGGGTTTGAATCCCACAGCCACCGCTTGCATACTGTGTAATCCTGAGCAAGTCACTTAACTTCCCTGTGCTCCCAGGTCACATCTGGAAACAAAGCTTCAGCTTAGTGTGCTACTGTTGGTTAAGCAATGTTCCCTAAAGGATTTATTTCAAAATGTGAAGAATTTTACATTAGAAGCAAGGTGTCTGATAGTATCTACTTCAGTTCTATCCCATATAAATTATGAACTAGTTATTTATTTGGCTGCTAGTCGCAATGGTCTTGATAGGGTTAGATTAGATTTTATTGTTTGAGAAAATGCCTATTTTCAAAGGTAACCTGGTCAAGCCGGCTATGTGGCACCAGTTGATAGGGGATCTCCTGGCATGCTGGCAACCTGGCTTCATGCCTTGAGCCCGGGACCTCAGGAGTGGAGGCCAGCAGTGAGGGTATAGGGCATTCATGGGATGCTCTCCTCCTGGGGGTGGGTCTGTACCACTCTGGCATGATCCCTGGCAGTGAAGCACATTGCAGGGTGGGGGCACTTGCACTCTTTGTGCATCATGCTGGGAGGACACTGGGTGCAGCCACTGTGGATGTGGGAACAGGGAACTAAAATCCAGAAAATCAGCCCTGACTGGCCGGATGATGTCTGCCAGATCCCCCATTGCCACAATAGCCATGGATTACCCTGTGCTGACCCTGCAGGCCCCGGGATACATCAGTGTACCAATGGGCACTTCTTTCCTGGAGGGGGGGACCTACCCGACAAAGGATTACAGTGGGTTACCTGAGGACAATCAAGATGGAGCAGCAGATGGTGACAGGGTGTGGTGGTGGGGAGTGAATGTCCCGAAGGAGTGGTCGGTTGGGGGTCAGGAAGGAGCAAAGATAAAATGTAACTTGGTCGTACAAGTACATTACATGCATGCAATATATAATATAAATTATACTTTGTCATTACATATAATAAAATATCTCACATCATTTAAAACTGCACATACGATCTTGAAGATATATTCTAAGATAATTTTTAAAGTACCACAAATACTGCCTATATAATACCCTCACAGAATATAAGTCCCATGCCTTTGTTGCACTATATTTAAAAAAAATGTGTCCAACACTTGTTCTGTTACAGGGTATTACTAATTTCATATTCAAAATTAATTTTGTAGTACACAAGTTCTAACATTTTAATAACATTGTATATCATTTTTGAGTACATTGGGTATGCAAATACTCAGCACCAGACACCATCAAAATACATAATACAAAACTCTAAGGGCAACAACCCTACCAGTGCATAAAGTTCATAGTGATTAGTATCCTTTCTGGCTATTAATACAAATATGCAGACCTGAGTATATGCTACCATAAATTGGCAAAGCACACTGTCTGCTACTGAGGCATATGTTGGTAGCCCATAATCAGTAATGTACAGGATTAGACTGTGCAAGTTTTTTTCTTCTTGGTCAAAATTCCTTTAAGTCTACACAACAGGCCGAATCTTGTATTAGATTTCTGAACTATATAATCAATATATGTATTTCTGAACATACAAAAATGCCAGCAGATACAGGCCATAAAGGTTTAATTAAGTCTGTTTGAGGGTGCAGCTCCCAGTCTCATCTACTGCAGCTGCTTCCCTACCCATTTCCCGTCCACCTGATATATTCTCCCAGTCCTCCCACCCTCCCCTCTCCATCCTCCCCTCAGTTTTGACCTTTCCTTTGACCCTGTCCCACAGCCTCATAAAACTGTTCATTGTTTTCAGCTATATCACCTCCTCTGGCAGTTCATTCCACCTTCCTACCACACTTTCAGTGAAACAATGCCTCCTCATTTCCCTCTTGAATGTACCTCCCCTACAATTTCAGACTATGCCCCTCATGATCCTCCCCCCTTTAGTCTGAAAATGCCCTCAGTACTAAGCCTATGTATGCCCTTTATGTATGTGAAGGTCTTAATCATATCCCCTCTCTCCCTTCTATCCTCCAGGGAATACATGTTGAGCTCCCTCAGTCTCTCCTCATCATGTTTGTCACCCACTGTGTTAGCATATGTTACATGTTTAGCATAGGACAGTGTGCTATTCAGAAAAACTCCCAGGTACTGTATTTAAAAAGTTGTACCTGCTCCAAAATAGCTCCTGCCTCAGTCATATTTACTAGTTGTTCACAATATCCAATCTTACATGAACTACCAAAAAGCACTGTGTAATCACCCAGTCCCCTGGGGCAATTAGAATCCTATCAGTATTAGTGTTAGAAAGACAGCAGGATGCTGGTAGGAAGCTCATTAGGGGCTCCTTACATAATTACATCATTGTTTACTCAGCTAGCCTGAGAGAAGAATGACTAGGTCATCTGGAGCTCTCGCAGCAGCAGAAGCCACGCTGTTTGTATAGCTGCTCTGGGGAGCTTAGAATGTTCAATTAGTGTGCGGGTCTGTAGTAGTCAGTTGTTCAGTGAGAAGGTGAGAATGGTAGAAGGACTGCCAGGTGGGTTCTGACTGGAGGGCCCATCATTTCTCACTGTAGTGGAGTGTCATTTCCAGCTTCCAGTGAAGTGGTGGAGACCAGTTCTACAGCAGGATTTCCTGATTTCTACTCCCAGTGAAGTGGAAGGATCTGCTTGTTCTCAATGGATTCAAGGGGCAATCTTCTGAAGGTTCTGTGTGTGTTTAAGCTGCCTTGGAAAGGAACTTTGAGACTATTTGATCTGCTACCCAGAAGAATACCTTTTTGTTCTTCCATGCCCAGTGGATGGGACAACCAGTTTGTGAGTACTGTTGTAGGATACAAGATAACCACATATTTACAGGAATCAGTCAGGGGAGTGTGTGCCCATAGATAAGGCTGGATCACACTTGACGGTGCCCCTAGTTCACCAAGGAGAGTGAATTTTCTGCTAAACTGTTCACTCAGGAGAGTGCAGTTTATTCTTTGGTCACTCCGTGAGTGATGAATATGGAAAGTTTGGGACCTCCCGCATTTCAGTGGGGAATGGGGGTTTCAATGGTATAACCCTGAAGAGTGGCAGACACTGTCAGTTGGGGCAAAGGGTGGGAGGAATGCCATCTAAGTGCTTATAAGGTAAGGCTGCCTGGTTCATAAAGGGCACCAGTTTTACTTGAGCCAAATGTCAGTGCTGCAGGTTTAGGTGTGTGGCAGAGTTTCACATAATTGTACCTATGTTTGAAGAACAGTTCTGAGTTTGTGGCTTAGTTTCACAATATGTACACTCATGGGAGGAAAATGTTCAGATGCATGGCCAGGTGTCCACTGAGATGCACCACTGGGAAATTGGGAGGAAGATGTTCTTTGTGTGTTCATGAATTGTACTGCATGCAAGAAGAGTATGTGAAAGGTACCTTTCCTGCCTAGACTGATCCTTGGGGGTCCACTTCTGCTTTACATTTTGATCTGTTGAATAAAGCCATACTGCACAGTGCCAGTTACTGCTCTGGACATTCCGATTATTGCTTCTGGTTGTTGGATTTACTGGGATCCCCTCAGCAGTTTACATCTAGTATATGCCAAGCAGCCTCCTCCCTGGACCTGGTTTGTAATTTTTACACAAGGTTTGTGTTGTTTTGTTCTTGTACCCCCAGTCCTATCTAGAAAATGAACCAGGTATACATCCTAATGTCAAGGGTGGTACCAACCTTTTCTAAAGTGAATGGTATGCCAGTATGTGGGAATCAGTGTTCCAGATTTTAATGGGGAGTGTGCTTACTAGTTAAAACATGGCCTGGGGGTTACAATTGGTTTAGATGTTTTGACATTCATTGTTAGTTTATTACTATTACACCAATTCTGGACTCTCGTGAAATCATCCTGAAGTTTTTTTTCTAGGGCACAGACACTTATCTCTTGTTGCCAGGACTGCATCATCAGCATGAATCTGCATTCCTAGCAAAGTGAGGGGAGCTCAGCTTAAATTGTGTTGAATAAAGCATGTAACTTTGTTTTAGATTTACAGAATAATTCATACAGATGTGATTTGCATCAACTTACATAATGGATGCCATTACAATTCTGGTATAAGTACTATACCTGTTTGATAAATAAAAAGGCTCTTCTGGGCCTTACTCAGGAAATATTTAAAACTTATTCAACAGATTTCAAACCAGCACTCTGTAATACACAAAGTATGACTAGTCAAAGTCTTGTAAAATTTGTTTTAAAACTGTCTTAGGTTTAAGATCCTTTTGCATTAGGTAGTTTAAAAATAAGCTATAATCGTTGAATGATTCTATTCACTGCCATAATAGGTTATTTTATCATGTAGCAAAGTGCTTTATACTGCTTTGATCAGTTTATTTGTTTCTATTGTCATATGACTTGAAGACCTTTGGACAATTTGCTCAAAGGTGTACTCTCAGCTAAATAAAGCTGAAACTGAAATTGAATTTGAACCACCTATGTCTTTAAAAAATAGGTAAGCTAGTAAAAGATATTCCATCATACAGAAGTGACCTCCCTGACCACACACGTATTTTGAATTGTCCACTGATAGGCATGATGGCATGGATGGAATAAATGAATAAGCTTGATTCACTGTACATGACTGGACCAAAATAATTTGAGATATGGTATACTTTGCACTGTGAATCTTCACCTGAATGCACAATTTTTAACACTTAAACATTTTAGAGGTAATCCTGATGTGTAGACTAGAGCATGACAGCCCTTTATTGTTTCAGAACATTGCGTTTCTTCATGCAGTATATGCACTACTTCCAAATTAACCTGAAATGATCCTCCAGAGTACTTTGACATGTAAACACAACTGCTGCTAAGTCAGTTATGAAAGCAAAAAAAAAAGTTAAAATATTGAACTATTGGTGGTACTAAGCTGAATGCACTATGTCCCATTTTATATAGCACTGGAGCCAAATCCACAGTCAAAGCCACAGATGGCAAAGTTTAGTGCGGGGGATAGGGTCCCTTTTCTGTTAACACACCAAAACGTTTACACACAAAACTCAGATTTAGCCACTGGGAGAAGGAGGTATCCTTTGGCACCTGACAGAGCAAATGAAGGTTACCAGATATTTGTGGTTGCAAACAGGGACTTTAACCACATTCATATAAACTGCGTCCACCATGGATGTCTGGGCATGTCAGTACACCAGTTGTATGGCAAAATACTATTGCCAAAGGATGTGGCATAAGGTGCTTTCACTTCAATCATTCCCACACCTTAGTCCCTTGTGAGCCTAGTATGTGTGAAATTTTCATTCTCCTCATCAGTCTTTCTTGCTGGTTTAATGACCCACTGACTGCTTTTAATAATTCCTGTAATTCCTAGCTCTCCCAATAGCCCAGTCCCCCAACAGCCTGTGAATTCATTACAATCTCAAGCCCAGATGTAATCCTTATTCAGCCTCCCCACGCCTGAACCGCATCTGCAGGAAAGTTTCTCAGTGCTGCATTGGCATATGCGTGGCTGCTTGGGGACCAGGGAGTGTCTTTGCATAGCATAGTCCTTCATTTGATTGCTGGCATGCCCCTTTTTCTTGTGCCAGCACTACAGTCATTGGCATGGTACAGTAAAGAGGCTTGTGATCCCTTTGTTTATAGTACAAAGGGATACAAGCTACAGTAGAACAGTGGCACAAAATGTGCATTGTAACCCCTTGACACCACAAAATTGTGGCTGTGTATGGAGCTACGGTGGCACAATTCAGTGCAAAATGCACTTTGGAGCCAAGTGTAAGCTATATTCAACTATTTTGCAAATAGCAATAAGTTTAGCTCTAAAAAAAATCTACATCCCAAATGCTTTGCTCCAGTAAATGACATTATAATATTGCAGTGAAGTGATGTATTTAACTCTCTTTATTTAAAGAAAGATGATCTGGAATAGGTCACCTTTTTGAAAACATATGCAGATTGGTTCACACTAATGGTAGTCACTCATTTTGTTAAGAGAAACTTTATTTGAAAGACTGTAAAAGGATTTAAAATTGGTATCATGGAGCAGTTTTGGAACACTGGTTGCCTTGATAATGTGCTACAACCCTGCCTGCTCTAGGTTTGAATGTAATTATTCATTTTATTAATCAGTTTTCGGAGTACTTTGAAGGAAGTTGTAGAAGGGATTATTGGCCTGTAAAACATCTTTATTTTAGTGGCATTCACCCGCAGTTTCATGCTATAGGAAACTGTGCATATTAGCACCCGCAGAATGTTCACACATTCAAATATGGTCTTTGCATGTCCCTTATTTCTTAAGCCTATTCCCTGTAAAGAACAGCTGCAATTAATCTGCAAATCATATTTCCCCAGTAGAAGCTGATTTTCACATACAGGTTCAAATCTGATTATTGTTTGAAGTACACAGGCTGTTTAGTTATGCCAGTAAATGTTTTTGATTTACACACAGCTGGTAAGGACCATTTTGCAACTCTGTGTTGTAGATTATGTTTTGCTCTGCTCTGTCATTGTTAGCAAAATGCATCTGTGTTCTATTGCAGAATTATGTGGCTCTCAGGGACATAAACTGCATCATACAGTTTTAAAATGGCACTTATCGCCAGTGTGTAAACCTGAAAGATACACTGCTGTTATTGAAGGGCCTGTAGAAACGAAACAATAACAGAACTGAAACCAGTTCTAAACAGTGGCTTCTACTGGAAAAATGACTTGCAGGTTCAGTGCAGTTCCCTTTTAGTCTTTAAATGTTTTACTCTGCCCAGAATAGGAGACCAACATATAAAGGAAACCAACATATATATCATAATGAGCAAGCATTTGTCAGGGCAAGTTTGGAAGGATTTGTGCTGGTTTGTGAGTAAACAGTCTTTCTTCTCAGCCAGCTCAAGACAGGTTACCAGCGAGCACTTGAAGGTTAAGCCTAACCATGAGAACTGTTCTCTGGGGAGAAATTGCCCAGAGACAGGCTATCTAGATGTTTATGCTGTGAGTGGCCTGACGCAACTAAAAGCAGAACACTGGAGCATGAATATGTACAGTTCTGCCCTCCACCCAAAAACTATACAAATGGAAGGTATTAGGGCACTGGGCATTGGCCTGGAAGTAGAGAGAGAGAGAGAAGCATTTCAGCTTCTCTGGGACTGGGCTGTGGGGTCTTGTGGTCCCAGGGACAGTGGAGGAGTCCTTGGGATCGGGTAGCACTGGTCTCCTTCGCACCTGGTCTCCAGAGAAGAATACCATCGGGAGCAACAAGAAGGACAGAGGCTACATGAGCTCACATCATGAGGAGAGAATTTGGGAGAGTGGTGGGTCACCTCTCAAGGGAGGTGACTAGAAGACTTATGGGTTCACTCCCATCAGTGGTAGAGGAAAATGGGAGAAACTAGTGTCCTGTGCAAACTGTATGTTAAACTTCATAAAATTAAATGCCCTTTGTGTGTGAAAAGTCTTAGGTAATTCAAACTATAAACCTCTGGCAGGTAGCCGAATGAATAGCCATCAGTTGGGAGGGGGGGCCTGGCAAGGCTTACGGTTGGTAAGTCCCTATGTGTTGTCAAAATGGGAGTCTTTTTTTGGACTACTAGGGCTATAAGTACACTGTCGAAGGGAGGTACACACAGATGGACCAACCAGAGCTTTAATGCACTTAGTAGGTATAGCATATGCTGATATACTTTTTATATTAATTGTCCTACTGGGCATATTGAGACCTATGCCAGTACAGCTTGCTCCCCAGGGTAAGTGTTCACTCTGCCTGGGGAAGAGTACCTGGGCTCTAGGGACCCTTCTAGGGAGGTGAGGGATCTGTAGAATTTAAAGAGGCCCAGTGCTTTATACAAAATGTAATTGTGCTCCTTTAGTTCGGGGGGGGGGGGCATGAAACTATTCTACTTATGGGGTGGGCAACAGGCCTTACACTTGTGTTGGGTACCATCAGACCAGTGATAGGAGTTAGCAGTCAGGAATTATGTCACCTACACCTGGGGGTTATGTAGAGACCCGGGAAAGCATTTGAAGGAACTGTCATGTAGGGCATGGCCAATGGAATTTTGAAGTATATTGTGGACAAGCACCATCATAAGAATTTATGGGCAGGGAATGCTCAGAGAACTGCACACCACCTAGGCAACTTATAATAAAACCACCATGCTTGATCCCAGATCCTGTATGTACATACCAGGTCTCATGTTTTTGATGTACCAGAGTACGATTTAAAGTGCCTATCAACACTGACACATAAAGGCACAGTGACTGGTGTTAGTGCAGAACTGGTATTCATGGCATAAGGTGGGCACTCTCCTGGATGAGATGCCATCATATACTGTACATCTAAATCAGTGTTTCTCAGATGAATCCACCATGGCTGCATGCAGACACTAGCACAATTTTGTGCAGCCACAGAATTCTTTAGAAATCCAATTACAAATGTAATAGAATGGACACATTCTCACCTTTAAATAACCATGGGAGATACAGTTCAAGGGAAAATACATCAGGAACTTTATTTAATGTATACTGTGTGAAAATAAACATGTTATATAAGGGGATTTGGTGTATATTTGGGTGTCTGGAGTGACAAAAATAATGAGTGCTGCCACCAGTAGGTTCTCATTGACACAATCATTGGTCCTCTGAGGCCAACATGATTTGGGGCCTGAGAACTTCTGCTTTAGACACAGTAGGGTGACCCAGCCCTTACATGTAGATGAATTTTTCTGAAAGAAACACAGACATTTAAATAAATCCTTATTTTAATGTATTGGATCCATTCACATCTGTACACTCTAACAGAAAGGATTATGGCTTAGCTGCAGAGTAAATCCTTTAAAGCGGGAATACTAAAGCAATCACCGGTGAACAAGTTCAGCCCTGTACAGTGTGTGTGTGTGTGTGTGTGTTTGTTACACTTGTAGTTATACAAATGTCAGACTAAGAAACATTCCCGGTTACAACCACAGGTAATGATGTACTTCTAATAGCATGAGCTCTAATACCATAAGGGTGAGATACAGGGGTGTAGCCAAGAAAAATGTAAATCATTCAATATACTGTAAATGTGACTTCTTAAGGATTGGATTGAAGGGGACAGAGTTTATTGTTTCACCTTTGAAATTTTTATAAAATAAACTTCAGTTTCTCAACTATCCCATCAGGAAAGTATTGTTTCCTCTTTCTTAGCATACAAAATCCTCAGAAAAAGAACAAAACACATGTAAAGGAAATATTGATAAAGATGAAGGTTCTCCGAGACAACACCTATGGGAAAAGCCTGAAAGAGGTCCATAAGAGAAAAAGAAGCTGAGAGAAGATATAATCTCAGTTTTTTTTTTTTACATGATCAAGATTATTGGCAACATAATAAAAGAGATAGATGTTTGATCTGGTGTGCTCCAGTAGAATATGAGAACATGCCCTAATGTTCAGAGGTAACAATAGGGTGCAATTATTCTCTAAGAGAATGATGAACCTGCGGACTAATCTGTCAGTGCAGACATAAGATATGGAAACAGGACAGGACACCAAGGTAAGCCTGGGCAAAAGAGAATTATAGGGTAATTTTTTGGGTGCTAGGATGAGCAGCATGCCCCTGTAACATCATTATACTTTATGGCTGGAGAACATATTTATTAATTTCTGCTTATGAAGCAGGGCGTGGACCTTCTGGACAAAAATTACCTACTGCACTAAAAACCCTGTGACAGAACTGGTTGCGCTTTTGAAAAATAAACATTTTCAAAATATGTCAAGTTATATTTCACATATTCTCTGTACTTACTGTGCATTTCTACTTTTCATCTTATTGGCCTGAAAATAGGCTCACTGTTTCCAATACATTAGCCTACATATTCAGAAGGTTAGCACAGCGGGAATAGAATAGTCAGACAGATTATGATTGGACAGGAAATGGGCCATATTTAGTGGCTCCCAGTGCATGGCACTAACCCACTAATGTAATCACACATGATATACTGCTGCACCCATGAAAATGTATTTATTTAGCTTTAGTTAACCAGGTAAGCACACTAGACAAAACAGATGCCTACTGCACACAGTGGAGAATAAACACTGATCCCACTCACCCCTTGGCTAGGTGCCGCTGGGTAATGAACTGACAGCAGAAATGATCTATTCATGGCAGTGTCCCCATCCACCCCCTGATCACCTGTCTGAATACAAATTAAACATATTAAGAAAAATTCAAGGTGTATAGTAGTTTCCACACCCCAGATCATCGATACATACTGGAAACACACATTGCATAAATCATCACTGGTATCAAGTGGATCTTCCACACTCAACTGTCAAATATATGCCACTGATTAAAGTTCTGAACAACTCCATGGCATCAATTGGTCCCTACATACGAACATACGATATTTGCCATCAGATAAAGGCCTAGAGGTCTATTAAGTCTGCTCGAATGTGCAGCTAGCACCCCTTATTCTGCAGCTGCCCCTCCCTTCCATCCTTCCTCTTCATTAACCCTCCCCCTTGTCCTGTCCCATCCCCTTTTGAAGCAGTCCACTCTTCTACTGGATATCACTTCTGCAGGTAATGCATTCCACCCAGCTACCACCCTCTCTGTAAAAAAGTGTCTCCTAATCTCCCTCCTGAACCTTCCTCTCTCCAGTCTCATATCATGGCCCCTGGTGTCCCTCCTCTCTCTTACTTTGAACAGCCCCTCTGTACCTGTCTTGTTTTTTCCTTTCATGTACTTAAAGGTTTCAATCATGTCCCCCCTGTCCCTCCTCTCCTCCAGTGACTACATGTTCAACTCCCTCAGCCTCCTCTCGTATAAGTCCCCCAGCCCCTTGATCATCTTTGTCGCCCTGCGCTGCACCCCCTCCAGTAACTTAATGTCCCTCTTCAGATATGGGTGCCAGTACTGCACGCAGTACTCCAGGTGTAGTCTAACTAATGACCTATATGGTGGCAGAATCACCTCCTCCCTCCTAGAGGATATACCCCTTGCAATACAACCAAGCATTTTGTTGGCCTCTGCAGCTGCCTTCCTACATTGTGCCGAGTTGTTCATTGACCCTGTAATGAGCACCCCCAGATCCTTCTCCTCCTCTGTCTAGGCTAGCTGCACTCCCCCCAGCTGGTAACTCCTCCTTGGGTTCTTCATACCAAAATGCAGCACCTTGCACTTTTTGGCATTAAACCCCAGTTGCCAGGTGTCTGACCAGGTTTCAAGCTTTGCCAGATCATCCTGCAACCACTGCCATCCCCCTAGGTCATCCACCACTGCCCCTACCTTTGTATCATCAGCAAACAGACTGATCTTGCTCTTGATGTCCCATATGTCCGTAATGAATATCCCAAACTACACTAGTCCCAACACCAAGCCCTGTGGAACACTGCTTGTCACTACCCTTGGGTTTGAGAGCTCCCTATCCACCACCTGCCTCTGTTTCCTTCTCTGAAGCCAGTTTTCTACCCATCTCACCAGCTTAGCACCCACCCCTGTGCCTACTAACTTACTTCCCAGCCTTCCATGCGGCACAGAGTCGAATGCCTTGCTGAAGTCCAGATACAGGACATTCACTGCATGGCCCCTGTCCAGTTGCCTACTTACCCAGTCATAGAACTCCACCAGGTTGGTCTGGCAGGATCTGCTCCATATGAAGCCATACTGTCTGCTGTCCTGTAGTCCTTTGGCATCTATGAGGGCCACCAGCCTCTCCTTCAGGATAGTCTCCATTAGCTTATCCATGATGGATGTGAAGCTAACTGGTCTTTAGTTTCCCAGTTCATCCTTGGGGCCAGTCTTGTGGAGGGGCACCACATGAACCATCCTCCAGTCCTGAGGTACACACCCCGAATGTAGTGCGGCATTAAATAGGTCTGCCAAAGGTCCTGCAAGGACCTCTGCCAGCTCCTTCAGTACCCTGGGGTGGATGCCTTCTGGGCCTGGCACCTTGTCCACCCTCAGTGCCATCAAACCCTCCCAAACTCTGCCTTCCACGATTTCCCCATCTGTCACCCCTTCCCCCCTGTTTCTGCCATTTCTCCCCCCTTGGGTGTCACCCCCCCCTTCTCTTTAATAAATACTGAGCAGAAGTACTCATTTAGTGCTTCTGCCTTATCGCACCCTGCTTCCACCCAACCCTCCTCCCTCCTAATCCTTAATATGTGGTCCTTACAGCTCCTTTTCTCCCTGATGTAACTAAAGAAGTCCTTCTCCCCCTTCTTAATGCCTTGTGCCAGCCTGAGTTCCATAGATGCTTTGGCTCCCCTTACTGCCCTTGTCACCTCCTGCGATTCTGTCAAGTACTCCTCCCTGTCCTCTCCCCTCCCTGTTTTCCTGTACTTCCTAAAGGCAGCTCTTTCCCTCCTTACCTTTTCCATGACCTCCTTGCTCAAACAGCTCAGTTTCTTAGCCCTAGCCTTCTTGCTCTGGGCCTTGCAGCAGGTTTTGGTTGCCTCCACTATCCACAGCTTTATGAGCTCCACCTCTGGTTAGTGTCCATACTAGATTGAATTCTGGCCAGGTACCCTTTTATTACTTCCCCCATCCTCCCAAAGTCAGCCCTCCTGAAGTCCAGCACTCTTGTGCCAGATTCCACTCCTTCCTTGCCCATATCCAACGTGAGCCATACGGAGTGGTGGTCACTCCCTGACAGCGGTTCCTCCACTGTAAGTTCTCTCACAAAGTCCCCATTTGCCAGCACAAGGTCAAGGGTAGTCTCTAACCTGGTTGGTTCACTGAACATTTGCAGCAGGAAGCTGTCCTGGAAGGCATCCAGCAGTACCTGCTCCCTTCTGTTCCTGGTTGTTGGGGTACTCCAGTCCACTCCTGGCATGTTGAAGTCCCCCACAATCACCATACTACCCTTTTGCAGGTCCTCCTGATCTGTCCCGCTAGTTCCCTGTCTAACTCCTCCATCTGAGATGGTGGCCAGTACACCACTCCCATTCTAAGAAGCCTATTCTTGGAATCCTGGATTTGCATCCAAAGTGACTCCATACTACCCTCCTCCCCTTACTCCATTGCACACTTCAGTCCTTTCTTCACATATAGTGCCACACCCCCCCTCCTTTTCCAATCACCCTGTCCCTATGAAATAACCTGTACCATGGTACAGACAGGTCCCAGTCAATGTTTTGGGTGGCCCATATTTCTGTGATGGCTGCAATGTCCACCTCTTCCTCTGCCATGAGCACCTGTAGCTCTGCAGTTTTCCTCCCAAGGCTCCTAGCATTAAGGGTAACCACCTTCCACCCTTCCCTCCCCCATCCTGCCCTCCTTTACTAGCATCACCAATAATACTTGCCATTTGCTCTTTGTCACTGTTATGGGGGTAAGCTCATATGGTTTCCCAACCTGTGATCTCTGCATATCTCTTGTCCAATTGCCACCCCCCACTCCTAGTTTAAATTCCCAACTTCCTCTATGTACTCCTCCATCCTCTGTTTCAGCACTTTCTTTCTCTTCTCACTCAAGTGTAGTCTGCCCATGGCATAGAGAGTACTGTCATCCCAGGTCCCTCCCCACCCCAACAGCCCATACCCTTTAGCACAACACCAGGTTCTTAGCCATCTGGTAATTCCTCTATTCTCAGCTTTCTTGTTGTGCTTGCCTTGGGCACTGGAAGTATCTCTGAAAAAGTTAGTGATCTTCCTGCCCCCTCATATAATTATGCTAGTTCCTCAAACCTCCTCTGGACTATATCTACTGTCTTGTCAGCCTGGTCATTTGTCCCAAGATGTATAATTAAATGAGGCTTCTCCCTACCTCTTCTAGCATATTTCAGAACAGGTTGTCCCACCCTTTCCACTGTCATTCCTGGCATGGCCTCCACCCAAATAGGACTATGTCTCTCCCCCTTGCTACCCCACCTGGCTCCTCTAAGTATTGAGTCCCCCAGCACTAAGTTTACTCTTACTCCCTGCTTGCTTCCATTCATCTCCCTCTCTCATTTCCAGCTCCATTTCTTCCTCTTTCACATTATTTCCCCCCTTTTGCCCCTGTTGCAATTCTCCCAGCAGAACTTCCCCCCGTTCTGGTTTGGTCCAGGCATTTATCAATTACTTCTCTAATTTCATCATTTCCCTTCTCCACCTTCTTCCTCTCTAGCAGTACAAAATTATTTTCTGAAGACCCTTCACAAATGCCCCTTCCCTCTCTCTTCATAGTAACCTGTTCTCTCCTTTCCACTCCATGACTTTTGCCACTTCTTCGCCTCCCCTCACAAGTCCCTATCTCCTCCTTCCATTTGTCTTTTGTCTCCTGACCTAGTTTCCCTGGCAATCGTTCTTCCTGGCCTGGGCCCCTTTGTCTCTGCTTCCCTTCTTCTGAACCTCTCCTCGCCACTCTTGGCTTAAATCACCCTCCCTCATCTGCCCTTCTTCCTCCTCTCTCCAGTATTGGGCTAAACCCATCCTCAATCTACCTTGCCTGTCTTAGTTCCTCCTGCAGACCCTCAATCTCCTTTCTAAGTCTCTGTATGTGGTTGCACACTAAACATTCTCCCACACTCCAGGCAATTTTTAGAAAGATTGTTGCACCACAGTTGTTGCAGCCTACCACCCTACCCATTGCTGTCATTGCCCTCCAGCGATCCCCCACCTTTCCAGATGCAGGAAACCAAACACTCCCCCAAGTCTCCCCTCTCCCCCCTCTATCAGTGCAAAACATTCTTTTCTTAATTTCCCTTAGCCCCTTTGTTGTACACGTTTAGATAGATTGAGCAACTGCTTTTTATATTCCTATCCTTCCTATCTACACTCAAAAAGAGACTTTAAGTAGCTATTGCACAGCCTTCTTCACACTCCTACTCCTCTTTTCCCCGATGTAATAGCAATGCAAAGAAGTAACAATGAAAGCTCCTAGATTTGCAGTTACTTCCCTTCCACTGACATAGCAGTCACCTCTTCACTTGCTGCTGTTCCTTTCCTGGATGTCTGCTTCTGCTATGACAGGTGCATATCCTTTGCCCGTTTGAGGAAGTGATGTCAGAACCCCTGGTATAAAGGAAATAATGGACCAGGGGTGGGTGGGACCAGCCCAAGTCTTCCAGAAACAATCAGGTAGCCGAGGCCCCTGGTCAGACCATTAGCACCCTTCCCACAATGCACTAAACTTTGCAGCTAGTGAAGCCAGCAAAAGTGAATCACAATTCTACTCAAAGACCCCAAAATAGGTCTGCTACAAAAGAAACAGTACTCCAATTCAAGCAGCTTCATCAACAACACATCAAAATAGGCTTGAAATTAGAAGATATAGGTCTCCAATTTAAAGAACTAGCCCCAGTTAAATCAACCAAATAGGTTTTAAATCAGAAGAAATAGGCATCTACAAATGCAGCCTGCTACACAAGTAACAATGTAAAAACAACAAGAAGAAGCTACTGCACTGTAACAAATCTGATTCTGTCCCCTTCTAGTTCCTTCTCCTGTGAAGGTATGGGATAAAACAGACACAACAAACCAGAAGTCAGGTGAATAAACAAGCAAATGTGCATTATTTTATTTAAATCAGAAAATAAAAAAAAAACATACAGAAAGCAAAAGGTTATTCAATGTCCAGTATCCAGCAAACTTTCTAATTTTGAAAATTATTGAGGCTTAGCTTCAGCCTTTGCAAATAAAACAGTGTGGAAATAAGCACACACTTCTGCAGTCCTCCTCACTTGGTAGTCAGTATTCAGCTGATTTCCCTATCTTTGTTACTCCAAGTGGTGGGTTTTATACCTTTCATGGATGGCATCACTGTCAGATGATCCTCCCCTTTTTGCTAAAACCAGTATAAACCTCTTATTCTCAGAAGTTCCTGATCAAACAGTAAAGACATACATGTTCATACATGTTAATTTTTCTAGCCTAGCCTCAACCCCTCTTTTCCTGGGTAAGGGAGTTTTATGTTTCCATTTTGTTTCACTTCAAAAGATAGTTTTAATAAGATAGTAAGTCCATGAGAGTTCCACTGGGTTTGTAAGGGGAACGAGAGAATGAGGTCACGCTCCTCTTCTTTCTCCTGTCAACCCTTGGAACTCGTATCTTTTTCTTTTAATTTCCATTAAATCATTAAATGTGACACTCTAAAATAGACAAGCATACAGAAAACATATTTCATTTTCATTCCCAGCATGAGTGGCCATCCAACAGAAACAAAGAGTGAAAGGAATAGGTGTGCCTCAGACACCCCACACATGGGCATCCACCCCAGAATGGGCTTACCATGTCACAGTCCCCACTCACCAATTCCTCTATGTATGCTTCTGATTGATGTTCTGAACAACTCTCTGATATCTAGCGGTCAACCAAACCACTTGGTCAACATATGTAGTATATGCCCCCTGATTAAAGTCCAGAGGAACTTCTTGGCTTCTAGTAGTCTTCCCACCACTTGATTCAGGTGTCATTTGTTGTCTGCAATGGCCTTCGCCATCTTTAGAACATCTTCCCAATTAAACCCTTTCTTGAACTTAGACTAGATAACTGTAATGCTCTGTACCTTGAGTTATTTGCAAAGTTATCATGTCACTTGCAGCTAGTCCAGAATCTAACAGCCTGGCTGGTTGCTGGAACCTCTTGGTTTAAGCATATCACACCAGTTCTCCATGTTCTGCACTGGTCAACAGTGCAGTGGTGATCATCTTTAAGGTGCACTTGTTAACTTTCAAGGCTTTGCACAGTCTGGGTCTGGGCTACTTGAAAGACCACCTGACTCCTTACTCTCTTGGCTGCCCTCTCTGGACAGTGGAGGCAAACCTCTTGTCTGTACCTAGATCCTGACTTATGTCTTTGGGAATAGGACATTCAGTGTGGCTGCCCAGAGTCTATGGAATGCCCTTCACTGGGGGTGAGAGGTACTCCTTCACTGGCCCTTTTAAAGTCTCATTTAAAAACAAATTAATTTGTATATGTGCCACAGAAACCAGGAGCACAGGCATAGATATGCATGAATGCCATACAGTGGGGATCCCTTTTACCCTGGGTGGCATTCATGAATGGTGCACAAGTTAGGTATCACCAGATCCCCTGGTCATGTGGACAGCAACATGCCAGGGGCACATGTGGGGGTGGGCTGATGGCATGTCCAAACTACATGCCATTCACAAAGGCATGTAATGCTGTGCTCCAGGGGGTGTAGGAGGGTGCTGACTATGCCAGGGAGGACCCTGCAATAACTGCTGTATGCGCCCAGCCCCATACACACAGGACCCTTGCATAGCCCTAGCAGCTGTATGGCAGTCCTTCCCTCACACAACAGAAAACCCACACAGGCCCTGACAGGAGGGATGCACACCCCAAACACATCTATACACCTGCTCCAGGCCTGTATGCCAGGTCTCCCCCACACATGTCTGCCCCATGCCCATTCAGTACAAGCATACCCCCACCACGTCATCCCCATCCCTGCTTGATATATTACACCCCACAACACATATCAGCCCCATCCTAGCTTGATGTATTACACCCCAACCCATGCCAGCCCTGTCCCCAAAGGCAGTATTACACCCCTGCCCCAACATATGGCAGTTCCTTCCCTAGTGTACAACATGACAATCCCCCCACCACACAGCCCCATCCCCATATGATGTATTACACCCCCCAACACACGGTGGCCCTGTCCCTGAATGCAGTATTACCCCCATGCCCCAACACATGGCAGCCCCATCCACAGTGTACAACATGACAGCCCCCCACCACACAAACTGTGGTGCCCCAGTCCACACAACCCTGATCCCTGATCCAGTGCCCCAGCAGCAGCATTAGTGGTAAGTGGCCCCCACTCACCCATGGCACTGATAGTCCCCCAACTCAATACCTGACAGTGGGTGGCATGGCTGAAGACAGCCAGTGGCACAGCTCTCCACACACCTCCACAGCCACTGGCCATCCAACTGATGCTGGTAGAATGCTGTTATATATAGGTGATGCACTCCCAGCATCAGTTGGACAGCTGGCAGCCATGAAGGTGTGCAGAGGGCTGTGCTGTTTGCTGTCCTGAACCGCGGCACCGACTGTCAGGCACGGGGTTGGGGGAGGGAGGTTGTCAATTCTGTAAGAGGAGGGTGTCCACTGACCACCAATACAGATGCTAGGACACCTGGTCTGAGATTGGGGTTGTGTGGAATGGGGCACTGCAGTGTGTGTTGTGGGGCAGGTGTCATGGTGTACACCCGGGGATGGGGCTGCCATGTGTTGGGGCACAGGATGTATCTTAATCTGCTTAATCTGGTTCAAGATCAGTTGGCATTCATCTGTATCCCCCTCCCCGGGTCATGCCTGAAAATAGGCAGGATTTGTCTAGTGCACCTACCCGGTCAACAAAAACTAAATAAAAAATACTGCATTTGGGGCTGCAGCAGATATGTGTTGGGTGGCAGTTTGGCAGTGCAGCAGGGGTCATGGTGCCAAAAGGGGCTCAGGCAGGGGGCCTCTGGCCAACGGGGCATGGCTGCATATGTGTGAGTGCCTGTAGGGGATATTTATGCACCCAGCCCCTCACCATACTGTGCAAGTGATCCACTAAGGGACCCAGGATGGGATGGATCTGCTACTCTGCCCCAAGGCACCCTGCACAGTCCTGCATGCTAGGAGGCAGAACCACAGACAGGTGGTGTCCATTTGTGCATGCTGGCCTGTGTGTACCTGTCCACAGGTGTGGAGCTATGTGGGCAGGGTACATTCCTCCAGTGCATACTTTCCACCCATTCATGCATAGCCCACTTGAGATTTGGGCCTGGCAGTGCTGTGTAATTCCTATATGGCAATATTTTAATCTATTATTTATGGGTGGACTGAGCAGGAGCTACACGCATCTGCAGTTGTGGAGAAGTTGCAGGCAGCAGGACCGGTGTGCTTGTTTTAATTCTATAAAAGGTATGCCATCCATGTCATTGAGTTATATGGTCTTACCAGTCAATCTTATTGCGGGTTGGTCTTGTCCTTTTTACGCCTGTTTCCCTTGTCTTGCCATTTCAGGTGAAGGTCTTCTTCATTGCTAGGGTAATAACATTGAGGAGAAATGGCTGAAGACATCACCATTTGGACCGGTGGAGGAAGAGTTTTGTGCTGAGGACTCGTATGGCGAGAACATATAAAATATCATTGAAAAATGGGATCTAAAAAGGGCTGAAGATTGCTTTATTTCAAGGGCTGTATTTAATTTTACTTGTAAAGTTTTTAAACAGTTTTTATATTTTATATACTACATGTGTGTCTTTGTGTGCTATGTATGTTTAGTGTGATTTATTTTTATTAATATTGTACCAATTCAACCACCTTATACTGCTTTCATGAATTAGGTATTTAACATCTGTCCTGTTACATATGATTTAATGTTAGATTAAGTTTTAGTTATAAAGTTTGAAATAGTAGATTTAAATTTTCCCAGGGTTGAAAAGATCACGTAATCAGAATCACCCTATAAGCTCCTAGTCTCTTTCTCCTTGGCTTAAAGTGCCTGTGCAAGCTCCACCAAGGATGGCGGTACAGCAAGGAGCTGACAAGGAGCTGATGGAGTTGTTGCAAATTGAGAAACAAACGTTTGCTTAGTTTAGTAATTTTAGCAGTAGTATTTCATTCACCCGTTCAGTGTCCATTCAGCATTTTATTTTAAAAATGTGTTTAAACTGGAACAACACACAGTACGCAGCATGCAGTAATTTTTTTTTCATGAGGGGTGAACTGCAAGTCGAGAGCTATAAAAAAAAATGACTGGCTTTCTCATGCAGGCACCTTGCCACATTATATTAATGCACTACTTCAATTACTAAGCAAGAAGGATTTTAATAGTTAGTTTTTGCAATACTATCTTTTTGTGTGCAAAAGTGTATATATGTACGTGTGTACATGCAGCTGACAGCCAATTAGATATTTAGACATTTAGTGAGACATTAACAATCATAGGAGTTTTTATTTATAATACTCTTGTTTTAAAATTGTTAGATAATTGTTGTTTTTGTTCTTTTTGTCTGGTAGTGAGTTTGTTGGTTACAGTTCAAATCTCAGTCAAAGAGTGCTTCAAGGAGTGTTTCCTATAAAGGCTGATAATTTAAGAGAGACTAGTGCAAAGATCTGGCTGAAATCCCTCTCTACAAATGGTGATTCATCAAACTAGTCCCTTTGTTAAAGCTTAACAGAAGCTGTAGTCCTTTTTGGATCTTGGACTTTGGATTTCGGATCAACTTTGAAACAGCTGTAAAGTATTGTGGTTTATGGGAAAACAGAAGATATCCAAGTATATAGGTGACTCACTAAAATTTGGTCTTTTTGCTAAAGACTAATAGAAGTGGTAGTTTTTGGATCTTGGACTTTGGATTCTGGATTAACCTCAAAACAGTGGTAAAGCATTGTGGTTTATGGGAGAAGAAAAGAGAAGACAACAAAGTACATTGGGGTCATTAATGGAATTTTATACAGAACCTATAAAGAACATGACTACTTAAAAGAACTCATAGCATACTAACTGGTGATCTGTCAACCAGATTAAGAAATCAAGACATCTACCTGAATTGTATATATAAATACTGAATTTGTATTCTGTGAATTAATTCTGTGAACTAATTCAGCTTAGAGAGGGTAGAGTGGTAACTTTGTATTGTTTAGTATTGCTTATTATCTTATAATCTTACTTTACTTTACACCATCTACTTTTCTGTTTCTTATTGTTATACACTAAATAGTGTAAGAAGTGTGAAGTGGTGTTAGTGAGCTGGGTATTTGGATAGCATCAAATAGCTTTTGGATAGTATCAATTAGATACTATTTATAGAACAGAATAGAAAGTAACTGTTGGTTTGCCAAGAAAAACAAAAACAATAAGCATGGTAAATACAAGATTGCAGAGGAAGAAAGCATGTTGTTCTCCTCTATTGGTTAGTCCTGCTCCACCTATTTGGAGATTGAGGACAAGTAAAATCTCAGTTAAAAAGGATAACAAGCAAACAAAAATTACAGAACATATGAAATTGATGAAATTAGAAAATGATAACACATCTACTCCTAATACTCTCATTACCTGCTCTCTATGCAGTAGTAGTCCTAAACTTACAGAATTGCCATCACTTATTCATGGTAGTCTGGAAAATATAATTTTTCAGCAGGATGTAAATGAGAGGAAGACTGAAACTAGTTGTCTAGGGGGTCACAAGGATATGGTGAATTACAATTCAGCTAAGGAAGAGAACTACAATTTAGGACAGGAATTTGTGCTGGATTTGGAACAAGAGATGTCAGAGCAAATTCTTCTTTTGAACTTTGATGAGGAATGGAATACAGAAGATATAGAACAACACAGTATAGGGAAATATTCAGGGGAATACAAGACTAAAAACACACAATTTACACAAGAGGATATGATATTAGTATCTGGTACTGAACTTAGAGAGGTCAACAACAAATTACAGGAGACCAGTAACGGGATAAAAGATCTAGCTTTTAGCTATAACAATACCCAAACACCTAAAATGGTTAAAAAAACTAAAGAACATATTGCAACAGGAGATTTGAGAAAACCTTTCTTTTTGTCTGATTTAATTGATGAAGAATTGGCAACTAATTTGGGACATCAACATACAGCAATCTTAATGTTAATGGAACAGCTGCTAGTTATAAAAAATGAATTAGTAAACCTTAGGCACAATGTTGCTGTTAATCATGCAAAGATTGACTTATTGAGAAAAAAAATAGACTGTGATATTCCAAACATTTTAGAAGATTCAGCTTCATGTGATAGCGAAATTGAAAGATATAAAAGACCAGACTTCACAACTATTGATTTCCCCGAGACAACAAACATGGAAAAGAAAAGAGAAAAGAAAAAGGGAAAAAGGGGGAAGGAAAGAAGATTTAAGAAAAGTGAGAAGAATACACAAGAACAACTTCAAAAATGTAATAAAAATGTCAAGACAAGAAATAGAATGGGAAGGAAAGAGGAATACTCATGTGGAT
The DNA here is from genome assembly GCA_016271365.2 of Neoceratodus forsteri. Taxonomy (NCBI): domain Eukaryota; kingdom Metazoa; phylum Chordata; order Ceratodontiformes; family Ceratodontidae; genus Neoceratodus; species Neoceratodus forsteri. The sequence continues at coordinate 973,228,069 of CM028132.1, read as the reverse complement.
CAGAAAAGCAATTCGAACAAAAGCTTGAAGTAAGGGGTAAATCTAATAATACAACATAAATTAAAACAATAATAAATAAGGAACAACAGAGAGGGTATATAATACAAAATAAACAAGGTTTAGACTATCATTTAGAACAACATGAAACAGAAATGAATGCTTTAAAAATACTTCTACCCCAGAGTGTGTTGGTAAATATAGAAAATCAGAATGTTGATAGTATAAATCCTGGAAACACCTATGTAAACAGAACATTTGAGTTAGGGGAAAGGGATCCTTTGCAAAATAAAGCATTTAAAAAACTATGGATTCCTCAGGTAAGATTGGATCAGAATGATACAAAATTGGATAAAGAATTATGTAAAACAAATTTATACAAATCATGTATGAAGGAAGGAATAGATAATTTAAGATATGAACAGAATAGTGGTGAGACTTCAATCAAACAACAAGAATATAACAAAATGAACAGCAACGCAACAATGAATAATGAAAAAAGGGTAGAGGAGGCCCTGACAATTTGGGAGGGAGGCTCTATAGTGATGCTTAGGGGAGTCTATAAAGAGGATAACAAGAATTGTATGGTACTAATGGAATTAGGAAAGATCATATGTACTGAACTGTTGGGATTGGAACTTTTAGAGGATGACATCATTGACGTAGTTACAGCTAGTGACTTTACATCGCAAGATTTGATTTTGATCTTTTTTAAACATGAGAGGGTTGCACATTATGTTTGGAGTAATTCTCACTATTTAGCTGGATTGAACTTAGTAATGGATTACCCTGTAGCTATTAATATATTGAAAAATATGAAAATTCTAACTATGACTGAACTAACAAAAAGATTGGCTGAGGTTTACTCATTAAATGATATCATCAAAGAAGATAATGATGATGAAACTGAAGTCATTCTGTCGATATTCGGCATCTCATGAAGAACACTGGAAACAAAGGAACAACTGATGGAAATGATGGGTCATCTAGTAGACAATCTCCTGGGCATTGAATTTTACAGAGATGATATAAAAGATATAAGGAAAGTATATAGTGATTTATTTAAAGGGAACCAAATTGAGTTAATTCTCTATAATAAAAGATTGGCAGAGAAAATTTTGAAGGCTAGCACCAAATTGGATAGCCTTGATATTTTAATAATAAATCTAAATGAAGCAGTTTGGGAAACACAAGAAATCCCAGTAGTTGATATGGAATCACAAGGCTTCACTTACAATATTGAAACCTTTAATAGGTTCCAATTATTGGACAATGGAGTGGATAAATGACTCAATAATGAAATCATAAGAGATGTCCCAGTGAAAGAAGTAGATCAAGATACTCAGGAGACTGAGGAAACTCATGATGTCTTAAATAATAGTACTAATGCTTACCTGTATAAATATAAAGGAAATCTGGGTATTATGACTTGGAACATTGCTGGTTTGACCTCAAAATTTATTGACAAAGAATTCTGTGATTTCTTTTTGGACAAAATGGATATAATAGGTTTGCAAGAAACATGGCATGGGGAGGAACAAGTGGATAATATAAATAAAAAATGGCTATACACTTATACATGTACCAGCACAGAAAATGAAAAAAGCAGGGCAAAGAATGGGGGGCCTTGCCGTTTACATTAAAATAGTGGATTTTATTAAAATTGAAAAATACATAGTGGAGACTAATTACATAATCATAGTATTATGAATATGGGGAGAAATAGTAATTCTGGTAAATATTTATAATCCCCCAGAAAAATCTGTAATTTATGATTGTCAACTAATGGAACATATTGTTGAATATATATAAAAAAATGGATATAAATGAGTATTTAGATCTACTATGCATGGGGGATTTTAATACCAGATATGGAAATTGCAGTGAACAACAGGAAATATCAAGTGCACTTCATATACCCCAGAGACTCTCCAATGATAAAAAACATATGGATAAAAACAAGCAAATGGAGAAATTAATGGGCAGTTTGCAACTGATCATTTTAAATGGGCGTATGCCCTCAGACTATGATGGAAATATTACCTGTGTTACAGCAAGAGGGTCTACTACTATAGATTATGTGTTAATCACTCCATATAGCTTTCTCAAGTATTTTGATTTAAAAATAATAAATAGAACCAAAAGTGATCATTATCCACTAATATTATATAGAAAATATTTGAAAGATGTTAACAGGGAACAACAATCAGAAATACAAATCATTAATAATATAATTAAATGGGTAAGAAAGATGGGACATAAAGCAATGGTACTGAGTACAGAATTTATATGGAGTTTTGATCCAAACATTAACCAAGAATAAGATCCAAAAAATATATATGATACAATTATTGCACATTATGAAAACTTTGAAGAAATTATCGAAAAACCTTATGAAAATAACACTGGGAAAAACTATGAAAACTGGTTTTATGAAAACTGTAGAGAAGGGAAAAGGAAACTGTCACAAATAATAAGGAAAGTAAAGAAGAATCCAACAAAAGAAAACAGGAAAGAGTTGAATAGTTATAGAAAACAATACAAAGATGAGATAGAAGTACAAAAAAATAGGCATCAGATGGAACTATGGGACAAGATGCAGAAGGCAATCTATCAAAATGATGACAAAACTTATTGGACACTGGTGGCTAAAGGAACAAACACATTTAAAAAAACAATGTGATTATTACATAGGGCCAGAAAAATGGGTCAGTCATTTTCAAAATAAGTTTTCATTGGAGGATGACACTCATAACATAACCATAAATGAGATTGATGATAGTTTTATCTGGTTCACAGAAGCTGAAGTCAAGAGAGTGCTGGAGAATTTTAAGAATAACAAATCACCAGGACCTGATAAAATCCCAATTGACTTTATAAAATTAAATGATGATTGGTGGGTGAGAGCACTTACTAGATTATATAACTTAATGGTCATGTATGTATTTACACCAGACAGTTGGAAAGGGAGTCATATAGTTCCTATACATAAACAAGGCTCATATGCCGATCCAACAAATTATAGACCTATTTCCCTCATTGACACTATAGCTAAGATTTATGCTAAAATAATCTTAAACAGAACAACAGAGTTAGAAAGAAGCAAAAATATACCTGACTTACAGGCTAGTTTACGGAAAAAAACAGGAACTGTAAACCAGATATTTATTTTCTATCACATTATAGAAAAATGTAACCTAAAAGGGCAAAACTTATTTCACATTTATAGATTTTACATCAGTTTTTGACACAATACTGAGAACACTTATGGAAAAAAAATGAAGGAAATGGGAATAGATAATTTAATTATATTAGTGCAAAGAATATATAGAAAGACCTGGGCAAAAATAAAATATACAGGAACAGGACTGCTAACTAATAAAGTACAAACTAATATAGGTGTTAGACAAGGGTGTGTTTTAGCATCAACCCTCTAATATATATTTAAACAAAATTATTGTAGCTCTAGATAATCCAGATTTTCATCCTCCCAGAGTGGGAAAAACTAGAATTCCAGTCTTGGCATATGCTGACGACTTAGTTACAATATCTACAAGCTGTTTAGGCCTACTGAGGGCTCTTGACGATATGGAAATACTCTGTATGGAGCATAATTTAAAGCCAAACATAAAAAAAACACATGGTAATGGTGATTGGAACTAAGAAAAATATAGGGCATTAAAGCTCATGAATAAATCTTTGGAATTTGTCAATGAATATAATTATCTTGAAGTAACGCTATCAACAAATCTTTAGTGGAATAAGCATAGGGAAATGTGTACAAAAAAATTGCAGAGTACACTGAATGCCCTAAAAATATTTAATTATCTTTATGGAGGTAACACCATACTCCCAATGATTAAGGCTATTAATGCAAAAATGACAAACCAGATTTTCTATGCTGCAGAAATCTGGGGGAATGAAAGTATAACCAAGACGAAAGTTATATTGAACAAAACATATAAACAATTAATAAAGATCCCTAATGGTACCCCTAGTGCTCTTGTTAGAGCAGAACTAGGGCAAATAAAACTTCTGGATATGATCTATATAAGACAAGTAAACTACTGGATTAAATTAACAAATGAAAGAATGAACTCTATATTGGTAGAATGTCTTAAAGAAAAGATGCAATACCCGGCACATGGTAAAAGTAAATGGCTAGGGAATGTTAAAACTATTTTGCAAAATGTAAATTTGGAATATATGATGAATTGAATTGAAAAGGGAATATGCCTTAACAAGGCTTATTCAGAAATTGTAATAAGCACGATAAAAGAAAGATCATGGAAAATGGATCTAGAAACAATAAAAAAATCAAAAGTGGCCATTTGGCTTACCAATAATAATATGAGAGAGCACACCTTAAAACCTTATTTAGATATAGTTAAGAATCCTGAACTTAGAAATGTAATTGCTCAATTTAGGTTTGAAGTCTTTCCAAGTAATGTCACTGAGGCAAGGTATAACAAAGAGGAAAATAACTCCAGTAACTATTATTGTCACTTACAGGAACTGGAGGATTTGAAACACGTAGTATTAAGATGCCCATGGCATGAACACCTTCGTAGTAAAATATTAGGCAAATATATTGGTTCTTTATATATGCATAACAAATATATACTCAATCTTCTGTTTAATTCAGAAAACTCTGAAATGCTAAATGAACTGGCAATGTTCCTCATCGAAGTTAAAAAGCCGAGATATAAGCACATCCAAGAATATATTGTGAAATAAGATGCAATGGTGTGACTTTAAGTCAGGACCTAGTCGATGAAAGTGGGAAATGTACGGAACATGTAGTATAAGCTTTTATAAATGTTTGTAATATGTGTCATGTGTATGTATGAATGTATGTCATTTATTGACTGTTTCATTTGTATTGTAATGGCAAAATGCCGAACAACTAAATTATTACTTGCCTATTATTTATAATATATTTTTATGAAAAGTTTTCCCATGTACTGTAAGGTACCCATAGCCCCCAGCCATGATTGTGCACCATATAATGAAATTGCCTTGATTGCACCACCAACCTCCTCCCCATCCCACCCAATCAATTCCCTCTCCCCATATACCCAAGCAGGCATCATCCCCCTCACTGCAATGGCCACTGGAACAGTCTCTTTGCAAAACACCTAAGCTGACTACCCCCTCAGTAATTTATTTTTTGTTGACCAGGTAAGTGCACTAGACAAATTCTTGCAATTTTCAGGCACAACCCTGGGGTAGGGGGGAATCGGATGAATGCCAACTGACCTTGAACCAGATTAAGCTGCTGGTGGCATTTTTAGTGAATGGGCGAAAATTTGGCCATGGCACCAGGGAAATTCCCTTACACTTTCTGCAGGAGGTGCTGTTGCTCTGCAGGAGGATGGGGGAGCCAGCTGAGACCTGACCATGGTGGCAGATGGAGCTTTGCGGGAGCTACAGGCTGTGCAACCAATAACTGGAGAGTCTGACCAGAAAATGTCTGAGGATTATAGTTGGAGATAGCAGATACTGACTTTGAACTGTCACAAGTTGCACAGCAGGAATTAGCTGTGACTGCCTGTAGCATAAATCAGGGAACCCTATCTGTGCTGAAATGTTCGTAAGTAACCACAGACTCTGCACACAAAGTGGAGATTCATGAGAGAAGCATAGAATTTGATGGCAGATAAGGACCACTTGGCCCACCTAGTCTGCCCATTTCCCTACCTAACGGATAAGCTGCAGATCCTAGTTAACCAACAGCCTAATTCCTCCTACCCCCCCACTAGAATTGCCTTATGTCTATCCCATGCATTCTTGAATTCCCCCACTGTTTTTGACTCTACAACCTCCTCAGGAAGGATGTTCCATGTATCCACAACCCTCTCTGTGAAGAAATACTTCCTCACATTACCTCTGAACCGTCCCCCTGCTATCTTCAAATTGTCCCCTCTTGACAGCTGAAAAAAACAATGTCTTTAATGGGTCTCCCTCTACTAATACTGTGCCTGAAACCTTACTTGAAGATGGGCTCCTTGGTTCACAAATGAACAATTCTAGAATACGGGGGGGGGGTTGAAATGGATGCTGATTCAAGTATACCAGATAAAGAGGAAGCACTGACACAAAGAGCGGTACCTCTTAATAACCAAGAACTTCCTACTTCAGGGATGAAAAAAAGTCTACCTAGGCAATTTTCTGACTGCTTTAGGCCTACAGGTGAACCAACACTATGGCACAATGCTGTGTGTATCACTTACAAAGGGGGTCTTGAAAGGCCTTCTGACAGGATATATGTACCTAGAAAATTAATTAAAGAGTCTCTTAAATTCTATGCATCAGAAATTTATGCAATGACACATGTGGGGGACTCTAACTATGATGTGAGCTTCAAGCATGTTTATAACCTAGAATGCTTTTGGAAACAAAATATTAGGTTGAAGGACATGTCTTTATGGTTAGCGTTTTTAGCTGTACCTTTAACTAGACCTGATTTGCGCACTATTAACATCTTTTTTCTTACAGAGAGTGTAAACATTGCTGCTATTCTATATTGGTTGCACCGGAGGGATGAGGTTCTGAATAAACCAGAACCTATTATTGATTCAGAACAAATCTGGACAGAGGGCTGGAAGGTGAGGGTGAAACTGTTGCAAATAGATTTTGGGGTGGCTTATTTACCTAATAGCTTTGTACTGGGCAGGGACAAAGGCATGCTTTTTTTATCCTGGGCAGCCGAAGTTGTGCTTTAAGTGTGGGTCACCATCCCACTGAGCAGTGTATGTGACAGCACTAGATGTGGTCATTGCATGGAGTATGGTCATGTCAGTAACAACTGCATGAAAGCTTTTAGATGTAACTTATATGCTAAACAAGGCCACTCCTTTGCAAAGTGTCCCTGGGGGGCTCACAATAGAAGCACCAGAATGTCGCAGAAGGACATTGTAACAAAAGCACAGCAACAGGGATGCACCAGGGCATCAGAATAGCATATGGTAGATTTACATAGCCAGGCCCAGGCCCAAACACAGACCTTCATCCAGATGCTAACCCCCATCCAGCCCAGGAATTACAAAGAGACACTCCTGGAACTACAAATCCAGTTCCATCACAAGAAACAGATTTACCCCCTCATCACCAAAATCTGAGATATTCCCAGAGGAGGTTAGGCAAGGTCAGACCCCAAATAATGAGCTCCCAGGCACTTTGAGCCAAATGGCCCCCCTACACCCTTTCCAGATGTATGCCCCAAGGGTAGGAAGACAAAAACTAGAGCAGGTTCCATGCCCACCTCAAAAGAAAAAAAAACGAGACATACTATTGCAGAACAGATTTAAGGTCTTGAGAAAAATGAAAGATTGGGGAGACTCAGAGAAGGAGGGGAGCAAAACAAAAACCTCTTCTTTGGCTTTCTCAGTCCAGGACCCCCTTTAGATTTGGCAGACATGGAGACTGAAAATGTGAGTAAAACTACACAAAGAATTAAGAAGTCTGGGGCAAAACGTGGGACTTGAAGGTCTGAGGACTGAGACAGGTGGTCATAACTTAACTATTACATCATGGATACTTTGCTGATTCACTCACAAAATGTAAACAGTATTAAAAACTTTAGGAAGAGACAACTAACTTTCACCACCTTGAAGAATTGTAAAGCTGACATCTTTTTGCAGAACATGAGGCTGAAAACCTCATTTGAAATTACCCAAGCTAACAGACTCTGGACAAAAGATCCTGCTATATAGTCAGTAGGACCTGAAAGGTGTGACGCGGTTGGAATAATTGTTTCAGGAGTAGAGCTCCAAGTCACCAAAGTGGTTGATTTAGTTCCAGGGCAAGTATTAATTTTAAATATCACTTACCAGTTGGCTAGATTCTGGTTGGTTAATATATATGCCCCACAAACTAAGGCAGCGAGGGTGGAACTGGTCCAAGAAATACAGCCATATTTATTTACCTCTAGGTTGGTAATTTGGGGAAGGGGATTTCATTTATGGTTTGGAAAACAGGATAGAGGTCTCAGAATGGATAAAATGTTTTGTGACACAAATTGCTTAAATAAAATTTTACTACAACAGTCCTCCCAAAAAGACTCCTATTGAGTAATGCACAAGACAGGAGGTTGTACTTTCTTGAAAGGACCTCTTAGAACTAGAATAGATTTCTTTTTTACATCCCCAGATTTAAACATCACCCAGGCAAAGGTGTTGTCTACTGAATTCTCCTATCATAACAGACCAGAAATTAATGTAGCATGGGGACAGTTTCCCCCCATAGGGAAAGGGCCATGGTGAATGAACATCCAGGACCTACTGGACCCAGAATTTGTAAAAGAATGGGGGTTATTTTGGAAAGCCAAAGAATCTGTCATACGTCTATATGATAACATAATAGTATGGTGGGAACAGACAAAGGAATTGTGCAGCAATTTACTTATACAGTTTTGGGGAAAAAAACTACATCAACATATTTGAAATATTTACAATTAAGAGCTACACTCCAAACAGAGATTTCGTAGGCAGATCAATATGATTATGAGAATGATACCCTTATTAAGAACCTCATTAGAGATATGAGACAGTTACAATATGACAGAGGACAGTCTTTACAGCAGGAAATGCAATTTGGCATGCAACAGTTGAAACAGACGTTTGACCCATTTCATGACTATAAACATGGGGTAGATCATAGGAGAATGACTGGGCTGCAAACATCCACAGGTGACATAGCTAACTCGAAAGCAGACATATTACAGGTGATAAACACACATTATTTCCACTTCTGACTCCAGTGGGGGACTTTAACCAGATCCCTCATATTTCCAGGATTTGCACATCCCTACCATTGCTAAAATGGAATTAGATGCTTTAGTACAGCAGATTTCAATTCAGAAGGTTCTGGATAGCATCAAATCTCTCAACAAGAATACAGCACCTGGTATAGATGGCATTAGCTCAGAATTTTACCAGGCCTTCTCAGACACCCTAGCAATCCCATTAGTGGAAGTCTATAATGCTTGCTTGACAGAAGGGAATTTATTGCATACTATGTCACAAGACATACTGATATTTATTTACAAAAAAGGGGACAGGTCCAGGATACACAACTGGAGACCACTTAGTCTACTAAATACAGACTATAAAATATTGACAAAAATCTTAAAATGTTTCACTAAAATAGTGAGTACTTGTATATGTTCTGTGCAGACTTGTGCTCTTCCCAATAGAAAAATCCAGGAGAATCTTCTAACCATTAAAGAGATGTTTCAAATATGGTACAATCAAGATATTTCTGGTTTTCTCCTGAACTTGGATCAGAAGAAAGCATTTGATAGGTGTCTCATACCTACATATGGGAAACACTAAAATCCTATGGTATCCTGATAACATTTGTAAATTGTATAGCCAGTTTATATAGAACAGCCTACATGACCCCCTTATTAATGGCTGGTTTGGTGGAACTGTGCGATTAGGGAGAGGAGTGAGACGGGGTGTCCCATGAGCCCTCTATTGTACATCTTTGGTCTTGATCCCCTCTTAAAGAAAGTCCAGGGCAACTTGAGAATCAGTGGTATCACACTAACACCGAATGGTCCCCCTATTAAGGCTATGGCATATGCTGATGATACTGTTTTTGTTCTTTCAGATGTAGCCTCAGGTGTACATCTAAAACATGACGTAGACAAGTATGCTTTACAGTATACTCAGCCTCTAGGATTAATTATATTAAAAGTAGAGGCCTTCCGATAGGAGATTCCTGTGGACCACTACTGAGGGCAATAACTGATGTTCCCATTAATACTGCCGAAACAAACATTTTAGGATTAATCTTTGGAACCCCGGATATGGCTAAGAAGAATTGGATGGAATGTGTTGGAGTGGCTGAAAGGAAGGTGCACACCTGGCAGGATAAAAAAAAAAGTCTCAAAACTAAAGAGGGCGATGCTCATAAAAATCCTGCTTCTCCCGATTTTTTTGTATGTCAGCTATATTTTCCCCCCTCCAAAATCATTAGAAGTGAGACTATATAGTATTTTTTTTAGAGGCCTGTGGGGTAGCAGGTTAAACCCAGTAAAAAGAAACACCACATATCTAGGGAAAAAACAGGGTGGTCTGGGAATAGTTAACCCCATAGCCCTTTATTTTAGCATTTTCCTATTTTTTAATATTTGCTTCTTATATAGATTACAAAATTCACTATGGAGTGAGAGCATGCGAGCCTGGTATGGAACCCTTTGGGCAGACTGGATAGGCAACACTCAGAAAAATAAAGCAACAATACTTTCAGCCAGTTTATATAGTCTGGCATTTATGAAATTAAAGCAATGGAATATTACACACTTTTTTAATGACATGCACGAGGAAGCAGTTGTATGGAGAAATTAGTTTACGTGCTTTCACTGAACCATTGCAATTTCCTTCTTGTGAAGCAGGAGATCATGGATTGGTATTAGGGTATTTAAATAACCAGAAAGTACACAGTGGCCCAGATATTCAAAGGGTTGCACCATCGCAACCTTAGCATGATACAGAATCCGAAAATCGCCATTCTGCGACATTCGGTAGGAGGCAGTTACGCCCCACCAAATCACGCTGAGCAATAGCGAAATGATAATGAATGTATGAGCAACTGAAGGGGGAGGAAACATACATAAATGGCTTAGTGTGATATTCAACAACATGCGCCATGTGCAATAGGGGAGCAAGTGGAAGTTGCGTGATAGCGGAAATGAGCCAAAATAAAAAGGAACAAGGGAGAGGCACAAGAACGCTACAGGGAAGGCACATGAGGCTGAACCATAGCTGCACAAAGAGGGCAGGAGGGACACATAGGGCAGGCCAGGGAAAGGGCACCCTGAACAGAGAGGCACAGGGAAGGTGTGGGGAGACACAGCCAGTGCAGAAGGGGGAAGTGCCACACAGCACAGAGGCCACCACATTTAGGTGTTCCCGGTGCAGGAGAAGTAGCAGCCAGGACAGTGGGGGGAACACAGAAACAGCTGCGGGGGGTGAACACAAGCCAGGGACATGGCCAGTGCCACCATCCAGATGGAGGCAGTAATGAGGGGTGAGAAGGCAGGCAGCAGGGGGCACTGCCGTGGAAGAGCCCGTCAGCGGTATGCCTCCAACAGGCAATACCGAGCCCGCACCAGCTTCGAGCTGTACAGTGATACTGATATTGTTGGCTGGTACTGCCTGAATCGGGCAATTCTGAGGCAGCTCTGTGAGCTGTGCAGTGATGTGATGCAGGCGCCCACACGACAGAGCCATGCTCTGTCAGTGGAGACTAAAGTGACAGCTTGCATGTGCTTGCTCACCACAGGTACCTTCCAGAGACCAACAGGGGACACCACAGGCATAACCCAGGTGGCCGCATCATGCCACCTCACCCAATTCCTCAGTGCACTGCTGCCACATGCTGTGGAGTACATCCATTTCCCCAGCACACCGGCGGAGTGCACAGCAAACATACAGGAGTTCCACAGGGTAGCACGTATGCCTGGCATACTAGGGGCAATAAACTGCACCCATGTGGCCATCTGCACACTACCTGGCCCCGAGGGGGCTGCATATATTAATCAGAAGGGCTATGCTAGCATTAACTGCCAGGTGATGTGCGATGCCAGGGGGCGCATAATCAATGTTTGTGCCAAGGACCCTGGGGGAGCACATGATGCCTTCATCTGGCACCAGTTGGCACTGTGCCACAGACTCAAGAGTGGGGACATCCCTACTGGCCACTTAGTGGGTGAGTATGCAAACCACATGGACAAACTTAGGGTTTGGGAGGGGCATGGTCAGAGGTGACATTGTTAGTGGCCTACATGGCCCAGGGCAGGGCGATGCTGATCACCAAACTAACCTCCACCCTCTACACACAGATGACAGTGGATACCCACTCCATCCCTGGCTGCTCACACCATACCGGCGGCTCGTGACCCCATCACAGCAATGCTACAATGAGGCACATGCCACCACATGTAATGTCATTGAGTGGGTGTTCAATATGCTGAAGGCACATTTCTGTTGCCTGGACACCTCCAGAGGTGCCCTACAGTACAGCCCCATAAAGGCCTGTGGGCTAATCCTGGCCTATTGCATCCTGCACAACATGGCCAACAAATGTGGGATAGCCATACAGGTCAAAGAGGGGGACAGTGATGAGGACGCTTGTGACAATGGTGATGGGCAGCCCCCCCTTGGGCGATGGGACCCCCAACTGCTCTGGCTGGCACAGCTGCACCGGGACACCATCATGAAAGACCACTTCAGCCAACCCAGGTAAGTCATAGGGCCATGTGCAACCAACAGTGGCAAAGGCACAATCCACAAACACGCATGGACACACACCAGGGGTGCATGTCATCAAGGGAAGTGGCCGGGCATGGAACCACACACACTTCCAGGGATGGGCAAGGTCTAACATGGCACGTGGTCTCACACACACACACACACACACACACACACACACACACACAACTCACCAGACATGCACAAAGGGTAGAAGGCACGCCGGCCCAGAACGCCACCCCTAGCCACACATGTCCACAGACCACCATACCCACTGCCTGTCATTGTGCGTGTGTCAGACACTGGGTACCATTGCACAGTGGTGTACAGCACAATGCAGGCATCATCATGCACACACAACTGTAGACAGCAGCCTGGAGGGTGTGCAGATGGACTGTGTGTGTGTGTGTGTGTGTGTGTGTGTGTGTGTGTGGCAGGGTCGGACACCACCCAGTGCATTGCCCACTGAATGACACAATGCACACAGGGCAGCAGACAGTAGCCATGCTGGGAGACAGGTCAGTCACGTGCCACAGCCACCACGGATGCATGGGCAGCCCTGCTGAGACCCGCCAGTAGTGACAGGCTGACCACTGGCCTCATGGGGTGGCACCAATGGTCCCCCAGGGGTTCCACTGTGTGAATGTGACCGTGCTCGCCCAGGGGTCTGCAGCACACCAAACATGCCTCCACCAGGCGTGCTCAGGATGCCCAAAGCTGAACCCGGTGTCGACAAGGATGGTGTTGCATGACGCCGGGAACGGGGGGTGGACAGTGCACTGCGTGGTGTCTGCGATGCATGGGCACATAACTGTGTGCCCACTGTGGCCATGAGAGCAGTGAATGCCTGTGTTTGCCTGTCAATGGCAGTGGTCACATCCTCCTGCAACCAGTCCATCCCTGCAAGGAGCAGAGCGGTGTCTCTGCTGTGAAGCTCCTCTGCCTGGCACAGAGCCGCACTCAGTGCATCCACCACCGTCACAAGCCGCATCTGCTGATTGACCAATGCTTGCAGTATGTGGGTGTGCTCATCCAAGAGGTCATCTGCCTAATCGGCGTGCTGTCCCTCATGGTGTTCGCGGCCCTGATGCTCATCACCCCTTGAGGGTGGGCACTGCACACCAGAGCCAGGCCTGGGCATGTCCACAGGTGGTGCACTGATGCCGCCCCCTGACACTGTACCCCCATGCCCATTGGCCGACTGCTGATGCTGCCCCTCCGGTTGCCGCTCCCCATGGCTCAATGGTGCCACCGCAGTGGACGCAACTGTCCTGTACGCATACCAGTGCTGCCCCACTGGTGCTGTCAGGCACAGTCTGGGACTGTGATGACACGTAGGCCTCCATGGCAGCATCACCCACAGCCATGGCCGTGATGTAACCTGCTGTGTGGCCATCCTATGGCAGACACGTGTCACTGCCCATGACGTTAGCGACATCATCATCGGTGACAGATCCGGCACCAGCCCACATCTCAGCATGCTGGCATCTGTGGACGCTGGCATGCTGGGACACAGGCAGGGCCTCCTCCGCACTTGCTCCACCAACATGAGTCTGGATGTCCAGGTGGGACCACTGTCACCCTGACCCACGTATTCCTGTGGAGGTGGATGGGCCCTCTTCCATCTCCATGTGACCGGCCTCAGTGGAGAAGCCCACCACCACTGACCCATGCAGATGCTCAGGAGCTGTAAGGGAAAACAAAGTCATGTTACTGCATGTGAGCTACCCTGTTCCCCCCCAGTAGACAGACCATGACCTACCATGCAGTGATCGGCTACCACCCATCTGGAATCCACCACCTGGAACACCCTCAATGGCACAGCGCTGCATGATGCCAGCAACCCGCTCCTCCTGTGGGGGTCAGGTGTAGCACCTCTGGCTGTCCCCCACCTGTCGCAGACTGTGCTGCCCTGATGGCAGCCACCTTCTCCTTAATCCTCCACCTGTCTGTGCCCATCTTCTTCTTGCAGTCCTGCATGGAGTGCTGGTGGCTGCCATGCAGGTTTACAGCATGTGCCACCTCCTCCCATGCAGCAGCACGGGCCTGTGGTGTTCCCTGGCATCAGCTGAGAAGCAGCTCCTGGTCTAGGTAGGCCTCGAACAGGGCATCTGTCTCGGCCTTAGTGAAATTCGGCCTCCTCTTCCTCTTCCTCCACAACATGCTCGGTCATGATTCAGCCTGTGAGAATGACAGGTGTTACCTGTGACTGTGCAGTCCCATGCATGTCCCAAAATCCACAGTCCACACTCCCAAACAGCATGCAACTCACCACAATAGACTGTAGTAACTGACTATGGCAAGTGCAGCCCAATGTCGAACTTTTATAGGGCAACCCATGCAAATGAGGCTAGGCGCATCTTTAAGTGGATGCAAATGCAGTGACTACGCCATTGAATGGCTGATTAGCTGATTTGCATATGCCGGCTGAATAGAGCGCTGTTGCGCTTTGCACAATTTTGTTGAATGTGCTGAGTCAAGGGCGCAGTTCTGTGACATCCTCAGTACACACCTAACTGCGCATGCCCGGGTTGATGACACAGGCGCCTGCTGCACTGCTGACATGTTGTGTGCGGGAGGCAATGCAGGGCACAGCCACCATTGCGCCAGTGGTGCTACAGTGCTGTCCACCTATATGGCGCTGTGGCACTGGGGCATCGTAGGCATGCTGGGGCAACAGCGGGTTAGGCCGCTACAGGAGGTGGCACACAGGCACCCAATCATGCTACATGCACTGGGTTCCAATCACACTGTGGCTGTCCATGCGCCAGAGACCCTTGACCCTGTGCCCGACCTTTGCTCCCTAGGCGTCATGCATCAGGCATGGGTGCACCACTATCGCACTGTTCAGTGACAGCACAATAGGGAATGGCAGTGTTGTACCATGCAGCATCTGCACATAGCAGGACCGTGCTGCAGAGTGCCATTTTGACTGAACTGAGCAGCAGAGATGGCGCGGAAGCGTGCTGTGCAGTGGAACCAGGTGGAGCTGGCAAATCTTGTTGCCATTGTGAAGCCACATGTTGGGCCTTTATTTGGGGAGGCACCCCTGGACAGGGCCAGGAGTCAGGTGTGGCAGGAGGTGGCCGACGCCCTGGAGGAGACCACTGGTATGGGGCGGACGGCAGAGCAGTGCCGCCACCAATATGGGGACCTGAGGCGGAGGGACCCAGACCTGTTTGCCTGCCTATGGGCACATGGCAGGAGGGGCACGGTGCCATGGCTAGGTAGGTGCAACATCCATACACTTTTATCATCCATATGGGTATCACGGTTGCATGTGTCTGGCACATGGGGGGGCCATTCAGCGTTGGCCATGGTGGTGTTATCGGGGTGTGAGGTGGGTGAGTCAGGCTGTGTGGGATTGCACACACATTAGGGTGGGAAAAATTGCTACAGAATTGTACTGATGTTCCTCTCTCCATGTTTTGCACCTTAGGGCCCGCAGAATGCCAGCAGGCCAGAGACCGGAGATGCTGCCTGGAGGAGCAGCAAGCCAGGAGGGGTAAGGTTGGTCAGCGACGCATGGACCACCCTGATGATGGTGAGTGCCTTACATCCATGATTACTATTGCATGCTGTATAATTGGGCGGGCAGCAGGGCATGGCCACCATCCATTGACACCACTGCCATGCGCGCAACTTGTTACAGTCAGCACTGTCCAGTGGCACTGCATGTCCGGGAGTGCAACAATGGTGGTCCATGCATGCACTGGGCACATGGCTGTGGCACTGCCTTCACACCGCATAGCCAAGTCACTGTACAGTGCTGTGCAGGACATGGGCAGTGGGTGTGTGCAGTGGTCCACATGGCTGTGGCTGCCTGGTAGGCAGGTCTTGTGGACACAGTCACTGTGGGTGGTCGCACACCATCACAGGGGTGTGGTACATGGCTGTATGCCATGCACAATGGGTGGGCTGCAGGGGGCTGGACAGTCACACTTATTGACTCTGCTCCCTCGTCCTAGGTGGACGGCAATTCCAGGCGCTGGAACGAAATGTGAGGGAGCTGCTCCAGGTGGCGAGGGCAACACTCGACTTTTGAAGCGCATCCACCACCACAGGGTGAGAAGGAGGAGGAGCGGCAGACATAGGCGCCACGTAGAGGAGCACTGGGGCACACACTGAACACTCCATGCCCCTACTACCACCTTCCCCCCTTTGACCCACCCTCACACCCCTTCTTCCCTCTCCCATATGTTCACCCCTGCCCTTACCCACCCCACCTGTTATGTATCCCTTCCCCTTGTAAATATTTGTATATATGTTTTTTACTTTAAATATAAGCATTTTGTTATGACAACTGTGGTGGTCTCTGATTTGCAGCGGGCTACAGGTGCTCAGCTGCAGTGGTGTGCATGCCATCAGGGGTGGTTCACGCATGGGCGTGTGTGTGTGTGTGTGTGTGTGTGCAGAGGTGAACCACCTATGGTGTGGACAGGGGATCAGTCACTGTCTGTGGTTTTTGTGTTGTACTCTGTGCACTGGATGCCTGTGTGCAGTGGTCCATGGGGCCTGCACTGTGTGTGTGGCACCCCTGTCAGACCGTCCATGGCCTGTGCAGCTGACACCCTTGCATGTCTGTGATATGTACGGTCTGCTGGTGTGTCAGTGGTGGCTGTTGTAGCCAGTGATGGGACGGGATGTGACCTTGGGAGGGTGTGCAGGGTGCTGTACCACTGGAAGTGGGGTCCAGGGTATGCCCTGTCGCATGTGGGGTACCTCATGTGCTGATGCATGGTCGGTCTCTCAGCTGTACCTCAGGGGGGACGTGCAGGGTGGCACTGTGTATGTATCTGTTGCATCACTGTCTGCTGCCACCCGCTGCAGGGTGTCCATGGTGGGGCTGCCTTACATGGCTACATGGTGCACAGGGTTGCATTGTCACAGTGGGGGTGATGGCATGCATGGGGTGTCCTGCACTGTAGGGTGCTACTCCTGGGCAGGGTGTATGGGGATCATGGTGTGGGTGTGCTCTACATTTGTGGGATGGTGTGGTCGGCCATCCTTGTGTGCTGGTCACAGCTTGCCGGGGGGGGGGTGATGGGGCACCATGGCCCAGCTGTGGGTTGGTTGCTGGTATCCATGGGCCAGTGGTTATTCCAGCCCTCCCCCAGTTGTGCAATGCATGGGGTGTGGGAGGATGATGTCTGTTCTGCTGTGTGTTCCTCTGCCCATCTGTGGCATGGGTGGTGGGCCCCTGCATCCCTGGTTATGCTGTTGCATTGCTGCCCTGCTGCTGGGGGGCATCCCTAGTTGCGCTATGGCGCATCTGGACTGCTCAGCTGAACATCCCTTGTTGTGCTATGGTGCATCAGATATGCTCAGCTTCACCTCCCTAGTTGTGCTATGGTGCAGGTGGTGCGATATTCAGTCGTCAGCCGTAGGCACATCTTGGCCTGTGCAGTTTTTAAATATCGCACTTCTTGCGCATGGGTGCAGTGGACTTTTGCTTGCTCCTGCTGTTGAGCACTTTTTGGACGCAGTTTGAATATCTGGGCCAATATGTTTGGGATACATTATGGATGAGTATACATGGGAAGTTAGAGGTGCGTAATGGACGCAAACATAAACAATTGACAGATAGGTATTGCCTACTCCCTGGCTGTGAAGCAGACTTAAGAGACGCAGGCAGACTTGTTCCTGCATTGCCCTTATGTAAAGACTTTCTGGAGCTGTTTATCCAATTATTGGAACATAACTATTTTCTCTAATATTACATACCAGACATTGGTATTGGGACTATGGTCAGCATATGGATCAACAGTACATAAAAACACACTACAAGTCATTAGTATTTTGATTATGTACTATCTATTGCAATCACATTGGACATGGTTGATGCAACAAAAATATGCATTTTATCAAGAGATTCTTCAAAATGTGGGGAAAGCACTTCATAAGATTTATACAAAAGAGCATGATCTATTGGATTCTCATAAATTGCCTTTATTATGGAAGGATTGTTAGAATCTTTTAATGCCTTAACTCATTTATGGTACCATGTAGATGTATATGTTATATCATCTTTTTGTTTTGCCTTCTGTAAACTCAGTTTTATTTTTTGTTATCTATATGTATTTTCTTTGTTGATATTAAGTGAATTTGCTGTATGTATTTTTGCATGCATTTCTTATCCAATAAAAATTCCCCTACTCTTTTCAAATACTGCATTGGATCTTTAGCATCCACCTGAACTACCACCAGAACAGGTAGATGGGACCTCTGTTTAATGTCTCATCAGGAATGCAGCAGTCCCTCATGCTGCACTGTAGTGTCAGTACTGGGATATTAACCCAAATGCCTGGTGCAGGGATAGAACCCACAACCTTCTAATCTCACAGCCTCAGAGGCAAGTGTGCTACAGGCTGAGCCACTGAGTGATGGAGGGGGACCACTAGATTCCAAAAAGTTGTTCAGAACTTTAATCAGATCCATATGGATTATGATTGAAGGTGTGGAGGGACCACAGGATATAGAAACATAGAATTTGATGGCAGATTAGGACTGCTTGGCCCACCCAGTCTGCCCATTTCCCTATCTGATGGATAAGCTGCAGATTCTAGTTAATCAACAGCTGACTTCCTCCTACCCCCCCACTAGAATTGCCGTATGTCTGTCCCTGAATTCTTGAGTTCTCCCACTGTTCCTGACTCCACAACCTCCTCAGGAAGGCTGTTCCATGCATCCACAACCCTCTCTGTGAAAAAATACTTTCTAACATTACCTCTGAGCCATCTCCCCCACTGTCTTCAAATTTTGCCCCCTTGTTCTTGCACATCTCTTTTTCTGAAAGATGCTACCCTCTTGTACTTTGTTAATTCCCTTGAGATACTTGAAAGTTTCTATCATGTCTCCCCTCTCCCTCCTTTCCTCAAAGGTATACATATTAAGCTGCTTTAGTCTCTCCTCGTATGTCTTCTGCCAGGGATACATTGAAATTGAATTTGGGATGCCAGGGATAATTCATGCATTGTATATTTTTAGGTTCAGACAGGCAATTAGGTAGAGAGGAACCCCTAGATGTCATTGATTTTTTATGCAATTTACATTTTGGATTTGAACAGGTAACAGGGGGAGTGACAACTCTACACAATGCCTCCATATAGCTGTGCACAATGGTATTGTGCAGTGATGCTAATGAGCCCATTATGGCATGCAAATGGCCCCTCACTGCCTTTCATGCCCTATGGGCTTATTAGCATGCTGGCAGCTGAGTATTCCTCACAGGAGGAATGGCAATATTCTGTTTGGAACATGTTATCTCCATTCACTCCTGTGGGTCATATTGCATCATGGGGGTGTCAGCATTGTGCATAGTCACTGTGTGCTGTGCTACCACAGCCCAATATTCAAACAGTTATGCTGCTTTGGTTGGTACCTGTCTGAATATAGTTCCCAGGCTGGCGATTCATTACCTCAGAGGCTCCACTAATGGGTGCATGGTGCAAATGGACATCACTAAATATGTTGCCTTTCATCTACTGTGGTTGCTATTTATGGCTGTGGGCAGAGCCTACAGTCATCTTGCTTTCTGTAGCTGGAAAAATGGAGTATAGTGGAACACATATTTTGGTGTTTTCAATGTATCCTTACATATCTACAAACCACTATGCCAACTGAAATAAAATACTCCCTTCTTTCTGTTTAGAATGTTGGAGATATAACTCCAAGCTGTTTATTAGATGGCCATTAGGAAACTGAAACAGCTTGTTAAATATTGGTTGCCTATTAAACTGGAGATTTCTTTACCCCCTTCAAAATGCAACAACTTGCACATTTAACTACTTAGCATTTAAACATTTTTCTTGCTGCAAGCATCAGTTGGGTAGGTTCTGTATTTTAAGAAAGATTCATCTCTCATAAATGTCACCCTTTCCTATCACATCTAAACAGATTTACAGTTTAACCTCTTAAGACACTATCTGATAAGCACTGTCTCAGACATATGCCAGTTCTTCTGTGAACTATCCTTGCAAAATATATAGCAATCAGCAGACATTTTTTTACTATGCTTTTTGGGAAAAAATATATTGAGCTACAGCAAAAACACACACACACACACACACTCTGTACACACCATCCTCATGGCCACAACATTTGAAATAAATACTGTAATCTAATGTGTTATAAAACAATAAAAAACTGTTTATATCAGTGAACATAGTGAAGTTCAATTTAAGTATATTTCCTTTAAATATTTCTTATCCTGTATTTTGTATCCTGGATAGCGCAGGGGAAATGCTACATCTCATTGTCAGAGGGATCTTCATTTACACATTTTTGCACTGTATTTACTCAGGATGTTCGAGATTAGATGCACTATCTTCACTCTAGACCCAAAATAGATTTACAGTGGGTCCTGATTGGCTTATTCAAAACTCATGTGAAAGTTCAGACTCAGTAGCAGTACTAACCCTATTCAAATGCAAATAACTTTAAAACAAAAATGATAGCATGGTACTGTGAGCATAGAAACATATATAGAAGTTGACAGCAGATACGGACCACAAGACCCATCCAGTCTGCCCATTTTTTCTACCTTAAGAATGTGCCATAAGCCTTTACTTTGTCAATGGCCTATTGCATGAAAATTGTTCAGCACAAAAATATCTACAAAATGAGTGGTGTTTCATTTATAGCTACCTTTTATTACTTTATTTTTATAACTAGCAAAACATCAGAAAATGCATTCTTTTTCACTTTTTTGACAAACAAATGCTAATAACTTTAAAATGAAAAACAATAGCATGTTACTATAAGCACACAATTTATTCAACACAGAAGTATCTACAAAATGAGTGGTGTTTCATTTATAGTTACCTTTTAGTTTTTTTATAATTTACAAAAAACTGAAGAAAATTACTTTTTTTTTCACGTTTTGCAACAAATAAAAACAAATAACTTTAAAATAAAAAATGATACCATAGTACTTTAAGCACAAAAGTTGATCAAGACAAAAATATCTACAAAATGAGTGGTGTTTCATTTATAGATACTGTTTAGATTGTTTACAATCAGCAAAACACGGCAAGAAATTAAATTTTTTTCACTTTTTTGGAGGTATAGCAAAAACAAAATACTCAATTCCCCAACTGGAAATATTGTTGATATTTTTGTTCTCATGTCAACTGACCTAATGTCATCACTTGTGGCTTTGCCACTTTCATTGATATCAGGTGATTGGCACTAGAATTTCTAAAAATATTGACACTATTTCCGGTAGATGATATCCTTTATATCAATATCTATATCTATATTAGGTGTGTGCAACTAACAAATATTAAATCACAATTTAAGAATAATATGGTGACCATTGATAGAGCTGAATACCGAATATCACAGCTATTCGGAGATATTCAGCATTCGGCATTCCCATGGGATTTCAAGATCAGGCAGAACATGCTGGCCAATCGCGGAGCATTTGCCAAAGGTAGATCATGTGACAGTTCAACACTGCTGCATAGTGGAGAGAGATCATAGTGGTGAGTGGAGAGAACTCTGTGTCAGCAGAGATTAGGAATTGGAAAAACTAATATTTTCATTACAAAACCTTTATATTTTTTTTGTGTTCAGTACCATGTGTCTTTAGTGCCAAGTACTAGTGGGAGCACTGAAAGAGTTTTTTTTTTCTTTTTTGCAGATAGATTGTCTGATGTACTGATTTTAATATTTTATAGGAGCTGCAGATAAATAAGTATACCTTCATTTCAGGGGCCTCTTGTAACTGGTGGAGAATGGAGAGAGGGCTCTGAGTCAGCAGAAATTAGGAGTTGCAAAAAACTAATATTTATATCACAAAACCTTATTTTTTTTTCTGTACCATGTGTCTATAGTGCCTGTAGTAGTGGAAGCACTGGGATTTTTTTCCCTGGATAAATCGTCTGATGTAGTGATTTTCTTTTGCTAGAAGCTGGAGAGAGAAACTAGTAAGCCTTCATTTCGGGGGTGGATAAGTGGCGAGAGGTTTTTTGTTTTTTCCCCAGAGAAATTTTCTGCTTTATTTTGCCAGGAGGAGCTGCCGCGAGACTTAAGTTGCAGTTTACCTCATTAACTATAATAGATTTAACTTCTACCTTGACTGATGTACTGTACTGATTTAAAAAAAAAAAAAAAAGCCTTTCATTTGGTGATGTAAATAAGTATTTCAGGTGGGCGAGGGGTCAGGTTTTACAAAACCCAGATGAAGCATAGCCAGAGATCTCAGAGGGCAGTCAGCTGCTGCATTCCCACCCCCATGGTTTAGGGCAAGGTAGCAATGATTGCAGTGTGCACATTTCCTTACCTGCACTGCATGTGTGCTGCTTACAGTAATTTTTCTGTGCTAAAATAAAGCAGTACTGCTGCTTGCAACCATTTGTTTGTACAGAAATACAGGAGAACACATGTGCATTTACAAATAAAAATGTGAATTACAGTAGTTTTTTTTATTATTTATTTTTTTATTGAGAGACTACATACAGCATTTCATACAATTCAAGTACATCTATTGGGGATAAGCCATGACTAGGCCCATCAAAAGCATTGTATAAAAAGCATATATATTACAGTTTGGTTAGAGGCAAAAAAAAAGTAAAAGCAACAAAAGCTTGGAAGGTAAAAGGGAGGACAAGTACATACAGCAAAGAAAACTTCTAGGAATCATGTCGGACATCAGGGTACAGACTCTGGGTAGTGTGCCAAGTGGTGAATAACCCACTTCCGCCAGTGGAGTTCAAAAGCTTTTTTTTTTTTTTTTTATCTAAAAGACTAGCCAAGAGGCATTCCAGAGAGCAGATTTCCCAGACAACTCCCATCCAGGACATTTTAGCAGGTATAGTTTTGGTCAGCCACATGCGGGTAATTGCTTCATGGGCAGCAGTCACCAAAAAAATGGACTGTTTATGGGTGACCAGGTCAACTTTCAACTCCTGTGGGAGGGCAAATGTTAACAGGAACACAGGCTGGTCCAATGCTCCAATTTCATAAATCTCCTGGAGCTCTATCACTTCTCTCCAAAAATCCTGCAAAAGGGGACAAGACCATAGCATGAGTCTGTCCCACCCGACAGATGTCACACCCTCTCCAACAGCACCCGTTGGGTTCCCACCATATTTGGAGATCACCAAGGGGATCCTGAAGTAACAGGTTCTGAGTTTCAAAATATATTCTCTCCAGTATGGGGCTTGGACCACTCTAGTGTCTGGTACTGTTGACTCCTTCCAAGCTGAAATCAGTATATCCAATTGTATCTCCTTGTTCCAAATCATCCTCAGGCTTTCTGTACAATCATTAAATCTTTCATTGAATACCTTATAAAAGGTACTAATTTCATGGGAAGACTGTTTCCCTCTGATATAATGTATCATTAGCTGGACCATTGTAGGATTTGTTTTTCAGCTAGGTCTGCCAATGAATTCTTATACTTCAATAGGTATGATCTTAACTGCATATACCCATGAAATTCAATGGCCGAAAGGTCATTTGATTGTTGCAGAACTGTGAATGGAATCAAACCTGTGGGTCCCAACACTTGGACATATTTTAAGCCTTTAGCCCACCTGGCCTGTGCTCTGCCACCTAACAAGTTAGGGGGAAAGGATTTGTCCAAGGCTATTGCTCTCATATAGAGTAGTTCCTGTTGGGTAAAATAATGGGTGAGCATCCAGAGCCATACCCACATGGGCTCTCTAGCATAAGGGGAATATTTACTCAGAAGGCTGCAAGCTGGGGGGTTAGCAAATAGGGACCCTGGGAGGCACCCTAAGTCATTATAAACCATACCTATTTGCTTCCAATAGGTAGTGTATTTGGGGTTAAGCCACCCAGTGAGAACACAGAGCTGTACAGCCGAATGGTAGTTCTGGAAGCAGGGAAGGTTACAGCCTCCTCTCCCCCTTGAGAGCTGCAAAACTGAAAATCTAACCCATGGGGGTTTTCCAGCCCACATATTTAGAAATCAAGTGGTCTCAAGCTGTAAAATAAAAGCTGGTTGAGGGATGAGGCAGGTTCTGCAGGAAAAACAATATATGGGGTAGGACATTCTGCTTTATAGATTCTATGCAATTAAATAAGCTTAAGGGGGAATGAGGCCATCTGGTCATGTCAAGAGCTAACTTTGAAGTAAGAGGTTCATAATTTATGATGTCTTTGACTTCTAAATTAGTCACCAATTTCACCCCAAGATACCTCATTGCACTTTATTCCATTTCAGCGGGTATGTTAATTTTAATGGGGGTATAGGGTAGTAATTATAAAGGATGGCTTCAGTTTTTTGCTCATTAACCTTATACCCTGCCAAGGCAGCAAATCTGCAAAGTTGTTTCCAAACCTCTGGGATTGATTGGTAGGGGTTTGTAACTGTAAGCAGTATGTCATCTACAAATGGAGACAGCTTAGATTCTCTACCTGCAAGAGGGACACCCTCCACCCCCTCAGAGTGATGAATAGCTGCAGCCACAGGTTCCAAATATAATACAAATAGCAAGGGAGAGAGGGAGCAGCCTTGCCTGATACCACTTGGAGAGGGTAATAGGGTCTGATAAAGTTCCATTTAGCCTCACATAAGCTTTTGGAGAGTGGTACATTTTCTGTAGCTGTTGGACCAGGGCCTCCGGGAAGCCAAAATGAGACAGGAAAGACCAGGCAACCCTGTCAAATGCTTTTTCTGCATCAACGCCCAGGGTAACAAAGGGGATGTGTCAAGCTGTGGCATATTCAATCAATAAGAATGTGTGCCTGATGGCATCATTAGCTTGACGCCCCTTGATAAAACCTACTCGATCCAGGTCTACCAGGGAGTGAGGGAGCCAAATCTTCAAATCTATGGGCCATTATAGTTATATAAACCTTATAGTTAAAATTTAACATGGGTATGGGCCTATAAGATGCAGCCTGTTTTGAATCTTTAAAAGGTTTTGGAACCACTGCAATTGTGGCATACTGCCAAGGAAGGGATCCTCTTCCTGCTGGATTGCTTGCAAGGCCAGCAGCAGAATGGGGACCAAAGTGTCCCTACAGGTCTTATAAAATTTGGCAGGACAGCCGTCAGGTCCAGGGGCTTTCAGGGTTTTTGCTCCTGAAATAGCATGATCAACCTCTGCTCTGGTGATAGGTCTATTGATCACCTGCACCTGTCGATTAGTAAGGAGAGGGAGAGTGAGGGAATTCAGGTAAGCTGAAATCTCAGCTGAAGAAAGGGAACTATCTTGGGTATATAAATTCTGGTAAAAGTCAGCAAAAATTTGTTTGATCTTGGAAGGCTGGGTATGCAAGACCCTTGTACCTGGGTCATATAAAGAGGAAACTGCAGTTCTGGCTTTTTGTTCCCTAAGTTTTCTCACCAGTTTTCTTGCCCCTCTGGGTCCTCCCTCATAATGGTAATGCTTAAGAAAAAATAGTTGTTGCTCTACTTTTTGATCTAGACACTTTTGGATCTGTTGCCTTACCCAGAGGAGGGCGGGCTTCACAGAGAGGTCTCCCTGTTCTCACATCATATGAAGGGTTTTTAATTCACTATATTTCCTGTCCCCATCCTGTTTCCTTCTAGTAGAAAGTTTAATAATCAATCCCTGAAGGACCACTTTAATTGTATCCCAGAGGATCCTGGGGGAGGTTTCCTAATTCTGATCATCTCTTATAATGTCTGGTATCAAATCTAGTATTTCCTGTTTGAATTCTGGGTCTCGAAGATGTTGGACATTCAAATGCCAATTAATGAATTTATAAACATTACCCAAGTACACCCTCAGATACACCGGAGAATGATCCAACAGCAGAGGGAGGGTCTATGCCAGATATCTGAGACTAAATCATAATGTTCAATAGTTGTATAAATATAATCTAGTCTGGCAGCTATCACTGTACTGGGGGACACATGTGAAACTCCATGTAGCAGGGAAGGTGTGCCTCCACACATCAACAAATGCCATATTGAGCTTTAGAAGTATTTTTGTAATGGGTTAACCCTGTGGGCAAGGCACCTGGAGACATCAAGAGCAGGGTCCAAGATGATATTCAGATCCCCCCATTATTAATTGGCCCTTGTGAATGGACAGCAGATCTGCTAAAAATTTCTACACAACTGATTTTGGTGAGCCAGGGGGGAGAATATGTTGAAGCAAGGGTTATTTCCCTATTGCATAAAGGACCAGTGACAATGGCATAACGATCCTCAGCATCCTCATGTCTCTCTATTTCCACCCAACTCGCTGTTTTAGCAATTAGTAATGCAACACCCCTCTTCCTCTCTGAGCTATGTGAAGCTGAGCCCAAGAGGGCATAGTTCTGATTTTGTAACTTAAAGTGTTCTGTTTCATACGGGTGAGTCTCCTGTAAAGCAAGTATCTCAGGTTTCTCACATCTCAAGAACTGATGCAAATGATCTCTCATTATTGGTGAATGGATCCCATTGATATTTAAGGAAAGTATCAAAGATAATCTATCCATTTTTAGGGTGTTTTAAAAAAGACCAGTCCTGAATTCGAGTCCCCATGTTCCCCTGGGTCAAAAACCACATCCCTTTTCCATTCCCCCATGTCTCCAGGTACCCTACTCAAAGCCCATTTCCTCAGCTAACCATATTTGACCTCCAAAGAATCGCATCACAAGTTTCCCACCTAATTGTCTGCCAAATTTTGAAGCTGTTGCCTTGTCTATGTATATTTAGTAGAATAAAAATAACATAAAACAAACACTCCAACCTCAGAGTGTGAGGGATGAGTGGTGTAAGGAATGCTGGAACTATGTGCTCCAACTGATTAATAGAAATAGACAGATACCGGACCTCCAACTGGGCTGTTCAGTTAAGAACCTGCATATCTGCAGGTAAACTAGTTACAAGAAGTGCCTTGACTTCCACAGATAGTAGGAGAGGTATAACTTCTCTACCTGATGCGGTTACAAAGGCAACCCCTCGGGGGTTAAACCAGCTAGCATGACCAGACAGGCCTCCCAGGAGCTACATTTGCCCCCCAAATTAGGCCAGATAATGCGGGAATAATTGAGGCAGGGTCTTTCCACCTTTAGCCCAGACAAAGATATGGTACTCAGCAGACCTAGGGACAGTAACAAAAAAAAATAGGGGCAGTTGAAGTAAGTGCATCAGGTTGTTCCCAAACATGGCTTCACAGCCCAAGATGACATTGCAATTCAGCATTAAAAATTAAAGAGAGGAGTAACCACTCTGGTATATGAATTATTTTGCTTGGAAGTACCCTCACCAGGTCTCCCATTTTAACCCAGGGTTCAAGAGGGAGGGGTATGTTATTACACAAAGTAATTATATAGAGGCCTCAGAGCTATAAATTCACACTCAAAAGCAAAGGGTTTTGCCCCAGTTAACTTAGCACATCCTATTGGGGAAGCACACCCCCTGATGAACATATATCTCCTGTATAATCCCCCTCAACCTATAAATTGCTCGACTGTAAAATTTTTCCCCAAAGAAGTGCTGAGTTCTGATTTTTTAACAGACTGTCCTGCTTTAGGTATGAACAAGTATTGGTTTGTAGTCACTCTCGGTCAGCAGTAGATACTGCACGATGGAGTTCCACAAGAAACTTAAGCTGAGGAAATAAAATAAGTTGTTATCAGAGGGGAACAATCCCTCATCAGTTCTGGAATCAGAATCCTCATGTGTGATGCTGCTCTCAAGCGGTTTACAGTACCTTAAAAATCTGGTTGGTTTCAGCTCCCTTCAGTACAAGCTGACTGAGATGGAATATCCAGTATACACAGGAGGCCCCCCTCCATGAGCTCCATTGCTCCAAAACAACAACAGTCAGAAACAAATCAAACCTGATGTCAGAACATAGTGCACCCAAGTTGTTGCTGGGGTTTCAAGAGGCATTCAAGTATTCACCACCGTATGGCAAAATTAAGTCAGCGTTTTGACCAATGCATTAGGAAGGTTCTTTGGCTCCACTCTTATTTCTGGTTTGTACCACATCTCACCATCTCTCCACTCTCTGCCTACTGGATTGGTCCAGTGTTCTGTCACAAAGCTGTATGCCATGGCGCAGGATCTCAGCTCTGGCTTCCTCTGGAGTTTCAAGCTCTTTTTTGCCCTCAGGGAATTGTATGATAGAAGGGTAAGGAGTGGTAAATTTAATTTTATTTTCCTTAAGGGGGGCAAAGAAAGGCTAGTATCCTCTGCAGGCCTGGAGGTTATCTGGAGCATGATCATTATCGATGTATATGTGATCTTGGCCATAGAATGTTTTTTGTTTTTTCCAAGCTGTGAGAAGGACACGCTCTTTAGTTGTAAATGTAAGGAAATGCACTATGATGGAACGCGGGCGTGCACCTGGTTTGTTCGGTTTCGGGCCAGGATCCTTATGTACCCTCTCAAATTCCTATTCCATGTCATTAGGGAGTTCAAGAACCATGTGCAGCATCATAGATAGAAAATCTATGATATTCTGTCCTTCCGCTCCTTCCTGCACACCATAGACCCTTATATTTTTCCTGCGAGCACAATTTTCAGAATCTTCCTGCTGGCATTGAATTTGCAGTTGAGTATCCTGTATAGTTTGAATAGCTTGTTCTAGGCTATCAAGTCTGTTCTCAGCAACAGTTATTTGTCGTTCAGAGTCATTTACTATTTGTTCAAGGAGCTCTACATCTTTCTAAAGCTCCCCATAGAGTTGCTTCATTTCTGCTCGAAAACTTAGCAATTCAGTATAAATAGTATCTAATTTAACCTGCTTTCTCAGAGCATGGATATTGCCCAGAGTTTGAGATGCAGATTCCAGTTGGTTGATATCTGCTGAGGCCTGGGATAACTCAGAGTCTGAGGCCTCGGATCACAGTCCATCTCACTCCAGCTCCATCTCCGCAAGTTTGTGAACATCCTCTGTGTCTGTTCTCCTTCAGCATTGATATATTTGGTATTTGCCAACAATTAGATATTATTGCAGCGGTGATAGTTGTCTTGGGCACAGATCCTGCAGTTCAAGCTGCCATGTAGGTTGATGACGCAACCAGAAGTCTGAATTGCAATAGTTCTGCTGTAGAAATCTCTAAGAAATATTTACAGTGTAGTCTAAGGTTGGGCTGGTGTTTTACTAAAGTCAGTAGCTAACAATGGTCTCAGAGGGCAGTTGGCTGACTACACTCCCACCCCCCACAGTTTAGGGTTAGTGATGCTTGCAGTGTGCGCACACCCTCACCTGCTGTGTGTGCGTGCTGCTTGCAGTAATGTTTCAGTGCAGAAATAAAGCAGTAATGCTACTTGCAATCATTTTTTTGTGCTGAAATACAACAGAACTTGTGTGGATTTACAAATAAAAAAAATTAAAAGTGAATTGCAGTAGTTCTGCTGTGGAAATCTCTAAGAAATATTTGTGGTGTAATCTGAGGTTGGGCTGAGGTTTCACAAAAGTCAGTAAACCAGGAGCCTGGGAGGGCTGTTGGCTTACTGCTGTCCCACTCTGCATGGTTTAGGGCTAGGTAGCGACGCTTGTAGTGTGCTCACACCATCACCTGCCCTGAGTTCACTGCATGCAGTGATTTTTCTGTGCAAAAATAAAGTAGTACTGCTGCTTGCAACCATTTTTTTTGTACGGAAATACAGAACTTTAGAACATTTACAAATAAAAAAAAGTGAATTGCAGTAGTTCTGCTGTAAAAGTGTCTAAGAAATATGTGTGGTGTAATCTGAGGTTGGGCTGGTGTTTTACTAAAGTCAGTAGCCAGCAAACGGTCTCAGAGGGCAGTCGGCTGACTGCACTCCCAACCCCCACAGTTTAGGACTAGGTAGTGACGCTTTCAGTGTGCGCACACCCTCACCTGCTCTGCCGTGCATGCTGCTTGCAGTAATTTTTCTGTGCTAAAATAAAACAGTATTGCTGCTTACAACCTTTTTTTGTACTGAAATACAGCAGAACTAGTGTGCATTCACAAACAAAATAAAAAAGTGATTTGCAGTAGATATGCTGTAGAAATCTCTGTAACAAATATTTGAAGTGTAATCTGAGGTTGGACTGGGGTTTCACGAAAGTCAGTAGATGCCAGCAGAGTTGCAGGGCAGTTGGCCGACTGTACTCCTACCCCCATGGTTTAAGGCTATGTAGCAATGCTTGCAGTGTGCTCACATACTTGACTGTACTGTGTGCATGCTACTTATAGTTATGTTTCAGTGTGGAAATAAAGCAGTACTGCTGCTTGCAACCATTTTGTTTGTACCGAAATACAACAGAACTTGTGTGCATTTACAAATAAAAAAAATGAATTGCAGTACTTCTGCTGTGGAAATCTCTGGTCAGGCCATCCATACCACTGGTAGGACTGGCCTGCAAGCCCATAGAGGGGGGACAGACAGTACCCTAGGGGAGAAGTGTGGATGGATGTATGAAAGATCTGGGGAGGATATGGTAAAAAGGGGTAGGGACAAGGGTTGGAAGGTGGCTTTAATAAATGCCAGGAGCCTGGGGAATAAAATGCAAGAGTTTCATGCCACTCTGTTTGAGGGTAGGGTGGATGTAGCAGCAGTCACTGAAACTTAGGCCACCCCGGTCATGACTGGAACCTTAATCTGAGTGGGTACCTTATCCTAAGGAAGGACCGAAAGGTGGGCAGAGGGGGAGGAGTAGCAATGTTTATTAGGGATATCATCGAGATTATGAGAGTGGAGAAAGCAGAGGGCAATGTGGAGGCCCTATGGGTCACCTTGTGAACCCCCGTGCGAGGGAAGATCAAGTCGGGGTGATGTATAGACCCCCAAGACTAGCGGAGGACCTGGAGGATTGCCAGTTGGGCTAACATTAAGGGGCAGTGTGGACTGGAAGGGGAAGGAGAGGTGTTGATGGGGGACCTTAATATGTCAGCTATTGATTGGGGTACTATGATGTCCACTGTAACCAGGGTGCAGAAGCTGCTGGATGGCTTCCTGGATGCATTTCTCAATCAGCAGGTGATGGACCCAATGAAGGAGGGTCATATCCTGGATGTGGTTTTAGCAGATGGGGATCATGTACGCAATCTGGTTGTGGAAGAAACCCTGGCTGGGAGCAACCTTAACAGTCTGGTATCGGCTTAAACTGGGGGAGGGGATCATTCAAAGACAATGATAGTTGATTTTAGGAGGGTGGACTTTCAGAACATGGGGGAAATTCTCAAGGGGCAATTGCGGGAGATAAAACCAGGTTTGGACGTGGAAGGTAGGTGGGAGATCATAAAGCAGGGGCTACTGGAGGCCACCAGGACATGTGCAAGAGTGAAGCACAAGGACGGTAGGTCTTGTAAACCATGCTGGTGGACCAAAGAGATCCAGGAGGTGGCAAGGGAGAAGAAGGCTGCCTACAATAGGAACAAAAAAATGAGAGGAGAGAGGGATAGAGAGAACTATCGCCTTGCAACCAGGAAAGTCACCAGAGTGGTGAGGGAGGCAAAGGCCTGGAAAGAGCAGAGGCTGGTGCTGGGGATATGGGAGTGGAAAAGGGGTTCTTTAGGTGTATTGGTGAGTGGATGAAGGTCAAGGGCCAGCTCAGTAGGTTGAGGACAGCCGGGGGGTGGGTGGAAGGGGCTGGAGAGCGGACGGAGGTACTGAATGACTACTTTGCCTTAGTGTTCACTAGGGAGAAGGCTGGGGAACATCCAAAAAAGGGGTTGAAGGGCACAGAAGGCACAGCAGACCTGACTATTGGGGTACCTGCTGAAGAACAAGCCACTGGGGGAGGTAGGCCAGGGGAGAGATATCAGGCTGGTTCTGCTGAATGGGGGTGGGGGAACAGGTGCTGATATTCCTATCAGTCAGGTGTGGGAAGTCCTCCAGTCCCTAAAAAAGGATAACTCTCCAGGGCCTGATGCTATTCATTCCAGTGTGCTGAGGGAGTTGGCGGATGTTTTGGCTATGCTATTGGTGGATCTCTTAACTTGTCGCTCCAGACAAGAAGGGTGCCAAGGAATTGGAAGCAGGCGCATGTTGTGCCCATCTATAAAGGTGGATCGAGAGAAGAGCCAGGAAACTATAGACCCATCAGTTTGACGTCAGTGATGGGGAAGGTAATGGAAAGCATACTTAAGGAAAGGCTGGGAGGTTTCTTGGAGGAGATGGGTTACCTGGATGACTGGCAGCATGGGTTTGTGCCAGGTAGATCATGTCAAACAAACCTTGTAGAGTTCTATGAGTGGGTGACATCATCAGTCGACAGGGAGAGACCAGTGGATGTACTGTTCCTGGACTTCAGCAAGGCATTTGATTTGGTCCCTCACATTGGCCTAAGGGAGAAGCTGGGGGGATGGGGTAGGCCCATTGACAGTTAGGTGGATTGGAAATTGGCTTTCAGGTCACACACAGTGGGTAGTGGTAGGAGGGGAGGTCTCACCTCCTAGGGAGGTCATAGCTGGGGTCCCACAGGGATCAGTCCTGGGTCCACTCCTGTTTAACGCCTACATCTCCAATATCAGGGAAGGTATCGGGTGTGAAATGAGTCTCTTTGCAGAAGACTGAGCTGGAGGAGGTGGTGAAGGGGGAGGAGGGGAGTCTGGCCCTGCAAGAGGACCTGGATACTCTGGATAGGTGGTTCTGCACCTGGAAATTAAAATTTAACTCCTCCAAGTGCAAGGTGCTACACCTAGGGCAGGAAAACCCCAACTATGTGTACAGCCTAGGGGGATGAGTTGCAGGCCACGGCAGGAGAAAGAGACCTAGGAGTCTTGGTGGGTGTTGACATGAATAATTCAGAGCAGTGCAGGAGGGCTGCGGTCAGGGCAAATAGGATGTTGGGATGCATCACTAGGGGGATTACCTCAAGGAACAGGGAGGTGATTTTGCCACTGCAGCCTGGTTAGACCACATCTTGAGTACTGTGTGCAGTTCTGGAGGCTGCACCTAAGGAGGGACATCCAACTCCTGGAGATGGTTTAGAGGAGAGCAACCAGAATGATCTGGGGCCTGGGGGATATGACATAGGAGGAATGACTAGAGGAGCTCAACCTGTTCTCACTGGAGGAGAGACTGGGGGGGGCATGATTGAGGTCTTCAAGTACCTCAGGGGAGTAAATAAGGTAAGCCAAGATAGGATCTTTACACTGAAGGAGGGTGGAATCACCAGAGGACACAGTTGGAAGATTGAGGGTGGTAGGATTAGGAGGGAAAGGAGAAGGAGGAGGAAGTACTTCACAGAGAGAGTGGTGGAACCATGGAATGGCTGCCCAGGGAGCTGGTACAGGTAGCTATGGTGGAGGGATACAAGAAAGGGTGGGGCAGGTATAGGCAAGGTGTGAAGCAGAGGCAGGTGTGCCCAGCGGGGGCAGGACTGAGGGATGGAGTATCAGTGGAAGGAGACAGAGGGCTATAGTACCCAATCAGGGCACTGAAGCATGAGCAGACTTGATGGACCAACAGGCCTACCCTGCTGGTGTCTAGTATGCTACATAGAAACATAGAAGTTGATGGCAGATAAGGACCGCAAGGCCCATCCAGTCTGCCCATTTCTTTTTCTACCTTATAAATGTGCCATCGGCCTTTGCTCTGTCAGTGGTCTATCTATTCATACTCATCTGTATTGCTCCCTTATGCCTATCCCATGCCTATTTGAAGCCCTGCACTGTATTCATAGCCACCACTTCCTGAGGTAGGCCGTTCCATGCATCCACCACCCTTTCTGTGAAAAACAATTTCATCACATTCCCCCTTAATCGGCCTCACTCTAGTCTCATGCTGTGTCCTTTTGTCATGCTATTTTGCTTATATTTAAACATGTTAGACTCTTTCACCTTGTTAATGCCCTTAAGGTGTTTGAATGTTTCGATCATATCACCTCTCTCCCTCCTTTGCTCAAGGGTATACATATTGAGCTCCATTAATCTGTCTTCATATGTCTTCTGATGCAGTCCTTGCACCATTTTGGTTGCCCTTCTCTGGACAGTCTCAATTTGGTTAATGTCCTTGTGAAGGTGTGGCCTCCAGTACTGCACACAGTACTCCAGATGGGGCCTAACCAGTGTCTTGTAAAGAGGGATTATTACCTCCCTCTTACGACTTGTGATACCCTTACTAATACACCCTAACATCCCCCTAGTGTTACCTACTGCTTTAGAGGTCTGCTTGGATGATTTCAGGTCATCGGTGATGATAATGATGCCCAAGTCTCTTTCTTCCTTTGAGACTGCCAACAACTCCCCTCCCAGCCTATAGGTGGCTTCAGGGTTTCTCTTCCCTATGTGCATGATCTTGCACTTCTTTGCATTAAATCGCAGTTGCCACTCTTCTGACCATTTTGCTAGTTTATCCAGATATTTTCTCATTTTGACCACCCAATCTGGATCATCTACTCTGTTGCAGATCTTGGTGTCATCTGCAAGCAGACAAGCCTTACCCTCTAGTCCATCTGCAATGACACTAATGAAGATATTGAAGAGGACTGGCCCCAGAACTGATCCCTAAGGTACCCCACTTGTGACTTGCATTTCTTCTGACTGTATATCATTTACCACCACTCTCTGTTTTCTGCCCGATAACTAGTTTGCCACCCAGTTGACCAACTTCTGACCCACCCCGAACCAACACAGCTTATTTATCAATCTTCTATGTGGAACAGTGTCGAAAGCTTTGCTGAAGTGAAGGTAGGCGACATCAACTGCTCCCCCTTGGTCCACCACTCTGGTTACCCAGTCAAAGAAATCTATGAGATTAGTTTGACAGGACCTTCCTTTTGTAAACCCATGCTGTCTTGGATCCTGTGCCCCTATGGATACCAGGTGTTGCACTATCCTTTCCTTAAGGAGTGCCTCCATAATCTTGCCCACTACTTAGGTAAGACTGATTGGTCTGTAGTTCCCTGCCTCCTCCCTGCTACCACTCTTGTGGAGCGGGATCACATGAGCCCTTCTCCAGTCTTCTGGGACCTCTCCCGTGCTCAGAGACTCACTAAACATTTCTGCTAATGGCTCTGCTAGTTCCACCCTTAGCTTCTTAAGTACCCTGGGATGTATGCCATCAGATCCCATTGCCTTGTCCACCCTGAGCTTAGCGAGCTCTCTTAGGACCCTTTCTTTTGTGAAGGGAGTAGTGTTCACCTCCCTCCCCCCTGTGTCCATGGTGCTGAGCTGTGGGCCCTGCTCTACCTTCTCTTCAGTTAGTTTGTTAGTAAATATTTGTGGTGTAATCTGAGATTGGCTGGGGTTTCACAAAAGTTAGTAGCCCGGGCAGCCTCAGAGGGCAGTCGGCTGACTGCTGTCCCAGTCCCCATGGTTTAGGGCTAGGTAGTGATGCTTGCAGTTTGCTAACACCCTCACATGCCCTGCATGTGTGCTGTATGCAGTGATTTTTCTGTACGAAAACAACGCAGCATTGCTGCTTGCAACTATTTTGTTTGTGCTGAAATATAGCAGAACTTGTGTACATTTACAAATAAAAAAAGTGAATTGCAGTAGTTCTGCTGTAAAAACCTCTAAGAAAGACTTGTGGTGTAATCTGAGGTTGGGCTGCTGTTTTACGAAAGTCAGTAGCCACCAGCAGTCTTAGAGGCAGTCGGCTGACTGCACTACCATGGTTTAGGGCTATGTAGAGACACTTGCAGCGTATACACACCCTCTCTTACCTTGCCTGGTTGCAGTAATTTTTCTGTGCAAAAATATAGCCTTTTTTTGTACTGAAATACAGCAGAATTTGTGTGCATTTACAAACAAAAACAATAAAAGTGAATTATAATAGTTCTGCTGTAGAAATCTCTCTAAGAAATATTTGTGGAGTAATCTGAGGTTAGGCTGTGGTTTCACTAAAGTCAGTAGCCACCAGCAGTTTCAGTGGGCAGTCAGCTGACTACAGTCCTACACCCCATGGTTTAGGTCTAGGTAGCGACACTTGCAGTGTGTGCACACCCTCACCTGCCCTGTATGAATGCTGCTTGCAGTACTTTTTCTGTGCTAAAATAAAGCAGAACTGCTGCTTGCAATCATTTTTTTTGCTGAAATACAGCAGAACTTGGGTGCATTTACAAATAAAAAAAAAATTAAAGTGCATTGCAGAAGTTCTGCCATAGAAATCTCTAAGAAATATTTGTGGTGTAATCTGGGGTTGGGCTGGAGTTTCATGAAATTCAGTAACTGCCATCAGTCTCACAGGGTAGTCTGCTGACTGCAGTCCCACCCGCATGGTTTAGGGCTGGGCAGCGATGCCTGCAGTTTGCGCACACCCTTGCCTGCCCTTCGTGAGTGCTGATTGCAGTAATTTTTCTGTGTGAAAATAAAGCAATACTGCTGCTTGCAGTCATTTTTTTGTACTGAAATACAACATAACTTATGTGCATTTACAAACCATGAAAAAGTGAATTGCAGTAGTTCTGCTGCAAAAATCTCTCTAAGAAATATTTGTGGTATAACCTGAGGTTGGGCTGGTGTTTTACGAAAGTCAGTTGCCACCAGCTGTCTCTGAGGGCAATCAGCTGACTGCACTCCCACCTCCCATGGTCAGAGCTAGGTAGTGATGCTTTCACTGTATACACACTCTTGCCTGCCCTGCCTGCGTGCTGGTTCCAGTAATTTCTCTGTGCGAAAATATAGCAGTACTGCTGCTTGCAGCCATTTTTTGTACTGAAATACAGCAGAACTTGTGTGCATTTGCAAATAAAAAAAACATAAAAGTGAATTATATCGTATTACTGTATGCCTCTCTGTCAATCTTGTAAAATGACAACTGTGGACATGGGAACAAATGGAG
This sequence comes from Neoceratodus forsteri, assembly GCA_016271365.2. NCBI lineage: Eukaryota > Metazoa > Chordata > Ceratodontiformes > Ceratodontidae > Neoceratodus > Neoceratodus forsteri. The sequence continues at coordinate 973,191,169 of CM028132.1, read as the reverse complement.
TCCAGACGTTGTTTCAGGATTTAATACAAAATAATTGAATTTATTTCTCCAACAGACAAAAATAAGCGGATTGAGCACGGAAAATAATAAAGGCATAAAGTAAAATCAAAATTACAGAACTTAAGTCAGTTTCAAACAAAAAAATCATTCATCCACCTAGTATCAAGCTGGGGGACTGGCAGGGAACAGCTCCTACCAGCCAACTAACTAACTCACAGTTCAATCTGTAATGCTTTGCTACCGAAAAATAGTCACATGACCACAATAGCCCCTCCCATACCTAACTTGAAACAAAAAGTATCCTTTAGAGGGATTAAATGCTTAATACAATAACTTGAAAGTGTTATAACGCAAAATTGAAAAGGATTTGAGGCACAGAAATGAAACAATTAATCCTTTAAACCAAAAGAAATAGTTTATACTAGAGTTTCAGGCACCTCCCTCGTGCTGACATCATAAAAGGGGTGGAGCTACGGCCAGACGGCCCTTAGAACAGCATGCAAACAGCAGGGAGGATCTAGAAGCTCTGCACCTCGAAGTAAAAATTAAAAAAGGTAAAACTCCTTATTTTCACAAATACATCAAACATTTGTAATGTTTAACATATGTCATAAAGAGAAAGAATTATATTCATATTAAAGCGTGTTTAAAAGCTGACAGCAAATATTTTTATCTCATTTGTATTTTAATGCAGCTCAGTGCTTCACTCTACCTACAAGCTACATTTATAACTAGAAACTGTGTTTATGTGACTAAAATTTCCTGTTCAAATTCATTCAAGGGCTTCAGAGTGTTTATTTTGACAAAAGAAATGTGACTGTTCCAGAATTCAAGCAGACAAATGGTTTATTTAATATCTGGCATGAATTATAGCACTAAAACACTATTGAAACCCAAGTCTGAGAGCAACAGGAAGAATTTACTGGCTTCTAAGAAGCCCACTTCTCTACTTGCTTCTTTTTTCTTCTTTTCTAACAGCGGGGCACCAGAAATAGCTTAATCCTGTCTAAATAATCAACCCTTATAGCAAAGAGAGGGTATAAATCAAGCAAGTTGCTAGCGCCTGTTTCCATGAGCATTCACACGTTCACGGGGCTCCTTGCGCACGTTCATGCAGTGTGCTAGTGCACACATTCAAGGAGGTCTGTTTTTACCAAAATAAAAATGCAAATGGACATACAGGCTATAATCAGGGCCCCTGGTGTTCTGCGGCAGCATTTTCTGATTTCTGTGGCATGATTTATTCATTTCTCTGGCAGAATACAGTCCTGTCATTGGCTAAATATGATGTGATGACATCGATGACATCATATGCTGAGCATAGAGGAGGGGCTTCAGGATAAACGAGGTGGGAAAGAAAGCCTGACACTATGGAAAAAGAGTATATTTATAAGAAAATTCACCAAAAATAATTAATTCTGCGGCACTATATATATTCTGCGGCATGATGCAAATTCTGCGGCAAATTCCACAACCGCAGAATTCAAGGGGCCTTGGCTATAATATGCTGGCAGTTGGACATTCAGAGAGGCTTGAAAAGAGCAATAGGGACAGCAAGATACCTAGATGTGCCCAGGATGTAGGTAGGGAAAGTGCAGGACTGAAAAGATAGTAAGAGGAAAGATACATGTACTGTTGCAACAGTTTTTATTTGTTTGAAAGAAGGAAACATCTCTCTAAATGGTCCAAATACCTAACAATTGTTCTCAAAAAGGGAACCAAAGCCAATTCTGATCATCTCTATAATACTAGAGGTTTACAAAAGTGAAATCTATATTTTAGACAACACAAACCTCTTAAAGTGACAAAACAAAAAATATGGGGGGTACTAAGCCCCTATTACAACAACAATAATCCCTGTATTTGTTATGTATCTACTCTGTTGTTGTATAATTGAGTTATGTCTACCATGTAATGTTTACTCGGGTCGCCCCTGAAAAAGGGACCTCCGGGGCTCATTTAAAAAATAAATAAATAAATAATTGCAGTACTGCTGCAGTAGAAATCTCTGTAAGAAATATTTGTATCGTAATCATAGGATGGGCTATGGGTTTCACAAAGTCAGTAGTTGCCAGCAGTTTCAGAGGGCAGTCGGCTGACTGCACTACCAGCCCCCATGGTTTAGGGCTAGGTAGCAATGCTTGCAGTGTGCCCACACCCTCTCTTGATCTGTGTGTATTATGCTTGCAGTAATTTTTATGTACAAAAATAAAGCAATACTGCTGTTTGCAACCATTTTTTTGTACTGAAATACAGCAGAACTTGTGTGCATTTACAAATAAAAAAAAAATAAAAGTGAATTGCAGTAGTTCTGCTGTAAAATTCTCTGTAAGAAATATTTGTGGTGTAGTCTGAGGTTGGGCTGGGTTTTCACAAAAGTCAGTTGCCCGGGCAGCCTCGAGGGGCAGTCAGCTGACTGGTTTCCCACACGCCATGGTTTAGGGCTAGGTAGCGATGCTTGCAGTTTGCTCACACCCTCACATTACCTGCATGCATGCTGTATGCAGTGATTTTTCTGTATGAAAACAAAGCAATACTGCTGCTTGCAACCATTTTGTTTGTACTGAAATACAGTAAAACTTGTGTACGTTTACAAATAAAAAAGTGAATTGCAGTAGTTCTGCTGTAAAAATCTATAAGAAATGCTTGTGGTGTAATCTGAGTTTGGGCTGCTGTTTTACAAAAGTCAGTAGCCCCCAGCAGCCTTGGAGGGCAGTCGGCTGACTGCACTCCCACCTCTCATAGTTTAGGGCTAGGTAGTGATGCTTTTAGTGTGCACACACCCTCAACCTTCTCTACCCTGCGTGCTGCCTGCAGTAATTTTTCTGTGCTAAAATAAAGCAGTACTGCTGGTTGCAACCTTTTTTTATATTGAAATGCAGCAGAACCTGTGTGCATTTACAAACAAAAAAACAAAACAAAAATGATTTGCAGTAGTTCTGCTGTAGAAATCTCTACGAAATATTTGTGAAGTAATCTGAGGTTGTGTTGGGGTTTCACAAAAGTCAATAGATGCCACCAGTGTCGGAGGGCAGTTTGCTGACTGTACTCCTTCCCCTTATGGTTTAGCACTTGGTAGTGACGCTTACAGTGTGCCCACAGCCTCTCATGACCTGTGTGCATTATACTTGCAGCAATTTTTTTGTATGAAAATAAAGCAGTACTGCTGTTTGCAATCATGTGTTTGTAATGAAATTCTGCAGAACTTGTGTGTATTTATAAATACAAAAAATACAAGTGGATTGCAATAGTTCTGCTGTAGAAATCTCTGTAAGAAATATTTGTGGTGTAATCTGAGGATGGGCTATGGTTTTTATGAAGTCAATAGCTGCCAGCAGTTTTGGAGGGCAGTCAGCTGACTGCACTCCCACCCACACAGTTTAGGTTTAGGTAGTGATGCTTGCAGTATGCGCAGACCCTCACCTGCCCTGCCCTGTGTGCTGCTTGCAGTAATTTTTCTGTGCTAAACAGAAGCAGTACTGTTGGTTGCATCCATTTCTTAACTGAAATACAGAAGAACCTGTGTACATTTACAAACAAAAAAATAAGTGATTTGCTGTGGTTCTGCTGTAGAAATCTTTGTATGACATATTTGTGGTGTAATCTGAGGTTGGACTATGTTTTTCTCAAAACTGAATAGACACCAGCAGCATTGGAGGGCAGTCGGCTGACTGTACTCCCACCCACCATGGTTTAGGCTATGTATCAACACTTGCAGTGTGCGCACATGCTTGCCTGCACTGTGTGTGTGCTGCTTGCAGTAATGTTTCAGTGCAAAAATAAAGCAGTACTGTTGCTCACAACCATTGTTTTTGTACTGAAATACAACAGAATTTGTGTGCATTTACAAATAAAAAAAAAGTTAATCGCAGTATTTCTGCTGTGGAAATCTCTGTAAGAAATATTTGTGGTGAAATCTGAGGTCAGGCTGAGTTTTCTCGAAAGTCAACAGCCCCAGCAGCCTCGGAGGGCAGTTGACGGACTGTTCGAGTCTCCATGCTTTAGGGCTAGGTAGCAACACTTGCAGTGTGCTCACACCATCACCTGTGCTGCATGCATGCTGCATGGTGATTTTTCTGTGTGAAAATAAAACAAGACTGCTGCTTGCAACCATTTTTTCTGCACTGAAACACTGCAGAACTTGTGAATATTTACAATCAAAAAAAGTGAATTGCAGTAGTTTTGCTGTAAAAATCTCTAAGAAATATTTGTGGTGTAATCTGAGGTTGTGCTGGTGTTTTACAAAGGTCAGTAGCCACCAGCAGTTTCGGAGTGCAGTCAGCTGACTGCAGTCACACCTCCCATGGTCAGAGCTAGGTAATGACACATACAGTGTATACACACCCTTGCCTGCCCTGCCTGCGTTCTGGTTGCAGTAATTGTTCTGTTTGAAAATATAGAAGTACTGCTGCTTGTAGCCATTTTTATGTTGCTTACACACATGTGCAAGAAACACATTGCGTCAGCAGTTAGGGAGCATGCCACAATGCGTCAAGAAATTTGGCCATGTCACCATGCAATCAGCTGCTTTGGTGCATTACAAGCTACCAAAACAGCTGATTGCATGGTGTCCCCATGGCGACTGCTTCTCTGTCGACCTCTCACAGGCCCCAGGAAGCTGACAGAAAGCCATCACCTGCCACTCAGTGTGTCTTTCTCGGGAAACATTTCAATAAATAATTTGAAAAAAAATAAGCCGACGGGGTGCCCAATCCCCTGTCGGCATGACCCCCTCCTCAGATCATTTGCCAACAGGGTAGCCCAATCCCTGTTGGCATAATGCCCCCCCATGGCTCATGCATCCCTCCCAGCACACTATTGCTGATGGGGGTTCCAAATCCCCCATTGGCTCCACTGCCCCCACCAAACGAACTTCTATCGGTCACACTGGGAGCCCACTCCAGCATGGCAAAAGTCTCCTTGGCCAATGGGGGTGTCCAATCCCCCATCGGCTCCACTGACCTCCCAAACAAACTGCCTGGTGCCATGCTGGGAGCCCACCCCAGCATGGAAAAGGCCCCCCCGTCATCTTTAAAAAAAAAAAAGACCTAGAAGAAAAAAATGTCCCTCATTGATTCTCTTGCCCCCTCCCCCAACCTGCGCCCACCCTCTGTGTATCCCATGTCCCCATACCTCCACCTCACCCCATACTTACCTCTGGAGCCCAGCGTGATGATCTTTGGTGGACCAGGAACATGTCTGTACTCTTCCGAGCTGACCACGAACTGCAGAAATGCCAGTAAGCCGTATAATGGCATAAATGGTGCTTTTTCAACTTTGGTGCATATCTCGGCCATTTTTGGGAAATTTTCCACAAAATTTTCAACGAGGTTCTTGGGATTCCTCCTTATGAACTCAGTCACTGTCATTTTGTTATTCAGTACCGAAAGGTGATTTCGCAGTGTGCGGAACCACCTTTCAGGACCGATTAACGAAATGACAGTGTCACTGTTCATGAGGTAGGCCCCCAAAAACCCTATGTTTAACATTTGGTCAAAAAAGTTCCCCAAATGACTTTTATGAGTGTGCATTGCACAGTTCCTACACACGCTTGTAATTTAGAGCATTTTAATATTTTCACTCCAGATTTTCAACATTGCCAGTTTACCACACCTTCTTATAAATAGTACAGCTGCCATTTTTCACGTCACCCAAAATGTATTTTCACACATGTAGCGCACAATGGCATGGTCGGTGTACGAAATGTATATTCAGGACAGATTAAGAAAATCACAGTGACACTCTTCATGAGCAGAGGTCTTAAACTGGCTTTGTTTAAAATTTGGTGACAGAAGTCCATAAAATGACTGTTATGAGTGCGCATTGTGCAATTTCCATGCACCCTCGTAAGATCACAAATTCGTAATATTTTCAGTCCAGATTTTCAGCTTTGGCATTTTTCCACACCTCCTTATGAACAGTACAGCTGTCATTTTTCACACCCTGACTAAAATGTGTTTTTGCACTTCCAGCTCAGAATACCACGGTTGAATTGGGAAATCAGTGTTCGGGATAGATTAAGAAAATCACAGTGACACTGTTCATGAGTGGAGGTCTCAAAATGCCTGTGTTGAAAATCTGCTGTAAAAAATCCCAAAACTAATTACATTATGGGTGTGCATTGCGCACTTTCTGCGCACACGTGTGACTTCACCAGTTTTTTTATATTTTCACTCCAGATTTTCAACATTGCCATTTTTTTACATCTCCTCATGAACAGTACAGCTGTCATTTTTAACATCCTGTTAGAAATATGTTTTCATACCTGTGGCACCATATGGCACAGTCACTCTACAAAATCACCTTTCGGCTAACAAACTAATAGTGTCACTGTTCATGCGGTGGGATCACAAAAAGCCCATGTTGAAAACTTGGAGTAAAAATACCAAGAAATGCCCAGGGTGTTAGTGTTTAAACCATAATGCCCTACCCTGTAGGGACAGACAGGAGTCAGGGGTGTGACTTGAGATTGTCGACAGTAATGCTCATGCCATTCCACTGCCACCCTGCAGCCAGTGGCAGGCATTGAGGTGCGCCATGGACCCTTTGGCCCCAGAGTTCACCCCATTCTACTATACTGCACCCATTTCAGTGTATTTCCTTATAGAATGAGGCGAGGGTAAAGCCTGAACACTTCAAAGCACACCTCAACACTTGTAAGTGTCTGCAGCATAGAGTGAGGTGAAATGTCATGATGGTTATGGGCAGTGACCCAAAGTCACATCAAGATGACTGTCCATCTCTGCAGTGTGGATTTGGAGTTGGCGTCAGTTCAATACTTCACTGCCATTCCTATACTGCATCAGTCTAACTCCTGCATTTCCACTGCTAATAACAGCAAGCAACACTTGGCATTGACTAATGCTTGTTTGTACTGAAATACAGCAGAACTTGGGTGCATTTACAAACAAAAAAATATGAAAGTGAATTGCAGTAGTTCTGCGGTAGAAATCTCTATTAGAAATATTTGTGGTGTAATCTTAGGATGGGCTGCAGTTTTCACAAAGTCAGTAGCTACCAACACTTTTGGAAGACAGTTGGCTGATTGCACTACCAACCCCCATGGTTTTGGGCTAGGTAGCGACACTTGCAGTGTGACCTACCCTCTCCTGACCTGTGTGCATTATTTTTGCAGTAATTTTCCTGTACGAAAATAAAGCAGTACTGCTGCTTGCAACCATTTTTTAAGCACTGAAATACAGCAGAACTTATGTGCATTTACAAATTAAAAAAAAATGAATTGCAGTAGTTCTGCTGTAGAAATCTCTGTAAGAAATATTTCTTGTTTAATCTGAGGATGGGCTATAGTTTTCACAAAGTCAGTAGCTGCCAGCAGTCTTGGAGGGCAGTCAACTGACTGCACTCCTACACCCCAAGGTTTAGGTCAAGGTATGGATACTTGCAGTGTATGCATTCTCTCACCTGCCCTGCATGCGTGCTGCTTACAGTAATTTTTCTGTGCTAAAATAAAGCAGTACTGCTGCTTGCAATCATTTTATCGTACTGAAATACAGAAGAAGTTGTGTGCATTTACAAAGAAAAAAAAATAAAAGTGAATTACAGTAGTTCTGCCATAAAAATCTCTAAGAAATATTTGTGGTGGAATCTGAGAATGGGCTACTGGTTTCATGAAGTCAGTAGCTGCCAGCAGTCTCGGAGTGCAGTCAGCTGACTGCACTACCAATCCCCAAGGTTGAGAGCTAGGTAGTGACACTTGCAGTGTGCCCACTCCCTTTCCTCACCTCTGTGCATTATGCTTGCAGTAATTTTTCTGTGAAAATAAAGCAGTACTGCTGCTTGCAACCATTTGTTTGTATAGAAGTACAGCTGAACATGTGTGCATTTACAAATAAAAAATATAAAAGTGATTTGCAGTAGTTCTGCTGTAGAAAGCTCTATAAAAATATGTGTGGTGTAATCTAAGGTTGGGCTGGGGTTTCATGAATGTCAGTAGCCACCAGAAGCCTCAGAGTGCAGTAGGCTGACTGCACTCCCACCCCGCCATGGTTTAGAGCTAGGTAGCGACGTTTGCAGTGTGCACATACCTTCACCTGCACTGTGTGCATGCAGCTTGCAGTCAGTTTTCCTGTGAAAATTAGGCAGTACTGCTGCTTACAGCCAATTTTTTTTGTAGAGAAATACAGCAGAGCTTGTGAGCATTTGCAAATAAAATAAAAAGTGAATTGCAGTAGTTATGCTGTAAAAATCTCTAAGAAATGTTTGTGGTGTAATCTGAGATTCGGCTGGTGTTTTACTAAAGCCAGTAGCCAACAACGGCCTCAGGGAGCATTTGACTGACTGCACTCCCACCCCCCACAGTTTAGGGCTAGGTAGTGACACTTGTAGTGTGCGCAAGCCCTCGCCTGCTCTGCCCTGCATGCTGCTTGCAGTAATTTTTCTGTCTAAAATAAAGCAGTACTGCTAGTTGCAACCATTTTTTATACTGAAATACAGCAGAGCCTGTGTTCATTTACAAACAAAAAAAAATTAAAAGTGATTTGCAGTAGTTCTGCTGTGGAAATCTCTGTAGGAAATATTTGTGGTGTAATCTGAGATTGGCTTGGGGTTTCACTAAAGTCAGTAGATGTCACCAGCATCGGAGGGCAGTTGGCAGACTGCACTCCTACCCCCCATGGCTTAGGGCTAGGTAGCGAAGTTTGCAGTGTACCTACACCCTCTTCAGACATCTGTGCATATGCCTGCAGTAATTTTTCTGTATGAAAATAAAGCAGTACTGTTTGCAACCAGTTTTTTGTACTGAAATACAGCAGAACTTGTGTGCATTTACAAATAAAAAAAATAAAAGTGAATTGCAGTAGTGCTGCTGTAGAAATCTCTGCAGGAAATATTTGTGATGTAATCTCAGGTTGGGCTGGGGTTCCATGAAAATCAGTAGCCACCAGCAGCAGCAGAATGCAGTAGGCTGACTGCACTCCCATCCCCCATGGTTTAGAGTTAGGTAGCAATGCTTGTAGTGTGCAAACACCCTCACCTGCACTGTGTGCGTGCATCTTGCTGTAAGTTTTCTGTGTGAAAAAAGGCAGTACTGCTGCTTGCAACCATTTTTTTGTACTGAAATACAGCAGAACTTGTGAGGATTATCAAATAAAAAATAAACAGTGAATTGCAATAGTTAAGCTGTAGAAATCTCTGTAAGAAATATTTGTAGTGTAATCTGCGGTTGGGCTTTGGTTTCACGAAAGCCAGTAGCTGTCAGCCATCTCTGAGGGCAGTCCACTGACTGCTCTCAGACCCCCCATGGTTTAGGGATAGGAAGCAACACTTGCAGTGTGCACACACCCTCACCTGCACTGTGTGCGTGCAGCTTGCAGTCAGTATTCTTGCGAAAATAAGGCTGTACTGCTGCTTGCAACCATTTTTTGTGCTGAAATACAGCAGAGATTTTGATCATTTAGAAATGAAAAGTGAACTGCAGTAGTTATGATGTAATAATCTCTGTAAGAAATATTTGTGGTGTAATTTGAGGTTGGGCTGGTGTTTTACTAAAGTCAGTAGCCAACAACAGTCTCAGAAGGCAGTCGGCTGACTGCACTCCCCCCACAGTTTAGGGCTATGTAGTGACGCTTGAAGTGTGCACAATCCTCACCTGCTCTGCCCTATGTGCTGCTTGCAGTAATTTTTTTGTGCTAAAATAAAGCAGCACTGCTGGTTACAACCATTTTTTGTACTTAAATACAGCAGAACTTGTGTGCATTTAGAAACAAAAAAATATATAAAAAGTGATTTGCAGTAGTTATGCTGTAGAAATATCTAACAAATATTTGTAGTGTAAACTGTGGTTGGGCAGCTGCTTCACAAAAGTCAGAAGATGCCAGCAGCTTTGGAAACAATTGGCTGACTGTACTCCACCCCATGGTTTAGGGCTAGATATCAAAGCTTGCAGTGTGTGCACATGGTTGCCTGCACTGTGGGCGTGCTGCTAGCAGTAATGTTTCAGTGCAGAAATAAAGCAGCACTGCTGCTTGCAACCATTTTGTTTGTACTGAAATACAATAGAACTTGTGTACATTTACAAACAAAAAAAAGTGAATTGCAGTAGTTCTGTTGTGGAAATCTCTAAGAAATATTTGTGGTGTAGTCTGAGGTTGGGCTGGGGTTTCACAAAAGTGAGTAGCCCGGGCAGCCTCAGAGGGCAGTTGGCTGACTGCTGTCCCACTCCCCATTGTTTAGGGCTACAGGATGTAGCGATGCTTGCAGTGTGCTCACACCCTCACCTGCCATGTATGTGTGCTGCATGCAATGATTTTTCTGTGTGAAAACAAAAGCAGTACTGCTGCTTGCAACCATTTTTTTGTACTGAAATACAGCAGTACTTGTGTATATTTACAAATAAAAAAAAGTAAATTGCAGTAGTTGGGAACATAGGAACATAGGAAAGTGATGGAAGAAAAAGACTGCTAGGCCCACCTAGTCTGGCCATTTGCCTAGCATCCTCTAGGCTTCCTCTGATTTCTCTCCACCTCCCTTCAACAGCCATCCGTGTCTGTTCCAAGTCCTCTTGAACCCCCATCCACTGTATTCTCACCCCCTACTTCTTTAGGCAGCCCATTCCAGGGACCCACCACCCTCTCGGTAAAGAAGTATTTCCTGATGTTACCCCTTAACTCCCCCGAGTTGGAGATGATTACCCCTTTTCCTGGGACATCCCTTCAATTGGAATAGGTTCTCTGTAAGCACTTTATTTTTCATTTAATTTTCATTTATTTATTTTTATACTGGTAAGTCTGTGGGACAAGCCCATTTTCACAAATGACCAGTTTATACAAAAACATACATACAAAATTTAAAACAACAACAAGACATAAATATACATTACACATGACATTTACAATTTGAGTTTTCTAAAAAGGTTTTTCTTAGTTCCAACTTGAAAGTAGACAATTTCTTGTATCTTATAACATTTTTAGGAAGTTGATTATACATCTTAACAGTAGTAGAATTCAATGAATTTTGACCAAGAGTTGTTTGGCAGAATGGAATCAAAAAGCCCTCCCTACTCTGTAATCTTGTGCAACCAGGTATATTCCTAGGGAATAAACTAATAATGCTTTGTGGCAGAATTCCTAAAAAAAAACCTTGTGCAAAAAACAACAATGCCCTAAAATTAAACCACCCTTTTAAAGACAAACAACCTAATTGTTTATAGTGTGAACAATGATGGGTTAACCTTGATTGACCAGATGCAAAACGTAGAACAGAGTGATACGTTACTTGAAGTCTAGACAAAACTTTTACAGAGGTAAATGAATATATTACAGACCCATAATCCACCATAGATAATAAACTATGAGTAAGCAATAGTTTAACATCAACTGTTAGATTATCCCGAATTCGATAAAGAAACCCCAACCTTTTATGTACCCTACTAATTAACTCTGTTATATGAGAATCAAATGCTAAATGGCAATCAGTTAGTACTCCCAAATATTTAAACTGCTTAACCTGTTCAATTGCATTACCCAAGTTATCAGTAATTTCAATTCTTGATTTTGCACTCTCCTTGGATGGGAAAATATCATTGTCTTAGTTTTTGTTGAATTTAACACCAATATAAGTTTATCAAACCAATAATGCAGCAAACCAAAATCATGTTGCAAAGTATTATGTAAAGACAAAAAATTTGAACAAGAACAAAATAAAACTGCATCATCTGCATACAACAATAACTCAGTATTTTTAAAATTAATAGCCAAGGAATTTACAAATAAAGAAAAAAGCAAAGGGCCTAAAATGGAGCCCTGGGGGACTCCATATTTCAGCAATGAAGGTTCAGATAAAATTCCATTAATGTCTTCTGATTCCTATTAACCAAATATTCACTAAACCAAGAAATAACCCCTTCTGACAACTTTAAAGTAGATAACTATTTCAAAAGTACCTCATGATTCACTGGATTGAAATCCTTGGTGAGGTCCACAAAAGTCGCTACAACATCATCTCCAATATCTATTGCTATAGCTGTAAGGCTGTATCCATGTTATGATTAGGCCTAAAACCATGTTGTGAATCAGACCAAAGTTTGTATTTTATTAAATGCTCTGCTAACTGAACTGAAACTATTTTCTCTAATATTTTAGAGAGGGGGCAAGCATAGAAATTGGATGATAGTTATTTGGATCAAGTCTAGATCCCGATTTATAAATTGGTTTTACCACTGCACTCTTCCACACATCAGGGAAGGTCCCATAACATAGAGAATGATTAAACAAGTTTGTCAACTCTTTGGGAACACTATTAATAACTCTTTTCAAGATCCTATAATCAAGATCCCTTATAAGGTCTAGGATCCATTTTAGACACAGACTCAATCACATCTTTAGTTTGTAAAAAAATGAAAATAAAATTTTGGAATGTTATCACCCCTTTACATTCCATCACAATTTGATTGCAAGAGTGCATCCAAATGGCTCCAGGAACTATCCATACTACCCACATTAGAACTATACCTATCCAAGTTAGTAAAATGTAAATTAAAGGCTTCTGCCACAGTTTTAGGATCCATAATAATACTACCATCCTTCTCTAATACACAGTTTTCACTCCCCTTAGTTTTACCCATTAACAGACTGATTGTGTTCCAAGTTGCACCTGGATTCCCCTTAACATCTGTAAATTTTTGCTTAAAATAATCCTTCTTTGCTGCACGAATAGCTAATTGACATTTATTCCTAAGCTTTTTATAGAGTAATTGATTTTCCAATTGTTTTGTCCTTCTGTAATTTTCCATGCTTGATTTCTTTCCCTTATTAATTTCAGTAAATTAGAAGTGAACCAAACATTGCTATTTCCCTTAACCCTAATAGATTTAATTGGTATTAATTTGTCACAAATATAAATAAAATAATGACAGCATTTCTGATATGCTTCATTAATATCAGTTATGTCATCCAGAAATGACCAATCACCCAATTGTGATTCCTCAAAAAACCTTTGTTCATCTAAATCTCTGAGCCTTCTGTATTTTATAATCCTAGCTTCTTTTTTATAAACTTTAACTGACCAATCCAAAAATACCGGACTGTGATTACTGATCCAATCAGGGAGAATTCCACTTTTAACTATATGTGATGGATTATTTGTAATTACCCAATCAAGGGTTGATGAATACCCTGTTTTGTAATTCACCCTGGTGCAGCCATCAATCAATTGTTGAAACCCAAGATCAATAACAGTTGTTCTAATCTCATGTTCAGCTGAAGACAACCAATTTAAATTAAAATCACCAACCAAAATAGCTTCCCTTATTATTGATAAATTTCAAAGACAATTGAAAAAAGCAGGAATCCCTCCTTTGATTTGTCTGGTGGAACATATACATTTATGATGGTCAGAACCAAAAGAAATGGAAATAACAATTGATTCAAACATTTTACTGTCAGGAATAATGGTTAATTCATGTACCAGCAAACGATCAGCTACATAAAACAGGCATCCCCCACACACACACCTATCCTATCCTACCTAAAGACAGAATATCCTGGTAATTGAATTTCAGAGTTAGTAATGTTAACAGACAACCAAGTTTCAGTTAGAGTGACTACATCAAACTTATTATTCAAAACCCATCATTCCAAAATTGTTTTTTTTGCTATTAAACTAGCTACATTTAAATGAACCATGTGAAGGGAAGATTTCAATGGGCTTTTAACTTCAATTGGTTCCTCAGCCAAAAGGCCCGGATTAGGATGTACTGTTCCTGAAAGCAGCAGTAATAACAATACTAACTTCCTCACTCTGTTTGTAAACATCAAACCTTTCTTATAAAACACTGGTGACCTATTAATAACCATAACTGAATGAACAGATGAAATAATCTCATAGTTACAGTGAAAACAAAGCAGCAGTGAAATCATTTTCCCTGAGGTAAAGTACAATTCTTGAACACTATCATCATACTTAAAATCCTGCCAACTTGAGCTATTTAAATAAATTGAAGTACAAAAGCCCTTTTTCAAATTACTTTGCAGGAACTTAGCATTCTCCTTAATATCAAATTGTTTAAAACAGGATGATTTAGCATCGTCTACTGTGAACAGTGTCAGGAGTAAAATTGCTAATTTCAAAATTAAACCCATATCCTTCACCCACCTAAATTATCCTACACTAAGCCAAAACCAGAGTAACTCTGTTCAGAATTACCCACCCTAAACTATTAATATCACTCCTAAACTCTGATAGCTGGCTACTGCCACCAGCCAGATACAGGAAAAAAGGATATTTAAAACTTTAATTCACTTAGGGACAAATATCATAAAATACTGTCTAACAAATTACATTTCATTTATACTTTACTTTTCCAATATGTTAAGATCGTTATAACCCTCTATTATCCGAACATTCAAATGTTTCTCATCTGAGTGGCGCTTTATTGTTCCCTTTTAGATACTTAAAGTTTTCTATCATGTCCCCTCTCTCCCTCCTCTGCTCCAGAGAGTACATGTCAAGGACTCCCAGTCTCTCCTCATATAGCAACTGGTGATGCCCCTTCACCATCTTGGTTGCCCTACTTTGCACCTGCTCCACCATCTACACATAATTTTTTTGTTAAGGCCTCCAGAATTGGATCCCATACTCCAGATGAAGCCTGACCATTCTGGGTGTTAAAGGGAATCAGGACCTCTTTCCTCCTGCTGGTGATCCCCCTCCCAATTTTTTTTTTCTCAGAAGAAGCCAGAAGGGGAAGGAAGGAAGGAAACATATTCAATTCAGTGCTTTAGAGTAACTGGTAATTGCTATTTTTCTTTTAAACTTAGATTGTGGGCTTTTAGTGACACTATACTTTCTTTGTTGTCTTTACTTATAATTGTTTTTGGGCTGTTGAAAATTTTGGCCCCCCCAACCTCCCCTTCCCCCAACTCTTAATTATATGCCCTGTTAAATCTGATTGACAGGAGCTAAACATGGGTTATAGTAAGGGGTGTGAAGTAGGAGGGGCATAAGGGGGAAGAAGCCCACCCTCAGCACGACAAGTGTTTTGATTCATTTATTAATTTATTGGTTTCTTTTTCTTTAAAAAAAAAATTTATCTGAGGATCAGTGGCAGGATTTTTAGGACAGTAAATTAATAAAAAGGGAACTAGGAGAGCTTCAGTAGCAGACAAGTAGTGGAACTGCAGTATGATGTGGGGAGTGGTGCAATGCAGTGGCTGTGGGGCAGCCATATTCAGGCAGACCTTCTGGACACTGAGGTGCTGCCCTATCTGCATGCATCTCTCTGGACTGTGGGAGGAGGTAGCCAGACTCAGGCGGGAGTAAACTGGGTCAGGAGTACCATCACCCTATCCAGGGACCACCCAGTCCAATGCAACTGCCTCAAAGGATGCCGAGACGAGGAGCACTTGGATGACAGTGGGCTCAGGGAGGGTTAGAGCAGTCAGGCAGAGCATCCCAGATCCTGTTCACTCAAGAACTTATATGCCACACTGGCAAATGAGGACAACCAAATAGAGGTACCCAGAGAAGTGGAAGGAAAGAATGTGGAGGTTAGCCAAGAGGTGACCTCAGCGGGAAAGCAGTGGACCCCAGAGGAGGAGGAGTGAATCCTGGTGGGGACTCCATCATAAGAGGGATCCAGCTAGGAACACAGGAGGGGGGGCAGGGAGGTGAGGTGCCTACCAGGTGCCACGGCATGGAGGGATGGAAGGAAGATCCTGGGGATCACTGGGGAGGCAAGATGGGAGGGTGAGCTGGATGTCATTATCCACCTAGGTACTAATGACCTGGCAAATGGGGAGCCAAAGGAAGTTCAGGAAGAATTTAGGAAACTGGGGAGGGGTCTCAAGCAAGTAGCTACTTCTGTCACTTTCCCAGAAGTACTACCTGTGAGAGGCAAGGGAGACCATAGGAGTGCAAGCACCAGAAGCTTTAACTCATGGTTGAAGAACTGGTGCTGTGAGGAAGGGTTTGGATTCATTGGTGACTGGGGACCCACCTGGAGGGATGGAGGTTTGTTCAAGCCTGACGCCTGCATCCATCCTGGAGGGGAATCCAAGCACTCAATGATAAGTTTAAATGCTACATTGACAAGCATTTAAACTAGCAAAGGGGGGTGGCAGGCCAGCAAGGAGGGTACCTACTTGCTCACCCCCCAAAGCCAGCAGTGGAACCAGTGAACCAGAGGAGTGGCTATCTCTGCAAAGCAGTGTGCAAAAGATGGAGATTAGTGCCCAGGAGGTGGATAAGCAGAAAAGGGGCAACATTCAGCAGAAGGGCAGACAGCAAGGAGAACCAGGGATAAATGACAACCAAGGAAGGGGCTGGAGTAGAACAGTGAAACAGTCTAGGGAGGTCAAATCATGGAAAGCCATGTGTGCAAATGCCAGGAGCCTTAGTAACAAGATGGAAGATCTGGAGGCTGTCAAGGTGCAGTCAGACCTGGACATTGTGGCCATCACTGAAACCTGGTGTAATGATAACCACAACTGGAGATGGCCATACCTGGCGACAACATATTCAGAAGAGACAGAGCAGGCAGGAAGGGAGGAGGTGGTACTGTATGTGAAAAATTACATAAGGGCCACAGAGATCCAGGAGGAACAAAATGGGGAGAGATACTGTGGGTTAGCTGGAAAGGAAAATGGGATAGCCATCCGCACAGGTGTGGTCTATAGATCACCAGCCCAGGAGGAAGAAACAGATAGGAAGCTGATGTTAGCCATCCAAAGGATGGCAGACAAAGGTGAGTAGTACTGGTTGGAGACTTCAATATTCCAGACGTGGACTGGAGCATCCCAGCAGCAGCATCAACTAGGAGCAGATTTATCCTGGACTCCTTCAGGGTGCCTTCCTCAAGCAACTGGTCATGGAACCAACTCGGCAGAAGGCAATACTGGACCTTGTCACAAACAGGGACAGTGTGATGGGGGTAACAGTGGGGAGCACCTGGGAAACAGTGACCACCAGTCATTGTGGTTTGAAATCACAGAAAGAGCAGAACCAAACCACACAAAACATGTATCCTGGATTTTAGGGGAAGACTTTGGGAAAATGGGGAGATACTTGAAAGAGGCATTAAGGGAATGGGACAGGAATCAGGGGTTGAGGAACAGTGGGCAGTATTTAAAATGGGGATTACAAGAACAACAGAATTATGCATTAACAGGTTAGCAAGAGGAATAGGAAGAGGAGACCATTATGGTTTTCAAAAGAGGTAGCAAAGAAAGTGAAAGCCAAAAAGATTGCATTCAGGCAATACAAAAAGACACAGGCAGAAGGGGATAGGGAGAAGTACCAGGAGAAGCAAAGGGAGGGAGGCAGGGAGGTCAGTAAGGGAAGCCAAAGCTCAGACAGAAGAGCACATTGCAAAATCAGTGGGTAGAGGGGACAAAATCTTTTACAGGTACATAAGTGAAAAAAGAAAGACAAAGGGAGGGATAGTGAGACTGAAGGGGGAGGATGGGGGCCCGCGTGGAGGATGACAACAGTAAAGCTGACATATTGAACAGGTATTTCTGCTCAGTCTTTACTGAGGAAGAGGAGGGTAATGGATCTGAAGGGAGTACAAGGGGTGAGAATGGTGCAGAAATGGACACAAGTCCCTTTACACGAGAAAGGGTCCTGAAGGAACTGGAAGTAATAAGAGTTGATAAAGCAATGGGGCCAGATGGGGTGCACCCCAGGGTCCTTAAAGAACTAAGAGAGGTGGTGGCTGAACCTCTGGCTATCCTGTTTAGCCGATCACTGGAAACAGGGGGAGGGACCCAAAGACTGGAGGACAGCAGATGTAGTCCCCTTATACAAAAGTGGGAACGAAGAGGAAGCAGGGAACTACAGACCAGTCAGCCTCACCTCGGTAGTGGGGAAGATCATGGAAGCACTATTGAAGGAGAGATTGGTGGAATATCTGGTTGTCAATGGACTACAGGACCCAAAGCAGCATGGTTTCACCAGGGGAGGTCATGTCAGACCAACCTCATTGAATTTTTTGACTGGGTGACTAGGGAGGTGGATCGGGAGGGCAGTGGACATGGCCTATCTGGACTTCAGCAAGGCCTTTGACACTGTGACACATAGAAGACTATTACACAAACTGGGGAATATGGGTGTGGGCAGGACAGTAGTGTGGTGGGTAGGTAACTGGCTGGGTGGCAGGACACAGAGGGTGGTGGTAAATGGCTGTCACTCCACAGAGGAAGAGTGACCAGTGGGGTACCACAGGGATCAGTGCTGGGACCGGTCCTATTCAACATCTTCATCAGTGACATTACAGCAGGACCTAGAAGGCAGAATTTCACTGTTCGCTGATGACACAAAGCTTTGTAACAGAGTAGACACACCAGAGGGTGTAGACAGAGTGAGAAGCGACCTGCAGAAACTTGAAGAATGGTCAGGGGTTTGGCAGTGGAAATTCAATGCAAAGAAGTGCAAGATAATGCATATGGGGCACAAAAATCCTGGCACAATATATCAGTTGGGGGGTGAGGATATAGCATCCACCAAGCAGGAAAGGGATCCTGGGGTTATCATCTCTGATGACCTCAAGGTAGGGAAACAGTGTGACAAGGCAGCAGGTAAAGAAAATAGGATGCTGGGATGTATAGGCAGGGGCATTACCAGCAGGAAAAGGGAGGTAATAATTCCGCTATACAAGACACTAGTGAGGCCCCACCTGGAGTATAGTGTACAGTTCTGGACACCATACCTACGTAAGGACATAGACAGGGTAGAGAATGTTCAGAGGAGGGCAACAAAGATGGTGCATGGATTGCATCACAAGTCCTATGAAGACAGGTTGAAGGAACTGAACATGTACTCCCTGGAGGAGAGGAGGAGAGAGGATATGATAGAGACATACAAGTATCTTACAGGGAGGAACAGGGTGCAGGAAAACACTATTTTAAGGAAAACGATGTTCCAGGACTAAGGGCATGGGATGAAGTTGGAGGGAGGACAATTCAGAGAAACATGAGAAAGAATTTCTTCACAGAACGGGTGGTGGACAAGTGGAACACCCTGCCAGAGGAAGTGGTGGGGCTGAAACAATCACGGGATTTAAGAATGCATGGGATAGACATAAAGAATTCTGGAGGTCAGGGGTAAGGGGCAACAGACTTCTAGGAAAACAAACTGAACTTACAAGCTCAAATGGGCAGACTGGGTGGGCCATAGGCCCTTATCTGCCGACACTGTCTATGTATCTATGTATCAATACAACCCAACAAACTGCTGACTTTTGCCACTGCCGTACCGCACTGCCCAGCCACCTTCAAGTCTTATGAGATGATGCCCAGGTCTCTTTCCTCCTTGGTTACTGCCAGCGGCTTGTCCCCTAATCTGTATTCTGCTCTCCCATTTTTTCTGCCCAGGTGCATGATTTTGCATTTTGCCACATTGAGCGATAACTTCCACTTTCTGGCCCACTCCTCTAATGTCCCCAGGTCCCTCGGCATCCTCTTGGCTCCATCCTTCATGTCCACTCAACTGCAAATCTTTACATCATCCACAAATATGCTCACTCTCCCTTCCAACCCTTCCGCTATGTCTCTTATAAAGATGTTGAACAGCAGGAGTCCCAGTAGTGACCCCTAGGGAACACCACTGGTGACCCCTGACACTCTTGAGGGAACTCCATTGACTAACACAATCTGTATTCTGCCCTCCAACCAGTTTCACACCCACCTTATAACCGCCCCCCAGCCCCAAGCACTCCATTTTGTACAGTAGCCTTTTATGCGGTAATGTATCAAAACCCTTTCTGAAATCCAGGTAAGCTATGTCTACTGACCCACCCTGATCCACCGCCCTAGTAACCCAGTTAAAAAACTCTACCAAATTTGTTTCACAAGATCTGCCTCTGGCAAAGCCGTGCTGCCTTGGGTCAAGGAGGTCGTTTACCTCCATGTAGCTGTTGATTCTGTCCTTGAGTAGTTTTTCCATGAGTTTGCTGACCACAGAAGTCAGGCTTATTGGCCTATAATTGCTCATGTCTTGTCTCCCCTCTCCCTAATGTAGGGGCAGTACATCCGTGCACTTCCAGTTCTTCGGGATTTCCCCTGAGTGTAAGGACTCATTGAACAGAATGGTCAAGGGGGCCGCTAACACCTTCCTCAGCTCCAATCAACACTCTTGGATGAACCCCATCCAGCCCCATGACCTTGTCTACCTTCAGGCCCTTAAGTTCTCTCAATATCTGCTCTTCCCAGAAGGGACTCACATCCACCCCTACCCCCTCCATATCAGCTGGCCTGGTGTTGTCTCCCATCCATACCTCCTCCCTTGTGAGTACTGTGCTGAAGTAATGTTTCAGCATTTCATCCTTCTCCCAGTCCCCCTCCACCCTCTCCCCTGTCTCTGCTAACAGACTATGTATCCCATTTTCTCCTTTTCTCTGCTCACTGATATACCTGAAGAAGGTCTTACTCACCCTTCTTGACTGCCATGGCGATATTCTCTTCCATCCTTGCTTTTGCCTGTCTGATCACCCTCCCCACCTCCTTTTGCTTTTCCAGGTATTCCACCTTGCCTAGTTCACTCTGCATTATCTTAAATTGTCTGAAAGCTCACCTCTTAGCTCTGATACTGGCTCCCACTTCCCTACTAAACCACAGCAGCCTCCTTTTCTTCCTATTCTAACTTACCCTCTTTATGCAGCGGTCAGTGGCCCCCACAATGGCTCCCTTTATCGTGGCCCATATGTTTTCCACCGCCCTAAGCTCCACCATCCCTTTTATTGCCTGGCAAGCATAATCCCTCATCTTGTCAAAATCTGCATGTCTGAAATTAAGAACTTTCACCTTGGTCCGGTTGCACAAGGCCAATCTGCATACCATAAACCACACAGTGCCGTGGTCACTTGTGCCTAGGTTATTCCCCACCATTACCTTGCCCACCCTGTCTCCATTAGTATGCACCAGATCTAACACTGCTCCTTCCTTGGTTGGTTGGTTCTTTGACCAGCTGCCTGAGATGGGCAATCTGGGGAGAGTCGATAATCGCTCTGCTTATGGATGAGGCTGCAGACATTGACTACCACTCCACATCTGGCAGGTTGAGATCTCCCATCAGCATCACCTCACCCCTAGCCACCATCCTAAGCACCTCTTCAACCATCTGGTTGTCCAACCCTTCTGGTTGCCCTGGTGGCCAGGATACCACTACAGTGTGCACCACCTCACCCCTATCTGTGGTTAAAAAGACCCATGTAGCCTCTGTGTCCCTCCACCTACCCTGCATTTCAGATGCTGTGATCCCATCCCTCACATATACTGCTACAACGCCCCCTCTCCTGTCAACCTTGTCCTTCCTGTATAGCATATACCCTGAAATGTTCATGTCCTAGTCCTGTCCGTCATGAAACCAAGACTCCATAATTCCCACCAAGTCTAAATCCTCCTCTGCCATGACTGCTGCCTGGTCTGGGACCTTGTTACCCAAGCTAATGGCATTTGTGAACATGGCTGTCCAGCATGCAGTTTCCATAACCCTGACTTGGTGATCCTCATCTTCTGTGTGATATCATTTCTAGCCCCAATTGATTAGCTTGTTTTCATTTAGGGGGAGGGGGCAACTGTTATTGTCGCATGCACTGTTTGGTGTTAGCAGCATCCCCCCAGTTCAGTTTAAATTAAAATGTGCACTAATGGACTCCTCCAGTTTCCATTTAAGCACCTCCTTACCTTCTCTATTTGTCTGTAGACTATCTGGGGCATAGAGGCTATCATCATACCAGATGGTCCCCCAATGGCCACCAACCCATAACCCTTCTGCACACACCATTTAGAGAGCCAGCAGTTGAAATCTGATATCCTCTGCTTCCTATCCATGTTAGCTCTTGTGAATGGAAACAACTCCGGTAATGCCACTGAACGAAAGCACAGGCTATTACGGAACCACAATAGGGCCTCAAACCTCGCTTGTACTTCCATCAAACTATTTCCAGCAAGGTCATTAGTTCTGCTGTAAAAATCTTGATGGTGTAATCTGAGGTTGGGCTGGTGTTTTACGAAAGTCAGTAGCCACCAGCAGTCTCAGAAGGCAGTCGGCTGACTGCACTCCTATCTCGCATGGTTTAGAGCTAGGTAGAGACACCTGCAGTGTATACACACCCTCACCTACCCTGCCTGTGTGCTGGTTGCAGTAATTTTTCTGTGTGAAAATACAGCAGTACTGCTGCTTACATTTTTTGTACTGAAATACAGCAGAATGTGTGCATTTACAAATAAAAAAAATGAAAATGCATTGCAGTAGTTCTGCCGTAGAAATCTCTAAGAAATATTTGTGGCGTAATCTGGGGTTGGGCTGTAGATTCACGAAAGTCAGTAACTGCCATCATTTTCAGAGGCAGTCAGCTGACTGCACTCACACCCATCATGGTTTAGGGCTGGGCAGTGGCGCTTGCAGTCTGTGCACACCCTCACCTGCCCTTCATGAGTGCTGCTTGCAGTAATTTTTCTGTGTGAAACTAAAGCAATACTGCTGCTTGCAATCATTTTTTTGCACTGAAATACAGCATAACTTGTGTGCATTTACAAATAAAGAGTGAATTGCAGTAGTTTTGCTGTAGAAATCTCAGTAAGAAATATTTGTGGTGTAATCTCAGGTTGGGCTGGGGTTTAACAAATTTAGTAGCTGCCAGCAGCCCAGGAGGGCAATCGGTTGACTGCACTCCCACCACCCATGGTTTAGCGCTCAGTAGCAACGCTTGCAGTTTACACACACACACACACACACACACACACACTTGCATGCACTGCATGAGTGCTGCTGGCAGTAATTTTTCTGTGTGAAAATGAAGTAGTACTGCTGCTTGCAGCCATTGTTTTGTAATGAAATACAACAGAATTTCAGTGCATTTACAAATGAAAAAAATTAAAGTGAATTATAGTAGTTCTGCCATAGAAATCTCTGGAGGATATATTTTTGGTGTGAACTGAGGTTGGGCTGGTGTTTTAAGAAAGTCAGTAGCCAACAACAATCTCAAAGGGCAGTCAGCTAACTGCATTCCCACCTCCACAGTTTAGGGCTAGGTAGTGACACTTGCAGTGTGCATACACCCTCACCTGCCCTGCCTGCTGCTTGCAGTAATTTTTCTGTCCTAAATTGAAGCAGTATTGCTGGTTGCAATCATTTTCTGTACTGAAATACAGCAGAACCTGTGTGCATTTACAAAAAAATAAAAAGTGATTTGCAGTATTTCTGCTGTAGAACTCTCTGTATGAAATATTTGTGGTGTAATCCGAGGTTGTGCTAGGGTTTCATGAAAGTCAATAGATGCCAGCTGCTGACTACTCTCCCACCCCCCAAGGTTTAGGACTAGGTAGCGATGCTTGCAGTTTGCTCGCACCCTATCCTGCCCTGTGTGCATGCCGCATGCAGTGATTTTTCTGTCTGAAAATAAAGCAGCACTGCTGCTTGCAACCATTTTTTTTGTACTGAAATACAGCAGAACTTGTGTACATTTACAAATTAAAAAAAGTAAATTGTAGTAGTTCTGCTATAAAAATCTCTAAGAAATATTTGTGGTGTAATGTGAGGTTGGGCTGGTGTTTTACAAAAGTCAGTAAGGCAAGGCAAGGCAAAGTTTATTTAAGAAATGCCCAATCCCAGAGGCTCTGGGCACTGTACAAAATGAATAAATACAGCATCAAAGAATACATAATACATCACAAATTTAAAATAAATAAAATAAGACTTATAACCCAACATACAGTTATATTCTGTTAAATTCCATAATTCAATCCCAAAATGCATGGTAAAATAAGAGGACCTTCAGGTGGACCTTAAAAATATCTACAGCAGGGGCTCCCCTGATCCCAGATGACAGTGAATTCCAGAGAATGGGAGCTGCAACACTGAAAGCGCTGTCACCAGCAGATCTTCACCTCGCTCTAGGAATCGCCAGGGTGCCCCTGTAGAGGGGGAAGACAGAGAGAACAGGTGCAAGAAGGTCTAACAGATAACCAGGGCCCTGCCCGTGAAGGGTCTTCTAGGTGAGGAGACCCACCTTAAAGAGGATCCTTCATCTTACTGGCAGCCACTGCAATTCACGCAGCACTGGTGTAATGTGGCAACATTTTTGCTGCCCAGTAAGTAACTGGGCAGCTGCATTTTGTAGCTGCCAGTGGTCTCAGAGCTCAATCGGTTGACTGCACTCCCACCCCCAGTTTAGGGCTAGGTAGTGACACTTGCAGTGTGTACACACCTAGTCTGCCCTCGTGCATTCTGCTTACAGTAATTTTCTGTGGAAAATAAAGCAGTACTGCTGCTTGCAACCATTTGTTTGTACTGAAATACAGCAGAAACTGTGCATTTACAAATAAAAAAAGTGAATTGCAGTAGTTCTGCGGTAGAAATCTCAGTAAGAAACATTTGGTGTAATCTCAGGTTGGGCTGGGGTTTCACAAATTCAGTAGCCACCAGCAGCCTCAGAGGGCAGTCAGCTGACTGCATTCCCACCCCCAACGGTTTATCACTAGGTAGTGATACTTGCCGTGTGCACACACAATTGCCTACCCTGCATGAGTGCTGCTTGCAGTAATTTTTCTGTGTGAAAATAAAGCAGTACTGCTGCTTGCAACCATATTTTTGTAAAGAAATACAGCAGAACTTGTGTGCATTTACAAATAAAAAAAAAGTGATTTGCAGTAGTTCTGCTGTAGAAATCTCTGTAAGAAATATCTGTGGTGTAATCTGAGGTTGGGCTGGGGTTTCACAAAGGTCAATAGGCACCAGCAGTCTCGGAGGGCAGTCTGCTGACTGCACTCCTACCCCCCATGGTTTAGGGCTAGGTAGTAACACTTGCGTGTGTACATACCCTCGCCTGCCCTGCATGCGTGCTGCTTGCAGTAATTTTTCTTTGCTAAAATAAAGCAGTACTGCTGCTTGCATCCATTGTTTGTACTGAAATACAACAGAATGTTTGTGCATTTACAAACAAAAAAAGAATGAATTGCAGTTCTGCCATAGAAATCCCTGCATGAAGTATAAATGGTGAATCTGGGGTTGGGATGGGGTTTCAAGAAAGTCAGTATCCACCAGCAGACTCTGAGGACAGTCAACTGACTGCACTGACACCCCCATGGTTAAGTACAAAGCAGCAGTGCTTGCAGTGTGCTCACACCCTCGCCTGCCTGGCATGTGTGCTGGTTGCAGTGATATTTCTCTGTGAAAATAAAGCAGCCCTTATAGATATAATTATCTGAAATGTTTTCATGCTGCACACATAAAACTACCAATGTAATATGTATGCTGCAAGCATGATTTAGATGCTAAATTGGAACCGATTGCAAGCAAGTGTCACACACATGGCCAGCAAGTGTTGAATGCATGCTTTCTATGTTAAATTGTAACAGACTACATGCATGTGGCATGCGTGCAAAAAAGCAAGTGATCACTACTAACTGCACAAATAAAAGTTAAGTGATTTCCTCAGGATCACACCATGTACAAGCTGGGGTTGATGAGATTCAGACCCAGGTTTTCAGGTCTCCAAGTCTTCTGGTTTGCAGTTTGGTGCCTTTAACTGCTAAGCTATACTGCCTGCACACATATGGCTCACCTGTACTTCAATACAAATCTGCATACCTCTGCTTGTAGCCACTTTTCTACTTTTTAGTTTTCTTGTCCCCTCTCATCTAAGCTGCACAGCTGAACTGTAGCACACATACCAATGGAAACACATGTGGTTCTTCCCACCCCAATACACACAGTTAACCATACAACTACTTAATTACTTCTTTCTGGCCTGTACGCCTATTTTCTCTCCATAGTTTTGAATGCTTCCGTGCAAACAGACTTTAAGTGGCAAATACAAAAGTAGCATTAACTCGATACCCACCCACATGGCCAGTCGCCCCATGCACACACACTGCAGCAGGTGTTGTCTTGCTGCTACAGATAACCCATCAAGTGTAGATATATGTTGAGAGTCTCTTATCTGTTTACTTGGGAGCCAGAGGCAGGAGTTTTTGATGTCCATGGTCAGAGTGGTGGAGCATACCCCCTTGAAATGAATGGAGTTTTTATGTTGATTGCATGCATGCACAAGAAACATGTTGCATCAGCTTTCTCCACAAGCAAGTTGTGGCGGCGTGGCACTGTTGTGCCCAATGCCCCCACTGCTTGCAAAAGGCTTGTCCCCCATCCCCCAATGTTGTGGCATGCTGCTGCTGACACTAGTTCAGTCAGCGTGCCACAACCTTCTAAAAAAGTATCTGCTGCAATCAGGGGCCACCTCGTCATTGCAGCGTCAGCCATCTGCTGCAATGAGGGAGTGACCCGTCACTGCAGGGTGGGATGTGAAACCCCTGATATTGTTTGTGAACATGGTGGCAGGTTGCTGCCATGTTCACAAACAATATAACCCCCTCCTCCCCACCGTGTTTACTTGCTGAAGGGGGCCCTAATCCCCGTCGGCTTTGTTGCCCCTGTGTTTCTGTTGTTGCTGATGGGGGAGACCAGTCCCCATCGGCATTCTGTAACCCCCTTTTGTTCCTGCCGACAGGGTGCCCAATCACCGTCAGCAAAATGATACCCCCGGTTTTGTTCCTGCTGATGGGGTGCCCAATCTCCATTGGCATAATGATACCCCGGTTTTGTTCCTGCCAATGAGAGTTGCTCAATCCCCATTGGCATAATGATACCCCCAGTTTTGTTCCTGCCGACAGGGGTGCCCAATCCCATTGTCTACTGCTGGCTCCCCAAACAAAAGCCTCTGCTGGCATGCTAGGAGCCCACCCCAGCATGCCAGATGCCCCTGTGAAGGGAAAAACAGTCCCACGATGTCTTTTGTTTTTTTCTCCAGAAAAAAAGGACACTGTCCCTTGGCGCTCGCCTTGCCCCCCACCCGCAACCACCCACTGCGCACCCTGCATCCCCACACCCCCCTCACCCCATACTTACCTCCGGTGCTTGACACGACAATCTTTGGTGGACTGGGAATACGTCTGCACTCTTCAAAGCTGACCGCAAACTGAGGAAATGCCGGTTAGCTGTGTAATGTAATAAATACGTTTTTTTCAACTTTAGCGCATATCTCGGGCATTTTTGGGAATTATTTCACCAAATTTTCAACATGGGTTTTTTGGAACCCCTCCTCATGAATTCTTGAATTTTCATGGTGTTAATCAGCCCCAAAAGGTGGTTTTGCGGTCACTGTGTGGAATCACCCTTCGGGGCCGATTAACAAAATGACAGTGCCAGTGTTCATCAGTTGGCTCTCAAGAAGCCTATGTTGCAAATTTGGTAGGAAAAAAATGACTGTTTTATGAGTGTGCATTGTGCAGCTGCTATGTACACTCGTAACTTTGTGAATTTACAATATTTTCATGCCAGATTTTCAACATTGGCATTTTGTCACACCTCCTTGAGAGCAGTACAGCTGTCATTTGTTCCATCCTGGCCAAAATGTGTTTTTGCACTTCCGGCGCAGAATAGAGTGGTCACTGTCGCAAATCACTGTTCGGGACAGATTAAGAAAATGACAGTGATACTGTTCATGAGCAGAGGTCTTAAAATGCCTATGTTGAAAATTTGGTGATGATAGCCCATCAATTGACTGTGTTACTAGTGTGCGATGTGCACTTTCCACGCACCCTTGTAACTTCGCAAATTTGTAATATCGTCACACCAGATTTTCAACAGTGCCATTTTTTTACACCTTCTTATAAGCAGTACAGCTGTCATTTTTCACATCCTGACTGAAATATGTTTTCACAGTTTTGGCACAGAATAACCTGGTCACTGTGGGAAGTCAGTGTTCGGAACAGATTAAGAAAATTACAGTGGCACTTTTCATGAGCAAAGGTCCTAAAATCCCTATGTTGAAAATTTGGTGACGAAACTCCATAACATGACTGTGTTACAAGCATGCGTTGAACTGTTTCCACGCACCCTTGTATCTTCGCAAATTTGTAATACTGTCACACCACATTTTCAACAGTGGCATTTTTCACAACTCCTTATGAACACTACAGCTGTCATTTTTCACATCCTGGCTAAAATATGTTTTTGCACTCCTGCTGGACAATAGCACGGTCACTCTGGGAAATCAGTGTTTGGGACAGATTAAGATCGACCGAGTGAAAGGGGAGAGTGACCAAGCTCAACTGAGCTCTGTCGGGACTGCTGCGGATTTGTTTGTGGGCAGACAAAGGCCCCAACACAAGAGCACAGTACAAAAGGGCAGCCTGCAGCACTGGGAGAAACAGAACGAGAGAATGAGTGAGGGAGGGGGAGTGAGCAAACTCACCAAAGCACTGTCAGGACTGCTGCGGATTTCTTTGTGGGCAGAAAAAGGCATCAATACAGGCAGGGGCCCAGTACAAAAGGCCAGCCTGCAGCGGTGGGGGAAACTGTATGAGCGAGTGAGACAAGGGGAATTAGTGAGGTCAATGGAGCTCTATCAGGACTG
Organism: Neoceratodus forsteri; assembly: GCA_016271365.2. Taxonomy (NCBI): domain Eukaryota; kingdom Metazoa; phylum Chordata; order Ceratodontiformes; family Ceratodontidae; genus Neoceratodus; species Neoceratodus forsteri. Next base: position 973,162,800 of record CM028132.1, on the reverse strand, counting down.
CTGGGATTTCTTAGTGGGCAGAAAAAGGCACCAATGCAGGCAGGGGCCCCGGTCAAAAGGGCAGCTTACAGCGCCAGGACAAACAGAATGAGCGATGAGAGGGGGAGACTGAGCGACCTCAACGGCGCTCTGTCGGGACAGCTGCGGATTTCTTTGTGGATAGACAAAGGTGCCAATGCAGCCAGGAGCCCCATAGAAAAGTGCAGTCTCCGGTGCCAAGAGAAACAGAACAAGTGAGTGACAGACCGGTAGTGAGCGAGCTCAACGGAGCTCTAGTGTGACTGCTGCAGATTTCTTTGTGGGCAGAAAATGCGGCAATGCAGGCAGGAGCCCAGTACAAAAGGCCAGCTTGCAGAAATGGAATGTGAGAGTGACAGAGGGGGAGTGAGCGAGCTCAGTGGAGCTGTGTCAGGACTGCTTCAGATTTCTTTCTTGCCAGAAAAAGCCACCAATGCATGCAGGAGCCCAGTACAAAAGGGCAGCCTGCAATGCCAGGAGACACAGAATGAGTGAGTGAGGGTGGGGAGTCTGAGCTCAACGGGGGCTCTGTTGGGACTGCTGCAGATTTGTTTGTGGGCAGAAAAAGGCAGCAATGCATGCAGAGGCCCAGTACAAAAGGGCAGCCTGCAGTGACAGGAAAACCAGAATGTGCGAGTGAGTGAGCTCAAGAGAGCTACATTGTAACTGCTGCAAATTTCTTTGTGGGTATAAGAAGGCAGCAAAGCAGGCAGGAACCCTGTAGAAAAGGGCAGCCTGCAGCGCTGGCAGAACACAATGAGTGAGTGAAAGAAGGGGACTAAGCGAGCTCAATGCAGCTCTGTCAGGACTGCTGCAGATTTCTTTGTGGGCAGAAAAAAGTGCAAACAGAGGCAGGAGCCCAGTACAAAAGGGCAGCCTGCAGTGCCAGGAGAAACAGAATAAGTGAGTGAGAGAGGAGGAGTGAGCAACCTCAATGGAGCTCTGTCAGGACAGCTGCGGATTTCTACCTCAGCAGAACAAGGCGCCAACACAGGCAGCAGCCCAGTACAAAACAGCAGCCTGCAGCACCGGGATAAACAGCCAGCCAGTGACAAAGGGCCATCGAGCGAGCTCAACAGACCAACGTAATGATAAATGCTTGTTTTATTAGTATTTTATACATTATGATGGTGAGTTTCAGAATATTGAAGACCACTGTTCTACTAACAAGGCCCTTGTTAATTGAGCAGCGGCCTTCATTAAGCTCCAACTCTCCATCAATAATGTATAAAATAGTAATAAAAAAATACTCCCATTTATTTCAATGGTGCACGCCCCTGCAGTGTCCCTTGCCCTCTGTCATAATATGCTTGAGAGTGAGGATGTGGAGGTCAGCTTCACTGGTGAGGAGAGACATAAGTCTGACTATAGTAGGGCTCCAATAGTCTGTGTATGCCGTATCACTCAACTGTCCCTGATTGCAAGGGACAGCCCTCATTTTACCCCTGAAAACTGCTCTGCTTCTCATTCATCCCTCATGGGAAACATGCTGCTCACACTGAGGATGTTCTGTAAATTTAGACTTTATGGCAAGGACACCACTTCACATTTTAGCAGGGGGAACCAATGACTAGTGGAGGCCAGATGCTAGTTAGCCCCTTAGTGGCAAGCTCTAGAATGTCTGGAATGTCTCTAAAAGGTAAATTTTATTTGTTGTGACTGAAAAGTGATATGCAAATCAGGAAAAATTCTAATGTATAAGATTCATCTGTCTTTATCCTAGATCAGTGCATCAGATTTGGGCTTACCCCACCCAGGTACTAACCCATTTTTTTCCTGCCTGAAGTTCTGAACCCCCCCTCAAAAAAATATATTTGTTCTGATTGGTCTCCCTGATCCCATTCCATTCAATACCCATCTAATGTATGTTGTGAAGCTACCCAAAGGCACACAAATGTGAAAAACACAAATATTTCAGTCCTTCCTCCTTCCCCAATGCCCTTTAAAAACATTTTTTAATTTTACTTATCTGGCCATATGGCCAGAACCTGCAGCCTGCCCCAGTGTGCCACTGACCCAATTTTCTGTCTGCTCCTCCTCCATTCTTCTGCTAGAAGCTGGATGCTAGACCTGATCATCCCATGTCCTCAACGTGGTCCACGACCAAGTCACCTCGCCAACCGAACCCACCCAACCGGTGTTGCTTCCTTTTTGCTTGGCTGCTGCCACACTGCACTAATCAAGACCTATGAAGGCTATCCACACCACTGTCACCACTGCTGCTAGGCCTAGCTTTCTGCCATGGGAGACCTGTGCTGTTTTTTTTGTGAGTTGAGCCAAATTGAGCAAGTACGGTAGGTAGCCTAGTTTCTAGTTAGCTTCTTGCTCACCCTCTACCCTTTCATTCACCAGGGGAGATGGAGACTCACTAAGAGTAGACCAACAAAAATACACCACCACAACACTGCTTTTTAGAGTTCAGTGCTCACTGACTGCTCCAAGCTGTAGTGTGCAGCCTGTCTACTCTTTGGCAGCAAGACAGTGTTGCACTCAATTGACTCATATGCTATTGCCTGGCTGGACCTCCTCCATATCACATGTGATGGCACCGCCATTAATAGGTGGAGAGAGGACAACACAATACAGACACAGTTGAGTCAGGAGTGCACCTGCAGCGTGAGCGCACACAGGCCAGGGGGCACTTATTGTGCAAAACATTAAATCCAAATTTAATGGCGTTATTGTCACACCATAAGAGCAACCTAGGCAAAAATGTGTGTGTGTGGGGGGGGGGGGTTGGAACCCCTGCTTTATGGTAGAAATTCATTCTTCATGTGCTACTATCTGTACAAGTAAATACATGGTTTCCACTGTGTTCTGAGGTAATGTATCTCCATGTTTCAGGATGTGTCCTGATCATTGTGAGGGTTAGTGTCCTCATTGTCCCTCATTTTGAGTGTCCATGTCTCTCATTTCAGTGACAAAATGAGAGGTATGGTTCATCTTCCAACACCCTGTTCAGCACAAAGAGTGTCGAGTATGGCCATAGTATATAGGAATGGGAAATTGTTTAACCAGGAAAGGCACACCGAGCAGAAGCTTGTTTCCAGGTGCGACCTGGGAGCACAAGGAAGTTAAGTGACTTGTTCAAGGTCACATAGTATGCAAGTGGGGGCTGTGGGATTCAGACCAATTTCTCCAGGTTTGTAGCACAGTGCCCTAAACTACAGTGCTATACTACCTTCTAGCGTGTTGTGGTGGCATATCTTTGTTGGTCTACTCTCCATCTCCCCTGGTGGCTGAAGGGGCAGAGGGTGCTCCATACAAAATGACAATGGGAAAGTAAGTGAGCCAAATCAGTCATGGAGAAACACATTTGTAGTACTAAATATGCATAAGGGATTTGCATGGCCCAAAACTAAAAGAGCAGGCTTCACAACACAAAGGCCCCTCTTCACACATCTTAAATGGGGGATGTTGGCTGACTATAGAGCATCATCATCACCGATGACCCGAAATCATCCAAGCAGACCTCTAAAGCAGTAGGTAAAGCTAGGGGGATGTTAGGGTGTATTAGTAGGGATATCACAAGTCGTAAGAGGAAGGCAATAATCCCTCTTTACAAGACACTGGTTAGGCCCCATCTGGAGTACTGCATGCAGTACTGGAGGCCACACCTTCACAAGGACATTAACCAAATTGAGGCAGTCCAGAGAAGGGCAACCAAAATGGTGCAGGGATTGCATCAGAAGACATATGAGGACAGATTAACGGAGCTCAATATGTATACCCTTGAGCAAAGGAGGGAGAGAGGTGATATGATCGAAACATTCAAACACCTTAAGGGCATTAACAAGGTGAAAGAGTCTAACATGTTTAAATATAAGAAAAATAGCAGGACAAGAGGTCACAGCATGAGATTAGAGGGAGGCTGATTAAGGGGGTTTGTGAGGAAATTCTTTTTCACAGAAAGGGTGGTGGATGCATGGAACGGCCTACCTCAGGAAGTGGTGGCTATGAATACAGTGCAGGGCTTCAACCAGGCATGGGATAGGCATAAGGGAGCAATACAGATGAGTATGAATAGATAGGCCACTGACAGAGAAAAGGCCGATGGCACATTTATAAGGTAGAAAAAGAAATGAGCAGACTGGATGGGCTTGCATTCCTTATCTGCCATCAACTTCTATGTTTCTATACCCTCGGCATTTAATGCATTAAGCAAACAATGCTTTACAAATTAATGGAAATTTAATGATGAAAATCAAAAGCCATTAAGCAACTTGCAAAAGGATCAGAATTAATGAGTTTTCCTAATTTGAATGGGAAATCAATGAAAATGTATTTTAATTGCTCTAATTGCTAGCAGTAGTATGTAAAATAGAAACTGATGTGTTTTTAGTTGAGATTTGCACAAGCTTAGTTGTTGCATTAATGGCAAGCGTGCAGCATGTGAACCTGATGTGATTTTGAAATGATGTTCACACCAGCTTAACTGCTGCACTCATGTCAAGCATGCAACACATGAACCTGATGTGATTTTTAAAAGATGTTCCCACCAGCTTACCTGCTGCATACATGTCAAGCTTACAGCATGCAAATCTGATTTGCTATTTAGACCCGGTTCACATAGGTTCATTCTGTGAATGCAAACATTGCACAATTCAGCATGTAGCAAGCATTCTGCACGTGCGCAGAAGAGTTCTATTTCTGTAAGGAAGTAATGCTGCTTGCAACCATTTTTTGTACTGAAATGCAGCAGAGCTAGTCTGCATTTACAAAAAAAGAAGGTGCATTTCAGTACTTCTGCAATAGAAATCTCTAACAAATATTTGTGGTGTAATCTGAGGTTGGGAAGGGGTTCACAAAAGTCAGGAGCCGCCAGCAATCTTGGAGGGCAGGCGGCTGACTGCACTCTCACCTCCCAGGGATTAGGGCTGGGTAGCAATGCTTGCAGTTTGTGCACGCCTTCACCTGCACCTGCACTGGGTGTGTGCTGCTTACAATAATTTGTCTGTGCTAAAATAAAGCAGTACTGCTGCTTGCAACCCTTTTTGTACTGAAATTCAACATAACTTGTGTGCATTTACAACTAAAAAAAGTGAATTGCACTAGTCCTGCTGTAGAATTCTCTGTAAGAAATATTTCTGGTGTAATCTGAGGTTGGACTGGGGTTTCATTAAAGTTAATAGCCGTCAGCAGTTTCGGAGGGCAGTCGGCTGGCCGAACTCCAACCCCCCCACGGATTGTGGCTAGGTAGCAATGCTTGCAGTCTGAGCACACCCTCGACTGTCCTGCGTGCATGCTGAATGCAGTAATTATTCAGTGTGAAAATATACCAGTACTGCTGCTTGCAACCATTTTGTTGTACTGAAATACAGCAGAACTTGTGTGAATTTACAAGTGAATAAAAATAAAAGTGAATTGCAGTAGTTCTGCCATAGAAATCTGTAAACAAAATATTTGTGGTATAATTTCAGGTTGGGTTGGGTTTTAACGAAAGTCAGTAGCAGCCAGCCGCCTTGGAGGGATGTCAGCGGTCTACACTCCAACCCCCTCTGTTTAGGGCTAGGCGACGCTGCTTGCAGTGAGAGCACACCATTGCCTGCCCTGCATGAGTGCTGCCTGCAGTAATTTTTCTGTGTGAAAATAAAGCAGTACAGCTGCTTACAGCCATTGCTTTGTAATGAAATCCAGCAGAGCTTGTGTGCATTTACAAATAAAAACAAAGTGAACTGCAGTTCTGCAGTAGAAATCTCTGTAAGATATATTTGTGGTGTAATCTGAGGTTGAGCTGCGGTTGCATGAATGTCAGTAGCTGCCAGCAGTTTCAGAGGGCAACTGGCTGACTACACTCACACCCTCCCCATGGTGTAGGGCTAGATAGTGATACTTGCAGTGTGCGCACACCCTCCCCTGCCATGCATGCATGTTGCCTGCAATAATTTTTCTGGGCTAAAATTAAGCAGTGCTGCTGCTTGCAACCAATTTTTGAAACTGAAATATAGTAGAACTTGATGGCACTTACAAAGAAAAAAGTGAATTGCACTAGTTCTGACCTTGACATCTCTACATGCATTATTTGTGGTGTAATCTGAGGTCGGACTTGGGTTTCATGAAATTCAGTAGTCACCAGCTGTCTTGGAGGGCAGACTGCACTCCCACTCCCCATGGTTTAGGGCTAGGTAGTGATGCTTTCAGTGTTGCCACACCCTCACCTGCCCTGCATGTGTGCTGCTTGCTGTAATTTTTCTGTACAAGACTAAAGCAGTACTGCTGCTTAAAACCATTTATTTTGTACTGAAATACAGCAGAACTTGTGCATTTACACCTAAAAAAAGTGAATTTCAATAGTCCTGCCCTTGAAATCTCTAAGAAATATTTGTGGTGTAATCTGAGGTCGGGCTTAAGTGTCATGAAAATCAATAGCCGACAGCAGTCTCGGAGGGCAGTCAGCTGACTTCAATTCCACCCTCCATGGTTTAGGGCAAGGTAGCAATGACTGCAGTTTGTGCACACCCTCACCTGTCCTGTGTGTGTGCTGCTTGCAGTAATTTCTCTTTGAGAAAATAAAGCAGTACTGCTACTTGCAAATACTTTTTTGTACTGAAATACAGCAGAATATGTATGCATTTACAAAGAAAAAAGAAATAAAAGTGAATTGCAGTTATTCTGCTGAAGAAATCTCTTTAAGAAATATTTGTGGTACAATCTAAGGTTTGGCTGGGGTTTCACGAATGTCAATACATTGACATACATCACAAGGTACTAAAGGAGCTAAGGGTGGAAGTAGCAGAGCCATTATCAAAGCTGTTAAGTGAGTCTCTGAGAATAGGAGAGGTCCCAGAAGACTGGAGAAGGGCTCATGTGATTCCGTTCCACAAGAATTGTAGCAGGGAACTACAGACCAGTCAGTCATACCTCAGTAGTGGGCAAGAATATGGAGGAACTCATTAAGGAAAGGATGGTGCAACACCTGGAATCCATAGGAGCACAGGATCCAAGACAGCATGGGTTTACAACAGGAAGGTCCTGTCAAACTAATCTCATAGATTTCTTTGACTGGGTAACCAGAGTGGTGGACCAAGGGGGAGCAGCTGATGTCACCTACCTTGACTTCAGCAATGCTTTCGATACTGTTCCACATAGAAGATTGATTAATAAGCTGGGTAGGCTCAGAGTGGATCATAAGTTGGTCAACTGGGTGGCAAACTGGTTGATGGGCAGAAAACAGAGAGTGGTGGTAAATGGTATACAGTCAGAAGAGATGCAAGTCACACGTGGGGTACCTTAGGGATCAGTCCTGGGACCAGTCCTCTTCAATATCTTCATCAGTGACATTGCAGATGGACTGAAGGGTAAGGTTTGTCTGTTTGCAGATGACACCAAGATCTGCAACAGAGTAGATGATCCAGATGGGGTGGGCAGAATGAGAAGAGATCCGGATAAACTGCCAAAATGGTCAGAAGAGTGACAACTGGGGTTTAATGCAAAGATGTGCAAGATCATGCACATAGGGAAGAGAAACCCTGAAGCCACCTATAGGTTGGGAGGGGAGCTGCTGGCAGTCACAAGAGAAGAAAGGGACTTGGGTATCATCACAGATGACCTGAAATCATCCACGCAGATCATTAAAGCAGTAAGTAAGGCTAGGGAGATGTTGGAGTATATTAGTAGGGGTATCACAAGTCATAAGAGGAAGGTAATAATCCTTCTTTACAAAACACTGGTTAGGCTCCATCTGGAGTACTGCATGCAGTACTGGATGCCACAACTTCACAAGGACATTAACAAAATTGAGGCAGTCCAGAGAACGGAAAACAAAATGGTGCACGGACTGCATCAGAAAACATATGATGACAGATTATCGAACTCAATATGTATACCCTAGAGCAAAGGAGGGAGAGAGGTGATATGATTAAAACATTCAAACACCTTAAGGGCATTGACAAGGTGAAAGAGTCCAACATGCTTCAATATAAGAAAAATAGCAGGACAAGAGGACACAGCATGAGATTAGAGGGAGGCCTATTATGGGGTAATGTGAGAAAGTTCTTTTTCACAGAAAGGGTGGTGTATGCATGGAATGGCCTACCTCAGGAAGTGGTGTATATAAATACAGTTCAGGGCTTCAAACAGGTAAGGGATAGGCATAAGGGAGCAATACAGATAAGTATGAATTGTTGGACCATTGACAGAACAAATGCCGATTGCACATTCGTAAGGTAGAAAAAGAAATGGGCAGACTGGATGGACCTTGCGGTCCTTATCTGCCATCAGCTTCTATGTTTCTGATAGTTGCCATTTGTCTCAGATGGCAGTCTTCTGACTGCACTCTGACCCCCCACGGTTTAGGGCTGGGTAACGACGCTTGAAGTGTGAGCACACACTCGCCTGCCCTGCATGCGTGCTGCTTGCAGTAACTCTTTGCACTAAAATAAAGCTGCACTGCTGCTTGCGACCATTTCTTTGTACTTAAATACAGCATAACGTGTGTGCATTTACAATTAAAAAATTGAATTGCAGTAGTACTGCCAGAGAAATCTCTATAAGAAGTATCTGTGGAGTAATCTGAGGCTGGGGTTTCATGAAAGTCAGTAGCCACCAGTAGTCTTGGAGAGCAGCCGACTGACTACACTCCCACCCCCTGCAGTTTAGGACTTAGTTGTGACACTTGCAGTTTGCGAACACCATCAGCGGTGCTGAGTATGTGCTGCTTGCTGTGAAAACAAAGCAGTACTGCTGCGTGCAACCATAATTTTGTACTAAAATAATACAGAATATGTGTGCATTTACTAGTAAAAAAAACAACAGTGAATTGCACTAGTTCTGCAGCAGAAATCTCTGTAAGAACTATTTGTGGTGTAATCTGAGGTTGGGCTGGGGTTCACTAAAGTCAGTAGATGCCAGCAGTCTCAGAGAGCAGTCAGATGACTACAGTCCCACCCCTCACTGTTTAGGGTTAAGAAGCATGCTTGTAGAGTGTGTGCAGCCTTGCCAGCCCTGTGTACATGCTTCTTGCAGTAATTTGTCTGTGCTAAAATAAAGCAGTACTGCTGCTTGCAATCTTTTGTTTTTGTACTGAAATACAGCAGAACATGTGTGCATTTACAAGCAAACAAAAAAGTGAATTCCAGTAGTGCTGGCATTCAAATCTCTGTGTGCTGCTTGTAGTAATTGTCCGGTACACAAATTAAGCAGTACCACTGACTGCAGCCATTTTGTTGTACTGAAATACAGCAGAACTTGTGTACATTTACAAACAAAAACAATAAAAGTGAATTGTAATAGTTCTGCCATAGAAATCTCTCTAAGAAATATTTGTGGTGTAATCTGAGGTTAGGCTGTGGTTTCACGAAAGTCAGTAGCCACCAGCAGATTCAGTGGTCAGTCAGCTGACTGCAGTCCTACAACCCATGGTTTAGGGCTAGGTAGCGACACTTGCAGTGTGTGCACACCCTCGCCTGCCCTGTGTGAATGCTGCTTGCAGTAATTTTTTCTGTGCTAAAATAAAGCAGAACTGCTGCTTGCAATCTTTTTTTTGAACTGAAATACAGCAGAAGTTGTGTGCATTTACAAATAAAAAAAAGATGAATTGCTGTAGTTCTGCCATAGAAATCTTTGCAAAAAAATGTTTGTGGTGTAATCTGAAGTTTGATTGAGGTATCACAAAAGTCAGGAGCCGCCAGCAGTCTCAGAGGGCAGTTCACTGACTGTGCTCTCACTAACCACGATCTAGTCTTAGGTAGTGATGCTTGCAGTGTGCTCACATCCTCACCTGCATTCTGTGCATGCTGCTTGCAGTAATTTTTCTGTGCGAAAAAAAAGCAGTACTGCTGCTTGCAACCTTTTGGTGTACTGAAATACATGAGATCTTGTGTGCATTTATCAATAAAAAAAAATAAAAGTAAATTGCAGCAGTTCTGCCATAAAAATCTCTAAGAAATACAGTATTTGTGATATAATCTGAGGTAGGGCTTAATTTTCACGAAAGTCAGTAGCCACCTGCAGCCTCAGAAGGCTGTCTTCTGACTGCACTCCTTCCCCCACCCTTTGTTTAGGACTGTGCAGCGACATTTGCAGTGTGCACACACCCTCTTTGGCCGTGTGTGCTGCTTGCAGTAATTATTCTTTGTGAAAATAAAGCTGTACTGCTGCTTGCAACTGTTCTTTTTGTATTAAAATACAGCAGAACTTGTGTGCATTTATAAATTAAAAAAACATAAATGTGAATTGCTGTAGTTCTGCCACATAAATCACAATAAGAAACAGTTGTGGTGTAGTCTGAGGTTAGGCTGGGGTTTCAGGAAAGTCAGTAGCCACCAGCAGCCTCAGAGGGAAGTCAGCAGACTGCAGTCCTACACCCCATGGTTAAGGGCTAGGTAGCAGCGTTTGCAGTGTGCGTACACCCTCACCTGCCCTGCATGTATGCTGCTTGCATTGATTTTTCTGGTTGAAAATGAAGCAGTACTGCTGCTTGCAACCATTTTTTTTTTACTGAAGTACAGCAGAACTTTGCATTTACAAATAATAAAAGTGAATTGCAGTAGTTTTTCCATAGAAATCTCTGTAAGAAATATTTGTGGTGTAATCTGAGGTTAAACTGGGGTTTCATGAAAGTCAAAGGCTGCTGGCAGTCTCAGAGGGCAGTCGGTTGTCTGTATGTGCACCCCTACGGTTTAGGTCTAGGTAGCGAAGCTTGCAGTGTGTGCACACCCTTGTGCGCCCTGCGTGTGTGCTGCTTGCAGTAATTATTTGGTGCAAAAGTTAAGCAGTACCACTGCTTGCAACTATTTTTTGTGTACTGAAGTACAGCAGAACTTGTGTGCATTTACAATGAAAAAAAAGGCAGTCAGATGACTGTAGTCCCACCACCTCATGGTTTAGGAATACATAATGACACTGGCAGTGTGTGCACACCCTCACCTACCCTGAGTGTATGCTGCTTACAACAGAAATATTTGTTGTGTAATCTGAGTTTGGGCTGGGGTTTCAGGAAAGTCAACAGCTGACAGCAGCCTTAGAGGGCCATCTTCTGACTGCACTTGCACTCCCCATGGTTTAAGGCTAAGTAGCAACACTTGCATTGTGCAGACACCCTCTTTCCCTGCGTGCCAGCTGCTTGCAGTAAGTTTCCTGTGCGAAAATAAAGCAGTACTGCTGCATGGAACCATTTTTGTACTGAAATACAGAAGAAGTGGTGTGCATTTACAAAGAAAGAAAAAAAATAAAAAATAAAAGTGAATTGCAGTAGTTCTCCTGTAGAAATCTCTGTGGTATAATCTGAGGTTTGGCTGGGATTTCACAAGAGTCAGCAGCCTCAAGCAGTCTGGGAGGGCAGTCAGATGACTGCACTCCCATCCCTCATGGTTTAGGAATAGATAGCGACCCTTGCACTGTCTGCACACCCTCACCTGCCCGGCATGCGTGTTGCTTGCAGTAATTTTTCTGTGTGATTATAAAGCACTACGGCTGCTTGCAGCCATTTTTTTAGTACTGAAGCCATACTGTGTCAGGTCTGGTGCTCCGCTGGTTTCCAGGTGCTGAACAATCCTTTCCTTAAGTAGTAAAATCCCTACTTTTCTGTACTATTGAGGTTCTGCTGAGTGGTTTCCACTTTCAAGCCTCCTCACTACCCCACTGTTGTGAAGAGGGACTATGTCTTCCCTCCTCCCGTCATCAGTAAACACTCCCATAATGATTCATTCATTCAAGGTCCATTTGTTGTGCCAGTCACTTGCAAGCCATGCAATTGCATGTGGACAGCTAGAGCTGTCTGCTGTAATGAGTGTGACTCACTACAGAGTGTTGTGTGTTTGAATTAATCAACAGGCTGGCATGAAATTAGAATTAATGCACATGTTGCTATGCTGACAGGCCAAGCGGAGTTTGACTCATATTTGCTCCCACTCCAGCTTCACACAGCTCTCCCCAGAATTGCATAACAGAATGCCTGCCATCCCAATTTACCCGTGTCATCAACCTGTCCACCAGCGTTCCCTCCTCATCCTTGTAGAAGATGTCTGGATTGTAGCTGCTGGTCAACCCATTGAAGTACTATGATGAATGGGCTGGCAGTATAGCCTAGAGATTAGAGTAACAAGCTGTGAATGAGCTTGGTACATCCAGCAGACCAGACCTTGGTTTGATCCTCACAACCTCCACTTGCATACTGTGTAACTTTGAGCAAGTCACTTAACTGCCCAGTGCTCCCAGGTCACCCCTGAAAACAAGCACTTGTGCCTAGTGGGCCTTACCCGGCTATTAAAGACTTAAAAAAAAAAAAGCATTTGTCAATGCCGAATGTTGTCTCTCTGGCATTAGTACTAGTAATGCAGGAGTTAGAGATGCACAACAGGAATGGCAGTGAAGTATTGAACTGGTGCCAACTTCACCCCCCACCCTGTAGAGAGTGACAGGCATCGGGGTGTGCCTTTGGGTCGTCAGCTGTAACACTCATTCTATTTCACCTCACCCTATCCTGTAGACACTGACAAGAGTTGTGGTGTGCTTTGGGGTCTTTGGGCATTATACTTACCCCATTCCATAAGGAAATATGCCAAGATGGGTGCAGTATAGGAGAATGGGGTTAACTTTGGGGCCGAAAACTGCAAGGCACACCTCGATGTCTGTCACTGGCTGCAGGTTGTGGGGTAGGGGTGGAATGGAGTGAGCAGTACAGCTGATGTTCAAGTCACACCCCTGATGCCTGTTAGTCTGTACAGGGTGGGGTGTTACAGTTGGAAGCCCTAATGCTGTAGGCATTTGTTGGTATTTGCACTCCAAATTTTCAACATGGGCTTTTTGTGACCACACCTCATGAAGAGTGGCACTATCAGTTTGATAGCCGAAAGGTGATTTTGCTCAACGACTGTGACATTTGGTGCCACAGGTATGAAAACACATTTTGGACAGGATGTGAAAAACTATATTGCTCATGAGGTGGTGTAAAAAAATGACAACGTTGAAAATCTGTAGTGAAAATATGAAAAATTGGTGAAGTCATGAGCATGCATAGATATTGCACAACACACGTCCGTAACCCAATTATTTTGGGATTTTTTTTAACCACATTTTCAACATAGGCATTTTAGGACCTCCCCTCATTAACAGTGGCACTGTGATTTTGTTAATCTGTCCCAAAAGTTGATTTCCCACAGCGACCACGCCATTGTGCACCACAGGTGCAAAAACACATTTGGGACAGAATGTGAACAATGACAGCAGTACTGTTCATAAGGATGTGTGAAAAAATGTCAGTGTTACAAATCTGTCATGAAAATATTGCACATTTGTGAAGTTACAAGGGTGCATGGAAACTGCGCAACGCATGCTTGTGACACATTCATTATATGGACTTTTGTCACCAAATTTTCAACATAGGCATTTTAGGACCTATGTTCATGAACAGTGTCACCATCATTTTCTCAAACTGCCCCAAAAACTGATTTCACACAGTGACCGCGCTATTCTGTGCTGGACGTGCGAAAACACATTTCAGCCAGGGTATGTAAAATGACGGCTGTACTGCTCATAAGGAAGTGTCGCAAAATGCCAATTTTGAAAATCTAGAGTGAAAATATTACAAATTCACGAAGTTATAAGCGTGTGTGGAAACTGCACAATGCACGCTTATAAACCAGCCATTTTTTTCATTTTTTCACCAAATTTTCAACATAGGCATTTTGAGAGCCCCCTTCATGAACAGTTGCACTGTTGTTTCATTAATGGGTCCCGAAAGGTGATTCCACAGTGACCGCAAAATCACCTTTCAGGACCAGATAATGCCATGACAGTGACTGAATTCATCAGGAGGGGTGCCAATAACCTTGTGTTGAAAATTTGGTGGCAAAATTCCCAAAAATGCCCGAGATATGCACCAAAGTTGAAAAAACCCTATTTATGCCATTATACAGCTTACCAGCATTTTTACAGTTCACAGTCGACTTTGAAGAGTGTAGACGTGTTGCCAGTTCACTGAAGATCATCCCGCAGGGTCCGGAGGTAAGTGTGGAGTGAGGGTGTGTGTGTAGGGAAGCAGGGTGCACAGAGGGTGGCGGCGGCCACTGGACTCGATGAGGGACCATTTTTGGTTTGCAGGTTTTAGAAAAAGAAAAACACACTGCTTTTCTTTTTTTTTTTTTTTAACAGGGCATTTGGCACACTCTGGTGGGCTCCCAGCATGCCACCTAACTGTTTGGGGGCTGTAGCTGACGGGGAATTGGGCACACCCTCAGCACACAACAAATGGGGGGGCATTATGGCGATGGGGAGTGGGCTTCTCCATTGGCAGATTGAACTAGGAACTAGGGGAATGAAGCCGACGAGGATTGAGCCGCCCCGTGGTAAAGAAAGACTGTTGGGAGGCATATGATGCCAAGGGGTATTGGGCACTACCTTGGCACAAAATTGAAATGGGAGGGGGGCCATTATGCTGATGGGGAATGGGCTCACCCGTCAGCACATGAACTTGGTCGGGGCATGCTGACAGGTGGATTGGGCACCCCCCCGAAGTCAGCATTGTGGCAGGTGGTGACAGTCACTGATGCCATGTTAATTGGACTGCTTCACCAGGAAGGGGACATCGGGAGGTGTGTTCTGGTGCTGCTGCATGAGGAGCTTGCCTCTCATTGCAGCTGCACTTTTGTTTGATCTGGTGGCCAGTTTACTTATTGCTGGTGAGGTACCTGCATGCTGGCTTACTTGGGAATGAGGGACACACCTACTGATTTATGCCCTGCATTCGCCAACAGTGACTGCACCTCCAAATCTGCTACTAATGCAATATGTTAGCTGGCGTGCATGCGCAAGCTAGCATAAAAACGCATATTGATCCCAGACTTTTTACAATATTTAATGTAATGGATTTACCCATGCAAATGCTTTAATCAAATCAAATACAAAAAGCACAGATCTAGGTCTCACTCTCTCACACACACACACACACACGCACACGCACACGCTCACGCACACACGCACAGTAAAAAAAAAAATTAAGCATTCATACTAACATACTAAAATGCCAGCAGAATAGGCTTAACAGTCTCTCGAGTCTGCTCAATTTTCAGCACCTGCACTGAGAATCAATGCTGGTGTCCCCCCCTCCCCCTTGTGTTATACCGTCCCCAGTCCCAGATGTTCTACCTGTACTGGGCCTGGTCAGATTTACTCTCCCCCTCTACTAGCTCCCTGGGCAGTGCATTCCATGGCTCCACCACCCTTTCAGTGAAATAACATCTCCTCCTCTCCCCTCTGAGTCTGCCCCTTTTCAGCTTACACCCATGACTTCTCGTTGCCCCACCCTCCTTCCTTTGGAGCACCCTGACTGGGCCTCCTTTATTGATCCCTTTCATGTACTTAAAGACCTCTATCATGTCCACCCTGTCCCTCCTCTCCTCCAGGGTGTACATGTCGAGCTTCCTGAGCCTCTCCTCATAGGTCCTCTCCCCCAGGCCTCAGATCATTTTGATTGCCCTCCTTTGGACCCTCTCTAGGAGTGTAATGTCCCTTTTTAAATGTGGTCTCCAAAACTGCACACAATACTCGAGGTGTGGCCTAACCAAGCAGTTGTACAATGGAAGGATCACGCCTGCCTTTCTGGAGGTAATCTCCCTGGTGCTGTATCCCAGCATCCTATTTGCCCTTGCTGCTGCCCTCCTACAGGTCTCGGAGTTGTTCATTTTGACATCTACCACTACTCCCAGGTCCCTCTCACCCTCCGTAACTTGAATCATGTCTCCTCCCAGGGTATACCCCTGGCCTGGATTTCTGACTCCCAGGTGCAGAACCTTGCACTTCCCCACATTGAATTTTAGTTTCCATTTTCCCAACCACCTTTCCAGAGCCTCCAGGTCCTCCTGCCAGGTCACCCTGCCCTCCTCCTCATCCACCACTGCACCCAGCTTTGAGTTGTCTGCAAAGAGGCTCATCTCACTCCTGATTCCCCTCCTGATGTCCGAGACATAGGCATTGGACAGGAGTGGCCCCAACCACTCTACAGACTGAGTTTGAAAATAAGTATTTTTTTTTTTTTTTTTTATTTTTACATACCTGGAACCCATGAACCCTAACTCCATGTAGAATCTCCCAGCCCTCAGACTTCAAACACAGAGGAACTTTAACCTGCAGTTCTTGAACAATGCCTCAAAGGATTTGGGGGAGTTCACATGTCTCTTGGGAACTACCCCATAGGATTCTGAGTGTTGTAGTTTTTCTGGAGTAGCTATTTAAAGTAACAGAAACATATTAAAAGGTCACTTTTATAAATTACCCTTTACATCACAGAGGATCGGGGATGGGTGCAAATGATCACTATAAGAGCACCCTCACAGTGAACCCACTTTTTTAACCATTTTCCAGGAGAGTCAAACTGAAGCATTATCATTTTCTAACAGGGGATCTGGAAGGGACAAGAGACTGTAGTCTTCAGGTATGGTTTTGTGAGCATTCAAAAAAGTGGGCTGGCAGTATAGCCTAGAGGTTAGAGTAACAAGCTGTGAATGTGACAGTGTGTCCCCTGTCATGGGTGGGTGCCCCAGTAAAGAGATGTAAGTCTTCCCTTAACCCACCCTCTATTTAGTGCTTACTGTAGGAGTAAAGTACATTAGTGCATTTAAAGAAGTAAAATGCATGAGAAAATGCATCCAGTGCATACAATGGAGAATAGAGTACTGCAGTGCAGCCACATATATAAGAAAAGTAATTATTTGAAATAATTATCCCAACAGTAAATGCTGCCTGTTATATAAAGTGCAAATTACTAGAAAGGAATTAAACATGAATAAAGTGTCTCAAATTCCTGAAGTACTATATAAGGTGCTAAATGCATAAAAGTGCAAGGTGCTTGTATAAAATAAAAAAAGAGATTGTTTAGCACATACTTTATAAGGGACTAGTATTGCCTTCACAAATGCCAAAGAGCTGCTAGAGTTAAAGTGCAGAATGCTTTAACCAAGCTATTTGCTGGAAGTAGAATAATGTGCTCATGGCTTTAGGAATATAAATGTGTTTGTAGATGCACACCTGTAGGACTTTAAAATGCCTGCAGTGCTGAATTTATGCTTGAAACAGAAAATGTTTCAAGAAAGTATAAGGTGCCTGTGCTCCAAATGGGGCTATTCTGTAATTTAGCCCCAGTCTGTGTTTGTTCCAGAGAAGGCCTGTTTGTTAACCCCACCCTCCATTTAAAAAAAAAAAAAACAGGCGCATTAAAAGCCCTGAAATTAGTAAATGATAAAAAGGGGTTACTACAGTTCTGTGGTTTCCTAAGGGAGCTTTAATGTTTTGCAGTTACAATGCAAATCCAGGAAGAAAACTAAACAGTTTAGTATCTTACCTGACTGTAGGACTGCATCTGAAGATTTCTATAGGGGAGCAGTGCCCTCTGCAGTTCCCTCTTTATACATCCTTACCTGTCACTCAAAAGTAACTAAGGAGGGACCCTATATTAGTTGCCAGGCAATTAAGCATTTATGAAGTTTAGCCTAGTATTACACTTGATGCTTGGTTATTTGATTAAAACAATGTGTAGTGTTGTATTATAATGTATGGTGGGTCACCCTGTGATTATAGACTAACCTAGCTAGTTTTCTTTTGTATTTTTAGTTAAGGGTCTAGTCAGGTGACCCCACCCACAATGTATTTAGACCTTCCACTAGGGCTTGATGTTAGATAGGACTGGAGGAGACTGACTGCCCAGTGGTGTTGGGTCGCATTGGTTGTTCTGGCTGAAGCCTAGAATCTGTTGAGACCAAAAGCAGTGGCCTTTGTTTTGAATGCAACTAGTCTTTATTTTGACATTTTTCATTTGATTTCTGTAAATATTTTCATTCATTTTATCAATCAATCAATCAATCAAAATCTTTATTTATCCAGACAAACATCATTGAGCAGAGCTCTTTTACAAGATGGACCTGGTTAGAACAGGGTCAGGTAACATCCATCATAAAAACATATAAATAAGTAAATAAACACAAACACAATGGTGCAGTAATAGGGGAGTCAAATGATAAAAGGAAAATAAGGCAATCCATAACAGAGGAGGATTCAAATACAAGGGGGCAGGTCCACCATTGAACCATGCCACTATATATAAACCATGTTCTCTGTATAGAAGTACCAGTTAGTTCATTTACCAGGGGCAGTCACTAGTACTAGCCATGAAAATGGCTTGGAGAACCACCAACTAATGGCAGAAGGGGTACTAGGAGGGGTATGTAATATGTAAGCAAAGGATAAACACTGTGAGAAGTGAAGTCCCAAGGATAGGTCGATAGAACTGATGCGGCAGTGAGGGCCTATGGGAAGAGGAAAAGGGGAGTTAGGACTTTTATAGTATGATTGCGTGTAGATTGTGGATGAGTGCAGTATAGAGTTGTGAAAAGAAGGCAGGAGAAAGCAGGAAGATAGACCAGTATCAAAGGGAGGACAGAGGCATCAAGGTGTTACATGAAAGCATGATGACAGACCAGACAGACAGGACAAGGAGGAGACAAGCACTAAAAATAATTTGTTCATGGTTAAATGGTACAGGTTAGCATGATGACAATTCATGGTCATGGAAAAGAATTGCGCTGATCATTTCTGAGACGTGACTATAAGAGCTTGAAAGATGAGATACCGATGGGTAACCTCAGTTTCAGGTTTTTTTGCAATTTATTCCACAAGGAGGACAGTGTAAAGCATATAGCAGCCTTGCCAAAGTGAGAGTTAACTTTGGGAACCATCAGTAAGAGAGATTTGCAACTTCTCAGGGTGTAATTGCCTACTGGTTTTATAGGAAGACAGTCTGTAATGTATTGGGGCAGTTTTTTGGAGATGGCTCTCAGGGTCCATAAGGCTGCATTTTTATCTCTCCTGAATTGAAGAGAACTCCACCCCACTGATTGATATACGGAGCAGTGGTGAGTGGAATAAGGCAGGCCTGTGATGAACCTCAAAGCTCTATGATATAATGGCCGAGATATTCAAACTGCACCCAAAAAGTGTGCAACAGCAGGAGCAAGTGCAAGTCCACTGTGCCCATGTGCAAGAAGTGCGATATTCAAAAACTGCGCAGGCCAAGATGCTCCTACGGCCAATGACTGAATATCGCACCACCTGCACCATAGCACAACTAGGGATGTGAAGCTGAGCATATCTGATGCACCATAATGCAACAAGGGATGCTCAGCGGAGCAGTCCAGATGCACCATAGTACAACCAGGGATGCCCCCTGCAGCAGGGAAGCAATGCAACAGCACAACCAGGGATGCAGGGGCCCACCGCCCATGCCACAGATGGACAGAGGAACACACAGCAGAACAGACAATGTCCCCCACATCCCATGCACTGCACAACTGGGGGAGAGCTAGAATAACCACTGGCCCATGGATACCAGCAACCAACCCACAGCCAGGCCATGGTGCCCCAGCACACCCCCTGGCAAGCTGTGACTGGCACACAAGGAGGGCCAACCATCCCGTACCACACCATCCCACCAATGCAGAGCACACCCTGCACCATGATCCCCATATACCCTGCCCAGGAGTAGTGCCGAACAGTGCAGGACACTCCATGCATGCCACCACCCCCACTGTGACAATGCAACCTTGTGCACCATGGAGCCATGCAAGGCAGCCCCACCATGAGCACCCTGCAATGGGTGGAAGCAGACAGCGATGCAACAGATGCATACACATTGCCACCCTGCACACACCCCCCCGGGGTACAGCTGAGAGACCGACCATTCATCAGCACACGAGGTACCCCACATGCGACAAGGCATGCCCCGGACCCCACCTCCAGTGGTACAGCACCCTGCACACCCTCCCAAGGACAGACCCCATCCCAGCACTGGCCACAACAGCCAGCACAGACATGCACAGTGTAGCATGGAGGTATGCACCACACAGGATGCAATCCAGTGCATGGACAAACACCCACCCATACGCAAGGGCACACCAACACAGGGACACAGTAGCGGGTCAACCAAGCCACTGGTGTGTGGCCACGGCTGACATATACACACGGCCAGCACCCCTACATTGCACAGGTGTGCCAGCCACCCTGAGCAGGTACCATGAAGCTGTATGCCACCAGCATGCTGCCGGAGCACAAGCGACAGACACTGGAGCACATCCCCTGCAACAGACAAAAGTGACAGCATGGAGGGGGGACAACAACAGTGGAGGCCACAGTGCCACCGGAGGCAGACATGCACCATACTGGTGATGGCAGGCAACCTGGCATTGTGCCGGGTACAGTTGTTATCCAGCATAGACAGCCACCAATGACACGCCAGCACACCGTGCATATCACAAACATGCAAGGATGTCAGCTGCACAGGCCATGAATGGTCTGATAGGGGTGTCATGCACACAGTGCAGGCCCTGTGGACCACTGCACACAGGCATCCAATGCACAGAGTACAACACACCAAACCACAGACAGTGATTGATCCCCCTGCCCACACCATAGGCTGTTCATCTCTGCACACAGATGCCCATGTGTGTGTACCACCCCTGATGCCATGCACACCACTGCAGCTGAGCACCTGTATACCGCTGCAAATCAGAGACCACCACAGCTGCCATAACAAAATGTATATATTTAAAAGATTTTACAAAAAACTATATACAATTATTTACAAGAGTGGGGAAGGGCCACATAACAGGTGGGGGTGGGTAAGGGGTAGGGCTAAACATATGGGAGAGGGAAGAAGGGGTGTGAGGGTGGGTCAAAGGGGGGAAGGTGGTAGTCAGGGCATGGGGACATCAACAGGCACCCTGGTCCTCCTCATAATGGCGCCGATGTCTGCTTGTCCATCTCCTCACCTCGTGACAGTGGATCCTTTGAAGGAGCTCCAAGGTCTCCCCTCGCCACCTGGAGCAGCTCATGTAGACTCCGCTGAATGTCCTGGAGTCACCATCCACCTAGAACGAGGGCACAGAGTCGATAAGTGTGACTGTCCAGCCCCCTGCAGCCCACCCATTGTGCATGGCATACAGCCATGTGCCATGCACCTGTGATGGTGTGCGACCACCCACAGTGACCGTGTCCACAAGACCTGCCCACCCAGGCAGCCATAGCCATGTAGACCACTGCACACACCCACCACCCATGTCTTGCACAGCACCACCATGGCTGTACAGTGACTTGGCTATGTGGTGTGAAGGCAGTGCCACAGCCATGTGCCCGGTGAACGCATGGACCACCATTGACACACTCCCAGACATGCAGTGCCACTGGACAGTGTTGACTATAACAAGTTGCGTGAATGGCAGTGGTGTCAATGGATGGTGGCAATGCCCCACTGCCCACCCAGTTATACAGCATGCAATAGTAATCGTGGATGTAAGGCACTCACCATCATCAGGCTGGTCTACTCACCGCGGACCACCATCATCCATTCTGTCCTGCTGCTCCTTCATGTGGCGCCTCCGGTCCCGGTTCTGCTGGTGTTCTTCTGGCCCTAAGGTGCAAACATGGAAAGAGGAACATCAGTACAATATGGCAGCAAAGTCCCCCCACACCCATGTGTATGCAATCCCACACATACCCATCCACCCCACACCCCGATACCACCACCACGGCCAACACCAGACGGCCCCCCCCATGTGCCAGACACATGTAACCGTGATACCTGTATGGATGATAATAGTGTATGGATGTTGCACCTACCTGGTCGTGGCACATGCCCGCAGATAGGCAAGCAGGTCAGGGTTCCTGCGCCTCAGGTCCCCATAACTATGGCAGCACAGCTCCGCCGTTCGCCCCATACCGGTGGCCTCCTCCAGGGCGTTGGCCACCTCCTGTCAGACCGCACTCCTGGCCCTGTCCAGGGGTGCCTCTCCATGCAAAGCCCCAGCATGGGGCTCAACTATAGCCACCAGGTTGGCAAGCTCAACCTGGCTCCAAATGACTGCACGCCTCCGCACTATCTCTGCTCTCTGGTTGAATCAAATGGAGCTTGGCAGTGCGGTCCTGCTACGTGCAGGTGCTGTGCGGTACAGCGCTGCCATTCCCTATCATGCTGTCACCGAACAGCGCGATAGTGGTGCACCCATGCCTGACGCGTGGCACCTAGAGGGCAAAGGTCGGGCACAGGGTCAAGGGTCTCTGGCACAAGGACAGCCACAGCGTGATTGGAACCAAATGTGTGTAGCGTGATTGGGTGCCTGTGTGCCACCTCCTGTAGTGGCCTACAGCGCTGTTACCCCAGTGTGCCTACGATGCCCCAGTACCACAGCGCCATATATGTGAACAGCGCTGTAGCACCACTGCCACAATGGTGGCCATGCCCTGCATTGCCTCCCATGCACAGCACATCAGCAGCGTGGCAGGCACCTGCGTCATCAACCCAGGCAGGTGCAATTAGGTGTGTACTGTGCATGTCACAGAACTGCGCCCTTGACTCAGCACGTTCAACACAATTGCGCAAAGTGCAACAGCGTGATATTCAGCTCGCATATGCAAATCATCTAATCAGCCATTCAATGGCACAGTCACTGCATTTGCATCCACTTAAAGATGCACCTCGCCTCATTTGCATGGGTTACGCTATAAAAATGTGACATTGGACTGCACTGGCCATAGTCAGTTATTGCAGTATATTGCGGTGAGTTGCATGCTGTTTGGGAGTGTGGACTGTGGTGTTTGGGACATGCATGAGACTGCACAGTCACAGGTAACACCTGTCATTCTCACAGGATGAATCATGACCGAGCATGTGGTGGAGGTAGAGGAACATTGTCATGGGAGGAAGAGGAGGCCAAACTTTACAAAGGCCGAGACAGATGCCCTGTTTGAGGCCTACCTCGACTAGGAGCCGCTTCTCAGCGGATGCCAGGGAACACCACAGGCCCATGCTGCTACATGGGAGGAGGTGGCACGTGCTGTCAATCTGCAGGGCAGCCATCAGCACTCCGTGCAGGAGTGCAAAAAGAAGATGGGCACAGACAGGCAGTGAATTAAAGAGAAGGTGGCTGCCATCAGGGCAGCATGGTCTGTGACCGGTGGGGGACAGCCGGAGGTGCAATGCCTGACCCCACAGGAAGAGTGGGTTGCTGGCAGCATGCAGCATTGCACCATTGAGGGTGTTCTGGGTGGTGGATTCCAGACCGGTGGTAGCCCGTCACTGCATGGAAGGTCATGGTCTGTCTATTGGGGGGGCAGGGTAGGCCACATGTAGTAGTGCTACTTTTTTTCCCTTACAACTTCTGAGCATCTACATGGGTCAGCGGTGGTGGGCTTCTTCACAGAGGCCAGTATCATGGAGATGGAGGAGGACCCATCCACCTCCACAGGAATACGGGGGTCAGGGCAACAGTGGGCCCCCCTGGATGTCCAGACTGATGTTGGTGGAGCAGGTGCAGAGGAGGCCCTGCCCATGTCCCAGCGTGCCAGCATCTATGGATGCCAGCATGCTGAGACTCGGGCTGGTGCCAGATCCATCACCAATGATGATGGAGCTAACGTCATGGGCAGTGACAGGTGTGGGCCACAGGATGGCCACACAGCAGGTGACATCGCGGTCATAGCTGTGGGTGGTGCCGCCGTGGAGGCCTGCGTGTCATCACAGTCCCAGCCTGTGCCTGTCTGCACCAGTGGGGCAACACTGGTGTGTGTCCAGGACAGTGAGGCTGTTGCGGCCACTGCAGTGGCACCATTGAGCCCTGGAGAGGGACAGCCAGAGGGGCAGTATCAGCAGTCGGTCAATGGCCATGGGGGTACAGTGTCAGGGGGTGGCATCAGTGCATTGCCTGTGGACATGCCCAGGCCTGGCCCTGGTATGCAGCACCCACCCTTAAGGGGTGATGAGCATCAGGGCTGCAAACTTCCTGAGGGACAGCATGCCGATCAGGCAGATGACCTCTTATATGAGCACACCCGCATACTGCAAGCATCAGTCAATCAGCAGATGTGGCTTGTGATGGTGGTGGATGCACTGAGTGTGGCTCTGTACCAGACAGAGGAGTGGCGCAGCAGAGACACCGCTCTACTCCTGGCAGGGATGGACCAGTTGTGGGAGGATGTGACAGCTGCCATTGACAGGCAGACACAGGCATTCACAGCTGTCATGGCCACAATGGGCACACAGTTATTTGCCCAAGCGTCGCAGACACCACACAGTGCAATGTCCACCCCCCATTCCCAGCATCGTGTGACACCATCCTTGTCGACACCGGGTTCAGCTGTGGGCATCCCGAGCACGCCTGATGCAGGCATGTTCAGTGTGCTGCAGACCCCTGCACAAGCACGGTTGTGTTCATGCAGTGGAAGCCCTGGGGGACCATTGGTGCCACCCTATGAGGCCAGTGGTCAGCCTGTCACTGCTGGCGGGTCTCAGTGGGGCTGCCCACGCATCTGTGGTGGCCGTGGCACTGTGGCATGTGACTGACCTGTCTCCCAGCTTGGCTACTGTCTGATGCTGCCCTATGTGCATTGTGTCATTCAGCGGGCAATGCACAGGTGGGGTACTCGGCCCTGCATGCACACACACGTTCCATCTGCACACCCTCCCGGCTGCTGTCCGCTGTGGCATGTACATGATGATGCCTGTGTTGCACTGTATGTCACTGTGCAATGCTGCCCAGCGTCTGACACACGCACAATGACAGGCAGTGGGCGTGGTGGTCTGTGGACATGTGTGTGGCTAGGGGTGGCGGTCTGGGTCGGCGTGCCTCCTGCCCTTTGTGCATGTCTTGTGAGGTGTGTGTGTGTGCGTGTGTGTATATGTATGTATGACCACATGCCATGTTAAACCTCGCCCATCCCTGGTGGTGTGTGCAGTTCCATGCTCGGCCACTTCCCATGACAGCATGCACCCCTGGTGTGTGTCCATGCATGTTTGTGGGTTGTGCCTTTGCCACTGGTGGTTGTACATGGCCCCATGACTTACCTGGGTTGGCTGAAGTGCTCCTCTGTGATGGTGTCCCGGTGCTGCTGTACCAGCCGGAGCAGTCGGGGGTCCCATCACCCAAGGGAGGGCTGCCCATCACCATCATCACCAGCGTCCTCATCGTCCCCATTGCTGTCCCCCTCTTCAACCTGTACGGCTTTCCCACAGTCGTTGGCCATGTTGTGCAGGATACAACAGGCCAGGAATAGCCTGCAGTCCTTTGAGGGGCTGTACTGTAGGGCACCGCTGGAAGTGTCCAAGCAACGGAAACACGCCTTCAGCATCCCGAACACCCACTCGATGATATTGCATGTGGTGGCATGTGCCTCATTGTAGCATAGCTGCGATGGGGTCGCGGGCCACCGGTATGGTGTGAGCAGCCAGGGACGGAGTGGGTATCCACTGTCACCTGTGTGTAGAGGGTGGAGGTTAGTTTGGCGATCAGTGTTGCCCTGCCTTGGGTCATGTAGGCCACTACCCATGTCATCTCTGACCATGCCCCTCCCAAGCTCTATGTTTTTCCACATGGTTTGCATACTTACCCACTAAGTGGCCAGTGGAGATGTCCCCACTCTCAAATCTGTGGCACAGTGCCGACTGGTGGCAGATGAATGCATCATGTGCTCCCCAAGGGTGCGTGGCACAGACATTGATTATGCGCCCTCTGGCATTGCACACCACCTGGCAGTTGATGCTTGCATAGCCCTTCCGATTGATATATGCGGCCCCCTCGGGGCAAGGTGGTGTGCGGATGGCCACATGGGTGCAGTCTATTGCCCCTAGCATGCCAGGCCTACGTGCTACCCTGTGGAACTTCTGTATGTTTGCTGTGCGCTCCGCCAGTGTGCTGGGGAAATGGATGTACTCTGCAACATATGACAGCAGTGTGCTGAGGAATTGGGTGAGGTGGCGTGACGCAGCCTACTGGGTTATGCCTGTGGTGTCCCCTGTTGGTCTCTGGAAGGTACTCGTGGCGAGCAAGCACATGCAAGCTGTCACTTTAGTCTCCACTGACAGAGCATGGCTCCGTCGTGTGGGCGCCTGCATCACATCACTGCACAGCTCACAGAGCCGCCTCAGAATTGCCCGATTCAGGAGGTACCAGCCCACGATCTCAGTATCACAGTACAGCTCGAAGCTGGTGCGGGCTCAGTACTGCCTGTTGGGGGCATACCACCGACGGGCCCTTCCACGGCTGTGCCCACCTGCTGCCTGTCTTCTCACCCCCCTCATTACTGCCTCCATCTGGATGGTGGCACTGGCCATGTCCCTGGCTTGTGTGCCCCCCCTGGCAGCTGTTTCTGTGTTCCCCCCGCTGTCCTGGCTGCTACTTCCCCTGCACCGGGAACACCTTCCTGTGATGGTCTCAGTGCTGTGTGGCACTTCTCCCTTCTGCACTGGCTGTGGCTATGGCTCCCCACACCTTCCCTGTGCCTGTGGGTTCAGGGTGCCCTTTCCCTGTCCTGCCCTGTGTGTCCCTCCTGCCCTGTGTGTCTGCTTAGCGGTCAGCCACATGTGCCTTCCCTGTAGTGTTCTTTCACCTCTCCCTTGTTCCTTTTTATTTTGGCTCTTTTCCGCTATCACGCAACTTCCGTTTGCTCCCCTATTGCGCATGGCGCATGTTGTTGAATATCACACTGCGCCATTTATGCATGGTTCCTCCCCCTTCAGTTGCACATGCATTCATTTTCATTGTGCTCTTGCTCAGCGTGATTTGGGGGGCGCATCTGCCTCCCACTGAATATCACAAAATGGCACATTTTTGGACTTGCACTGGAGCAACCCTATTGCTCATGGCACAACCCTTTTGAATATCTGGGCCAATGTGTCAAGGTTGGTGAGGTAGGAAATGGGACAGTGACTGTAGAGGATGTCAGCATAAGCTATCAAGGATAGAAAGGTTGATTTTACCAGCTGTAGTATGGCATCTCTAGTTAAGAAGCGGGCTAGCCTAAAGAACAGGCCAAGTCTCTGTCGTAATTTTTTGAGTAATTCTTCAATGTGCTCTATAAAGGAGAGCCTATGGTCCAGCCATACTCCCAGGTATTTGAATTAGTGACAATTATGACAAAATAAAATGAGAAATGCCTCTGGGCAATTTTTATGCACTGAGATATGAGTCTGCCTTGTATTTGTTATCCTGAATACCCACACCCAGTGACAGTGAATGAGCTTGGTACCTGCCAATATGGGTTTGATTTCTACAACCTCCACTTGCATAGTGTGTGAATCTGAGCAAGTCACTTGACCTACCCAAAGCTCCCGGGTCACCTCGGAAAACCGGCACTTGTGCCTACTTGGCCTTACCTGGTTAACAAAGACTAAATAAAGAAAAAGTACTTCAAAGAGCTTTGCAGATCCATTTCTAATCATTGTATGGTAATAATTTACTCTTAAATAGTTTATTGAATGCGTCTTAGAATTTAGTATCCTTAGAGGTTGTATCATTCTGTTCATGACTATAGATGATTAAAAATGACACTAATTAGTCTTTAAAGAAAAATTAATGACAGCTTTAATACTAAATTTAATATTCGATTTTGGTGAGAATCAGATGGGAAAGGAAGTGTGGTTTGGGAGGGGGGCTCAGCCAAACCCCCCTGTTCTCTTATGGGTAGCTGAGTGGCCAGTATTGTACATTGTAGCCCACATGGGCTAGTAGAGGCTATTGGGGAGATAACAGGCCTGTAAAAGTAGGTAAATAAAAAAAGCCATTGGTGGTCTTGTGGGTTAGGAATGCCATCCGGGGGGCCACTAAGTAAAATAGTAGCCTTGGTGGTCTAGTGGGCTAGTACCATGTGGATGTGGCCAATTCCCTTTTGGATAAAACTAGTACCCGTCCCTTGAGGTCTAATGGGGGCTCCCTGTGTTAGAAGTTTTGTGGAATAGTGGCAGGAGGAGGACAAGCTGGGGCTGCATCTGCAGCCAGACGTGTAGCATGATCATGCTAAAATTAAAGCACTTGCACACACTTGTAGCTTCCAGTCCATTTGGACCACAGGCTGTGGCTTACACCTCATTGGTGGGAGAAAGAAAGAGAAACAGGACCAAGCAGGAGGTGAAGAAGGCAATTGTGTAAGTACCTCCCCACCTTCCCGAACCACCATTCCAGTAGCAGTTTGTTATGCCCTAAGGAGCTGAAGCAGCAGCAAGGAGAAGGCCATGGAAAAGATGCACCAGTGGCTGATTGCAGCACTCCCTGCTAGGAGTGGAGGCTTTCAGGAGCTTCCATTAAGTGACAGAAGTACTTATTGTGTCAAGAGTGAGGGTGTACTTGAAAAATAAAATATATTTTTCCTCCAAGAATATTTGATTTTGGACATCCTTTATTGGAATATCACTCCCCTGGCTCTGCAGTGTGAGTTATTTTGTTCTTTTTCAATGTTCACTGGGGCTGCGGCTCCTAACTCGCACCCTGCCCGGCATGAGGCGCAGTGCTTCATTGTTGCTGATTGGATTCCATTAAGTGACTCTGCTCCTGCAGCAATGTTAAAGCCAGGAAGGGAGTAGAGAGGCGGCAGGAGCTGCCAGGGAGTAAAGCTTCCCCCATGGAAATAATAAAGCCGGGGGTTGTTGCATGCCAGCAATTTGTTTGGTGTTGCGGCAGTCCCAGTGGTCGGTGGGTCCAGCAGTTGTTCGGTTGTGGTGTGGGTTCTGTTTGGAACCATTATTGTTTCATAAGAAAACAAAAGTAATTCTTGGTCTCTCATTGGCAGCTGTACCCACAAGCAGAGCAGCATTTTTTAAGAAAGAGCATGTTGGAAGTAGCATCAGGCATAGCAAGGCCCAAAAGAAGAGACCTCCACCTGCCTGTAGACAGCAAGGCAAACAGCACACTTCCCTGCCTCTTCCTTCTACTTTCTGCCTTGGATGGGGTGATGAGTCAGCGGTAGTGCCATTTGGCAGGCGCTGTCCACCTAAAATAGGCTATTTTTTTAAATAAAAAAAAGATTTCCCCATGCCAAGGGCACAATAAAGGACTGCTGCAGCCATCTGAGGGGTCAGGGCAAGGTCCGAGAGCAAGGAACCGCCTGACTGTGGTATTCAAATTTATTTCAATCAGATTCAAGCAAGGAAGCCTAGGGCAGAGCTGGCCCTAAGAAAATTTACTGAAATTTGTTTCAATCACACCAGCCAAGAGCATAGAGCAGGGGTGTCCTGCATTTAAATTAAGTAGCTCCCAAAGGCAGAGCCTAGGGCAGGCAGGTTCTGAACTGTATAAAATAGTATTAAACAAAGTAAACTCCAACAAGCCACACAGACTAGGACAGGGCAAAGTCCTAGGCCCAAGCTAAGTTAGCCTGGTGGGCTAATGAACAAGGGCTAGTAAGTCCAAAAATGTATTTTGTTTTAAATAAAAAAAAAAGGTGACTCAGTCAGGCAAGGCAAGCCCCCAGTTAGAGTTTTAGCCAAGCTAGCCAGTTGGGCTAGTAAATAAGGGCTAGCTAGACCAAAAGTTGATTTTGATTATTTAGAAATATTGATAGGTAGGCCAGTTAGGGGAAGCCAGCCCCACGTCATAAAGGGAGACTGCTCCAGGGTGATAATGGTGGCCAGTTGCCAAGTGGCTACCAGTAGGCAAGATAAGGTTAGTACTTTCAGAATATAAAATTCTGCTGATTTAAAGTGCAGTAGGGTGTCAGCTCCAGCCAGGATGAAGGGGAATGGAGCAGACCTGTCAGTTAGTCATCCCAGGAGCATAGTTGCCATAGCTGTAGCCAAGGGCTGATAACTTGAGTAACTGAATGTAACCCCCTAAGCCAGGGATGAAAAATTAGTGTAGGATCCCCAGCACATAGGCTAGTCAGATTACCCTCAGCCAATAAGGTAATCCTCCTGTTAAGCTCTTTTAACCCAAGTAAAATACCTGTGGGAGGGAGGACATACCTCATGGTCCCCATATAGCTAGGTACATACTGTATACAATACGTGTTCATTGACAGCTCAGTTGGCCAGCCATGGTGGAGAGTGGAGAGCTGTGCTGGTCACCGGGTCGGGGTAGGGATGGGGGAGTGGTGTGGTGGTGCACTTCCTGCCGGGGCGGAGGTCCATTAGACACCTGGGAATGGCTTCACTGCTGGGGAATATTTCAGGCCCTGTGCTAGAGACGGCCATCCCAGATGGGTTTACTGAGGTTCACTGCCCGAGGAAGGACTGCAGGGGAGGGGGGTAAGCCATTTATTTTAAGTCAGAGCTTGGCCTGGTGGTGCACCCAGTGGGGGACACCAGTTATTTTGAGTGTGTGATGTTACGAGAGGTGGGGTCCCAGGGTGAAGTTCAGGATTCTCTTGGTCTACTGACCACTTGGGTGGGACCGGAGTTTCCTGCAGGAGATGTCAGCCTTTGTCACCGAGAGGGGGCTGGAATTGTTGAGATTCTTGTTCTTGGCAACTTCAACACCTGAATAGATGATGAGATGACATCTGGGGCCAGAGACTTTCTGTTAAATATGGAGGCTGTGGACCTCACCCTGGAAACTATGACCGGGGTGCACCGCTCTGATCATGCACTCAATCTGGTGTTCTCCCTGGGGCTCAAAATTGATACCATGGAGACTGATCCAGTTATTTGGTCAGATCATTGCACCATCAGGTTCAGCTTCAAAGCCCCCTGAATGTCCCTTCTCCTGTGAAAATGGTCCTGTTCTGCCTTTTGAAAGGTTAACAACAAGAGGGACTGCTTGCAGAACTGGACATTTTGTCTGTGTTTAAGGCTTGTGTTGGTGGTCTGGGGAATGCCTTGACAGTCTATAATAGGGGTGACATCAAGGACCTGAACTATCTGGCGTCAATCGGTGTACAACCCTGGCATCATGTCTTGGCTCGCCATGGTTTGATGGTGAGTTCAGAGAGTTGAAAAACTGGGGCCAGAGTAGGAGAGGCTTTGGAGGAAAACCAGGTCTCAGGAAGACAAACTGGTTCTGATTACTCATTATGATAAATATCAGAATGCATTCATCCAAAGTAAGGCATCTTTTATGTCTTGGATGATTGTAGCTGAGACGAACTGACCGGCTCAGCTCTTTCAGATTGTAGACAGGCTATTACATCCGGACTGCCTGGAACCCATAAAGGCTTTTTCAACTCACATGTGTAAAGAGTTAGCTCAGTTCTTCTCAGACAGTGTCCTCTGTAAGGGCTGGGATATCTCCAAGTGGAATACTATCCGCCAACAGGGACTGTCCTCAGGTGGGCGATTGCAGTTGGTCACCCTGGGGTGATGATGATGGAGGTTTGTGAGGTGATCTTTGGGCTTAAATCAACATTCTGCAACATCAACCCAGGTCTGACATGACTACTAGTTGGTTACGTCAAGGCTTTGGGTCCAGCTTTTGCCGAGATAGTCGGGAGCTCCCTGTCAGTGAGGGTTTTCCCGGAGTCTCTTAAACAAGCTCTGGTTAAGTCCCTGCTGACAAAAAACATCTCTGAACCCCAACGTCTTGGTGAATTTCCAGCCTATCTTGAACTTCCCCATTTTGGGGAAGGTTCTTGAGCAGGTGGTTAAGGAACAGCTTGAGGGTCACCTTGTAGTCTTTCAAATTTACAAACCATTCCAGTCCAGATGTAGGGCCTTGCACAGCACGGAGACTACATTGGTCAGGAAGCTGAATGACCTGCTCAGGGCAAGGGATAGAAGAGATTGAACAATTCTCATCCTCCTCAGCGTTTGATACTGTGGACTGTGGGGTTCTGTTGGACATGCTGAGGGAGTATGTAGGACTCACCTGCAAGGTTATCAGCTGGTCTGAGTCCTTTCTCCAGGGCAGGTTTCAGAGGGTGATATTGGGTAATTATTCCTCTGACCCAAAGGATCTGCTCTGTGGAGTTCCCCAAGGCTCTGTCCTCTCCCCCATGTTGCTCACAGTGTACATGCTGCTCCTGGGCGATGTCATAAGGCGGTATGAGCTGAGTTTTCATTGCTATACTGATGATACTCAACATTACCTGTCCTTTGCACCCGGGAGATCTGATGCAGTCGATGTGCCAAATACTGTAAGTGCTTGGCCAAAATTCAGGTTTGGATGTCGTTGAACTACTGTATCTGGGACTGAACCTGGGGAAGGCTGTGGTGCTGGTGATTTAGCTGGGTCAAAGGGGAGGAACTGGGGCCTCTGGGGACAGGTTGGGACTTTTTATTGGCCAGACCAAACTGGAGGCCTCCCTAAAGGTGAAGAATTTGGGCATTTATCAGGACAATGAGCTGACATTTGATGCTCAGGTGTCGGCTGTTATCTGGACCAATTTTGCCATCTCCAAAACATCGCCCAAACTAAGTCCCTTATTCCCCCGACAACTTGGCCATGCTGGTGCATGCTTTCATCACCTAAAGGCTTGACTACTGTAATGCACTCTAACTCGGGGTCAGAGGAGATGCAATGCAATGTCTGCAGCTTCTGCAGAATGCACGGCCTGGTTGTTGACTGGGCACTCAAGGTTCAGTCATATTACACCAGTGCTGCACGATCTGCATTGGCTGCTGGTGCACTGGTGTATAACCTTTAAAGTAGATCTTTTGAACTACAAGACCCTTCATGGGTTGGGATGGGCTACCTGCAGGAGCTTCTGCATCCCTACACCCCATCTTACTCTCTCAGATCAGCTGGAAAGGCCCTTCTGGAGGCCCCCAGGGCTAGGTTGAAATCTTTCAGGGACCGGGCATTTGAAGTAGCAGCTGCGGTCCTCTGAAACACATTGCCTGGGTGCCTCTGGGGGCACCATCTGTGGAGCTGGCCAAAAACATCTTAAAACCTTCCTGTTTTAACAGGCCTGTGGGAGCTGAGGAATTTATTACAGGACCTTTGTCAGCATGTGAATTAGTATGTTTTTAGATTTTTTTAGTGGGTCTGTGGAATTTAATGTATTTATGCTGTCTGTGTATTTGTATATTCTTATATTTTGTGGTAAGAGTGCCCTGAGCCCTCAAGGAAGGGTGCCCGAAAGAAATAAACTCTATTACTACTGCTACTACTATTATGCAGCTTAATGGGGATAGGGAGGGGGGTCCGCTAAAGACCAGGGAATGATTTTACTGTATTATACAGGGGATTGGGGGTAGGGAGTGGGGGTCCCCTTAGCACCAGGGAAAGGTTTTACTGTATTAGGGGATGAGATATAGGGAGGGTTCTGCTAGACATCAGGGAATGGCTTTACTGTATTGGACAGGGGATTGGATATAGGAAGGAGGATATGAGACACCATGAAATGGTTTTACTATATTAGACAGGGGATCAGGGATAGAGTGGTGGGGCTCACTTGACAACAATGAATGGCTGTATTGTTTTATACAGGGGATCAGGATGGGAGGATAAACTGGATGCCAGGAAATGGTGTTTTATTATTATACAGGGGATCCAGATGGGAAGGCTGGACCACTGGACACCACTGACTATGACATAACTCATCAGGTATGGGTGTGGGTGGGGGAGGGACCAATAGACCCCAGGAAAAGATTTATGTTTAACATCAGGCTGGCAATCAGCTGGGGGGGGCACTAGCACCAGGGGGAGATTATTTTTAGCATCAGGCCATCAGTCGCTGGGGGGGGCACTAGCACCAGGGATAGCTCTCTGGGACCAGGCAACTGGGGGTGCCCCACAATCCAGCCTCACTCTCTATGCAAATGGACCCTTAGTGCCTTGCATGCCCAGTGAGCTCATTTTTATGGGTCCATCTGAATATCAGAAATTTAGCATGGGCGCAAGCCATTGCGGCACCCTATTTTGGGAGCCATGTCCACCCAGTGCTATGTGGCTTAGAGCTGGGCCAACATAGCCTCATATTCAGTCCAATAGTTCTGGTGCACTATTCCAATGAATATTGCATCTTTGGAAACCTGGGCAAGTGCAAGGTGCAGCGCAACATTTTGTGCCATACTTTATGCCTCTTTGAATATCGGGCCCTGTGTCTGCAAGGATTTTTGGTATATTAATTTACCACAAGAAAGCAAAAAGTGTTAATGTACTAAATTCCATTTTAAAATATATTACTACGATGTATAGGAACAGTACATGCTGTTGAGAAAATGTTTTTAACAACAAATATAGATATCTTATGCTTCACATTGAAATGATTGAAAGTGAATTAAGTGTTTGGTTAAAAACTTTTTAGCCAGCTCTGTGGCATCAAGTGAAGGGGTTCATTTGGCACGTTGGCAACTCAGGTTCCCACCCTGAGCCTGGTTACCAGGAGTGGAGACCAGCAGGGAGGGGTTCCAGAGTGTCCATTGGACGCTTCCCTCCCGGGGGGGGTAGGCAGGGCCTTGGCACCTGCAGGCAGATTGCAGACATGCTAGAGGGGATGTGTAGTCTTGACCCATCCCAACCACAGGTCGCTGCTCTCACAGGCCCAATCAGGGTTGAGTGGGTGGGCCAAGAAAAGCAGAAAATACACCCTGGCCAGGCCAGATGATGGTCACCGGTCCCCAGCATGCCACAAAGCCTGGGATAGCCCTGCTTTGACCACCTCACTTTTGATTCCAGTGCAAACTAAGTTATGCCTCTGGGCACTTCTTCCCCCGGGGGGGGGCCCACCCAATGAAGGGTTACATTGGGTCACCTGGGGGGCCCACTTGATGAAGGGTTATGTCGGATTACCTGGGGATCAATTGGTGGTTGCGGGGGCTGCAGGATGGCAACCGACAAAGGAAGGTGGCCATGGGGCCCAGGTGGCCCGAAGTAGTGGCCAGCCAGGGGGGAGTGGGAGGTGGAAAAAAAAACTTATTTATTTTATTCACGTATGTACTCTTCTATTGATACACAGCATGTCATGAAACATATTTTTTAATAATAAACCACAGAAAGTTTAAAAATTCACTGCTGTTCATGTTGTGTTTTTCTAACATGTGAATGAGAAAAGACAGTAACAGAAAAACTAAACAGCCCAAAAAAAAGTAAAATGAAGGTTCAGAATAATTAACTGCTTCATAAGATGGATCATTTGAAGGGTATCTGAAGGGATATTGGGGGAAGAAAATGAAGGGTAAAGATAAAAAATGGAAAACAAATGGTGGAATGGTATAAATTCTGAGAAATTAAGGGACTTTAAGAAAAAACAACTGAAAATGTAGCCTTCTTTTTCTGTATGACAACAACACAAAAAGCAGTAACTGAAAAGCGGTAATGATGACTGGTGGCTGGGGCAATGGGGCTGAGTGGCCAACTGAAGCAGATGGAGGACATACACAGGGAAAAAAATCCAGACTAAAAAAAAGACTAAATGAAAATGTATGCAAGAGAAACACTGTTTTGATGTAAACATGCTTATTATTAAAGAATATAATATAGAAACATGAATTGTTTTGAGAAGAAAGTTTAATTTAGTTCTGATGAAACATTTGATTGGGGTTGGGGATCATGATGCCTATTTAAAAGCCTAAAATGGCAAAGTTTTAGAGTAATTTTATGGTACAATACAAATATTACTAAAAAGAATACGAGTACATTTAAGATGCATGAACAAAATGATAAACCTTTAGGAGTAGCACTGAGGTAAAAGGAAAACTGAATCACAATTGTGTAAGTTTTTTGTAGTACATTAGTGGTACAGCACATGATTCACTGAGGTGATCTTGAGGTAAAATGAAATTCAACCTTGTGTTTGCAGTAATTTTGGAGTCATGTAGTAACTATGGAGCATGTACTCAAAAGGCACCGAAAAATTACTTAAAATAAGGTAAGGTACTCTGGTTTGGTAAGAGCATGCACAACCGATGGTAAGTTATTTTTGTTTTTGGTTGGGTTCTGTGGTTTTGAGAGGGACATGTTAAGTCATTTCATTTTTAAGCATCTCTTGTGGCTGTTTCCTTGTAGGGATTCATCATGGGGATTCAGTGCTTGAGATGGAGGTGTTTTTTGGCAATGATACTTTTCTTTCTGGTTCAGTGCATATAATAGGAAGGTAAGTATTTGTTTATTGAGTTGGGTGAAAGACAAGGTAAATTTATATATACATATATTTCTTTTTCCTATTTTTTTTTTCTTGTTGGTCGGGTTCTTCTGTGGTATTGATAGAGAAATGTTAAATCATTGTGTTTGTAATCATCTCTTATGTCTGCTTCCATGCAGGTATTTCTGGAGATTCACTGCTTCTGACTGAGGCATGTGTTGACCATGATGCTTTCCATTAGGATTGCTACGTAGTATTGGAAGGTAAGTATGTTTTTTTTGTGTGTGTGTGTGTGTTTTTGGGTAGTTGTTTTTTTCATTACGAAAACTTGTGCGGCTGTTACACTAAATGCTTACTGCTACTGTTTCCATAATTTCAGGTAATTGTCAGAATCCATATGTTGTCTCAATGGAGAAGATGGTGATGGCTTGACTACTGAATCTGGAGACAGCATCACCAACAGCACATGAGACATGTGAGGACAAGAATATATTATTTAGAATGAATGTACTTAAATGAGAACCCATTGTGGAAGTAGACTCACTGTATACACATTGTTGAGTTCCTGTCCTTCTACACCAGATATTACCTGTGAAGATAAGAAAAAAGAGACATTATTTTGCCCAGCTTGGTCACTATGCCACTGGTGGATGCCCAGTATAGCCATTGTATGACTATCTGTCCTACTACACCACCTAGCACCTTTCAGGGAAGAAAGAGAAATTAATTTGCCTGATTCCGCCACCGGGATGGCTTACTAGCATAGTCGTTGACTCCATTCCAGAAACTGATTTGTGTCCCCCTGTGTATACATGTAAAAAATCTGAAAACGGAAAAAGAAAAGAAAATCATAATGATATTTACCATCACAAAACTGTGTACCTGTCAAAAATCTGAGAACATAAAAGAAAAGCAAAACAAAGGAACATCATAATGTTACATGCCATCACATTACTGCTGCTGGCTGTGTTGCGGTGTCTGTACCAGTGACCTGGTGTAAGAAGAACATGTGAAACCTACAGGGAGACAAAAAGACAGGAAGGAAAGCATTTTAATGTCTTAGTGAGTAATGTGGAAGGCATCACCAGCAGGGAGAAAAAGGATTGTGAACAGTGACAGTGTATTACCATCACAGCTGACACAAAGATAGGCCTTGCTGTGGTTGAGGTCTTGTTGGCTTCATTTGCTGTCTTGGGGCTGGATATTCAAACTGCGCCATTCTGAGGTGCAAGCCTTGCGCCGCGCAAAATAGTTGCGCAGGGGTGTGGCCCAGGCGATATTCAAAGGAGTTGCGCTATTGAGCAACTCCTTTGAATATCACCCCCCAGCCACAGCCACTGTGCATGGCGCAGTGAAACTTGCGCCACTGCAAGTTGTCAGAGTGGAGCATTCAACTTGCGGTGGCCAAGTACCATTGCGCCATGCGCAAAATCATGATATTCAAAAGGTGACATGCAAATGGGGCCATAATTCATGCAAGGCGCAGGGGGGGCCATTTGCATCTGATTATGGCTCCATTTGCATGCCATTAGCATGTAGGTGCACCAATCCCAGAGGACTTGCACCTGGCCACCCTGCCAGGCAGCAGCCGTTGGGGACCGATGCACCCTGCAGCCCCATCGCGGGCAGCAATGTGGCTCCCCACCTCCTCCCGTACATCTCCCTGGTGGTCCAGTGGATGATAATGCCTGATCGTGGGCAGAATGTAATAAGAACCCCCCCAACATGTTCCTTAGTGCCCGATCGTGGGCAGAATGTAAAGAACCCTCCTCATTTTCCTCAGAGTTCAGTGACCTAATGACATCGCTGGCAGAATGTAAAATGACATTCATCCTACAACTTCGCCTGGTGGCAGTGTCGCCATTTCATTTCACTTCACGCTTTCACCACGCCTGGCAGCCAGTGGGCGGTGTCATTCACCGCCAGCCATCGCCGGCCGATTCGATCGCTCCGGTAGGGTTGCACGCTTATTGTGCAGAGCAAGAACTACGGCATGTTTCCATGTCAGATGGCTGGTCCAGACGTTGAATTGATTCATTCACAAATCTGGACTGGTTTCACAACGGTATGGCTGCACCCATTGGTTCCTGCTCTGCACCACTGACGCTCAGCCCTACTCGGCAGCCGGTCACGGGCGTGTGGGTGGCAGGTGTGGATTCTGCCGCCGGCCGCCGCCGGGGAGCGGGGTGGTGGGGCTTCGTGGGTGGTGGGTGGGGGGGACACCTAGCCACCAGGAGATGTTTAAGCGGGGTTATTTACATTCTGCCCACGATCGGGCATTACGGTCCACTGGACCACCAGGGAGATGTTGGGGTCACTTTACTTACTGCCCGCGATCGGGCATTTCGTCCACTGGACCACCAGGGATGTGAACATGAGGGGGGGGCCACATTGATGCCCGCGATCGGCCTGGTGGGGGGAGTACACTATGCCCGCGATCGGGCTGGGGGGCACAGGGACTGAGTTGGGGGCCAGCCACAGGTGGCAGCTGCTGTGTTGTGCCCTGCAAGACAGCAGCTCATCTGTGGGTGGCCCTCTACTTAAGCCTTTTTTTTTGGCTCAAGGTCCTGCAGGCTCAGGTTGGGGGTTGCGCCTGCACAACTCTGCACAGCCCGACTGAATATCAGGCTGTGCAGTTTATGCATGGTTCCTCCCCCTCCTGTTGAGCATGCATTCATTTGCATTGCGCTGTTGCTCAGCCTGTTTTCAGTGGCGCAACTGCCTCCTGCTGAATATCGCAGAATGGCGCAATGTAGGACTTGAGCATGCACAACCCTGTTGAGCATGGAGCAACCCTTTTGAATATCTGGCCCTTGGTGTTGTTGAATATAGTACTATTATTTCATCAGTGTGGAGGTGGAGGACCATGCTGTTTGTGATGACCCAAACAGGCAAAAGGAGTAGAGAGGAGGAAAAGGAGGCGGCGCTCTGTCTTGCAGGTGGGAGCAAGCAGGCTGTGTCTAGCTATTAAAACTACATTTTTATGTTGCATCACTGCAGAAGTGGTTACCCATGCAGATTGTGCCTGAGTATGATGCAAGCAGACCATAAGATGATAGGAGAAGGAGGTGGAGGAGGAGGCAATAAAGGTGGTGCTGTGTCTTGATGGCTGGAGCAGGCATTGACTCTAATTGTTGAGGCCAGAAACTCAGTTACGAGTAAGTAAACAACAGCAGAACAACTGTGGATGGGGAACAGAAAAATGAATGATAATGAAACTATTTTTGTGAGTTTTACATACGCTAATGGATTACACTGAGGGACAAGGAGGAGACAGTCACATTGTTTTTTAGTCATCAAGTTCTATGTCTTCAAGGAAGCAGCTCTTACAATCTTCAAGACTTGAATTGTCACCAGATGGAAATTTCCTCTCCATTACTGCTTCATCCACATCAATGGTGCAAGACAATTCTCTAGAGCTGACTCTGCTGACAAAACCTTCCTCTATATCTTCAATGTCATGTTGTAGTATGTCAAGGGTAGAGATGTAGGAAATTTAAAATTTTCCTGTGAAATTGTGACAAAGTGGCTGATTTCTCTCCACATAACGCTACAAGAATTTCAGCCATTTTCAGCTGTTTTTGCCAAGGCAAAATTATGCCTTGGAAAGGTGAAATTTCACCTTGAAAGGTGAAATTACACCTGTGGAAAGGCAAACATTCACCTTGTAAGGTGAAATTTCACATCTAAAAGGCGCATTCTGCCTCTAGAGGTGAAATTTCACTTTCCAAGTCAAAATTTCACCTTTCAGCAGGTGAACTTTCACATTACACAGTGACAAAAAATTACACAAAGCGGCCACAATTCACTTAATTTAGGAACTTTCCCCATCTCTAGACAAGGGACATGATTCTCTTGTGCAGACTGTGTGCCAGATTTATTTTAATAAATGTTAGCATGCCAACATTGTTTGGTGAGAGATTTGTGTGCCTAACCCACACAGTGACACCTGCTGAACTCAAAACACGTTCCACACTGACACTGAAGGGTGGGCACCTAAGATATTTCATAGCAACCGAAGTCAGTGCTGGCCACTAATTTTATAATTGCTACTCCAGTATACCAAAGGCTCATCAGCAATGGCAAGGTGCTTTGTGCATGCTAAATATGCATCTACCATGCGTTGCTCTGCTCGCAGATGTGCAGCCTCATCAGCATCCTCCTTATTTTCCTCCATATCTGCAACTTCCACCTGACTTAAAACATTCCAAATGGAATTTGGCATGTTTCCTTTTAAGCAGTGTGTTTTTTCAGGTTTACCTATAGCGCTTCGACAGCTCTAGTGCCGACATCCCTTACAGCGACAGCTACAATGCTGACTGTCAGCATTGTAGCCAAGGGGATGTCGGCGCTCACAATAGGGGGCTGCATCCCCCAAACCCCACCATTTGGGGAGCAGAGCCCCCCACACCCCCTGGTCTCTAGGATTCTAACTCTGAATCAGAGTTGGACCGTGGTAGGGGGCAAATACCCAGTGAGGCAGTCCCAATCAGCACACAGACCTCCACAGCGATGGGCAGATTTTGCCCAATTCCTGCCTCTGTGGTGGTCTTCGCCATCAGGGATTCACTGCGGTGATGGTACACCTTTTTTTCAGCCCCTTTCCCATGTGATGAGGAGATGTTCACAACACCCGGTCTCTGTGCAGTACTCTGCTGTGCCTTTGCTCCATGTGTCCATAGTAGCATCTGTGCCCCACTTACCCATCTTATCAGAACTTTGGTAAACCTTTGTACCTGCTGATGCCCACCTTGAATTATTGATGCCAGCCCACGTTTATAACGTGGGTCTAGCATAGTGGCAATTCCAAACTCTTCAGACTGCAGGGTGCTACAAATGTGTGTATTAGAGTCTAAGACGTGCAGCATGTGTTCCATTAAGGTACAAGTTACTGTATCACCACCTGCCTCCAGCTGTTGCTGCACATCAGCAGTGTCTGCATCAGCACATGTAGAAGAGGGGTGGACTGAATGACACAGGCAGTGTCCCCACTCTCTGCCTGTGTTGCATCTTCCAATAGCCTGAGAATCATACTCAGACTATCCAGTTGGTGCCACTGCTCTGTTGTGAGACACATGCATCCTCCAGCATTGTCACAGCTTGCATGTACTAGCAGATACTAGGAAACTGCTTTATACTGCTCATATAACCGCTCGAGCATGTACAGGGTGGAGTTCCATCTGGTGACAACATCCATCTTCATACGGTGCTGAGGTAGTTTGTTTAGTATCTGCAGCTGATGAAGCTGGTTACAGGCCTTTGCAGAATTTATTTATTAGCTTTTGTTTACCAGGTAAGCACACGAGACAAGGAATGCCTATTTTCAGGTGTGATATGGGAGATTACAAGAGTAGGTTTACAAGCAGATTGAGAACAGTTATAACATAGTGAAATACAGGCAATGAACAGGGTGAAACAAATAAACAAGTACAGGATGATCAGATACGTATATACATCAAGGTAAGAACATACAAGCAGTAATAACAATTCTTGGTATAACACATGGGCTTTTAAGGTGGGACATTGGGTGGTTGTCCTGGTATAAGGCTGATAAATGCTGAGGTGCAGGAAACCATAAGAGTGGATGGTTTCCCATTTAAACTCAGTGGGGGGTAGACACAGATTCAATGGGCCACAGTCAAAAGGTCCTTGATATCTGGATGGGCAAGAAACTGATGCACAACCAGATTAAGGCAATGTGTCAGGCATAGGAACCTCTCAAACCCCCCATCACTGATGCATTTTATGATATTTGAGCCATTATCACTAGCAATGAAACCAGCATTCACAGAATGGGAGTGGAGTCACTCATCAGTCTCGGTGAAGAGCACTTGCAGCATTTTCTCACCCGTGTGTGATACAGGTACCTGTCTCATTGACAGTGTGACATGCTAGCAAAGACCCTGAGAGTCGCTACCACCACAATTAGGCTGAGTGTAATTTTTCCCATGCCCAGACTCAGAGTACCCCAGGTTCCTGTGCCCACAATGATGTAATGCACAAATAGGAGCTACCAGCTGTTTGGTCAGTGGTCCACATATTCATGACGAGATGTACGTACGCTGAGGCTGAATGTTTCAGGGCAAGATTTACTGTGTCTGACACTGTCCCATGCAGTTCCAGAATGGCACATTTTCCAAAGTACAGTATGTCCTTGATGGGATCTGCCATTTGGGTTAGGCACATGCCATGAACCTCTGAAATCCCACATTCTCTACAAAAGAGAATGGCCATAGATCTAGAGCAAGCATGTATGCAGCTGCTGCATTTAGTTGCATGTAACGTGATTGGGAGGGAACTTGGAGTGCTGTTCAAACATACTATGCAGCATAGGCTGGACTGTTCTTGCAGTTGGTGTGCCAAACAGCTGGACTCATCATCATGGCATCATTGGTGGGGAGGTCTTTGCCTCCTGGGGATTCCTAATCATATGTGCCACTGTATGACTGACACCAGTGTCTTTGTGGATTTCCTGCATTGGCATGAGCTGTGCTTTTCTGACTCAGGGTGGTAGTAAAGCTGCTCTGCCCACTACTTGGCAGGCCAGAAGAATTCTCCTCACTCTCCCCTCTATCCACCTGGTCTATTGCCAGTCACTTCTGTCTGCCTTGCCTGATGATGATGATGATGATGGACAGGGACCACCTGCACTGGTTTACTTCTGGTGTTGACACCAGCGTACTGGATGCCTGGTCTTCAAGCATGTGTAATGCCCCAGTGTGCCTAGGTGGCTGCCCTTCTTACCCCCACTGACTGGTGCATGACACAGTTGACAAATAGCAATTGTATCATCAGCTGGGTCAAGTATATAGAAATCCCACATTATGGATTTCATCTCCCTTGTTTTAACATGATGCCAGAACTGGGGCAGCTGAACAGAATGGGTAGAAACTGATGTTTCTGGGGATGCTGAATGGGTAGGAATTGGTATTTTTTGGGATGACTGCAGAAAATTCAGAATAATGTGGGAGGGGATTTTAGTTGTTGGATCACTAGTGCCCACAACATCCCCTGCACCATCTGCATCACCGCCCTTATGCTTTTTCAAATCAGGCTCACATAGGGGATCAGACACATAAGCAACAGCAGCAGCATAGCTACTGCTGTCCTCCTCCTCCACAGGTTTCTGCTCCTCAACCTCACCACCTGCTGGCTCTCTGACCCTCACCTCATGATCATGAGAAGTATGACCCACTTTTTGTAAATCTCCCTCCTTGACCAA
This sequence comes from Neoceratodus forsteri, assembly GCA_016271365.2. Classification (NCBI taxonomy): domain Eukaryota; kingdom Metazoa; phylum Chordata; order Ceratodontiformes; family Ceratodontidae; genus Neoceratodus; species Neoceratodus forsteri. The sequence continues at coordinate 973,119,857 of CM028132.1, read as the reverse complement.
TGGCTCAACACTATAAGGCTTACACTCAGCACCACCACCAACACCACCAATTCCCACATGGACACCAATATCTGGCTCCTTGACCAGTGTTTCTTGTTTGCTGTCATTAATAATTCCTTTGTCATGTGTCACATTCTCCAACGTCATGGCTGCCACAGATGTGGCAGAGAAAAATCTGGATACACTAATGCCTCCAGTACAAACTACTCCTGTGCTAGTACCAGTCCTGGACTCCATAGAATGCTCTGCCACCACACCCACTGACATTGGTTTTGTAACTACAGCACCACTCTTTGGCCCCACAGATTTGGAACTCTTCTTTGCTATCACCCCGGCACTTATCCCTTTAGTTAACCTTCTCTTCCAGGTCATTCTTCTCTGCTATGTAACTTGATTCTTTTAATACAGCACAAGGATTTCAAAAAACAGTGGTACCATACCAGCAGTGACAGAACTCCTATTTTTAATACACATCATGGGAATTTCAAACAACAGAGGTACCATGCTAACAGTCACAGAACCCTTATTTATAATACACAGCACAGGGATTTCAAACAACAGGGGTACCATACTGACAGGGACAGAACCCTTATTTATAATACACAGCACAGGAATTTCAAATGACAGGGGCACTGTGCTGACAGGGACAGAACCCTTATTTATAATACACAGCACAGGGATTTCAAACAACAGGGTTACCTTGCCAACAGTTACAGAACCCTTATTTATAATCAGGGCCCCTACTTTTCTGTGGCACAGTGGGACCAAGTTCTGCGTCAAGACTACCATTTGCCGCAGAACTTCTGCAGCGGTGGTTTGTAATTTCTGCAGAAGTTCTTCGGCACTAACAAACTACCACATCACAGTGTCAGCTTTTCATCCTGACTTCACTTTCATGGCAGTGGTTATAACAATCAGGATGGTGGAAAGCACAGTAACACCAGTTCAAAAAATAACAGACTTATAAAAATAATTTTATGCCTAAAAAGGCAAAACAAATGTCTCTTCCTTAAGGTCCTAGCCTGTTGCATAAATGACATATGCAGAGGGGAGCTTATGTGATAAATAAGGTATTTCTATATGCATGCTATCTGTCCCACTAATGAGGTTTCCACTGTCTATCACTTATATATTTGTACGTGCTTTCTACACCACTCATGAGGTTCCCACTGTGTATTACTTATATATTTATATGCAGTCTGTAACATACATACAAATATATGTGTGTGTATGTGTGTGTGGTGAGAGACAGAGATACTGTATGTGTACATGTGTGTGTGTGTATATATATATATATATATATATATATATATATATATATATATATTTAATTTCCATGAACTTGCATCCTCAATCATACAGGTCCCATTGGAAGTGGAATAGAGGAGTTATTGCAAAACTCATTTTTCATGTCAACCTGCTTTCCCTGACACACTGCGTAACACCATCAGGCCATGACATGCATGTGAACCGATTGTGAGATAGAGCTCTCCAGCCCATCACAATGTGTCCACCGTGTGACAGAACACTGCACCATAGCTTCTTAGGCTCTGAGCAGTGATTTGTGCCACCAATCCTTGTGCTGCCCAGACAGCTCACAGAGCTAATCTCTGAACCTGACTTGCCGGCACGGAAACACAGCATGCTACCCTCTGGCCCAACAGCTGTCCCTGCACACAACATTTCTCCATAACTTTTAGGTGATTCTATCAACCAATGACAATATGTAATCAATAACCCTGGCAAAACTGCGTACAGTGCAATTAATTTTTTAACAGGTCTATTCTTTCAACAGGTCTGCACATTCTTATATTCCACTTTTCTGGGCATAATTACTTTATTTTTCTTAGAAATGAGAGTTAAATTCATTTTACCAGTTATTCATTTCAGATGGCATCTCTATACCTTAAAGGCACAAATAGGTTTGTCCAAAGTGAGGTATGGACTTAACAGGGCTGTGCTATTGACAAGGTTTTGTTTAAGTTGGCCCTAGTGCAATAATGTAAGACTGAAAACAGTTTTAGGCTATAGTGCAGGTTGAGCAAATATCACCATGCATGATGTGCTGTGTCACCATCTCTGGCAGTGGGAGCTGTGGTAGATAAGTGACTGTTCATTTCTGTTGCAGAATGCAGCCGTTTCATTAGCTAATGTATGATATAGCAATGATAGCATCACATTCTGCGCATATAGGGGGGGTTTTGGATATAAAAAGAGGGGAAGGGAACCAGATTCTATGGATAAACAGAAATATTAATAAAAAATCACCAAAAGAGTGAATTCTGCGGCACCGCAGAAGTTCTGCAGTAGATTGCAAGTTCTGCGCAAAATTCTGCGGCCACAGAATTCTAGGGGCCTTGTTTATAATACAGAAGTGGTACCATGCCAACAATGATGGAACCCTTATTTATAATACACAGTACAGGGATCTGAATAACAGGGGTAACATGCCAACAGTGACAGAACCCTTTATTATAATTCACAATACTGGGATTTCAAAAAACAGGGGTACCGTTCCAATAGTGACAGAACCCTTACATTATAATTCATGGCACAGGGTTTGGAACAACAGGTGTACTGTGCCACTGCCAAAAGTGGCAGAACCCTTTTTGTTTTCCTAAACTGAATAGGGCAGATTACAATGGAAGGGATCCCAGCTGATGAGCTTTCTGCCCTACCTTGCTACTATCCTCCCCCACACAAACCACTAGTTCAGTCTCAAAACTGAAACTAGTATCGCAAAGTACAGAATCTCAGATTATCTTAACTAAAACACAGAAATCTGGAATCACAAGGCACTCCTCTCCAGTTGTGGAGCACTTTGGACTCCCAAAAGCAAGTTTTTGAAATTATTTTTAATGGTTTTCTTGCTCTGGAAAAGCATACAGTTTTCACTTTGTTCTCTCTCAGAACACTACACTGAGAGATAACCTACTCAGCTTCATATAGGCTGTTCAGCATCATGTGAGTTCCTTTGTGCAATCAGTGACCTCCAATCCCATACTACAGTGCAAACATCGGCTTGGAGAAAAACTTTGCTGGCAAAGTTATGGCTTCGTGAATTCGTGGAGCTTAGTTTTGGTGCCTAACTCCGCTGGTGAGGTTTAATTTTGCTTTTCCGGCAAAATCACCAAGAAAGTCAAAGTTTTGACTTCACAGGGTGGAAAACTTCATGGAATGATGCGAATCCGTGAATTATTCTGCAAAGCAATGTTTTCGCACTTCACACAGCTCTAATCCTTGGTCCAGTCCTTTTCATTATGTTCATCAGTGACATAGAAGAAGGAATTCAGGGAAAGATACATCTCTTTGCAGATGACACTAAGCTGTGTGGCAGGGTAGATAGTGAGGAGGAGTTTGAGGAGGAGATGCAGAGAGACATACCAATGCTAGAGAGGTGGTCAAAGGTTTGGCAGTTGAAATTCAATACTAAAATAGTGCAAGATGATGCACATAGATAATAAGAACCTGAGGATGGAGTACTGGATGGGGGGGGCATGACCTCTGAGGAGAGAAACCTAGGAGTCATCATCAGTGATTCCCTGAAACAATCAAAACAGGGTAGCAATCCCTACAGTAAGGCAAACAGGACACTGGAGTGTATAATACATATATATTATTACATCTTTATAGATTAATGGTGAGGCCCCACTTGGAATATTGTGCCCAGTTCTGGAGTTCTCACCTAAGAAAGATAAGGACAGGCTGGAGAGTGTGCAACGTAGGGTGACCAAAATGATTTGGGTCCAGCAGGGCAGATCTAACAAAGATTGGTTCAAGGCACTGAATATGTACTCGCTGCAGGCCAGACAAGAGATGGGAGATAAGATAGAGATCTTCAGGTTCCTGAAAGGAGTGAATAAGGTAAACTATGGGGAATTATGTAGCATAAATAGGTGATCAAGAACACGGGGACACAAGAAGAAACTGAAGGGAAGATGTTCAAGAGGGAAGTGAGAAAGTTTTATTTTACAGAAAGAGGGTGTCAGCAGATGTGGTGGATGCCAAAACCACTAATGGTTTCAAACTGATTGGGACAGATTGAAGTTCTTAATGGTTGTTCAGGGTAGTTGTGGTAGGGTGACGAGAATGTGAGTGGATAGTGTGAGTCAGAACCCTATATGGCAAATTGGTTCTGGGTTTGTTAGGGAATATGGGCAAACTGGATCTTTTTTTGCCACCATTGTCTATGTTTATATGATTCTAATGTGTATTCCCAAAACAACATTTATTGCACTTGATAAAATTATAACAAAATTTAACTGGAAAGGTGGCAGGCCCAGGTTAAAAGAAAAAAAGAAGAAAAAGTGAACCGCATTCCGTAGTAAATTGGTTACTGATGTTTGCAAGTTGTCATTGAGTCACTGTGCTACCACCATTAAAATAATCTTTTAGTAAGGACCATTCACCATGGGTATATTTTGAAACCCAACAGGCTCCATAAAGGAATCAGTTTTTTATTAGTAGTATTATTATTATTTCAGAACCTTAGTAGTAAATCTATGTTGGGTAAAGAAAACATTTTCATGAAGAATACTTTATTAATATGGAACAAGGTCTGTTTTTCAAACACATGCTATTAAGAAATGTTTATAATTTACTATCTGTAATATTAATGACCTATATATAGGTTATGAGAATAGATCCCTTCAACAAGTGGAAGAACAATTCAAAATAACTAGAGTACTGTTCTTTAGTTATTTACAAATCAGAAGAGTCCTCATGAAACTGATACATAGAAACATAGACAATGACAACAGAAAAATACCAAAGGTCCATGGAGTCTGCCTATTTAGCCCTGGGGTCTACTGTTCCTCCAGAGTCCTAGCCCCCTACCCCACCTCCCCATTTTTCTCCCTGATTCTGATTCCCTCTGCAAACACTATACCCTTCTTTCTGTCCCAGCCATGCTTAAAACCTCTAATGGTGTTTGTACCCACTACCTCGGCTGGCAGCCTGTTCCACAGCTTCAGTACCCTTTCTGTAAAATAATATTTCCTCACATCCCTCCTGAACCTCCTCCTGTTAGCTTCCACTCATGACCACATGACTATGAGCTGGTATGTAAGTTAGATATTTTCCTGCAGTCACTCTGTTAATTCCTTTTAGGAATTTGAAGGTTTCTATTTTATCTCCAGCAAGTATATGTTCAGTGTCTTCAGGCACTCCTCATAGGACATGCCCTGCTGGCCTTGAATCATTTTTGTTGCTCCGCACTGCACTTTCTCAAGCATATATCTATCCTTCCTGAGGTGAGGACCCAAGAACTGGGTGCAGTACTCCAGGTGTGGCCTTAACAAGGATTGATACAGGAGAAGTATTACCTCCCTTTTTCTGTTATTAATACCCCTCCCAATACATCCAAGCATCCTATTTGCCTTGCTATAAACCTTGCTTCATTGACTGGATTGCTTTAGGGAGTTTCTGATAACTCCATGGTCTCATTCCTCAGCCGTGATACTGAGTCGTACCCCTCCCATCTAGTACTTCGTTATGGGGTTCTAGTTCATGGGGTGTATTATCTTTCATTTTTTAGCTCTGTATTTCAGCTACCAAAACCTTGACCACTCCTACAACCTTTTCAAGTCTCTCTGCATTTCCTTTATTCCCTCATCACTATCCATCCTCCCACAGAGCTTAGTGTTATCTGTGAAGAAACACAGCCTGCCCCAGATCCTCTCTCCAATGTCTCTAATGAACATGTTGAAGAAGACCAGACCCAGTATAGATCCCTGTGGAACCCCACTCATGGCCTCCCTCTCTTCTGATTTAGCCAACAAACAAATGTCTAAGAAGTGGGATATGAACCCATGCCTTCATTCAATACCTGAATGCCTATTTCTTAGGTAAGAATTGTCTTCTTGAGTATGGGCCTTAGACCACTCAGCTGTACTGCCATTGAAGAATTATTGTGTAAAAGCTTACAAGTAATTTCAGTTTAGTTTAGTTGCCCCCAGATACAGTAGGCCTTCCCCCTTTCAATTCATTTTGAAGATATGCAAGTTCCTTATGGGAAATTCAAAGACAGAAACACTGAATCTTAAGAATAAATGGGACAAAGATCTGCAATTATTTTTTTCAACTAAAAAATGGAAATCAATATGCAATTCCTAGAATTTGGCAATCAACAATAGACTAAACTAAATTCAATTCTATATGCTTCATAGAATTTATTATACCTCTAATTTACTTGATAAAGACAACCTTTCCATCTCACCATACTGTCACAGGTACCATGATGGTATTGCCACGTACTGTCACAGGTACCATGATGGTATTGCCACACTGACACGTTATAGACCTATGTCCTAACACTGAGGAAGTTTGAGGGAAAAAATCAGCTCAAATAATACAATACTAAATATTTAACTGGAAAAAGAAAATGAGTTGAGTCTTATTTGAACTTTGTTGTACCAATTCCTTCCTGAAGGACATAGTTTAAGATTACTTTGTATGACACTATTAAATGCAAGACACTATACTTATTTTAGTTTTTAATTTAGTTTTTGTTGATGGAGAAAGGAAGGTGAGACAATTCTGCCTATTTTCAGCCTCACCCCAGTGGAGGGGGAGATACAGATGGTAACCAACTAAAATACAACCAGACTAAGCTGCCGGTGGTATTTTTAGTATTTGGGGGAAATTTGGCCAGGACACCAGGGAAATTCCTGTACTCTTTTCGAGAAGTGCCATGGTATCTTTAATGTCTACTTGAACAAGCACCAGAACAGGCAGACAGGACTTCAGCTTAACGTCTCATCTGAAAGATGGCACCTCAGCAGTGCAGCATCCCCCTCATGATGCGATACAGTGTCAGTACTGGGATTTTACCCCAAGTGCCTGGTGTGGGGCTTGAACCCACAACATTCCATTCTTCCAGCCTCAGAGGTGAGTTTGCAACCTGCTGAGCCACTGACATTGACCTAACACTGGTATGCAAATAATATATTCCACCCACATGGGACCTATGAAGGAATTTGTTTTTAGAATAGAAATGCAAGTGGAGAAAAAACATTTATTATACCAGTAAACACTTAGAGAAATACAAGGAGATCTGCTCCCCCTTTGGAATTCAGTAGATCAGGGGTAGAGTGATTTATTTTCCATCTTTGACATTCACTGATTCCATTTGTTTATAACCTACTGAATCTACTGGGTTTAGTATCTAGTAAACACTGTATTTATAAGATTTGTTTCAATAGCACACCATTTGAATACGTATTGGAAATGTAATTATTTTTATGGCTGCAGTGGGCAGAGACCTGCAGACATCTTGCTTCAAAAAGGGACTCAGCATTACTTTAAAGCATTCTTTCCCACCAAAGAACTTGTTGGACTTGCAGCACAGTCTCCCACACCAGATAACAAAGTCCCTTCCCCCCAGAAAACAAGAAAAAACAAAGTGTATTTTTTTTTTGCAGTTGCAACATCTCTCCTACTGTACTTTGCCAGAGTCACATATCAGTCATTAGTCCAGAATTCCTTTACATAACATCCCAGTTCTGTCTGTAGGCAGTAAGGGTTAACAGTGCTGTGTTCAGTCAATCACTGCCATATTGATTCCTCCAAGGTTTAAAAATTTTCACACACACACACACACACACACTCACACCACTGTGTTTTAGCCTTGCTTTGCTACTATGGACTGACATAATCCAGCATTCCTTTACATTGCAGTTCTGTCTGCCTGATCTCCTAGTGGTATTATAAAGAAATTCGATTTTTGTCATGTGATTGATGTACACATTCCAACCTCTTTTTCCTTTTTCTATATGTATTTTTTGACCTTGCATCATAACCGCAGTCTATATATTTATTCAGGGATTGGACTGCCCACTCATGTCACTAATCTTATTTCTTTACCAGACTGCAGTTTAATTATATCACAAATCAAGAGCACATAACCAATTGCAATGGACTAGATAAGTTGGGCAGCGAATATAATAAATCATGTTTTACTGTTTATTTTTACATTTTTCACACTCTCTCTCTCTCTCTCTCTCTGATCTCTACCACTACATCTTATAGTACTCTGTGTTAATTTGAGCTGCATAATTCACAGCCTCACAGTCTCCTCACACTGGGAGGTTACAGAGGTCAGAGGGGGACTGATATGTTCATGTGTTTTTGAAAGAAAAAAAATCACTTAATAGAATTTCCATCATTGCAATTGAAGCAACCACAAAATGGGCAAAATGGGCAAACTGGAAGGGCCACATGGTTCTTATTTGCCATCAGCTTATATGTTTCTATGTTTCTAATTATACCATACAGTTTATATCTGTACTGATATTAATCACAAATGAGATATTTACAAAAGTATCGCAAGAAGAAACTACAGTATATTGCACATTTCCTTTCTGTGCCATGCATTTGCATGTGCCCCATGACAAAATGTTCTATAATTGTTTAAAAAACTGTTTTCTAAATCCATTTCAGTGAACACTAAGGGTCAAGGTGACAGCATTGGCAACCATAAATGTATAAGGAGTGCAAAAGATTTCCTTTAAAAACTGTACTAACAGGGTCACTGTCCACACTTGTTAGTACCTTCTTTTTTTAAATATTTTTACAAAATCGCAAAATATATTAAAGCAGCAGTGTAACAAACTGATGAAAATTTTGACCTATACTTTTTTATACTATTTTAGATTGCCACTTACCTCCTGACTTGTATGATACCCTTCTTTTCACAATTTGAGTCTGCTTTAGTACTTTTTCTCATGTCTGAAATAATAAAAAGAGCACCCCTTTTAATATGGCTTGGACCAAGTTTTTATCAGTATTTGCAGTTGTTTTTGAACAACTATTGTTCTGTAAGGTCAGTGAGCACTGCCTGCTGCATAGTAGTTAATTTTAGTCACAACAGAAGTGATATATAAATAACAGATGGTCAAAAACAGCTGAAAAAACTGATGAAGGCCTGGTTCACACTGTATTAAAAGGAGCACTCCTTTTATTATTTCAGACATGGAAAAAAAGTACTAAAGCAGACTCAAATTGTGGAAAGAAGGGTATCACAAAAGTCATTAGGTAAGTGGCAATCTAAAATAGTATAAAAAAGTATAGGTCAAAATTTTCACTAGATTCTTGCACTGCTGCTTTAATAATTTGACTCCATGTCCTTGTTGCATTATCCCCCCCCCCCCTTTTTTATTGGGTTCTGTGGACCCTGTTAATGCAGTTCTTAAAGGAGAACTTTTGCACTCTTATTAGTTTATGGTATCCAGTGCAGTCACATTGCTGTTTAGTGAAGTTCACTGAAATTGATTTAGAAAATATTTTTTTAAGTATTACAGAACATTCTGTCATGGGGAAAGAGTACATGCATTGCACAGAATGGAAATGTGTGATAATAGTTGTTTCTTTTGCTACTTTTGCAAACATCTCATTTAGTGGTTAATATTGGTACAGATATAAAGTGTATTGCTTAACTGGGGTTGTTTAAATTCCAGGATGATAATTCTATCAAGTGAGAAGTTTTTTTTATAAAGCACATGAGCATGCCAGTCCCCCTCTGATCTCTGTGACCTCCCACTATGAAGTTAGAGCATTGAAACATCCATTACTTTTTTCTCACTTTGTGTCTGACAAAACATTTTTTACTGAGCAAACTCAGATGCAAATCACTCACGCCACCTTTAAACTGCAGCCAGAATATGTGTTCATTTTGATACTATCTTTCTTACATATTTTTCACAACCATCAATAATATCACTTTGCAGCCATATTGGCTTTGGCTGGGGTTTGTTTGTACAATTGTGACTAGGGATGGGCAGGTCAGCTGTGACCTGGTTCCAGTTCTGATTCTGATTTATTTCTGAAAGATTCTGATTTGCTCTGATGAATTATAGACCTAGTTTCAGTCTATTTCAATATGAGAAATGCATCAGTATTATTCTTCATCAGTATTATTCTTTTAGGTCCGTTTGTTTAAAATAATAAAAATAACATGTAACTTTGAAAAAAAATTGTGTCTTTATTTTTGTATCATTTCAATGTAGGAAACAATGAGTTGGATTCACAAAACTCTTTAAAATCCTGCAGCTGCTAGAAAAACTCAGTTGAAGTGGGTTGCTACTTGTGGAAATGTAGTTTCTCCTGCAAATACAATATTCTCAAAAATGGAGCCTGTTTATGATTGGCTCCACAATTTACAGCAGCTTGTGGGTAGTGTTGCCTTGAAAATCCCCACACCTGTAGAAATATATTATGACCTGTGGGACCAGCTGTAACATCTTCCACAGCTGCTGCAGATGTTGAATTGCAATCTCTGCAGCTGCGGAGATTTTGGTCAGCAACTGGAGTGGCGGTGTGGGACTTAGTCCCCAAAATGTTTGTGAATCCATGTTTTCCATCTTTGAAATTCACTGATTCCATTTGTTTCGAACATAATGAATTTGCTGGGTTTTATATCTAGTGAACCTTGTACTTATAAGATTTATTTCTATAACGCACCATTTGAATATGTATTGGAAGTATAATTATTTTTTGTATAGTTGTGACTAGGGATGGGCAGGTCGACTGTGGCCCGGTTCTACTTCTGATTCTGATTTCTTTTCAAAGGGTTCTGATTTACTGTGATGAATTGTAGACCTAGTTTTAGTCTATTTGAGTATGGGAAATGTTGCAGTATTATTCTATTAGATCCCTCTGATAAAAGTAAATGTAACTTTTTTAAAACAAAAATGTTGTGTCTGTATTTTCATGTCATTTCAACATAGGAAACTGTGGGCTGGATTCACAAAACTCTTGAGATTCCTGCAGCTTCTGGAAAAAGTCAGTGCAAGTTCACCAGAAGACATATGAAGAGAGACTTAAGGAAAGGAGGGAGAGGGGGGACATGACAGAAACTTTCAAGTACCTCAAGGGAATCAACAAAGTCCAAGAGGGTAGCATCTTTCAAAAAAAGAGGTGTGTAAGAACAAGGTGGCACAATTTGAAGATAATGGGGGGCGGCTCAGAGGTAATTTAAGGAAGTATTTTTTCACAGAGAGGGTTGTGGATGCGTGGAATGGCCTTCCAGAGGAGGTTGTGGAGTCAAAAACAGTGGTGGAATTCAAGCATGCATGGGACAGTCATAAGGCAATTCTAGGTGGTGGGGGTAGGAAGAAGTAGGCTGCTGGTTAACTAGGATCTGCAGCTTATCCATTAGGTAGGGAAATGAGCAGACTGGGTGGGCCAAGCAGTCCTTATTTGCCGTCAAATTCTATGTTTCTATGTAAGTGGGTTGCCACTTTAGGAACTGCAGTTTCTCCCACAGATAGGGTATTCTTAAAAGTGGAGGCGGTTCATAACTCGCTGCACGATTTACAGCAGCTTGTGGCAGATGTTGCAGTGGAAATCCCCGCAGCTGCGGAAACCTTGTATGGCTGGTGGGACCAGCTGTAAACATCTTCCACAGCTGCTGCAGATGTTGAATTGCAATCTCTGAAGCTGCAGAGATTTTGGTCAGCAACTGGAGTTGTGGTGTGGGACTTAGTCCCAGAACTGTTTGTGAATTCAGTCCAGTGTATGCAGTTCATGCGGGGTTTTGCAGTGAAAGGAGGCAGTGTGTCAAACGCTAGTCAGAAAGAGAGAGAGAGAGAGAGACCAACCATTTCAATAGCAGAAAGACAACAGCAGAGTGCAAACAGTCACTGAATCTGGCACTCTTTTGGGTTGGAGACAGACAGCATGAGCAGAATATGTGATGGGGCTACAATAAGAAACAAAGGCACCACTCTTAACTGGCTATTACTGCAAAAATGAAGCCCACCTGAGGTGTGACGTTATCCCAGCATGACACACACCCTGTTCGGCATTATTGCTTAATTAAAGCAGCAGTGCAACAAAAATGGGCTAAAATGTGACTTTGCCTTTTTTCTTCCTAATTGATGCCAGATGTCTTCCAGTTTATTTTGGTGGTGAAATTTTCAGTTTTTATTATCATTTAAGAATGTTATGAAAGTTTTTAAATATTTTTTTCTCAAGAAAAAAAGATGACTGCCTCATTTTTGCACATAAGTACTACTGAGGACCCGAGAAGGGTACAAATCCAGACAAAAATGCAGCTTTACAGTACACAGCACAGGAAGCATCCAGAAAACCCAAATCAGCAGTTCTGCCAATATTTTTCATAACCATCACAGAACATTGTCTTTTTTGAAATAGCTTCTTTTATTGCGCTGCTGCTTTAAGCTGAAAACAAGGTGTTGGGTCTTATTGGAACTTCACTGTACCAAATTATTCCTGAAGGACATAGTTTAAGATTACTTTGTATGGCACTATTAAATGCAGGGTAGTATATAGCATGGGTGGGTAAAGAATATATTCCACCCAAATGGAACCTATGAAGGATTTATTTTTGTTGTTAAATATTTTTATTTATTTATTTATTTATTTATTTATTTTGGTTAATCAACATTACAGAAGAATAGAGGAAAGTAATTTGTTTTTTGAATGTAAATGTGACTGGAGAAAAACATTTACTGTACTAGAAAACACTTGGAGAAATATTAGAAGAATTGGCTCCCCCTCTAGAATTCAATAGATCAGGGGACTGAGCGATTTGTTATCCATCTTTGAAACTCACTGATTCCATTTGTTTAGAACATAGTGAATTCGCTGGGTTTTATATCTAGTGAACCCTGTACTTACAAGATTTATTTCTATAGCACACCATTTGAATATGTATTGGAAGTGTAATTATTTTTTGTATAGTTGTGGCTAGGCATGGGGGGGTCAACAGTGACCTGGTTCTAAATCTTTTTGTTTCAGATTTTTTCTCCCCTGAGCCCCCAGTCAGCCCTAATGTCCTCGCATCCTCATCTCTGGTTGCCATCTGACCTACACCGGTCTCCCACTGAGGGTCATCACCCATTACCACATGGCTTGCCCCCCATGGCGGAGTGGCAGGGGGTGACCAACTCCCCCACTAAGTCCAGATCCGTACTGGTGATCCTCTCCTGTAGCCGGTGCAGGTACTCTCAGATGGCCATAAAGCTGCTATGACCAGTGCACCCCTTTTCCTTGTTCTGCTTTCAGAGGCAGAGCATGCAGTGCTAGTAGGGGGCATGCTGCACACACGTCTGCATGCAGCACACCAGCCGGCTACCCTGTCTCCGATCCTGATCTTACAGGACCAGGCGTGTCAGCACCAAGCCTCCGCTAGGTGTCAGGCTATGCTGGCCTCTGTGCCCCATCCCTCCCCAGGACAGGAAAGCTGTCCAGTGGATGCTCAATCATCTCCCACCCCTGTCGACCCCTGCAACCTGAGCTCACTCCTGAACCCAGGTCGCCAGCAAAGTGCAAGGTGTAGTGTCAAGCGATTCAACCCTCAGTGCCACCGGGCAGGCTTTGACCAGGTTCTAATTCTGATTCTGGTTTCTTTTCAAAGGGTTCTGATTTACTCTGATGAATTGTAGACCTAGTTTTAGTCTATCTGAGTATGGGAAATGCTTCAGTATTATTCTATAAGATGTTAAAAAAAAAACAACTTTTTTAAAACAAAAAATTTGTGTCTATATTTTCGTGTCATTTCAACATAGGAAACAGTGGGCTGGATTCACAAAACTTTTGAGATTCCTGCAGCTGCAGGGAAAAAAAGTCAGTACAATGGCTTTCCACTTTAGGAATTGCAGTTTCTCCCACAGACAGGGTACTCTCAAAAGTGGAGGCGGTCATGACTGGCTCCACGATTTTCTGCAGATTGTGGGTGATGTTGCCATGGAATTCACTGCAGCTGTGGAAAAATGTTATGGCTGGTGGGACCAGCCGTAACATCTTCCACATCTGATGTGGATGTAAATAGCAATCTCTGCAGCTGCAAACATTTTGGTCAGAAATTAGAATTGCGATGTGTAACTAAGTCCCAAAAATGTTTGTGATCCATCCCAGTGCATACAGATCATTTGGCACATTGCAGTGGAAGGAGGCAATGTGTCAAACATTAGAAAGAGAGTGAGACCAACTAATTCAACAGCAGAAAGACAACAACAGAATGTTGACTTTCACTGAGTCTGGCATGCTTTTTGATGGGAGACAGGCAGCATGAGCAGGATATGTGATGGGGCTGCAGCCATCCCTCCCACCCCTTTGACTTGAAATGTTATTTTTTTTTATTTAATTACTTTGCTTACCTACTTAGTGTTATATCAAGCATCATGGGTCCCAAACCATCCCACATACTCCTACCTGATTGGCCAATTATTTTTTACCACTTGTGTTTTGTAACTTACATTTTATCCTTTTGACCTTGCCCCCCCCAACTGGCACTGCAGTTTTTGTATATATCCTACTATCTTCTACAACTAGAAACTGCAGTCAAATATGGTATTTTTTTTAATAGAGCTGTCTGGCCCCAACTGCCACCTCCTTCTGCCATGAGGCCCACCTGCCAGTCACCAGCCTCACCGTCACTCCTCCCATTCTCAAGCTGACAGGGATTCACATGGTGTGGGACCCAAGGATCGCAGGGGCTGGCACTCCTGCAGGCTATGTACAGACAACTGTGGTATAATAAAATTACTTTTTTTTAGAGAGCTGTTTGGCCCTGACCACTACCTACTCCTGCCATGCAGCCCACCTGCCAGTCCTGATAACCAACACCACTTCCCCCATCATCGAGCTGGCAAGGATCCACATGTGTGGGACCCAAAGACCACGGGGGCCAGCACCAAGGCTGTGCGCAGTCAAGTATGGTATAAAAAATACTTTTTTTATAGAGCTATTTGGACCAGACCAACACCTACGCCTGCCATGAAGCACACTTGCCAGTCCCCAGCCCTGTTGCTGCTCCTTCATCATCAATCCAGTGGCGATCCACATCGTGAGGGACCCAAGGTCAATGGGGGCTGGCACTCACAGCAGTCATGTACATAGGGTTTTTTTCTTTGTGTTCCCTGCCTTGGTGCCACCCTCCACCACAAATGTCCAGCAATTCACTTCCTGTTAGTATTTAAGTTGCTGAATAAACAGATTAAACTCCATCTGGGTTCCCAAATTGAATGTGAAAAACACATACAGCAATACATTTGCTATACACTGTGACCTCACAAGAAGGAATTTTTTTGTAACTTTTTTCTATTATGGTTGCAGATCTTTGTCCTAAGAATTCAAAGAAGTAAATCATTAAATTAAATAACATCACCATCATCTTCAAACACCACCAAGGAAGCACTCATATTATAAGACACCTATTGCAGCTGTTCTTTATAATCATTGCTTTTATGTCTCTGCCACTGTTCACTGAACTAATAAGAGAATGTGTTGAGACTGACTCTTAGGAAGGTAAGGCGATGTACATTTTCAGGAGTAAGCCTTGTGCAGCTATCAGGCACAACATTTCTAAATATATGCTCACAGTAAACACTAGTGTGAGGACAACTAATAGGCCTTTTAGCAAAGGCAAATAGTGCAGCCAGATCTTATCTTTTTACAACCAGTACTCAAAAGGGTCATCAAAAATATTAATGTGTGGTTCTTGTACATAGGCATCCACAATATCAGACAAAGACAAAGAATGCAGCTCCATGACATACACATCTGAATTTTTAGTTTCCATGAGTTTTGAACAAAACGTGTGGTAGTCCTCTCTGTGCTTTTCAGAATAGCATGCCTCTTTCAAGGGCCGTCAAAGAGGACTTTGTGCAGGACTACCCAATGTTGATGAACGAGTACATGGTGGCACTAAGTGGAAATTATTGCTGTCATCACCACTGACTGTTGGATGATCAGATACAGCATCCACATGATGTGATTCACTTGTACTGTCAACTACAGTTATTTGCTTTTACTGTGCAATTGCTGAAATCAGTATGTTTTTCTATTCCAGATAAGAGTCACCAAGATCTGAAGAAGGCAACTGTTGCACCTTGAACCCATTGCCCAGCATTACAGTAGGTATGGAAGATGGGCAGTTTAAGTGATCAAAGCAGTCCTCATCTGCCATTCATTTCAATGTTTCTATGTTTTTACATTTCAAGAAGATTCAAAAGAAGTCCATGTTTGACTGTCATGATATTGTTACATCTTCTGCAGTTTTTGGAATTGTTGTATCAGTCAGTCTGTAACAATACATCAGATTTGTCTCTTTTGTTCAAAATCTCTATGCAGCCTCCTGAGTTCCTTGTTCAATAAATTTATGATGGGAATAAAGTGTCTTAGAGTAGCATTCTCTTTTCTAATCTGTCGAGTTGCTTCCTCAAAGGGAGTCAAGATCAATATAAGATGCTTCATGAGGCCCCACTAAAATGAATTCAGAACAACACCATCTGCTACATTGTGCTCCATGGTATATTCATGGACTGCCTTCTTTTGTGCAAGAAGTCTCTCACACATGTAAAACATTGAGTTCCATCTTGTTGGAACATCTTGTTTTAATTGCTGCATTGGCAAGCCATTTTTTTCTGGAGGTCAGCCAAGATACCAAGTGATTTTACGGAGTGACTAAACTGGCCATAGATTTTATTTGCAGCTCCCACTAGTGTTATTGTACTGTTGACACTGGAGAGGAAAGATTGCACTAACAGATTTAACGAGTGTGCAAAGCACAGAATTAGAGTAAAACCACTATGTTTCAATTCGCTAACAATATTGGTGCCATTGCCTAAAATCATAAATCCAGTATTGAGTCCCAGTGGCTTTAACTACGCAGAAATTTTGACACTCAACTCTTCCAAAATATTGACAGTGGTGTGATGCTTACCAAACATGCTAACGCAAAGAGCTACCATTCTTTGTCTTTCTTCCTGTACAGTGCTGCTTGTGGTGGTTTTTGTAGATGATTGTGACACCCAATGTGCTGTGATACATATATAATCAGTGGTTTGAGAACTCCTCCACATGTTTGTGGTCAGGTGCACAGCACCACATTCAGTCCCTTTAAGAGTCAATTTTGTTTTACACTGCATACATTCGTACATTTTGAGAACAGTGACAGTTGCACAATATTTATTTATTTATTTAGTTATTTATTCTCATATTACAAGTACCTTTGAGCACAGGACAGCTCTTTTACAAAGATTCCACATCAAAGAATGGGGAGGGGTAAACACAGACAGACAGAGGATAACATAATAAATTTTACAGATATCAGTGAATCAACATTGTACATAATTGATAGAACATTCTCAGTTACATTAGTAATACAATACTGTTGGCATTAGCTAAGTGGAAGAGGGGATAGAAGTTGAGTGGGGCAGAAATTGGGTGGGATGGGTAGCTGCCAGGTAGCCTTGTTGTGAGAAAAAGTGTGGAAGGAGGAGATGGGTGAAAGTAGAGTGAGTAGAGTAGGGTAGGGTAAAAAAACATGGGCATAAGGAGTAGAAAAAGAAAATGGGGGGGTGAGCAACATAACAGAGATAGTGCCAAGAGGTCAGGTGATGCCCAGGATCTAAACATGGCTCTGAAAATGATTCATTGGTGATTGGGGTACAAAGTGGAGATGTGGGTGAAGGGGGAGATCAAGGCTAAAGGGCCCTGTCAAGTTGCAGTGGGAAAGGCTAGATTCACTAGAAGGCAAAATGCAATAATTAACTGGGGCAATCACAGCTGCTTTTATTCATGATGCGCTGGTGTAGGAGGTGTTTAAACTGGGTCATATAAGTTAGGCTAGTTAGTTCAAGGCCTAGGCCATTTAGCCAGTTAGGCGCTCTGTAGAGGAAAGACCGCTGGCACCGAGTAGTCTGGAACCTGGGTACGAATAGGAGCTAAGTATTAGAGGCCTGAATATGGCAAGCCTTGACGGATCTGGGTAGAAGGCAGGAGATTCCAGTTGGTAGAGCTCCAAGAGCACCTTTTTCACTAGTATGCATGACTGGTACTTGATCCGTCCTTGAAGATTTAGCCAGCCAGATTGTGCATAAAGATCAGCTGTGGGTGAGGCAATCTGAATCTGTGATGAGCCTACAAGCTTTGTCTAGTGTTATGTTTAGCCTTTTTAGGGATGTAGTGGAGTCTGCTCCATAGATTACCAAGCCATAGTCAATGGTGGATAGTATCGAACTGTACAAAGCAAGTACAAGTGCTTCTGAGGTCAGATTCCTTCTATGCCTAAATAACAAGCCTAATTTCACATTCACAGACTTGACAATGTTCTCAATGTGAGGCATGTAGGTGAGATGGCTGTCCAAGGTTACGCCAAGATATTTGAATTGTTGAACTTGTTTGAGGGGGGCTCCAAGGTTGTTTTTTACTGTCAGGACATGCGACCTATGCTTGTGGTGGGGGGAAGAGAACAACAGGAGCTTAGTTTTTTTTGTAGTTTAGGACAAGTTTGTGCAATTTGAACAATTTTTTGACTTCAAGGAAACCAAGTTGGAGGTTGTCCTCAAGTGCAGTGGGATCAGAGTTGCTTGTATAGATAACAGCATCATCAGCGTATAGGAGCATTCTTAGTTGACAGGCATGTGGTAAGTTGTTTAGGAAGATACTAAACAGTACAGGACCAAGAATAGACCCTAGTGGAACACCAGATCAGATGTTTTGTGGCTCAGAGACAACGCTGGATATCTTCACCCATCGTGACCTACCTGCAAAGTAGCTTCCGAACCATTTCAGTGTGTTTGGTGAGATACTGACTATTGTGAGTTGATCGAGGAGTAGATTGTGATTCACGGTGTTGAAATCTTTTATAAGGTTGATAAAAGCAGTGCCAACTAGCTTGTTATTGTCGAAGGACTGAAGGATGAAGCTGGTAAATTCTAACAGGGCAGTGGTAGTGCTGTGCTTTTTTCTGAAGCCATGTTTCTGAGTCCATTGTAAGGTATACCTTTCAAGGCAGTCTACCAATTAGTTGGAAACTATACCTTCGAGAGCTTTCAAAAGTGGGGGGAGGATTGATATCGGCCTATAGTTAGAGTGCTGTGTATGATCACCAGATTTATGCACAGGGTGACCAATTCAGATTTCCATACTTAGGGGAACTGTGATAGAGTGAGAGATAGATTTAGTATCTTGGTTATTGGTAGGAGAACTTCTTCAAGTGTAAGTGCAAGGAGTGTGAGGTCGAGCAAGTCTCCACTATGTCTGGATTTGCCCAGGACTTTCGTTAGAAGCTTTTGGACTTGGGTTGGGAAGCCCATTGAAATAGAAAGGAGGGTGTTTAGGTCTATTAGTTTTCATGAACCCAGCTGATGAGACAGGAGCATCATCAAAGAAGTCTTTTGGGAGGACACCCCGACAGATTGGTGAAGGCTGTGTTGAAAGTGTTTGTGATTTGGAGTGGGCCAGAGATAGGATTGCCATCCTCCATTAGTACTGTTGGAGAGGTCTTGTGTTCTTTGCATGTGATGTTTTTTATGTTAGACCAAAATTTCCTACTGTCACCCCATGTGTTTGACAGCAGCTGTCTGTGGTGCCTACTTTTAACCTGTCAAACTTCCCTAGTACAGGCATTTCTGGCAGCTTTATATGCCTGCAGATCATATTGCTTCATTGATGATTTAGCCAGTTGCTATAGATGGTCCCATTATTTCATACTATTTACTATTTTGGGTGTGATCCAGGAGTTAACCGTACCTCAAACCTTCAGTATCATAGAAGGGGCATGGATATCGCAGGCTGCATTGAAAACCCTGATGAAATGTTCAAGTGTGATGTTGATATTATCAGCCATGTCCTGAAAGGACCAGTCCTGGGAACGGAGTTGATTTTTTAGGAGATCCAGGTGCCTGTGCTTTAGCATGTGGTTGTAGATAGTTTGAGGTGGGGGGGTATTGAATTGATAAGACCAGCTGCAAGTAATGGGTGAATGGTTGCTGATAGAGTCTGGGTGAAGCGTTACATTTGTGATATGATCTGGGTGATTTGAAATAATCCAGTAAATGGTGGTACTAGTCTTGGATTTATAATTTATTCTGGTCGGTGAGTCTATGAATTGCATGAGGTGCAGAGATGCCAATGTGTCCTTTATAACCCCACTTGCACCCGGCAGCCAGTTTATACTGAAGTCTCCCATTAAAATTGATTCAGAGAGATGTTTTTGGGATTGAAGGTAGTCCAATATACTTAGTAAGCCAGGGGACAGGTCCTTAGAGGGTATGTAGATTGAGAGTATAGTGAGGGATTTGTTGTGCTCCCCCAGGAGCACTTTTACCCCTAAAGCCTGGTATGGAGCAAAATATTTTAAAAGGCCTGTAAATATATCATTCTCCACCACTGAAAATGGTTGCAGATCCTTGGCAATAAATTCATTTAATAACTGATTATTATTTAATGTTACTTGACGTGATCAACGGTAGGCAGTTTTTTGTTCAAGCATCACAGTAATGGTCTGCTGTATAGTTTATGCAGGAGGAGAAAAATCATGGGATTGCAATGGTGAAGCTCTAGCTTGTCCAAGTACTTCTGCAGTGAAGTCAAATGTGTTTTTTTCTGCCCTGTCTCTCTGTTTACTTTCACTATTGGCTGTAGGATTATTTTCATCAAAGATATTTTTCCCTTGCTCAGTACTGCTGCCCATCTGAATAGTTGGACTTGCTCTTTGCAAATGCCTTTTTAGTGATGTTGTCCTGAACTGGCCCCTCAGTTTCCTCCTGCTAACTTCCCAATGACAAATGGTGCAGAAAGCAGCACATTCATTTTTTAAACATATTTGAAAATAGCTCCACACAACTGAGGTGGAACATTTTGTGACCATTCCAGGAACTGCAGCAATTTTGGTGGCTGGTACTTCTGACCCTGATTCATGTACACTGTGGCTCTCTTCAGAAGAGCTACTATGCTATTGATTTTTTTTCTCTACTGGTTATTGCTAGTGGTGGTGCTTGCTGAATGTGTTTTTGATTTTTCCTTTGGGTTTCGGGAACCCAGATAGCATCTTCTGCTTCATCGGTATTACATTCTGATTCATCACCTTTGGAAGAGCATAACTGTGATACACCGTGAACTTTTTCTTGTACATTTACAACCTCTTCATCTGAGGCACTGAATTCTGATGAAGGAGCCAAATATGCATGAGTGGCATATCATAGAGTGCCATGTCTAGTGGTACTTGATAGAGTCTTTTTCTTAATCACTGACTTTCTATGTTTAACTGTTTTGGCTGTTTTTGGGTTTTACTTTAATCTGCTTTTTTGGCAGTGTCGACAGTGCTGCATTACTTTGATCAGGAGATTCACCAAGATTATTTTCTTTTTGTGGTTGTGTTGCTTCATTATCAATTGTATTAATTATATCTTCAACAGTGAATTTCCCTTTTTTTTCTGAATGTCATTTTGGGAAATATTTTTATTGTTACACGCAACAGTTTCAGCCATACTGCTGGTGATGGCCACACGTTCCTTTTCCATAACAGACTCTGGTTCTGAATCCATTTTTTGGGGTCCATCATAATTACTTAATTGGTAGTATTGGTTAAGTCACAGAGATGGGCATCACAGAGTTTGAGACATGACACCCCCCCTCTTAAAATATGTGAGGCACTATGTGACATAGTAGTAGTCCAGTCACAGAGATGGTCAACACAGAATCTGAGATGTGACACCCTCCTCTCAAAATATGTGAAGCAGTATGTCCTAGTAATAGTTCAGTCACAGCGATGGGCAACACAGGGTCAGAAACTTGACACCCCCTCTCAAAATACATGAGGCACTATGACCTAGTACTACTTCTCAACTTCTCAGTCACAGAGATAGGCAACACAGAGTCTGAGACAAAACACCCCACTCTCAAAATACATGAGGTACTATGACCTAGTAGTAGCTCTCAGTCACAGAGAAGGGCAACACAGGGTCTGAGAAATGACACCCTGCTTCAAAAGCTGTGTGGCACTATGACCTAGTAGTAGTTCAGGCACAGAGTTGGCAACATGGAGTGTATGGCAGTATGACCTTTCAGGGCAGCAGAGAGCTGGGCAGCACAGTCTACATGAGCATGACCTTTCAGGGCAGCTCAAAGATGGGAATCACAGAGTCTGAGATGTGGGTGACACCCCCCTTCAAACTCTATTCTGTACAGCACTATAAGCCCCCCTCAAATTAGTGAGGCATTATGACCTTCAGAGTCCTCCTGTCCTGTCTGCTCCCCTTATTTGTTCTTACTTAATTTTTTTTTATTTTTTTTACAAAAATATAATGTTTCAAAAATGTAATGTTTCCAAAAGAAAAAGAATGCTTAAGTTATTGGATGCTGTACACCAGTGATATTTACACTTTTATGTTTTCAGTTTTGCTGATTATATCACCAGGATGCTAGAAACTCTGGTCTCTGTCATGGCGGATCTGCCAAGGATCTACCAAGACCAGAGTTGGTCCAGTCTGAGGAGGTTCATAAACACGGCAGAGACAGTTCACCCATTCCTAGTTGTGAATATTGTTACATGTTACCCTATTTTATGACTGATGTACTATTTAGTATTATTTTGTGTATTGCATCAATAATTAACATTCAAAAAAAGAACGGAGACCACTGATGAATTATGAAGGACAAGCTTAGATAATGTTCAGAGTCAGATTCCCTAATCAGTCCTTTTTTTCAAAGAGAGCTAAATAACAATCTTTGCAGCCTCTCTGAAAGTGTGTCATTTAAATGCTGCCCTTGATAATGCAATAATTCTATTTCTTCCAGCTGCATTATTATAATTTGTATCGTTATACCCTTCACCATGCTAACATTTATAAAGCTTGTCTCCCATATACAGCCTGATAAAGAGGCTGGACTCACAGGACTGCATAGAAACATTTACTTTGCCTTACATAAGTCATCTTCTGTAAATTAGAGTCACTGCTTTCCCTAATACTATATAGCTGCTATTGAAACATCAGCATTTCTTTGCTGCATTACAGTGTGAGTTAACAGGCTACTTTATATCATGCATTGTATCAAAATAAGACTTCCTCAAAATATCTTGTAGCTTTTTGTTAGCACTTTGACATCATCTTTGTCCAAGAACCTTAATTAAAATCTACTGAAGGATGACCAAAACCTTCTAGGTTGAAATTTAATGTACTTCAAATGCTATAGAAATAAAATGCAGCAAACAGACCAGCTCATACAAAAAAAAAAAAAATAATAATTAAAAATGTTATAGCAGAGCTTCTGTAGTTCAGGTCCATGTGGCTCAGTTCAATCCCTCCATTAATTTCTTATACTGGTATTTTGTTTATATTGGCTCCATTTGCCACATTCCAATTACAAAGCACAAACTCCTGAAGCATGATGCAGCTACTCATCTTTTGATATGTGACTCACCCAAACGGCTATATCTACAAGTCATTTATAACTAAGCACTGTGCTTAAGTAATCAGCATTAGAATGTATTTGCACTAACATGAGGGGAAGGATCTCAAGGCTAACTCAGAAGGCAAGATTACTAGAAAAAAATCTCATAGTATATTAGTTGAAAAGTAATATTTCTCATCTCTACTGTTTTGTGAGGAAGGATGTGAGTCGAAGAAAACACTGTATACTTTAATTAGATGTTGCTCCCTATCACTATACAGTATATTTCCTTGCCTGTACATATTATAGATATATTTTTACTGTATTTTCTGTGTATTACATTGTATTGTGGGTACATATTGTATATATTTTCTTACTGTATTTTTGGTGTATTACATGCCCACTGCTCTATGTATCATACCTTGTACACTGTGCTTACCATTGTTGTTTTATATCAAATATCTTCATGTCCCATATTGGAACCTTGTACTCGTTGTTCTTAATTGATTTATGCAGCATGCTTGTACACTGTGCTTAATATTGTTGCTTGTATCTATTCTGTTTCATGTGCACTACAGTTACCTTGTATTCACTGTCACCCTGTGCCATGTGTTATGGCCTGGGTTGTGCCTGAAAACGGTCCCTGGGATCAGTGCACTCACCCGGTTATCAAAGTCATAAATAAAATAAATAAATAAGCATATACAGTACTTCTATTAGAGCTACTCCAGGGAATTGGGTGCAAAGTTGACAACTTAACACTTTCAGAACATTATGAAAATTACATGAGATTTTAATGATGTTCCCTTCAATAGAAACTCTTAGTCTCTTTGCTCTCTGTGCCAGCACCCACCCTCTCTAAAGTCTAGAACACCCTTGTTCTCCATGTCGCTTCCACTCATGCCCCCAGAGTCACCACTGTGAGCCCCCCACTGATTCAACTGCCAAAAGTATGGCAGCATAGATTCAATGCAAAGAAGTGCAAAGTAATGCACCTGGGAAACAGAAACCCAGGGGAAGAGTAAACAATGGGGGGGCGGGTATTAACAACAACAAAAAATAGAACAGGACCTGGGGGTAGTCATATCAGATGACCTAAAGGTAAGCAAGCAATGTGAGAAGGCAGTAAGGATGGCTGGGGGATGTTGGGATGTATAGGGAGAGGCATCACCAGTAGAAAACAAGAAGTTGTTATCCCTCTGATCAGACAGTTGGTGAGACACCATCTGGAGTACTGTGTGCAGTTTTAGAGACCCCATTTCCTCAAGGACATAGACAGGATGGAGGTAGTCCAGAGGAGGGCAACTAAAATGGTACAGGGCCTGCAACAGAAGCCATATGAAGAGAGACTAAAGGAGCTTAATATGCATACCCTTGAGGAAAAGGGGGGGGGGGGACATGATAGAAACTTTCAAGTACCTCAAGGGAATCAACAAAGTCCAAGAGGGTAGCATCTTTCAGAAAAAGAGATGTGCAAGAACAAGGGGACACAATTTGAAGATAGAGGGGGCACAACTCAGGAGCAATGTGAGCAATTATTTTTTCACAGAGAGGGTGGTGGATGCATGGAATGGCCTTCCTGAAGAGGTTGTGGGGTCAAAAACAGTGGGGGAATTCAAGAATGCATGGAACAGACATAAGGCAATTCTGGTGGGGGGTAGAAAGAAATAGGCCGTTGGTTGGCTAGGAAATGCAGCTTATCCAATAGGTTTGGAAATGGGCAGACTAGGTGGGCCAAGCAGTTCGTATCTGCCATCAAAATCTATGTTTCTATGTTTCATAACATAACAACATTCCAAAGGTCCAGAGTTCTTCCAGCATCATGCAAATATTTCTAAGCGAACAAAAAAATATATAATTTAGCATTAAGACCCAATGCTGGGAGAATCTCCTCTACTCATTCTTCCAAAGGGCAAACAAAATTGTGTGTGAGTTTTTGACCCTGCTCAAGCATCTGTAGCATCAGAAGCCAAAACCTGATTACCAGTGTCTATAAAGCAGGAAGCTGTGAAGTGCACATTCTTGAGGCTTGATTCATCTTATAGTGCATTGCTCAAAACCTGTTTGCACTCCTAGTAAGGTTTTGAAGATATGGCCTGAGTTAAGAAGCATTAAGTAATATGAAAAGGGCATAAAAAGAAAGGTGCAATCATTCTGATTAAAAGAAACAAATAAAATTAATGTATAATTATGAAAAGATTATATATTAATGTTTTACACAGAATAAACAAACGAACAAAAAAAAAACCCTAAAAAAATAAAGTAATGTAATTTGATCAGAGATCACTGCATTTACCTTAAGGAAGAGACTGCTTGCCTCTACTGATTTTATAATTTTTCATATATAAATAAGATAAAACCAGAGAATGATTTATTTGAGTTATAAAAAATGTTTTAGTTTGTGTTGATTATAAATATTTTTATAGATAAGCCATGTGCACTGAAAAAGTAAAAATGTATTATATTATGGAATGGTCAAATTTTTAATGAGAAATGTGGCTTTTAAAGAAGAAAAATGAAATTAAATCTGGGTAAATGAAGACTGCCTATAGTGGTGTTTTATGGATAGATTCTAATTGGGCCAGGCCTCCTCCTGTTGTGTTTTGTATTTAACAGGATCCAAAGTTTCAGGGACAATGTTTGGTGTTTTGTAAGAGAAGTATATTAGTTTAATAGTCAAAAACATGGAAAAGCACTGTAGCTAGCTATGCTCAGAAAAGAGAATATCAAATCTCCAAAATGTTCGATTCATACAGTTAGCCAATAAATCATTTAGGCCACTATATTCAGAAGGTACAGTAAGTGCAGCACTAACAGGAACAGTAGCACACCAGCCAAACATAGCATGTCCAAATGGTGTTGGGTCCAATTCAAAGAGCCCCATAGCACAAAACACACAGTGGACAGTGTGATCACTCAAAATACACTACTGCCCCACGTACATTAGGGAATCCTCTTGCATACAGGGTGCAGAGGTATATTTAGAGGATTTGTTGAGCACTAACAGGGCTATTTAACGCTTCCAGAACCCTACTTTTATAAATTGCATAGTGAAACAAGACCCCCAACACCGTGAATGCATTCGTGCATGCAATTTAATAACACTCTCTCACACCAATCCTATTGAAAACACACACACACATATACACTATGGCTGTCTAGTAATACCCCTTCTCCTGCCATGATCCCCAATGTAACAAGAAATCAACCCTGGTATTTCCATCCCAACCTAATCCCTTTTGTAAAGGTAAACACAATCTTGTAGACCAGTGGCACCGCCGACCACCCTGATTCCCATTGTGAATGAAATCTACCCTGGTAATCAAGCAGTACTTCTTTTGTGTACCAGAACCTGTTTTAAATTCAATTTCCCATTCCCTGGCCTACTCATTCATCAACCACCACTCTCTACCCACCTGTCCAACACTGAAATCACCCTAAAATGTCTGTTCAGAACTGTGGGCAGGGTGGTAGACAATCAGCTTGGCCAGCTGCCATCTGAATGATGGGACCAAGCATGAGTGTACAGTAAAAACAGTTGTAGATTTCCACTGTGGTGGACATAAGTATTCATTAATGTAAAGCATTCCACAAGACAGGCACTGCAATGGCAAGAACTCAGCCACCTACATCTGAGCCTTGGTCAATCTGTGGCATGATGTTTCTCAAACTTTGAACAATTATGTGATGCAGTACTGGTGTTGCCCTACTGTTGGCACTCTCTCTCCAAGTAGGGGAGAGAGTGCCAATTCTCTGTAGGCCTGATAAGGGTGCTCCTGTGATGCTGCTTTTTTCCTTTCCTGCCACCAACCGCAATCACCGTGGGGAAGCCTTGACTCAGATCCCCACCTCCCAGGACTCTACATCTCCAGCAAGCCCAATTGGACAGTCCTACAGCATGACAGCACTCTGCTTCTGCCACTGCCACTCATAGCTCATGAGGAAGCCCTGATTCAGCTCATTCCACTTAAGTACTGCCTCAGCTCTTCAACCGTAGATCCTGTGGTCCCGGTAAGGGCACTCCTGCAGTGTGGCTTTCCTCCACTCCCTCCACTGACTGCAAGCACTGTGGGGAAGTCTTGACCCAGCTTCACCCTCCCTGGACTCTACAGCTCCAGTAAGCCTGTCTGGGTGCTCCTGCAGTGCGGCAGCACTCTGCTTCTGCCGCCGCTGCCCACAAGCTGCCCGGGAAGCCCTGATTTGACTTTTCCCACTGAAGGACTGCCTCAGCTCTTTGACTGAATGTAAAGACTCTCAGTGCCTACATTTTGAATTTATGGACTTCTAGGTGCTTCCGAAATTGGGCCGCTGATAGGCCGGCTCATCCCCTGGTCAAATCCAGTTGGTCCACAGCTCTCCTGCCACCTGTTGATTGATCCTAAAACTATCCTCTCTAAACTTTTTTGCTGCTTGTTCTCTAATTAATACTTGAATTTTCTACTGTCATAACTGCCTGAAATGTTAGTCTATTAATCTAGATTCTGCACAAACTGTAGTATTCAACAGCAAGACACTGTTTTAAAGGTATTAGCCCTGCGGCAGTCAATCGGCACTTTATTTGTATTGCTAATGACGTACAGCAGCTAGACTCCAATTTAAAAAGTATTCACCCTGCAGCAGCTGCTCAATACTTTATTTTAATTGCAAACTGTTTTCTGTGTCTTGACTACTACTACTGCCCCTGCCTGATACTTTCCTCACTCTTCCCTTTCCCAAACTAACAGGACTCAGCCCAGGAGAAAGCAGCACTGACTGAAACCCTGCTCCTTTCTCAACCCCTCCATGCACTTGATTACCTGACCTCCCACTCCTCTTAGCCTAATCCCTCTATTGTTCTACATCCCAGACCCTTGCTGGCTGGCTGCCACCAGCCCCCACCCAGCCGCTTCCAGCCCCTTCTCAGATATTCTCTATTTAACTCCCTCTTCTCCCTTCCCTCCCCAGATTCTGTAGGACCAGTAAGGGTGCTTCTGTGGTGTGACTTTCCTCTGCTCCCACCGCGGACTGCAAGCACTGTGGGGAAGCCTTGACTCTGCCCCCCTCCTCCCAGGACTCTACAGCTCCAGCAAGCCTGTCTGGGCACTCCTGCAGTGCGGCAGCACTCCACTTCTGCTGCAGCTGCCCACAAGCTCCCGGGGAAGCCTTGATTTGGCTCTCCCCACTGAAGGACTGCCTTAGCTTTTCTATTTGTTAAGGCCAGCGCTGCACACCAGCTCCCTACCCACCCCCCACCTGCCAGCCCTACCTGGACACTTTCTTATATACTGTCCAGTGGTCATGTCACCACTCATGATATCTACTAATTGTCTGCTTCTCCATTGGCATCTAATACACCTCTTCCCCTAGGGGGAGTTCAGCAACTTGCACCCACTTCTGTGGAATTGAGTCTCTTTTCCCAGATCTCTGCTCCTGCCAACAATGATTATTAGATCCAGCGGCTTCGAAACCAACCCCAAAATTGGCAGAACTAAGTCATACTCACTGGCCTCAACTCTCTACTTAATATACCACCTCAATAATCTGTGTGCATCATAACATCCCTTAGGACCACTGGGACCTTCCAGTGCATCATCTTGCTCACTTTAATTTCCCTTACAGGACCCCTTTGTAATACTTCCCCCTCAAATGTCTCAACATAACCTCCTTTGGGTAGTGCTAAAGGTGTAGGTTACCATCATCTCACCTTATCATGTGGCTTCCCACAACACTCAGCCGGGGCCTCACAGGATCTGGTCTCAGTATTACTTACCAAATGATCCCTCCATGGTATCACTCTTCCCTGGATTTGTTGACCACCTTGGAACGACAAAAGTACACACACCCAGTAAAAGACAATGGACACGAAATAATAAACTCTGATTGGACCATCTTATTTGTCTGATGCTACTCCTACTCCTGCTGTCAGGCAATGTACACCCTAATGCTAGTCCACGCTCTAACTTGAACACACAGCCACAAAAATAACAGCAGAACTTCCACTAGCCTCAATAAATATCTGCAGCCTACTTCCCAAGATGGACAACCTGAAGGTGTGGGTTACTCATCATAACCCTGACATTCTTTCTGTAGTGGAATCATGGCTCTCACCCAAGATACTGGATGCTGCCATCATACTGCCTTGCTACAGTTTGTTCAGACAGGACCGCCTTATAAAAGGAGGTGGTGGTTGTGTCATATATATGAAGGACTCTCTTCAGGGGCATATCCTACCCCTCCCCAGTTGTAGTGACAACTTGCAAGTACTGACCATCAAAATGCTATTGGATGCACACAGCAGGGTGCTTGCATTACTCTCCTACTACATCCCACTCAAAGTGACCAAGGCTGGCACCTGCAACCTAATGGACTGTATCAGTACAATGAGCCTAAATACTGAAATCATGTAGCTAGGGGATTTTAATATCAACTGGCTCTCCCCTGCTGCTGCCTCTGTCAAGAATGCCTCATCAGCTATCCACTTTTCTCAAATGGCCAAGACACCAACCAGAGTCAATTACAAAACTGGGACCAGCACTCTGCTTGATTGGGTACTCTCTAACCGACCTGCACATATCACCAATATTACTGTCATCCCTGATTCATTGAGTGATCATTCCCCTGTTAAATGCACCTTGGACCAACAATTACTGCAAACCCCCTTCCAGAAATATAACTAACTGAGTTCTTCTAAAAGGGCACCGTGCACAGCTAAAAGTGGATCTGCAATACCTAGACTGGATGGACCTGTATGAAGCCAATGATGTGACTATAGCTCTTGACCTCTTCATAACTAAATTCAACGCTGTCTGTGATAAGCATGCACCAGTAAAGACAAGAAAAATCAAAGGACCCTTCAACCCCTGGATTACTCCTGACTTTCTAGAATAACTCACTGTAATAGACCACCTATAACAAAAGGCGAGAGTGCATGGCACCCCCTCTAACATCCAACAGTATAAAAAAGCCAGAAATGAGTGAATTAAAGCTATCTAGCTTGCTAAAAGCACATACTATGAAGAAGCCCTCTCCAGCTCATGGAACAACAGCAAATCTTTCTGGGCCAGCCTCAATGACATCACTGGTAAGGACCCCAAAACCGCTCCAACAATGCTCAATGTTGATGGCATACCATCCTTGGACCCTCTTCTCATAGCTAACTCTCTGAACAATGCATTCACAGACCTAAGTAGTGTGCTTCTGGTGGATTATTTTTAATTCCCCAACCCCTAATAAACTCCAAATGAAACCAGCACTACCTTCTAACCACCCGTTGTTTTATTTCAAAGAAGTCTCTGAAGCTGAAGCCAGAAAATATCTGGAGAAGGTACTCTTGAAATCAAGACACAGTGGGGATACCCTGTATCTTAAATTTGTTAATCTGACCCTGGAGGAAATTCTTGGCCCACTCACTAAAATAATCAACCTGTCTCTCTGCCACTCTGAGTTCCCCCAATGATGGAAATCTGTGACTGTACCCCCAGCGCACAAAAGTGGGAACTGGACTTTGCACAATAACTACAGACCGATCTCCATACTCCCTCCACTCTCCAAAGCTCTTGAGCGGATTGTGGTGGACCAGTTTCTCGAATATCTGAACCTTCACTAAGCTCCTATGTCCTGAGCAGCATGGGTTCTGGATTGGACAAAGTACCATCACTGCTTTACTGGAATTCACTGGTTTCATCCACCACACTTTAGATCAAAGCCACCTGGTAGGGGCAGCATTTATCGACTTATCGAAGGCATTTGATATGGTGCACCATGAGCTCCTCCTCAAAACAGCTAACAGACACTGGGATTTCATCAGAAACCATAAAATGATTCAACAGCTATCTACATAACTGCTCTCAGCAGGTTAGGATTCGGGACATCCTCTCAGATGGCAGACCAGTCCATTCTGGTGTCCCGCAAGGTTCAATTCTGGGACCTTTACAGTTCAGTTTATTCCTAAATAAATTCCTAGTCTGCTGCCCTGGTCAGATGTTCCTATATGCATGCCAATGATGCAGTCATGTTCACCAACAACCCTTACCCTCAGCTTCTAGAGGTGGATCTTCAAAGAGGGTTTGCATCTGCAGAAAAATGATTGAAGGAACGCAGACTGGTTATGAACTATAAACAGAAAAGACCATGTTGAACTCCAGCTCCCTAAGCAAACACAAGGCCTTCCCCCTAGCAATCATGAATGACAGCGGTGCCACACTTGATCTCATTCAGCACTTCAAGTATCTGGGTGTCACAGTTGACTCCACCCTGTCCTATGCCCAACATATAAACAATACTGCAAGGGCAATCAATACAAGAATTGGGATACTGTACCATCATAAGCACAGTCTAACACATGAAGCACTGAACCTGGCCATCAACAGTTCAGTTGTCTCCCTTATTGACTATGGTCTGGCTACATACAGGTCAGCAACCGACACAGCCCTCCACTGCATCTCTCTTGCTTTAAAGAAGGCTTGCCATCTTCTCACAGGTGTTGTAAGACTCATGCATACCTATGATCTTTATGCCCAGGCTGGCTGGCTACAACTGAAAGGCAGAATTAGATACCAAACCTGCCTCCTTGCCAAAAAAGTCTCCCTAAATCTACTACCAACAGGGGTCCAGAGCCTTCTAACCCTGCTTATGAGTACTCGTCAGACCAGAAGTTCTACCAATCAAGTTTTCAATGTACCCAGATGCCGCACTGCCTTGGCCCAACGTGTGTTCTCCTACTGCGCTCCCCTCTGGACCAATGCTCTACCACCAGACATTACCAGTGCTACAAAAATTGGTTCTTTCAAATGCAAACTTCATCAGCACCTTATTACAACTGGCAATTGTGTTTGCTTCCACTAGGTCCCCTCATATCAGTAATCACCTGCCAGCACTTAACCTCCCTGCCAACTGTCCCAGTTGGTGCAACCCAACCACAGCACTTCCCTGATCCCAACCCTACCTCCCTCCTTTGGCACCGCCACCACTCCACTGTAATGCAGTGCCTACCCTCTCCCACTTCCCTTTCCCTCTCCCTCTCTCTGACCTCTCCTCTCTGTCATATCCATCTGCTACTCCCTATGAATCCACTTTAGTAGTGTGATTCTAACTTCCAGACGCTGGCATACTTTGTACAATGCCTCAGCTGTTTCAGTGCTCTTGTGCTACTGTATTGTACCTTTCTGTGCCAACTATGTATAATCTATAATCCCTCATCTGTTGTGCCTTACTGTTTTTTGTCAGTTTATGTGGAACCTATTTAATGAGCATCTGCTCAAAGGTGTAATCCAAGATTCAAAAAAAAAAAAAAGTATTGTTTGACTGTTAATCTCTGAATGAAGGGACAGTGAAGATGTTAGGGTAATACCAATGCTGTATTATACAATTACTCAAAGCCTAAGAAACACCATGCCAGAGATTTACCAAGGCTCAGGGAATTTTGTTACCTTAACATTTCATTTTGTGTCTCACAAGCATCATCATTGCTTAGTTGGTAGTACATCCACCCGTGAGCGGGAAGGTTATAGGTTCTAATTCCAAACTGGGTGGGGCTACACCGTAAATGCTGACATCTGAGTGTATTAATAAACAGATGCTGTACTGTTGGGTGTGAAACCCTTCAGATGAGATGTTAAACTAAAGTTCTGTCTGCCTTTCCTGGTGATTTTTCAGGTGGATGTTAAAGATTCCATGTCACTTTTTCAAAAAGAACAGAGGAATTTATCCTATATTTTGGACAAATTTACAAAATTCACTAAAAAAATACCACCAACAGTTTAATGTGTTTCAGTTTCAGTTGGTTTACATCTGTATCCACCCCCCCACCACCCAGAATGAGGTGAAAACTAAATAAATAAGACGTTTTCAGATAGATAGATGGATAGATAGATAGACAGACAGATAACCTTAGAAAAAAATCTGAGTCGCTGATTGGTCTAGGACCAGTCACAGGACATTCTCCGTTTTAGAACTATTACCAGTTCAAAAGAAAGAACTTGGCAATAGTTCATTTGAACCGATTTCTTGGTAACAGTGTCCCCTCTATTCTGCTTTACTGTAAAAAAAGCCACTAACTAATATTTTATACAGCAATAGCGTCGGTGGCTTTAGCAGTTTTGAAACAGTGGAGTGTAAGTGCATGCTTCCATAGCAATATTCATGCTCCATTGTTTCCCTGCAGAGTGGCTTATGTAACATTTTTATTTCTTTCTTTTTCCCCTCTGGTGTTTTCTTTACACATTCTCTCCCCTCTGTTATCTGTCGCCACTCAACTTAGCACATTCAGCAGTGCAGAAGAGGGAGAGCATTGGCAATGCTGGAGAGGGACGCCTTCATGCATGACTCAGCCCTTAGCAGCAGGGCTGGAAATATAAATAACACACAGTCTCCCCAGCTACACACTGCTAAATCAGTAGGAAGGTAGACATAAATACTGTACATCTCTACTTCAACTGCTACTGCCCACTTGCACTAAGCACATTTTCATATGAACATACGTACGAACATATGAAATTTGCCAGCAGATAAAGGCCTAGAGGTCTATCAAGTCTGCTCGAATGTGCAGCTAGCACCCCTTATTCTGCAGCTGCCACTCCCTTCCATCCTTCCTCTTCATTGACCCTACCCCTTGTCCTGTCCCATCCCCTTTCGAAGCAGTTCACTGTTATACTGGATACCACATCTGCAGGTAATGCATTCCACCCAGCCACCACCCTCTCTGTAAAAAAGTGTCTTCTCATCTCCCTCCTGAGCCTTCCTGCCTCCAGTCTCATATCATGGCCCCTGGTGTCCCTCCCCTCCCTTACTTTGAACAGCCTCTCTGTACCTGTCTTGTTTATTCCTTTCATGTACTTAAAGGTTTCAATCATGTCCCCCTGTCCCTCCTCTCCTCCAGCGAGTACATGCTCAACTCCCTCAGCCTCCTCTCATATGATAAGTCCCCCAGCCCCTTGATCATCTTTGTCACCCTGCGCTGCACCCCCTCCAGTAACTTAATGTCCCTCTTCAGATACGGGTACCAGCACTGCACGCAGTACTCCAGGTGCGGTCTAACTAATGATCTATACAGTGGCAGAATCACCTCCTCCCTCCTCAAGGATATACCCCTTGCAATACAACCCAGCATTTTGTTGGCCTTTGCAGCTGCCTTTCTACATTGTGCCGAGTTGTTCATTGACCCTGTAATGAGCATCCCCAGATCCTTCACCTCCTCTGTCTGGGCTAGCTGCACTCCCCCCAGATGGTAACTCCTCCTTGGGTTCTTCATCCTAAAATGCAGCACCTTGCACTTTTTGGCATTAAAGCCCAGTTGCCAGGTGTCTGACCAGGTTTCAAGCTTTGCCAGATCATCCTGCAACCCCTGCCATCCTCTAGGTCATCCACCACTGCTCCTACCTTGGTATCATTAGCAAACAGACTGATCTTGCTCTTGATGTACAATGATATGGCTGCAATGAATATCTCAAACAACACTGGTCCCAACACTGAGGCCTGGGGAACACTGCTCATCACTACTCTTGGGTGTGAGAGCTCCCCACCCACCACCACCCTCTATTGCCTTCCCTGAAGACAGTTCCCTACCCATCTCACCAGCTTTGCTCCCGCCTCTGTACCTTCTAACTTACTTCCCAGCCTTCCATGCAGCACCGAGTTGAATACCTTACTGAAGTCCAGATACAGGACATCCACTGCATGGCCCCTGTCCAGTTACCTAGTTACCCAGTCATAGAACTCCACCAGGTTGGTTTGGCAGGATCTGCCATGTATGAAGCCATGCTGTCTGCTGTCCTGTAGTCCTCTGGCTTGTAGGAGGGCCACCAGCCTGTCCTTCAGGATAGTCTCCATTAACTTACCCATGATAGATGTGAGGCTCACTGGTCTGTAGTTTCCCGGTTCATCCTTGGGGCCACTCTTGTGGAGGGGCACCACATGAGCCATCCTCTGGTCCTGAGGTATACACTCCAAATGTAGTGAGGCATTAAATAGGTTTACCAAAGT
This sequence comes from Neoceratodus forsteri, assembly GCA_016271365.2. NCBI lineage: Eukaryota > Metazoa > Chordata > Ceratodontiformes > Ceratodontidae > Neoceratodus > Neoceratodus forsteri. Next base: position 973,084,757 of record CM028132.1, on the reverse strand, counting down.
TCCTACCAGGATCTCTGCCAGCTCCTTCAGTACCCTGGGATGGATGCCATCTGGGCCTGGCGCCTTGTCCACCCTCAGTGCCTTCAATGCCTTCAAACCCTCCTGAACTCTACTCTCCATGATTTCCCCATCTGTCACCCCCCCATTTCTGCCATTCCTCCCCCCTTGGGTGTCACCCCCTGCTTCTCCTTAGTAAAAACCGAGCAGAAGTAATCTCTCAGTGCTTCTGCCGTATCGCACCCTGCTTCCACTCAGCCCCCCTCCTTCCTAATCCTTACTATGTGGTCGTTACAGCTCCTTTTCTCCCTGTTGTACTTAAAGAAGTCCTTCTCCCCCTTCTTAATGCTTTGTGCCAGCCTGAGTTCCATAGATGCCTTGGCTCCCCTTACTGCCCTTGTCACCTCCTTCAATTCCGTCAAGTACTCCTCCCTGTCCTCCCCCCTCCCTGTTTTCTTATATCTCCTAAAGGCAGCTCTTTTCCTCCTTACCTTTTCCATGACCTCCTTGCTCAACCAGCTTGGTTTCTTAGCCCTAGCCTTCTTGCTCTGAGCCTTGCAGCAGCTCTTGGTTGCATCCACTATCCCCAGCTTTATGAGCTCCCACCTCTGGTTAGTGTCCATACTAGATTGAATTCTGGCCAGGTACCCTTTTACCACTTTTCCCATCCTCCCAAAGTTGGCCCTCCTGAAGTCCAGCACTCCTGTGCCAGATTCCACTCTTTCCTTGCCCAAATCCAATGTGAGGCATACTGAGTGATGGTCACTCCCTTACAGTGGTTCCTCCACTGTAAGTTCTCTCACAAAGTCCCCATTTGCCAGCATAAGGTCAAGGGTATTCCCTAACCTGGTTGATTTACTGACCATTTGCAGCAGGAAGCTGCCCTGGAAGGCATCCAGCAGTACCTGCTCCCTTCTGTTCCTGGTTGTTGGGGTACTCTAGTTCACTCCTAGCATGTTGAATTCCCCCACAATCACCACACTACCCTTCTTGCAGGTCCTCCTGATCAGTCCCACTAGTTCCCTGCCTAACTCCTCTGTCTGAGATGGCAGCCTGTACACCACTCCCATTCTGAGAATCCTATTCTTGGAATCCTGGATTTGCATCCAAAGTGACTCAGTACTACCCGCCTTCCCTTCCTCCATTACATACTTCAGTCCTTCTTTCATATATAGTGCCACATCCCTCCATTCCCAATCACCCTGTCCCTACGAAATAACCTGTACCCTGGTACAGACAGGTCCCAGTCATTGTATTGGGTGGCCCATGTTTCTGTGATGGCTGCAATGTCCACCTCTACCTCTGCCATGTGCACCTGTAACTCTGCAGTTTTCTTTCCAAGGCTCCTAGCATTAAGGATAACCACCTTCCACCCTTTCCCCCCTCCCATCCTGCCCTCCTTTACTAGCATCAACAATAATACTTGCCATTTGTCCTTTGTCACTGTTATGGGGGTAAGCTCATATGGTTTCCCAACCTGTGGTCTCTGCATGTCTCTTGCCCAGTTGCCACCCCCCGCTCCTAGTTTAAATTCCCAACTTCCTCTATGTACTCCTCCATCCTCTGTTTCAACACTTTCTTTCCCTCGTCACTCAAGTGTAGTCTGTTCTTGGCTTAGAAACTACTGTCCTCCCAGGTCCGTCCCCACCCCCCAACAGCCCTTTAGCACAACACCAGGTTCTTAGCTATCTGTTAAATTCCTCTATTCTCAGCTTTCTTGTTGTGCTTGCCTTGGGCACTGGAAGTATTTCTGAAAAAGTTACTGATCTTCCTGCCCCCTCACATAATTGTCCAAGTTCCTCAAACCTCCTCCGGACTATATATACTGTCTTGTCAGCCAGGTCATTCGTCCCAAGATGTATAATTAAATGAGGCTTGTCCCTACACCTTTTAGCATATTTCAGAAGATTGTTCCACCCTTTCTGCTGTCATTCCTAGCATGGCCTCCACACAAATGTGACTATGCCTCTCCCCCTTGTTACCCCACCTGATTCCTCTTAGTATTGAGTCCACCAGCACTAAGATTCCACCCTTCTTATTCCCTGCTTGCTTCCATTTATCTACCTCTCTCATTTCCTGCTCCTCTTCTTCCTCCAGCACATTATTTCCTCTTTTGGCCCCTGTTGCAATTCTCCCAACAGAACTTCCCCCCACTCTGGTTTGGTCCAGGCATTTATCAATTACTTCTCTAATTTCATCATTTTCCTCCTCCTCCTCCTTCTTCCTCTCTAGCAGTGCAAAATTATTTTCTGAAGACCCTTCACAAATACAAGCTCCCTTTCTCTTCATAGTAACCTGTTCTCTCCTTTCCACTCCATGACTTTTGCCACTTCTTCACCTCCCCTCACAAGTCCCTATCTCCTCCTTCCATTTGTCTTTGTTCTCCTGACCTGGTTTCCGGCAATCATTTCCTGGCCTGGGCCCTTGTCTCTGCTTCCTCTGACACCTCTCACCACTGTTGGCTCAAATCTCCCTCCCTTATCTCCCCTCCTTCCTCCCTCCAGTATTGGGCTAAACCCAGCCCCAGTCTGCCTTGCCTGTCTTAGTTTCTCCTGCAGAGCCTCAATCTTCTTTTTAAGTTTCTCTGTGTGGTTGCACACTAAACATCCCCCTACACTCCAGGCAATTTTTAGAAAGATTGGTGCACTGCAGTTGTTGCAGCCTACCACCCTACCCATTGCTGTCATTGCCCACCAACGACCCACCCACCCTTCCAGATGAAGGATACCAAACATGCCCCCTAGTCTCCCAAACACTCCCCCAAGTCTCCCCTCTCCGCCCTCTATCAGTGCAAAACATTTTTTTTAAATTTCCCTTACCCCCTTTATTGTACATGTTTAGATGGATTGAGCAACTGCTTTTTATATTCCTATCCTTCCTGTCCACACCCAAAAAGAGACTTTAAGTAGCTATTGCACAACCTTCTTCAAATTCCTACTCCTCCTTTCCACAATGCAATAGCAATGTAAAGAAGTACAATGAAAGCTCCTTGATTTGCAGTTACTTCCCTTCCACTGAGATAGCAGTCACCTCTTCACTTGCTGCTGTTCCTTTCCTGGATGTCTGCTTCTGCTATGACAGGTGCATATCCTTTGCCCATTTGAGGAAGTGATGTCAGAACCCCTGGTATAAGGAAATAATGGACCAGAGGCTGGTGGGGTGAGGGGTTAGGACCAGCCCAAGTTTCCAGAAACAATCAGGTAGCTGAGGCCCCTGGTCAGACCATTAGTACCCTTCCCCCCTTTGCCCTAAACTTTGTAGCTAGTGAAGCCAGCAAAAATGAATCACAATTCTAATCAAAGCCCCAAAAATAGGTTTGCTACCAAAAGAAACAGGTCTTCAATTCAAACAGCTTCATCAACAACACATCAAATTAGGCTTGAAATTAGAAGATATAGGTCTCCAATTCAAAGAAATATACCCAATTAAATCACACCAAATAGGATTTAAGTCAGAAGAAATAGGCCTCCACAAATGCAGCTTGCTACACAGTGAAACATCAAACAAATCAGCCCACTTACAGCCACCTAAACAGGTTTCAAAATTCCAACAGCCCCAAAACAATACCCTGCTAGCCCCTTTGAAGTAGTAAGAAAGAAAAGAAATAACCTTCTACTAAGTAAAATCCATAAGAAACAATGTAAAAACAACAAGAAGAAGCTACTGTAATGGAACAGATCTGATCCTTTCCCCTTCTAGTTCCTTCTGAGAAGCTAAAGCAACTGACACCACAAACCTGATTCAGATCTGCCTCCAGATAGCTGAGTGAGACCTGGCCAGACCATTAGCACCCTTCCCCCACTATGCACTAAACTTTGCAGCTAGTGAAGCCAGCAAAAATGAATCAAAATTCTACTCAAAGTCCCCAAAATAGGTTTGCTACCAAAATAAACAGGTATCCAATTCAAACAGCTTCACCAACAACACATCAAATTAGGCTTGGAATTAGAAGATATAGGTCTCCAATTCAAAGAAACAGCCCCAATTAAATCACACCAAATAGGATTTAAATCAGAAGAAATAAACCTCCACAAATGCAGCTTGCTACACAGTGAAACATCAAACAAACAAGCATTTGTCAATGCCAAATGTTGCTTGCTTGTATGTGTTGTTTAGGTATTTGGAAGTGATAGTTCCATGCCTTCCTCCAAAGTCATCCACTGTGTCTTTCTGCTCAGTATTCACAGAAAAGTGGAAGGGGAAAGGGCCACAGCAGTACAGCAGTTGCCAAGGGGGTGAAGAGGTGGACAATAGTCCATTCAAAGGCAAAAGAGTCCTGCAGGAGCTCACTGAATTGAAGGTGGACAAAGCGATGGAACCAGATGGCATACGCCTAAGGATATTAAGAGAACTGCGAAGGGAGATAGCAGTACCTCTGGCAGCCATGTTCACTGAGTCATTCAACATGAGTGACTTGGAGGAGGGCACATGTGGTCCCTCTACACAAATGCAGCAGCAGGGAGGAGGCAGGGAACAATAGGCCGTTCAGCCTCACCTCAGTAGTGAGGAAGATCATGGAGGCATTACTTAAAGAAAGGATAGTGGGGCATCTAGAAGCCATCAGAGCCCAGGACCATAGACAACATGGATTCACAGTGGGGACATCATGTCAGACAAATCTGGCTGATTGCTTTGACTGGGTGACAAAGGAAGTGAATCAGGGTGGGGCAGTGGACAACGCTTACCCTGATTTCAGCAAAGCCTTTGACATCATCCCACATAGGAGGCTGATAAACTAGCTCGGTAGGCTGGGCATGGGGGAAAAGGTGGTAAACTTGATTAGAAACTGGCTAACAGACAGGAGGCAGAGAGTGGTGGTAAATGGGGTGCAGTCTAGGGAGAGGGGGTGACCAGTGGGGTGCTGCAGGGTCTTCATTAGTAACATTGCAGAACGGCTGAAGGGAATTTTTCACCAAATTTTCAACATAGCCATTTTAAGACCTCTGCTCATGAAGTGACACTGTGATTTTCTTAATCTGTCCCAAACATTGATTGCGCACACTGACTGCACCATTGTGCGCTACATGCACAGAAACACATTTTGGGTGACATGTGAAAAATGACAGCTGTACTGCTCATAAGGAGGTGTGGTAAAATGGTAATGTTGAAAATCTGGAGTGCAAATATTAAAAAATTTGCGAACTTACGAGCATGGGTAGGAACTGTGCAACACACGCTCATAAAACAGTCATTTTAAGGAATTTTTTCACCAAATTTTCAGCATAGCCATTTTAACACCTCTGCTCATGAACAGTGTCAGTGTGATTTTCTTAATGTGTCCCATACATTGATTTCGCACACTGTGCCATTGTGCGCTACATAGGTGGAAACACGCTTTGAGTGAGATGTGAAAATGACAGCTGTACTGCTCAAAAGGAGGTGTGGTAAAATGGTAATGTTGAAAATCTGGAGTGAAAATATTGAAAGTTCATGAACTTACAGCATGCGTGGAACTGCATAATGCATGCTTGTAAAACAGTCATTTTTAGGAACTTTTCACCAAATTTTCAACATAGACTTTTTGAGAGCCCACCTTATGAACACTGGCAGTGTCATTTTGTTAATTGGTCCCGAAAGGTGATTTCACACAGTGAAATCACCCTTCGGGCCCGATTAATGCCTTGACAGTGCAAGAATTCATGGGGAGGCGTCCTAAAAACTCCATGTTGAAAATGTGGGCCCAAAATTCCCAAAAATGCATGAGATATGCAACAAAGTTGAAAAAACCCTATTCATTATATTATACAGCTTACCGGCATTTCCTCAGTTCGCGATCGGCTTTGAAGAGTGCAGACGTGTTCCCGGTCAACCGAAGATCGTGGAGCCGGGGTCCGGAGGTAAGTATTGGATGGGGGGGTGTGGGGAGGCAGGATGCGCAGTGGGTGGGTGTGGGTTGTGGGGGCAGGGAGACTACGAGGGACCTTTTTGTTTGCAGGTTTTTTTTAATTAAGGCGATGGGGACATTTGCCACGCTGGGGTGGGCTCTAGTGTGGCACAGGACAGCTTTTATGGGGGTGTGTGGAGCCGACAGAGGATTGGGCACCCCCATCGGCCATACAGTGTGTGTGTGGGGGGGAGTGCATCAGCATGCAGTATGCGTGCCTGTGTGTATGTGGGGGGGGAGCTCTGCTCACTGAAGCAGAGCTCTCCCTTTCAACTGTACGGCACTGCATTTTCAAATGCTGTCATAGACAGCTGCAGCAGTGATTGGGGAACTGGGGCCATGCCTGCAAACACCCTGACTGAATTGGAAGACGGGTGCCACACCTCTGAAAACTCGGATGATGGCACTATGTTTCTTGCACATGTGTGCAAGCAACATAATGAGCCTACTTAGAGCCATCAAAACAGGTTTCAAAATTCCAACAGCCCCAAAACAATACCCTGCTAGCCCCTTAGAAGTAGTAAGAAAGAAAAGAAATAACCTTCTACTAAGTAAAATCCACAAGAAACAATGAAAAACAAGAAAAAACTACTGTACTGGAACAGATCTGATCCTTTCCCCTTCTAGTTCCTTCTGAGAACCCAAAGCAACTGACACCTCAAACCTGATCCAGCTCCGCCTCCAGATAGCTGAGTGAGACCTGGTCAGACCATTAACACCCTACCTCCACTATGCACTAAACTTTGCAGCTAGTGAAGCCAGCAACAATGAATCACAATTCTACTCAAAACCCCCAAAATAGGTTTGCTACCAAAAGAAACAGGTCTCCAATTGAAACAGCTTCACCAACAACACATCAAATTAGACTTGAAATTAGAAGATATAGGTCTCCAATCTCCAATTCAAAGAAACAGCCCCGATTAAATCATACCAAATAGGATTTAAATCAGAAGAAATAGGCCTCCACAAATGCAGCTTGCTACACAGTGAAACATCAAACAAATGAGCCCACTTAGAACCACCAAAACAGATTTCAAAATTCCAACAGCCCCAAAGCAATACCCTGCTAGCCCCTTAGAAGTAGTAAGAAAGAAAAGAAATAACCTTCTACTAAGTAAAATCCACTAGAAACAATGAAAAAACAAGAAGAAGAAGCTACTGTACTGGAACAGATCTGATCCTTTCCTCCTTCTAGTTCCTTCTGAGAAGCCAAAGCAACTGACACCACAAACCTGATTCAGCTCTGCCTCCAGATAGCTGAGTGAGACCTGGCCAGACCATTAGCACCATTCTCCCACTATGCACTAAACTTTTCAGCTAGTGAAGCCAGCAAAAAATTAATCACAATTCTACTCAAAGCCCCCAAAATACTTAATTCTACCAAGTGGAACTGTGCAGGCAGAACAGAAACAACATGGTCTTCACACATATCAATTAGCATTTTGGCAACATTTATTGCAGGACAAAGACAAAAAGAAAGATCCCTGTGATTCAAGGTGCTCTACCCCTTCCTCAGGCACAGGCACACTGCAGGCTTTCTTCTCCCACTGCTTCAATCCTGTTCTCAGTGGGAAACAGAAACATAGTATGTTTTACAATACTAGTGCCACAGAGGCAAAGAAAAGAGGAGAAGTAATGTTTTCCAAAGTTGTGACCATCCCACAGATTCAGGATGCAGGTAAAACTTTATTTTTTATGTCACCTAGGTACCTTCATCAGATATTTCTACAACTACTTTTGTTTGTGTTTGTGTGGGAAGTCATTTAAGAAGTAAGGTTTTATAAAAACAGATATTGACAGGAGGCCTTTCGGGCTATAGTAATCATATTTCCCTCAGCCTTTGGCTTCAGGCAATATAACTACTGTTAGGCAATAATTCATCCCTCAGGGTCAAGGTTTTCACACTATAGCACTATAGCCCTCAGCTCCAGTCAATTTAAGCAATAATACACTACATGGTGTGCGTCATACTGGGATAACACCACACCTCGGGTGGCTAAAGCACAAGGCCGCAGGCCAAGTGCATCCAGTATCCAAGAGGTGATGTTATCCCAGCATGACACAGACCCTGGAGTGCATTATTGCTATTATTCAATGGCTCATTTAAAAAAAAAAGATTAAAAAAGTACTGTGTTGAGATAGATTTTCAGCTTTTTGTTGTATAGGTAGGTATACATATAGATAAAATAATTCTTTGCTGCAGCTGTTGGCCAGCCAGTGGCATTGTACGACTGTGTCTCCTTCTCTCTGGGATTTTCTGAGCTCTCCCTACCCAAGGTTTCTCTTTTATTGTGTCTGGTACAATGACACATGCCCCCTCCATCTCCACAAGGTCTCTTGTGTCCCGCTACAGTGACACATGCCCACCCATCTCCATGTCAGTTTGTTTCCAGTGGAAGTGGAGCGCCATGTAAGGAATTCCAATTCAGGCTCAGCAGGGACTGTGGAGAGGCTTACAGTTTCTGTTATGGATGTTCAGGTGGGTAGCGGAGTTTGTGATGGTTCCACAAAGGGTAAGTCCCCATAATATGTTAGGAAGCTACTCATAATATTTGTTTTTAAAAGACATGTTTTTCATTCATGGGATCCAGAGTAAGGAAAGTCAATGTGATCGGTGGGTTGCAAGGCAATGACTTGCCATATGCTTTCTTAAACTGCCCGTAGCAACAGTTTGAAAGGCAAGAAAAAAATTAAAAAAAAAACTTTTGCGGTTTGGGATTTTGAAGGTTTTCCAGTTGCCATGTAGGTACACACTACATTTCCATGGGACAATTATTTTGAAACTGAGAATGCAGTGGAAATGGTTCAGTGATTTTTAATTCTTGGTGTGATCAAGTGATCGCTTCCAGATAAATGGGGGCAGTGATTTTTTTTTTACATTATTCAGTCAAGTCTGTGCTTGGACTAGATATGCAGCAAAGTTTTAATTCACCTGCATAGTGAACACATAGTGGTCCACTTTGAATTTGCGTATCACTACGCTAAACTTCCATTAAAAAGTTGAAATTCACCTTACTTCATGTTGCCCACTTTGAGTTCACTTCGAGTTCCAGTTTGATAAGGCGAAGTTGGTAAGAAACAGGCCACTGATCACATTCCTGACTGTCTTTGTAGGTCTGCAGGTCACATGATTCAGGGAGGCAGTTAAGTAGGCAGGAAGTCAGTGTTTTACTTTCAATTTCTCTTGTAGAAAGAGGTGTTAGCAGCTCAGCTTCACTGTGGTGGTTAGGTCTGATGTAACTCAGGGACGGCATGGGTGGAAAAGTAGGTCCTGGGAGGGAACTTCCATTTAGGACAGGCATGTGCCTCAAAGCTCCAGAATCCTGCATTCTCCACAAAGGAGAACTGCAAAAGGTCATTTGCCAGCATTTCCACTACTGCAGCATTGAGTTCATGTGCAACTGAATGATTTGGTGGGTATTTTCTGTTACAGACAAAAAGGCTGTACAACATGGGCTGCATTGTTCAGTGTTTTGCACGTGGTGTGCCAAATGGCTCTCCTCTGTAAACTGACATGGATGAGGTACCTTTGACATGTGATGGTGGGTGCACAGGTGACAAGCCAATAAATGTAGTTATTTTACCTGTTTTAAGCATGGGGTTGATGTACTAGAATTACTACATAGACTACTGCTACTCTAACCACTACTTTAGCATGCAACACCCTCCTCCTCCTCATACCTGTAGTAATCCTCCAGTGTTATTTCACCACTTTTACCAACATGGCTACTTACACTAAAGGAAGGGGATACCATGCTCACTAAATTGACTGAGGGTGAATGTCCCACTATGGCATTAGTTCACCTCTGGTGCCGAGTCCACAGTTCCATGTGGCTGCTCTTTAGATGAGTATGCTGGCCCCCAGTGCCCAGATGGTGACCCTTTATACCATGCTTCACATACGCTTTGCAAAGCTGACAGATTGCCACTGTTTCATTGCTACCATCTTGTATGAAAAAATCCCAAACTAAGGATTTTGATGCCCTATTCTTCACATGTAGCTTCTGGGGTTGCATATGGAATGGCAGTTTTGGTGGTGATGAAATGGGGGGTGTACTGCATGAATTCTGGTGTGCACACTTGGACTTTGACTGAACATCACAATCAATGACTAATTATTAAGGGTCAGCTACAGACATGGCTACATCAGAACTTTGAGGACGGGGGACTGATGAACAGACTGTTTACAAACAGCCACCTTCACTTTTTTGTCCGGTTCCCAAATGGGGTTGCTAGCATCATCATCATCGTAATCATCATCCACAAATTCACGCTGGATGCTCTTCTCCTGTGGAGATATTCCAATCACAGCCTCAATACTATCATCCACACAATGTTTGGATGACCTAACCTCAAGATCAGTGGAAACATGAGACTGTGAGTCATTAGCATGATCAGAATCATGTTCAACTAGTGTGGGGAGTGGGACATCAACTACACTCAAGTATACAGATTCAAAATTTTTCCCACCTGATAAGTTTGCCCATGTTGAACTTGTAGCAATACTCATGCTGTTACCAGCCATGCTGTCACTAACTTTACTACCAGCATGGACAACAGCATCTCCAACCAGCATTGAAGCAACTGATTTCACAGTGAAAAACAGAGTTTGGAGAAATCCCTTTACTTGCAGCAACAGCTACCTTTCCCTTCTGCTGCATACTACCACGACCTTGACCACTACTCTTAACACTGCTAGACTTGCTACTAGCCCCTGATGAACCTTCCTCATCATCACAACAACTTCCACTGCTAATAGTCTTATTGGCAGCAGTGCCACAGCCAAAAACAGCTTTGCATGAACATCTCTTTGCAAGTGTTTTTAAGAATACAGACAATTAACAACAACTTCTTATTTCAGCTGTTTTGGGGGATGGAAGCAAAAAATGCAAGACATGCAGCCACACATGCAAAAGTAACACAAGACCTGAACCAGTCTTTAAAAATCCCAAAGTCACAAAACAATACCTTGTTTTGCGGGTGGGGGGGTTACAGCTTTAGCTACACAGACAGAAGCAGGGAAAAAAATTCCAGACAGGCTGAGAAATTCAGAGTGCTGCTATTGCAGTGCCACAATAAAATGTGTATCAGTTTACACAACGCACACACACATTAAAGATCAGACACAGAAACTTTAACTGTTCAGTAAACTATAATACAAACAGTCTTTTAAAATGAACAAAAAAATGTCCAGCAAACAGAATAAAACTAGAAAAAATTAACTAAAGTTGTACTGTGTGTACCGGAACACACAAATAATAAAACACTAGCCAACAAAGTTAGAACAAGCATTTGTCAATGCCGAACATTCGCCTGCAGGTATTTGCAGTGGTGTTTGGCATGTATGGTGCTTTACCCTAATGCACTGTGCGATTGCTGGTATTTGCACAATAAATTGTCAGCATGACCTTTTTGTTACCCCCCATTGTGCGCTACATAGGCGAAACACGCTTTGGGCAGGATGTGAAAAATGACAGCTGTACTGCTCATAAGGAAGTGTGGTAAAATGGCAATGTTGAAAATCTGGGTGGAAATATTGAAAATGCAAACCTAGGAGTGTGCGTGGGAACTGTGCAATGCACGCTAGTAAAACAGTCATTGTTAGGATTTTTCACCAAATTGTCAACATTGGCATTTTAAACCTCTGCAACGAACAGTGTCACTGTGATTGTCATACTATGTCCATACATTGATTTTGCACAACCGACTGCGCCTATGTGCACTACATGGACGGAAACACGTTTTGGGCAGGATGTGAAAAATGACAGCTGTACTGCTCATAAGGAGGTGTGGTAAAATGGCAATGTTGAAAATCTGGAGTGAAAATATTGAAAATTCGCAAACGCACGAGCATGCGTAGGAACTGCGCAACGCATGCTCGTAAAACAGTCATTTTAGGAATTTTTTCACCAAATTTTCAACATAGCCATTTTAAGACCTCTGCTCATGAACAGTGTCACTGTAATTTTCTTAATGTGTTCCATACATTGATTTCGCACACTGACTGGGCCATTGTGCGCTACATGGGCGGAAACACGTTTTGGGTGAGATGTGAAAAATGACAGCTGTACAACTCATAAGAAGGTGTGATAAAATTGCAATGTTGAAAATCTGGAGTGAAAATATTGAAAATTCGCGAACTTACGAGCCTGCGTAGGAACTGTGCAACGCACACTTGTAAAACAGTCAATTTTATGAATTTTTGCACCAAATGTTCAACATGGGTTTTTTTCGACCCCTTCTCATGAATGATGTCACTGTCATGGCATTATTCAAGTCTGAAGGGTGATTTCACGCAGTGACTGCGCAGTGCCTGCAAAATCACCCTTCGAGCCTGAGTAACGCCATGACAGTGACATCATTCATGAGAAGGGGTCCCAAACCCATGTTGAACATTTGGTGCAAAATTCCAAAAATGACTGAGATATGCACAGTTGAACCCCCTATCTTAGCCCATTATACAGCTTACTGGCATTTCCTCAGTTCAAGGGTCGCCTTTGAAGAGTGCAGACGTGTTCCCGTCCACCGAGATCACCGCGCCAGAGTCTGGGAGGATGGGGTGATGGGGTGTGTGGGAGGCTGAATGCGCAGTGGGTGGGTGCGGGTTGTGGGAGGGGGGCGAGACGCGTCAGAGGACCGTTTTATTTTACAGGTTTTAACAAAAAATGGACTATGTGGGACGTTTGCCATGCTGGGGTGGGCTCCCAGCATGGCAGAAGATGGTTGGGGGTGAGGGAGCTGGCCGGGGGATTGGGCACCCCGTCTGGCAAAAGAAAGGGAATGTTTGCCACGCTGGGGTGGGCTCCCAGCATGGCAGCAGGATGGCTTAGGGGGCCGTGGAGCTTGACGGGATTGGGCACCCTGTCAGCAAACAATGTTGCCATGCTGGGGTGGGCTCCCAATGTGGCACCAAAGCTTTATGGGGTGGCATGGCGTGCGTGGGGGACAGCGTAGCCGTGGGGGACAGCGTGTGGCGCTCAATGTGCAGCGGTGCTTTCCTTTGAAGGAGGAACACCGCTGTCATGCAAGGCTCCTGCACCCATTGGTGCAGGACCACCATCCTGCTCAAGGGAGCAGTGCATTGGATGGGAGAGGCATACCTCCAAGTGTGCTACTCTCCCAAAACGTTTCTTGCGCATGCGCGCAAGTGAACGTAAAAACTGCCTTTCTCACTAATTTCCCTTCTATACCACAAATCTGCCCCTCCCTCAAAGCATACTTCTACACTGTCTGTCACTTCAGAGAGTGAATGTACCAAATTAACATTAAATATTCACATAAAATAAATAAATGATCAATGATATAAACAAAGAAGGGTGTCCTACAATTGATGTACTAAATTTTGACAAAAGAAGTTTGGGCAAAAATGCATTTTTAAAGGTTTTTCGATGGTTTGAATCTCAGAGCTCTGAGAGCAAACTGTCTCCAACTTTCCACTACACACACTATGCTGAACTGAGGCTGTGCAAAACAATACAGAGCGCATGTGACCTTAAATCTCATGAATCACTGCAAAATTCACCTTAAAGAGCAAAAAACAAGGCAAAGTAATGCAAAGTCCATAGAGAAAAATAAGAACTTTGCAATCCTTTGTGATGCAAAGTTTGGAATTTTAGCCACTTCACCCACAAGCTGTGACTAGATCTGTGATGTTGTATTGGGATAATATCATGGGTTCAGCCCCAGACTGACCAATCAGATCCCAGAATTCTTTCTTCCCATTGTATACATGTGCATTTATTTTTTTATTTATTTATTTCAATCTAGGATTACAATACCTTTGAGCTGCGGCTCTTTTACAAAGGTTCCACTTCAGCGTGTGCAGCAGTCATCATTTTTAGTTACAAACATATAGTCATTGACTTACAGACATGTAATAACCATTACAAAGACATGAGCTATGAGCAAGACAAGGGAAGGGGGTGGGTGGTGGGGAAGTGAGGGTAGGAGATCGAGGGGAAGAAGGTGCAGGGGTAAGGGGAGTACCAACGGGAGGTGGTTGGGGTGGGGGCAGGAGTGGAGATGGGGGAGGTGGGTGAGGGCGGGAGACAGTGCAGCCAGGGAGCCTTGTTGAGGGAATATGACAGGTAAGGTGCTAGGGGTGCAAAGACTGATTGTAAGTGCTGGGTGCTGGGGCCTTATATTGTATAATATTGTATAATATATACATATATGTATATTCTTTGCAAAAACCAAAAAACTGTGTTAATGCACCAGTTAGGGTTGAACTTAATGCTACACATGTTGGGATATGTGGCATTAGGGTTTCCAACCCAAATGCTCCCCCAAGCAACAAAAGGACAAGACCACACAAGCAACCACAGACAGCCACCATCAGGTAAGACAAACAAGATACATCTGTTTCCAGATGGTACAAATGCAGTAGCACTACTGTCCTACATTTGTGGATTTGTATCTGTGGCTGCAACAGAGGCCCCACAAGGGCCTATGCTTCTGCAGCCATGCCTGTTTATGTATTGTATGTTATACAGTATGAATGAGTACCTGTGGCTGTAGAAGTATGGGCCCCAGGGTGGCCTAAGTGTCTGCAGACAGCAGTACTTTTGCAATGTTGGTAGCATGGTATCAGAGGTGGACTGAGAAATATTTCAGGGAGGTAGCAGTTTTGTCCACGGGGTAGCACTTTCCCAAAAAAAGTAAAATGCTACCTTTTAAAGTGCAGACTTGGTTCAAACAGCTACTTTTTGCTGGCCTAAGGGGGTAGCAGGTGCTACCTTGTTACATAGCTGAATCTGCTACTGCATGGTTTTCTTTATGCAGATGCATAACTGATGGCACTATGGTAACCTGTGCTTCTGCAGCCAGAAGTTGATGTGTATGTCATAACTGTAGTTGAAATGGCACAGGCTCCTCAGGGGCCTGCACTTCTGCAGATAGAAGTACTGTTACAATTTTGATATCATAGATGTTTTTGGCATCTGCATATCTGTAGCCAGAGGTTGGTGTATATATCTTACACCTGCAGCTGCAGAAGTTCAGGCCCCTCAGGAAACTGTGCTTCTCCAGCCAGAAGTGGATTTATGCCTTTCAGTGTGCATTAGTACCTGTGGTTACACAAACATTGGCCCCCATACGGGCCTATGCTTCTACAGAAAAAAAGAACTCTTGTGATTTGGGAATTCTGGATTTGAATCTGTGGCTGCAGAGGCCTGTGTTTCTGTAGACAGAAGTACTGCTGTGATTTGAATGTTGTGAATATCTATCTGTGGATGGATGTGAGTTTGTATGTTTTGCAGTTTGCATGCCTCAGGTACAAATCCATAAAGTTAGCACATCAGCGCTACTGCATTTGTGTCATCTGGAAACAGTTACAAGTTGTTGTCTTACTCAGATGATGGCTGCTTGTGTGGTCTTGTCCTTTTGCTTCTTGGGTTTGTGGGGAGTTAGGGTTGGAAACCCTAACACCACATTTCTCTATTTTGGGCATTACCTTGAACTCTAATTGGTGCATTACCACACGTTTTTGAAAAGAATTTCATTTCTTTTTGAGATAGATGAATCATATCCTAATTCACCTAAGTAACAAAGGGACCTGAGTGAGCAGATGCAGACGTGCTAGGCCCTCTGAGCCCTGCACAAACAGAAGAGTCCATCTGCCCGAGGAATTGCAAGACCTTCTGGGCCCTGCATTTCTGTGTCATAACAGATGTCAAGAATTTGCTCCACTATTTAGTGGACAGAAGAAGTTCAGGGTCCTCTGGGCTCTATACTTTTATGTGGCTACAGATACAGACATGCAGGGCAAAGAGTTTATGTGTCAGCCAAAGAGCAGGGGCCTGTGGCACCCACATCTGCAGATGTGCAGGGTGCTATGTTAAGAAAAGATTTTTCTTCATTATATCATACTTAGGCCTGTGTGGCCAACCCTGAACCTTCCCTTCCCAGGGTGGAGGTGGTGCCACATGACAGTGCCATCTCCCCAGCCTTGGCCAATGCTGCTTGATCACTGAACTTGCTTCTGTACTCAGCTCACCAGCACAGGATTACAAAGCACTACCCGCTTGGATAAAGGCTGACATAACACACGTTTCCTAATAGATTTTTTTTTTAATAATGACTCCAGATTTTCAAGGTAGGTGTTTTAGAACTCCCTTATAAACATGACATGACATTTATAGGATACTGGCCAAAATGTCATTTTGCATCACAAGTGCAAAAACACGTCTTATCCTGGATTTGAAAAATGACACCTGTCACATTTATTGACTGGTGAGAAAAAATGGCTATTGTTGAAAGTTTGGAGTACAAATACTGAAAATTTGCTAAGTTATGAGTAAATGTTGAAATATGTCAATGTTCACACATGACTTGGTCATTTTATTTAATTGTTTTACCCCATAGTTTGAATATAGCGTGCTTTTGACACCATGTTTTGAACCAGGTTGGTGAACATTTTCAAATTTCACCCAAAACGTGATTTTGCAGAGTGACTGCAAAATCACCTTTCTGTTCCGATTTGAAAAATGTCACCTGCCTTGTTCATGAGTGGAGATTCCAAAAATGACATGTTTAAAGTTTGGTCAAACAATATATTAAAAATTAGCAAAGTTATACATGAACATACGAAATACGAACATACTAAAATTGCCAGCAGAAAAAGGCCTTACGGTCTACCAAGTCTGCTCGATTGTGCAGCTAGCAGCCCTTATTCTGCAGCTGCCCCTCCCTCCCTTGACCCTCCCTCTTACCCTGTTCCATCAACTTTTTAAGCCACTCACTGTTCTACTGGATATCACCTCTGCCGGTAACACATTCCACCCAGCCACCACCTTCTCCTTAAAAACGTGTCTTCTCATCTCCCTCCTGAACCTTCACCCCTCCAATCTCATATCATGGCCTCTGGTGTCCCTCCCCCTCCCCTCCCTTAGTTTAAAAATCCCCTCTGTACAAGACTTGTTTATTCCTTTCATGTACTTGAATGCTTCAATCATATCTCCCCTCTCCCACCTCTCTTCCAGTGTGTACATGTTCAATTCCCCCAGCCTACTTTCATAAGGTAAGTCCCCCAGACAATTGATCATCTTTGTCACCCTGCATTGCACACCCTCTAGTAACTTAATGTCCCTCTTCAGGTACAGGTGCCAGTACTGTATGCAGTAGTCCAGGTGTGGCCTAACCAGCAATCTATACAATGGCTGAATCACCTCACCGCTCCTTGAGGATATACCCCTAGTGTTAGCTTGCAGAAACTTAGCCTCTGGGGGGGCTCATACCCCAGAGGAAGGAGTTGATATATTTTAATGTTCAATCATAGCCTGGTCATTTTACCATATTTTTCCACCAAATTTTCAACATAGTTTTCTTACAATCCTCACCTCATACACCTGGTAGGTAAAAAAATTCAAATTATGCCTGACTGGTGATTTCGTGGAGCAATTGCAAAATCATCTGTCAGGATGGATTTGAATAATCTCACCCACTCTGCTTATGATGTGGGGACCCAAAAGGGTCATGTTGAAACTTTGGTGCAAAAATATTGAAAAATGGCAAAGTTATGAGTAAAAGTTCTAAATGCATTTATATACATTATCTGGACTTACCTTAGTTTTATGTATTGCGGTTACCAGTTCCAACAGGAATATTTCTTTTGGATTGGTGACTGGATCTATGCCGTGGGAATGTTTAAGGTGAGTGAGGGTGTGTGGGGTGATGGGTGTCAAGTGGAGAGTCGGGGTTGGGTAGTAATTTATTTATTTAGTCAATCATAGGAATTATAACCCTTTGAGTCATAGACTCATTTACAAAGGCTCTGCATCAGCATAGTCATATATTCAGAGATAGTACATTAGTGGGACATTACATTTCAAGTAATTACATATAATGGCCAAGGTGGCCAGTACTATAGTACTTATCTTAAACCCTCTGGCACCAAACCCTCCCAGTCTTTATTTTTCATTTTTCTCTGTACTTCGCCATAGTGCTTAGCTATCCACCTTAGCCCACTAAAATCCGTACCCCACCACCCTCCTATTGCTCACCCCCCCCGACTGCCTAGCCCACACTACTTTTCGGCTCTCTCCAGTCTCGCTAAAAAAATGCTTTGGCTTAGTCCCCACCACCTGTTCCTGCTCACCCTCACCCTCCTTTTCCCTTTATGCCAACTCCGCCTACATCCTACCCTCCACCTACTCTCACCTTTTCTATACTACTACCCGAAACATTGTACCATGGCTTTTACTCTGGAAGTCTTAAACAAACATCACCCAATTAATACCTGGGTGCAAAGAGCCATATTTCCTAATTGGAAACTGCCACATCATTATAACTCACTAATGATCACCCTCTACTGGGACTCCAGAAGACAATCCAAGCATCTTAAAAAGTACAAGTAGAAATTCACTCCAACCCATTATGAACTATGAATGGCATCGCTGAAACTCCTGCTCCTCCTACTTTTAATATCTGGTGGGATACACCCAAACCCTGGTCCTGTTGCACTGAAGCCGACAAAAACAGGAAAGTTGGTAGTGGTCTCTCCATTATCACTCTAAATATCTGCAGCCTCCTTCCCAAATTGGCATCTTCAAACTCTCACTGGACAAAAAACCTGATATACTAGCCATTGTGGAAACCTGGCTATCTCCCAGCACCTCGGATCATGCGTCTCGCTTGAAGGCTGCTACAATCTTTTCAGACTCGACCGGCAAGCAAGAAAGGTGGGGGCTGTGCTATCTACATAAAGGACAACCTCTCCTGTCAACGCAGCAGCTTCACCCCCACAAATACACAGATGCAACTCCTCCCTATCAAACTGCTTCTTGGTGCACAAAACAAAGTTCTCACAGTGGCCGCAGTCTATATCCCTCCAAAAGACCACCGTGCCAGTATTAAGTCTGTACTTGATTTTGTTAGTCTGCAACCCTCTGAAAATTAGCTCCTCCTCCTCAGGGATTTCAACATAAACTGGCTCACCTCTGACACTGGCTTTTACAAAGATGACATCCTAGCAGCAAACCTGACTCAGATGGTAACCTCCCCCACCCGGAAAAATTACAAAACTGGTACAAGCACCCTTATTGACTGGGTTCTCACAAATCACCCTGACCGGATAAAAAACATTAAAATCCTCCCTGACTCCCTCAGTGACCACTCCCCAGTGTCCTGTACCTGGTCTAATAAATTTCTCAAGCCACCCCCCAAAGTTATAACAAGCAGAGTATTGCCTTATGGGAATCTTATCAAGTTGAAAACCCATCTCCTACAACAGGACTGGACGCCAATCCTTGAATCAACTGATATTAATACCACACTAGAATACTTCATTAAATCTTTCAACTCTGCATGCGACTTATACCCCCAGTAAAAATGTAAAATCAAAGCGTATCAAATCCATGGATTAGTGCCAAACTACTTGCTAAGCTCAAGGTTCGGACCACCCTGGGCAGTTGCCAGAGACACAGGCTCACCTCATGATACCCTAAATACAAGCAGGCACGAAATAGATGTACCTCACAAATTAGGCAAATGAAGAGTGCCTATTTCAAAAATGCCCTTGAATCCACCTGGGGTGATGGAAGAGCTTTTTGGGACAACATCCGAAACATAATGGGTAAACAATCAAAATCGTCACCTACCATTATGAAAGTTGATGGATCCACCACTCTTGACCCAAAGTCTATTGCAGATGTGCTTAATAAGACATTCACAGACCTTAGTGGGGTCCTCACCCCAGATTTCTTCTCGGACTTACCTGTGCCTAGCCTAGTATCACAAAACACCCTCGTGACAAACCACATTTTACTCAAGAAAATCAAAGCACGAAGCACAAGTACATAAGAAAGGCCTGCTCCAAATCCAGAACAAGTAGTGACACGCTAGATCTAAAAACCTTGTCTCTCACCCTGGATGAAGTAATTCACCCCTTGCAAAAATTCTTAATCTGTCACTTGCCAAAGTCAATTTCCCAACAAATGGAAATCTGCCATAGTTACGCCAGTGCACAAAGGGGGAACAAAACCTCAACAGGAAACTATCGACCAATATCAATACTCCCTCCCCTCTCCAAAGCACTTGAACGAATAGTGGCAGACCAACTCTCTGATTACCTGGACAAATACAATCTACTCTGTAATCAGCAGCACAGCTTTAGGAAAGGACATAGTACAACAATAGCCTTACTTGATTTCTCTGGAGAAGTCCACTCAGCCCTGGACAAAGGGTGCCAAACAAGTGCAGTCTTTATCGATCTTACAAAAGCTTTCGACACAGTCCATCATGGCCTACTTACCTCCCTACTTTCTAGCTAAGGCCTGGTCAAGGTCCTTGTGCTTGGTAAAAGTTACCTGTCCAATCGGTCACAGGCTGTAAAATCTCTAATGAACTCTCCGACTTCAAACCAGTTCTCTCGGTACCATAGGGATCAATTCTTGGACCGCCCTCTTAGCCTGTTCCTTAACTCCTCCCAGATATCTGCCAGGAGAAATAATCTTATACGCTGATGATGCTGTAATTCTCTTCCCACAAGGATCCAAACTCCCTACTAAAAGCCTGCAACTTGTTTCTAGTGTTGAAAGGTGGTTCCTGGATAGTAAACTTGTGCTAAACCACAATAAAACAAAAGCCATGCTCTTCTCCAATCACCAAAACAAAAATAGGCATACTCCACTCACCATACAAACCTCTGCTGGAATTACACTGGACCAAGTAAATACTTTCAAATACCTTGGCATCACTTTTGACCAAGGGCTCACCTTTGCAACCCACATTGACAACACTGCAAAAACAGTGAACCAACGCATTGGAATACTATTCCGTAACAGTCAATTTCTAAATCAAGCGGCATTGAGAATAGCTATACAGAGTTCCATAATCTCAATCATTGACTATGGTCTTATTATTTATGGCTCAGCTACCTCCACTGCTCTAAGGCGTATCTCAATCACTCTAAATAAGGCCTGCCGGCTCCTCACAGGGCTCAAAGACTGACTCACGTGGATCTGTACTATGAATCAGGCTGGTTGAACCTATCAAATTGTCTTATTTATCTCATCTGCACAATGGCAAAAAAAATCTATCTTGGGTCTGACTCCATTATGTATTCAAAACCTACTCCGACTGAATCCTGGCTCACGACCCTCCACCAGATCTAAACTCCAACCTTTCCTGGTTCCGAGATGCCGGACTGCACAGGGACAAAGATCTTTCACGTACAGGGCCCCAACATGGTTCAATGCGCTTAGTCCACCTACTCTATCCTCAACCTCGCTTGAAGCTTTCAAATCCATGCTCTATGCCCACCTCACCACCACTAGCAACTGTGATTGTGCTAGATAAAGACTACTACTCCTCATGTCCATCCTCACATCTGAGGCCTCTTCCTCCCTGACTAATGAACCCTCTGGTACCTCTACTACTCTCTGTCTCCCACCCAAACTCACTCCCCCTTTTTCCTGTCCCTCTCACTTACACTCCGCTCACCACCTTTCCTCCTCTCTAGCCTCTCTTGGCGCTAATGATCACCCTCTCCTGGAAGTTTCTTAACCTCAAAATTGTCTACTCGCTTGAACCTGTTATAGCTTGTTTTTCTATGAAACTTAAAAACGTTACTGCCTTAAACTGTTAATAGCAAATTTATGATGTAACTTTCCTGTCTGGTTTTACCTGTAATGTGTATCGTGCTTTGTTAAATGTTCTTTGTGATGTGGAACCTTTGTAAAAGAGCCCTGGCTCAAAGGTATTAATTCCTAGACTAATAAACTAAACTAAACTAAAGTCTATACATGTAGTAGCTAGGGTATTGATATTATTACAGTGGAACAATTATAATACAAGTGCAGCTTCTGGGGCATTGTCATATAGTAGTAACAGTGATCTATTCTATACAATAGTGAGACAACACAGTTTTAAGGAAGTATTTACATATAGTAGCCTGGGTGGCTGTTGGCCTATACATTTAGTAGCTAGGGTATTGGTATTAGTACAGGAGGTATAGTTACAGTGTAGGAGCAGTCTCTAGGGCATTGTAATATAGCAGACAGAGATCAGCAGCAGAGATGTCCTATGCAGTCAGTCCAATACAATTGGTGGTAATGTCAATGGGGAGCGGCCATCGTGCAGCTATTTGCAGGTCAGTTAGGAGGATTAGCAGCTGCACTGGCATTGGCACAATGAGAGAATGTGTTTTTTTTAGAATGGTCTTGAAATGTCCTAGTTTGGGAATGGAGGTTATGGCTGGGGGGAGCTCATTGTACCAGGCAGGAGCTCTATAGGGGAATGATTTCTAAGCAAGGGAGGTTCTGACCCTGGGCATGGTCCACAGATGCTTGTTGGCAGAATGAGTGGTAGCAATGCGGGAACATGAGAGTAGTGAGCCTGAGACCCCCAATGGAGTTAACCCTAGGGGGATTTTTTTTGTGAGGAGGCAGGATTGATATTGTAGTCTTTCCTCAAGGGTGAAGATGTTTGTAAGAGGGTAGAGCGTGCAAGTATGGGAGCATTTGTCTGTGCCTAGGAGGAGTTGGCACACTTTATTAATGGCTATGTGAATTTTGTTTTGGGTGGTGTTGTCCACAGCAGAGTAGATAGGGAGCCCATAAGCAACGAGAGAGAGGACAGAAGAGGTGATAGCCAGGTTGAGAGCCTCTGGTGTCAGGCAGTCTTTGTGCCGGTATAGGAGGCCAATGCGGGTATTAATGGCTGAGGTGAGGATGTTAATGTGGGCATGGAAGGATAGGGAGGTGTCAAAGGTAAGGCCAAGGTATTTATAAGTAAGTACTTGTTCTAGAGGGAGGTGAGCGTGGGAGAGGATTTTTAGTTCAGTGTCCTTGGCCTTGCTCTGCCGGTGGGCAAATAGCATAGCTTTGGTTTTTTTTGATGTTGACCACAAGTCTGCGACTGGTGAACCAACTTTTGATCTGGTTGAATGAGTGTTGGAGGGAGGACTGTAGGTTGTCAGGGCAGGGGTGTGTGGCATAGAGAACCTCATCATCAGCATGTAGCAGTAGGTTACTGGAGCAGGATTTGGGTAGTGCATTTAAGTAGATACTGAAGAGTAGGGTCCCAATATAGATCCCTGGGGAACCCCCGAGCAGACAGGCAGGGTGGAAGATAGGGTGTCATTTACCTTAACACATTGGGATCTGATGGTAAGGTAACTATTAAACCAAGAGAGTGGTCCACGTGATAGACCAGTGTGGTGGAGTGTGTCAAGGAGGAGTGGGTGGGAGACTGTATCAAAGGTCTTACGGAGGTCCACGAAGGTGGTTCCAGCCAGATGTTTATGGTCAAGGGCAGAGTGAATGAAACTGGAGAATTCAGTGAGGGCGGTGGTTGTGCTATGGCCTGATCTAAAGCCATATTGTTCACTGCATAACAAATTGTGGGCTCGCATAAACTCAGTGAGTTGGTTGGAAATTATTTTTTCAAGGGCTTTTGAGAGAGGGGGAAGGATGGATATGAGCCGATAGTTGCTGGGGTTGCTATTGTCTCCGCTTTTTAGTATTTGGGTAATTGTTGCAGTTTTTCAGGCTGTAGGGAACTGCCCCAAGCATAGGGAGCGGTTAAGGAGGTCGGTCAGGGGGGAAGAACAGTGTTAAGAACCTGGTAGAGGATTTTCATGTCAAAAGAGTCTTTGCAATAGTTAGAGCCACCAAGAGCTTTGGAGGGGTAGGATTTTGCTTCCTGCTTTGTAATGACCCTAAGATAGAAAGGGGGGGCGCCGGAGATTTGGTTCAGAGGAAGCTGCGATAGGGTTGAAAAAGTCGCTTGGGAGGACTGTACTAAGATCAGAAAAGGTTGAATTAAGGCAGTTAGCAATAGCCTGTGGGTCAGTTGAGGTGGCATTATTTATGCAGAGCTGGGAGGGTGGGGGGAGGCAGGATTTGCCATTAAGCTCTTTAATGTTGTCCCAAAACTTTCATACACTCCCCCAGGAGGAAGCCAGGGTATCTTTATAGTATTCAGCCTTGGCCTTGCATATAGCCCAGGTGCACCTATTGCGTGCTACTCTGTATGCTAGTCTGTCTGCCTGGGAGCCAGATTCAATGGCTCTGTGCCAGAGGTCATCCCTTTGTTTTAGTCGCTGCCGTAATGAGGGCGTGATCCAAGGGACATTATGTTTTACAGTTTTCAATTTAGTCAGGGGGGCAAAAATGTCACATGCTTTGTTGAAGGAGCATGTGAATTAATCAAGGGCTAGGTCAATGTTAGGGGCCTGGGTTACAGGGGCCAGTCCCACTGGGCCAGGTAGTGTTTGATTTTTTGAAGTCCATCTGGTCGCAAGCATCTGCGGGTGGAGACACTAAGTTGTGGTTTGGGCAGGTGACATGACCAGGAGGATAGGGGAGTGGTCACTCAGAGAGACTGGGAGGACCAGCAGGTCAGAGATTCTATGTGGTCGGTTAGTTAGTAGTATGTCCAGTAGGGTCTGGAAGCCGTTTGTGGTGTTTACTCTGGTGGGTTGGTGGACCAACTGGGTATGATCCAGCACTGCAAAGGCATCCTTGATGGCAGCTGCTGACTTGGCGAGCCAGTTAACATTTAGATCACCGACCAGAATATGCTCCATTTTTGGGGGGAGGTTGGAAATACAGTTTGTGAGGGATTCTATGGCCTTAGCTTGGTTGCGTGGGGGAACACATGCCGCTGTGATGGTTAGGGATGCTCTAGCAGGGTCCAAGGTAAGTTTTATGGATAAGGCTTGGGTGCCATGGTCTAGTGAGGGGATTGGAAGAGCTTGGTTCAGTAGGGAGTCTCGAACATAGAAGACACAACCACCGCCCCATTTTCCCACTCTGTCGGCTCTGTGTAGAGTGAAGCCCAGGAGGCTGACGAATGAATCTGTTTTTTTTAAAGCCATGTTTCAGTGAGTGCAAGACATCCAGCTGATGTTGCGCTAACCAGCTTTGGAGAGATGCTGTTTTTTTTCGGAAGGCTGCAGATATTCATGGTAGCTATGCAGAGCCCTTGGTGTAGTTTCTGTTGACTGTTAGCGGCATGGCCTGGGTTTGGGTGAATATTCCTGGATATGAGAAGTAGTAGAGCTAGGACCCTGAGGAGAGTGAGGGACTGCTGTTTGGTGGTTGAGCGTAGGTGAGGCACATGTTTAGAGAGAGAAGCACAGGGAATGGGTAAGTTGAGGAGGGCAGGAAAGGTAAGGCAGATGAGTTTGTAGGGGGGTTGGGGGTGCATGTGTAGGTGGCAGGTTAAGCGGGAGGGTGGATGCTTGTCAGACTTTGACAGGGTGGGTGGACAGTGGTAAAAGGTAGGGAAGGTAAGGGGTGAGGTGGGTGTGTGGGTAGGGGGATGGATATCTAACCCAGTAAGGAGTATGATAAGTGTAACAGGTAGAAGATAGGATAGTCTGTTGGGGAATTGGAGGCTGGGCAGTGGGCAGTGGGAGCTGCTATACCAGTTCTGGTTCAAGGGGAGCAGACTGACACCCATGATAGTGGTGTGTGCTTTTAAAATGAGACAGGCCAGGGTACAGACAAGAAAAAAATAATAAAATAGTCTGTGTTGCTCAGTATGCAGCTGAGGGTAGAGGAGGACTTGAGAAATGGGCAGGAAACTATACGTATTTAATAGCGGCTGGGGTTGGTGTGGTGGTTTCTATGGCACAGCAGTAGGGTGATGGACTATGGTTTGTTGTGGTGTAATAATCTGCTTTAGGGAAGAAGGACCCAGGACAAGAAGTGCTTGGTGGGTGGGAGTGTGGCACCAGATCAGTGAGAGACCTTTTTCTTCACTGCAGATTTTTTTCACAAGAAATATAAAAAGATCAACAAGGAACAGTTTTTCTTTCTGACAGCTGTACCGTAGCTGACACTGGGGATTGTGCACCCAGGATCAGGATTGTCTTTGGCAGCATTGGTGCTGCCATTTATATATTGGGGGGTGCTTCTGGAGGGGAAGGGGTACAATATTGCAGTACTGGTAGTGGGTACCTCAGGGCATTTTGATTTAAAAAGAGAGAGTGAGAGAGAGAGAGAGAGAGGGAGAGAAACAGAGCAATAGACAGATAGAGAGAGAGACAGATAGAGATAGACAGACAGACAGACAGAGTGCTGTCTCACTATAGTGAACCAAGCTATAGAAAGATTCTCCCTGTGGCTACTGATATTAGCTCAGCTGATGTCTCACTCAATCACTTTCTTGTCCTTGTTCGCTCACTGTCACCCTCACAGGTAAATTTAATATCCAGAACACAGATCACTTCCTTGTCCTCACTCATTCACTGTCAACCTCACAGGAAAATTAAATATACAGACTACAATACATACAATGGCAGGCAGATGAGAGAATGGGTGGGAGGAGATGCAGTTACGAGAGATGAAAAAAATGTGGCTGTAACTCTGTATATCAGACTCTAAAGCAGAAAACTTAACATAAAAAAAAACATACAAAAACAAAATCACAGTCTCTTTTCTCATGCTGTACTGACAGAGACTCAGTCCATGGCTGGCAGTAGGGTTGCAGGCAGAGATGTGATTTAATTTTATTAGGTCTACTGTAAACTAATATACATATGCTTACATATGCCTTATATCAAACTTAAAACAGATAGATCACAATGTGTGAGGTACACTGCAGGCTCATTGCCAGCATTCAAGTTTTTTTTATTTGTTTTTTTTTTTACCAGGAGAGACATACTAAGCTGAAGCTTGTTTACAGGTGCGACCTGGGAGAACAAGTAAGTTAAGTGACTTGCTCAGTGTCACACAGTATGCAAGTGGGGGCTGTGGGATTCAAACCCAGGTCTCCAGGTTTGCAGCTCAGACCCTTAAATCACTGCGCTATACTGCCCCCAAAGTGGGCAGTACTTCTCCATTTATGGCTGCAGCAGTGAGGAAAGTTCTGCTGTTTTCATACAGAGGACACAGTTCCCTCACTGCTGGCTAAGGCTGCCTTTGGGGTGCCCAGAAGGGTATTTCTGAGCATGATTTTTTTTTTTTGTAATTAACATTCTTTATTGTCTTTACATACATCTCACTCAAAAGATCAGACAATGGAGAATTACACTGAAAGTGCAGAACAGAGCAATTAACTCAGCATAATACATATAAAGCACCTTCTGATGAAACGTATAAGATGTAAAACTCTACCCACCACCCCACTCTTCCCCCCTCCCCCCAGGTTACGAGCTAAAGAGAGCACATTTAATTCTTAGAGCAGGGTTCGGGGCCTTAGTTCCAAGCCATAAGGAAGGTGTCTAGGGGGCCCCAAAGGGATGTATAAAACCTTTGCTTGTCCCGCATGTATGCGATGTGTTTCTCCAGCTGCAATGCTAAGATACATTCCTGATGCCACTCTAGCAAAGATGGAGGCTTGTCGGATGACCAATGCCTTAATATTATCAGTTTCATTACAGCCGAGACAAGTGAGACTTGAGCCTTCAAAGTCCTGGGGGGTGGCTGCGGGAAAGAGACATAATAAACAAATCTCGGGGGTAAACATATGAATTGAGCCAAGGATAGGGTCCAAGAGTCTGTAGACAGCCATCCAGATGGCCCGTATAACCGGGCAAGACCATAGCATATGATACAAAGTGCCCTCTTCTTTTTTACATTTCCAACACAGAGATGTGTCACATGCCCCGCGCCTAAATAAATGAGAGGGCGTTAAATAAAGATGATGCATGATATTAAAGTGTACCATCCTAAGCCTATCTTGTTTGACGTATTTGTACATAGTGCACCAGTTTTTTCCAAAGGTCCGTGGTGTCCTGGATATTCAACTCTCTCACCCAGTAATAACAAATGCCTGAATGAAGCCTATAATCCCATTCCTGAAGTAACTTATAAACTTTGGAAACTGCATGTGGTTGGAGTGCTATAGTTAATAGGGCAGTAATGCTATCCGAAATATGACCGGCAGAGGGCGGCGAGGGAAAAGCCTGGGCTATGGCCTTACTAAGCTGTAACCACTTAAAAAAGTCATGGTCATCAACCCCATAAAGCCTTTTTAGTTGGTCAAAAGGGCGTGGGCTACTATGTTCCCAGAAATCCGAAATAGAAAGATGGCTTATCTGGGGCCAAAAGATAGCGGGTACCGAAGCACCCCCGACCTTGATTTGCGGGTTTTCAAAAATGGGCTGGTTTTCTGAAAGCCACCATTTTACCCTAATATGACGTTGCAATTGGTAATATGCTTTTAAAGACCAACTCATGGGGTTGTTTATCAACCTCTTAGGGATGACGGACTGGGGTACAAATAGAAGGGCCCGTAGAGAACTCTTCGTTCTCCTCGCCAGGTCACGCTCAATGTCTAACCATAAGGGGAGATAGGCCGAGTGCCTACGCACATCATCCCACAAGCTCAGCTTGCAGATATGTTGGGCTGCATAATATAAGAAAACAGAGGGAGCCACCAGTCCACCCTTAAATTTTGAAGCAGTCAAGTTAACATAAGACCTACGTATTCCCTTCTCCTGCCATAAAAAGGAATTAAATATCCTCTGCAGGTTTGTAAACCATTTTCTCGGGAGATAAGCCCAAGCATCCCTAGGGATACAATAATCTAGGAGAATATTCATTTTAGGAGATTCAGTCTGCCCCACAAAGAGAAGGAGAGAATCGCCATCTATTTGGGTCTCCAAATAGTTTGAACCAGAGTACCCAAATTATTTTAACCATCGAGGATAGACTTGTGTTGATATTAATGCCCAAATATGTTAAGGATTTAGTCTCCCAACCAAGTCCTAAAAACTGTAGATCCGCTTTAATAACTCTATGATTTAAGGGAAAGATTTTTGTCTTAGTACGATTTAACTTATAATAGGATACTCTGGAAAAACTATCTATTTCCTCTAAGACGGCCGGTATGGAGATCCCAGGGTTCTCAATATGGAATAAAACATCATCTGCATAAACTGAGTGTGTATAATTGGATTCCCCTACCTGAATACCCTTTATAAATGAATTCCCCGCTATTCTACGTAAAAAAGGCTCTAAGTACAAGTTAAAAAGCAATGGGGACAAGGGGCAGCCTTGCCTAGTACCTTGCTCTAACTTAATAACTGGTGACAATACCCCATTACATTTAACTCTCGAGAAGGGAAGGAATACAAAACTTTAACCCATCTTAAAACACCTCAGGCAGACCAAAAGCGAAAGGGTAGAGAATAAAAATCCCAGGACACCCGTCAAAGGCCTTTTCGCATCAAGAGAAAGGAGTACAGCTGGTATTTTAGATTCCTTAGCCTCGCGAATGAGATGTAACAGTTTGTAGGTGATCCTGGGGCAACCTCCCCCTCATAAAACCCACTTGTTCCCTACAAACAAACCTATCCATCACTTTGGACAATCTGTTAGCAAGAAATTTTGCCAATATTTTAATATCTGTGTTCAAAAGTGATATAGGGCGATAACTATCCATATTAAGGGGGTCCTTTCCAGGCTTCAAAATTAGCGAAATTGTGGCCTCAAGGAAATTTGGATCGGAGATACCATACTCAAACCAATATTGGAAGACATCCAATAAAATCGGAGATATAGTAAGGAGGAATTCCTTGTAGAAATTGCTGGGGAACCCATCGGGTCCAGGGGATTTGCCAAGGGGCATCTGCTGAATAGCGTGCTGAATCTCTAAGACCGATATTGGGATGCCTAGACCCTCCACCTCATCCTCAGATAGCTTTGGGAGAATAATTGAGTTCAAGTATGAGGTGATCTCTGTCAGTGAGGGCATGGATTCAGGATTTTCAGCATATAAACTCTGAAAATACACCCCAAAAGCCTTAGATATTTCCCCTGAATCCGTACAAACCTGATCCCCTTGACCAATGTGAATTCCTGCAATGTGTTGAACGGAGTCTAAGTGCCGTATTCGCATAGCGAGAAGTTTCCCGGCTCTCTCCCTTATGTCTAAGTATTGAAGTCTTGTCCGCAAAAGTGCTAACTCAGCTTGCTGCATTACTATGCCCGAGTGCTGCGCTTGCAGTTGGTGCAATCTGGCCCAATCCGAGTCGGGTGAGGCCCGGGATAAACCACATTCTATCTGCTTAATTGCTGTTAATAGGGAATCTAATTTGTCCCTTTGAATACGTTTCTTTCTAGAGGCGATCTTAATTAGCATACCCCGTAAGGAGCACTTCATGGCAGCCCAGACCAAGTCTCTCTGGTCTACTGAGTCTTGGTTATCAGCTAAAAAATGGCCAATAAAATCCTTGAGAATCATCAAGGCGGACTCATCTTCTAAAATTTGGCAGTTTAAGCACCATTGTGGGGAACGTCTATTCTCTAAAGTTGGCCTGTATGTCACGCTAACAGGAGCATGGTCCGATACTACCCTGGCAGAAATATCCGCCTGGATTACATCGGGCACCGCCGAAGAGCTGACCAAAATATAATCAATTTGTGAATGGGAATTATGTATCGGTGAATAAAATGAGTATTGTCGTATCTTAGGGTTAAATACGCGCTAGACATCGACTAAGGCCGCCTTACTAATAAAGTCCTTCAGGGCCCTTTGTGCTGGGGATAAACCCTGCCTCCCATTACCTGATCTGTCCAGATCATTCTGGAGTACTAAATTCCAATCTCCCCCAATGATCATAAGCTTATAGGTATCAGATATTACCAAGCGCAATAAGTTCATAAAAAAGGAAGAGGAATCACTGTTAGGGCCATATATAGAGCCTAATATAATCGGCTGTGATGCTAACTGAGCATGCACAATTATATAACGGCCTTCGGGATCCCAGTACTCATTCACTAAATTGAAGGGGATGTTCCTAGCAATGAGGATGGCCACCCCTCCTCTCTTCGTCGATGCCCCAGCCCCATAGACCTGTGCAACCCACGCCCTTCTGAAATAATGGACATCACTTCTTTTAAGGTGTGTCTCCTGGAGAAAGACAATTTGCACCCCCAAATGGCGGAGGTGTGTTAGAACTACCTGCCTCTTGACCCTATCCTTGGCTCCTTTAACATTCCAACTAAAGGACTTATAAATATGACTCATTGTTGTCAACTAGGTTGTGAGAAAAGACTGAATGGAAAATGCCCTGAGACACTATACCTAGGACACTGATAATAGTATTACTAACTCCCTGATACCAAATAAATACCTGGATCTCAACTAGCTTGTAGCCCTGGTAATCCCCCCCAACATCCCAGAATACCAACAATCCTACAAACCCCAATACTCCTCTACCAAAAGATAACCTTTCAAAACATCCCCAACACCCAAACAGTACTATCCCCCAGTCCCAAAAGACTGCTCTCCTAAACAAAACACGCCACATGATTAATTATTCCAAAACAGCCCAGTACGTCCCATACTACCCCGAACTCCCACCACTCACCCAAAAGAAAAACAGTTAATCTTAAAGAAGGCCTGATGCTTTACCTAAAATTACATAGTCCCAGCAGAGAATAAACCATCTGCTGCCTGAATAATGATTTAAATTAGAACAAACCTCACCGGTGGGCTTAAAACCCAATAAAAACAAAACAAAAGAAATTAATTGATAACCATGTACACCCCTACTTCTGTGTTTATATATGATAGAGAAAAAAAGGGGGGAGGGGAGAGGGAAGGAAAAAGGGTAAGGGAAAAATGGATCAATTGTAAGTCCTGTCATGGTATCCAAGTTGTCAATGTTGAGTCCTGCAAGGAGACAATGCAGCAGGTTCCAAACGTAGATCAGCAGTTCTCCTCCGATCATCTACCATCTATGGTGACCCGAAAAATAATGAGTCCCGATATTTAAGCGAGTGCCAGCGACCAGTTCCATGCATTTAAACGCTGGTTATAAAACAGAGTTGAACTTGCAAACTGAGTTGTGCACTAGAGATCCATCCCTAAGATTAGCCAGATCCTCTCAGGAATCAAACAAAGGGTGAGGTAGCCATATATTCAAGAAAGAACTACCCAAGAGGGAAAAAGAAAAAAAAAAAAAAGGGGGTTAACTATTATATAAATGTAAAAGTTTCCATCGTGTATGACCGCAAGAGATCATTACTAGGCGATATCCTTCAGCGCCTGTAGCAGTCCCCTAGATGCTAAGTACAGAAACTCCATTCCAACCAACAAAAGAGAGGTTATATGTGCACCAATTAAGTACTTTTAGGTCTTCAAATTAATATCATGCTATATCCAGAACGGGGTCATTAATGCGAAGTGTACAGGGTATCATCGTTTAAAAAGGTCCGAAAGACGCTGCAGTTCCCCGTTGAGCCTGCAAGTGGGAATCAAAAGATAGCCATGTCCCTTCATGTTTTACCATCAGAACAGTGGGATATTTGACTTGTATGGCTTTAGCTGCCGCAACTAGCTTAGCAACGATCGGATGTAATTCCTGCCTTCTCACCCTCACCGAGTGGTGCAAGTCTTGAATAATTCGAATCTTCTGACCCTCCCATAATAACTCCTTCAATTCTCTAGATTTAGCTAAGGCATGCTGTTTATCCAGATAGTTTAAAAATCTCATGATCAAGGGTCTGGGTGGCTGGCCCTGAGTGGGCGGAGGGCGCAAGGCTCGGTGAGCCCTCTCTATTATATATTCACCCCCACCTGGGGGAGACCCGGCGACTTTTCGACAGAGTTTCTGGAGGAAAACAATTGGTGCAGTCCCTTCTTCTTTTTCAGGGATCCCAATCACAACAAGGTTGTTTCTTCTACTGTGACCCTCTAAATCTTCTAATTTCTCCTCCAGTTTCTTTAGTCTGTGTTTAACAAGGACCAGCTCTGTCTCACTCCTGAGGTGCTTATTTTCCAGAGAAACCAATTTTACTTCCACATCGCCCACCCTCGTAGTCAAAACTTCCATCGATCTCTTGACCTCTTGCATGTCTTCAGCAATAGGCATACGGAGGTCTGGAGGGCTGCATAATTTCAAGAAATCTAGATTCCGACAGCGGAGTATCCGTGGTTGGTAATTTAGATAAGCTAGCGACCTGTTGCTTGGCCCGTTTTATGGCTCTCCTTTCTGGGGTGCAAGGAGGCGAATGCTTCGTCGGCGCCTTTTTCATGTAAACTTCCATAATACGGGTCTATTCACCAGATCCAGCGACAAGTAAGACCCTCAGCATCCAGTGCAAGCGGTTTAAATTGGCCAAGTATTTTGTAAGAGCCCAAAACTGATAGTGTGTAGCGGAGCTCCGGGAGTTTGCTGCCGACTCTCAGGCTGCCATCACATGACCATAGACCCTTCTGAGCATGATTTAAAAAACAAACAGCAAAATCTAGCTCAATGGGTCCCATTTAGGTTGGTTCAGGTATGTGTTTTTTTTAAAACACATTATTTTTATGAATTTTCCACAATTAAAACAAAAAATAAGATGGTGGCCAACACAAACCAAAAATATAAAAAATTTAGTGTGTGAGAGACATTTTTGGTTTGTGACAACTTAGTGAACCCAAAATGCTCTCAGAAACAGAAAATTTATGGTTTGCATCAGAGGCTGATCCAAACCCCAACTTAGCATACTCAGAAAAGAATTTTAGATCCTTATGAGAATGGAACCGATTAATATTTTTTCATGAAACCTTCAAAAAGCACTACCATGCAACAGGCCATTTCTACCCTGAACGTTTTGTAAACAAATTCTGTACTATCTATACTCTATGAGAGAGAGCAAAAAAAGTGTATTAAGTATAAGAAAAAAAAAACATTTATTAAAAACTGATAATCCTTATCAGAGAAACCACACAAGATACCATTGCAAATTAATTCACTTCTTACGACCCTGCCAGCCACACCATGCATGCCAAAATTTGGGCTATTTCATCAAACACCACCAAAAGTGGGGTTTTAACATTAAACATCTTACTGAACCCTAACTATAATGGTGCTACCACCTGTGTAATATCTATTGTAGTAGTGCCCCCTGTAGTTAGGGTTGAGTAGGGTCTTTACTGTTACACCCCTAACTTTGCACCTTAATAGCTTCCCCTCTGTTCAATAAAATTGCAAGAATTGCTGCATGTGTGGTCTGGAGGCAGGGTCATGTGATTTGGGATGTTTTGTGAAAGTTGCATGTCTGGATTCCAAGAATCAGATAGGGCAAAAAGTGGAAAACTCAGGTTTTTTGATGATTTTGCTGATTCTGTTTTCTCTCATCTACAGCCCAGATGGTTTGGAATTTTCTTCTGAAATTTTCATGGTTGAATTGGCTTGCCCTAAATGATGCTTTCTGTTGGTTTGATGAAAAAAGTATTAATCATTCTTGTCTCATAAGGATTTGAAATTTCAGTTCTGAGCATGTGCAGTAGTGTTTCATTGATATGTTTGGTACAAGAGAAGAATTTTCAGCTCACTACACAAGAGTCTTCTTTCACGAACTGAAATTCTTACTTCAAGAAATTAAATTCTTTCTTCATATGGCCCCCATCTTTTTTCTGAGTTTTACAAAATAAACAATGGTAAAATCCTATAAAAATGATGTATTTTCAAAAAAACAAACTCCTGAACCTAGGTAAGCAGGGACAATTGAGTTGATTACAGTGTTAGTTTTTTGAAAATATGACTGTAAATATTGTTTCTGGGTAAATGAAAAACCTGGGTGCCCAGCTTAGTGAGAAGATCCATTCACCTGCGTTCTCAGTATGAGAACAGTGGTACTTTCTTGAATTCTGAAGTTGCAGCTGGAGTCATGCTGACAGCTTCAGTTAAATCAGTGAGCTGGCAATCCTCTGCTCTCTCCAATTTTGTGTCTGTCTCTCTGTCTCTGTCTGTCTGACTGTCTATCTATCTATCTATCTATCTATCTATCTATCTATCTATCTATCTATTTCGCTATCTATTGTTATAATTCTGGTGGACATGGTGCCCAACCCCTTTACTGTGTTTTTTCACTCCGCCTCTCAAGGCTGTCCTACCCCCTCTCCCATCTTTAATGTTATGGTTTTATAAGGTGACTGTAGTGCACATCCCCAGTACCATTTCTCTTTATGTCTCTTCCCTTAGAATCGCCCACCCATTCCCATTACACACAAGGGCATCCGGGGTGCCCACCCCCTGGTACTGCTGAACTGAAGTCTGACACTGGAGTACTCAATCCCCACTGTCAAATTCTCTGAAATAAAGAAAACCATCCCTCTCTGATTTTTTTATTTCCTGAAAAAAGAAAATGGTTCTCACTGATCTGACCCCTCATGCCACTGAAAAGTCACTCCACAGTGTGGTGCCCAATCATCACTGTCAAGTCCTGTGAAATAAAGAAAACAGTCATTTGTTGATTTTTTTAACTGTAGAAAGGAAATGGTCCCTCATCAATCTGCCCTCCCACCCCGACCTCCAACTCAGTACCCCCACAATCACACTCAGTCACTGAACATGTCCCAGGATGCAAAATGTTCACCCACATTCTCAGTATTGCAACAGTGGGACTTTCTTGAATTCTGAAACCACAGCTGAAGTTGTGCTGCTGGCTTCAATTGCAGCAGTGAGACAGACATCCCCTGCTCTCTGTCTGTCTGTCTGTCCGTCTATCTGTCTGTCTCTCTGTCTATCTATCTATCTATCTGTATGTCTGGCTATCTATCTATCTATCTATCTATCTATCTATCTATCAATCTATCTACCTACCTATCTTTATAGTAGTAGCAGATCAGGGTGCCAACCCTTGTTCTGTTTCCCCGCCTTCCATTCCAGGTCACCCATCCCCTTTCCCATAGCTAATTTTATGCTTTTATAATCAGACAGTGGTGCCCACTCCTATCACTGCTTCTCTTCACCTCATCCCTTCCAGGTTTCCTGTCCCTGTTCCCACTATACACATGGTGGGCTGTTGAAAGTAACCCAAGACTGGGCTGCCCAATCCCTAGCGTCAAGTCCCTGAAATAAAGAAAACTGTCCCCTGTTGACTTTTTCGTTTTTTTCCCTTAAAAAAGAAAATGGTCCCTCACCAATCTGACTCCCAAACGCCCATCCACCCACCCAGACCTCCCACTCAGCACCTACCACCCCTCCCACACACACACACACACACACACACACACACACGTACACATGCACACTCTTACTCATTTGAACATGTTCAATGATGTAGATCAACTCTCTGACTGAAGATTTGTTTTACTGCTGGAACTGGTGACTACAATATGAAAAAATCAAGTATGTTTGCTTTACTAATTTTCAGTGGTGTTTGAACTTTTCTTCATAACTAACTCATTTTAATATTTTTATACCAAATTTTCAAAATGTTTTTTTTTTTTGCAAGCCCCTACTTATGACCAAGGGCAGTGGAATTATGCAAATCTGGACAGAAAGGTGATTTTATAATCACTGTGCAAAATCATCTTTTGGTCAGAACTCAGCAATTTTCATCACCAATGTTCATAAAGTGGGGTCATAAGAAGGATATGTTGAAAATGTGGAGTCAAAAAATTAGAAAAAAAATATGAGTGTATATTTTGATTTTCAATATTGTGATCCCAAATTTTCAGCATAGCCATTTTCTTACGCTACTTAATCAACATGACAGCTGTTATTTTTCATCTCCTGGCCAAAATGTGTTTCTGCACCTGTGGTGTGCAATGACTTTTTGGTGAGGATTTGAACATTTTCACCTACTGGGTACATGAGATAGGATAAAAAGAAGACTAGACTGAATATTTGGTGTACAAATATAGTAAAATTACCATGCTATGAGAGAATGTTTACATATTTCCATGTTCACTCATGACTTCACTAATTTTCAATATTTTGACACCAAACATTCAACACAGCTAATTTTTCACACCATCTCATAAACAAAGTGTCATTTTTCAAATCCTGGATGAGATGTTTTTCAATTCTTCTAGTGCAATATGTCATTTTGGCCAATATACTATAATACCACATTTCATGTTTATAAGGGGAGTCATAAAATGAATGTCTTGAAAATTTGAGGTCAAAAATAATTGTTGACTGATTATACCCATAACCTGGGATTAAATCATCCATCTATCTATCTATCTATCTATCTATCTATCTATCTTGCAAAAAAACTATGTTAATGCAGGCATTAGGGTTGAAGAACGCAAAGTGCACAAAGTAGGGAAGTGAAAAAAACATTAGGTATTTGGGTCTCCAGAGTATTGGCAAATCAGTGGTGTGATCTTCCTTGGGGTTGTCAATCATAAAGCACACCCCTCCCATGAGCAAGCGAGGTCAGATGTGATCTCTTTTCTTCAAGCATGGCCCACAGGGCCCTGCATGAAGTAACCTGTGTCACATTCTGTTGCAACATGTGGCAAGCCATATTTCTCTGCCTTTGAAAAGTGTATCACTTTCAGGCACTGGCTTGCAGCTGTACCTTCTGCTTTTGGACAGCAGGCTACAGACGTGGAGGAGGAGGCGGGCATTAGGGTTGACAGTTCCAAGAAGGACCCCACCACTGATTCATCAATACTCCAAAGACTCAAATCCCTAATGTTTTTTTATTCCCCAACTTTCTGCACCTTGCATTCTTCAACCCTAATGCTGGCATTAACGTAGTTTGTTTTGCAATGAATTTCTATTCTTTTTCTAATAACGAATTGTATCCTCATTTGTACAGGTCCCTTTGGGATCTGTGCAAAATGAGATAATAGAACATTGGAGGAAGTTCTGACCCAGTGCATGGGCTCAGTAGGGTTTGGCATGCGTGTCAATACCTTTTGGTAAGGCTCCCTGACCCACCACAGGGTGTGGCATCTGCACTGAAACATTGCTCCATCCCTACCCAGGCCAGGGCTGGTGCTGCATGCTGCAACATCGTCCCCATCAGCCTTGCCCCATAAAACCAGTGCACTGAGTTCACACCTGAACTCAGGTCACTGCACTGTAATGCAATGTGGTCCCCAGTGGGGCAGCTGACATCCCTGCAAACAACGATACAACATAAATTCTTCATTTTTTCATATTTTGACCCAAACGTTTCAACATATTCTTCTTATGATCACATCTCATGTACCTGGTAGGTGAAAAATTTCAAATCCCCACTAAAATGCAATTCAGTGCCACAGGTGTGAAAACACATTTTGGCCAGGATGTGAAATGTGACACCTGTAATGATCATGAGGTGGTGGGAAAAATGGCTATGTTAAAAATGTGGGGTCAAAATAATGAAAATTGCCAAAGTTATGCACATGCATCGAAACATTTCAACACAGCTCATAACTTGGCCATTTTTAGGACTTTTTTCACCAAATTTTCAACATGGCCTTTTTGGGGCAGCTGCAAAATTGCCTTCCAGGCATAATTAATGAAATTTCACTACCAGTGTTCATGAGGTGGCATCACAAAAAGGCTATGTTTAAAATTTGGTGAAAAAATTCCTAGAAATGGTGATGTTATGATGAGAATTTAAAATGTCATTGAAATACATTATACGGCACTTACCCCTATTCCTCAGTTCATGGTTCAGTATTGAAAAGTGAAGACATAGCTCTGGTCCACAGAGTATTATGGTGTTACACCTTTGCTGGTACATACAGGGCAATGGGGGTGTGGGTGGTGGCTGCTCAGTGGGAGGGTTGAAATGGGGCAAGGGAGGAGGACAGCAGTGTTGAGGGACAGTTTTCTTTCTTTCAGGGAAAAAAAAGACATCCCTGGATTCTTTTCTTCTTTCCAGGAACAGTTATATTATAATATGCATATACTTACAGTCATCAGAGGATGGGGTACCACTAGACACCAGGGAAATATACAAAAAATAATGCAGATGGGCCATCATATGGTTGGGGGGGGAGTGCCACTAGACACCAGGAAAACATAAAAAAAAATGGGGACAGTGATCAGACAGTGAGAGGTTCCACTAGACACCAGGGAAGCATAGAAAAAATGTGGACAGTAATCGGACTGTGGGGGTGCCACTAGACACCAGGGAAACAGAAAATAACAGTGGGGAGGCAATCAGACAGTAGGGGTGCCACTAGTTTCCAGGGAAACATAAAAAAAATGGGGACAGCAATCAGACAGTGCAGGGTGCACTAAATACCAGGGAAAGACAATTTAATTATGGGGGCTGTGACTAGAATATGAGTGCTGCCACTAGACACTAGGGAAATACAATTTAATTAACAGAGCACAAGTGGGAAACAACTTTCTGCATTTTCCTTATGTGTGTTGTATCATACACTGTGGTGTTCTACTATATGAAACACCAAA
Source organism: Neoceratodus forsteri (assembly GCA_016271365.2). NCBI lineage: Eukaryota > Metazoa > Chordata > Ceratodontiformes > Ceratodontidae > Neoceratodus > Neoceratodus forsteri. The sequence continues at coordinate 973,045,839 of CM028132.1, read as the reverse complement.
GTATATGATATGACACACATAATGAAATAAGACAAGAAGACATCACGGTTTGTTTTTTTAATAAAAAGGGGATCGGGGCTGGGGAGGAGACTGCTAGACCACCAGGGACCTGTTTTTTTTGTTTTTTTTTGTTTGTTAATAAAAAGGGGATTGGGGCATCTCTTTCAAAAAGGGATGCAACTTTCAACTTTTTCCTTATGTGTGTCATATCATATACTGTGGTGTTCTGCTATATGGACCACCACAGTACAACACACATAAACAAAATACGACAACAAGACACCATGTTTTCCCCAAAAAAACACTATCCATATTACGCTTATTTTTACCACTGCGCATGCCCAACAATGGAAAATCTTTTATAAATTATTCCAAAACTACTTGACCTCGATGCATAAAAAAACAAAAAGGAACATACATTGGGCCAAACTCTATCAAACCTGAAAGTTTCAGGTTTCAAATCTTTAAATTTGTTTCAGTTATTGGGGAACAAAAAAGTTTTAGACATGGTTATGTTTACATGTTTTGCAGCTCTGTAACTATGCTCATACTGAACCTATTTACATGAAATTTCCAGGATAAAGAAATCCTGGCACAAATACAGTGCTTTCCAAATTTTATGTAAATTGGTTGAACAGGAGCAATGTAATTAAGGTACAAAAACTGGGGTTTAACATTAAAGTTCTTACTCAACCCTAAAATACAAGCAAGACAGCACTTTTATAATATATAGTCTTTGCAAAAAACTATGTTAATGCATCAGTTAGGGTTGATATCAAACTGTAAAAAGGAGGGAAATATGATGTTGGGGTTTCCAGCACTAAACCCCATCCCCAACCTGCACACACCAATAGGCATCGGGGGTATACTTTGAGGTCACCAGCCATAACGCTCACCCCATTCCATAAGTAAATAAACTAAGATGGTTGCAGTATAGGAGAATGGGGTGACCGTTATGGCTGATGACCCCAAGGTACACCACCGCCTACTGACGTGTGCAGGCTGGGGGTGTGGGGTTAGGGTTGGAAATCCTAAAGTCCTTTTTATGGTTTGATATCAACCCTAACTGATGCATTAATGAACTGTATAGCAGGTTGAATTTGCATCTGCTAGATTTCGTGGATACCAACCTGCTATACATTTTTGTGTCTGCTAGAATCAGCACTTGGGGCATGCCAGTAAGTACTGTAAGCAATAACCGCACTGATCGCTCACATTTAACCCCAGTTCTGGTAATTAACAACTTCTTACTGTAACTGACAACTACGTAGTACTTGCAGACATGCCCTCACCACCACATAAGCAAGGTGTTTCAGTACCTTCTGTAGTGCTTACTCACCCGACCTGACTGGCAGCGTGTACCTGTGTAATAAAGCAGAGAGATGCCTATTCTGAAGTCGATCTGATCTACTCAGCTTAAGCGCAGGTATCCACTGGAGCCCAGTAACATCTCAAGCACTGACCTAAGTGATAGCTCTGGTGTGGATATTCATGTAACTGAACTGGTAACTAAGGAACTAACAAGTGCTACCCCACTGCCATCTAAAAAGCAGTGCCCAGTTACATATGTTAATTACACCCCAGAGTTACGTTTTATGTTGGGGAAGTACACCGTGCAACACAGCATTATGGCTGCAGTCAGATACCACCAAGCAACAAATGGACAGACAGTTAATGAAAGTACTGTCCATAAATTTAAGGCTGACTACCTCAGCAAATATCTTAAAACCCCTGACCCGACAACAATGGCCACACTTTTGCCTAAAAAACCAAGGAGTCATAGAAACATAGAAACAAAGAAACATAGACTTTGACAGCAGATAAGGACCACTTGGCCCACCCATCTGCCAATTTTCCTACCCATTGAATAAGCTGCAGATCCTAGTTAACCAACAGCCTACTTCTTGCAACCCCCCAATATAATTGTCTTATGTCTGTCCCATGCATGTTTGAATTCCCCCACTGTTTTAGACCCTACAACCTCTCCAGGAAGGCAGTTCCATGCATCCACCACTCTCTCCATGAAAAAAAAATTCCTTACATTACCCCTGAGCCATCCCTCTATCTTTAAATTGTGCCCTCTTGTTCTTACACATCTCTTTTTCTGAAAGATGCTACCCTCCTGGACTTTGTTGATTCCCTTGAGGTACTTAAAAGTTTCTATCATGTCCCCCCTGTCCCTCCTTTCATCAAGGGTATACATATTAAGCTCTCTCAATCTCTCTTCATTTGGTTTCTGATGTAGACCCTGCACTATTTTTGTTGCCCTCCTCTGGACTGCTTCCATCCTGTCTATGTCCTTGCGTAGATGAGGTCTCCAAAACTGCACGCAGTACTCCAGATGGGGTCTCACCAACTGTCTGTACAGAGGAATAACCACTTCCCTTTTTCTACTTGTGATGCCTCTCCATATGCATCCCGGTATCCCCCTGGCTTTCCTTACCGACTTCTCATATTGCTTACCAACCTTTAGGTCATCTGATACGACTACCACCAGGTCCCTTTCCATTATTCTTGTTGTTGTTGGTACCTCCCCTGCTATTGCGCACTCTTCTCCTGGATTTTTATTTCCCAGGTGCATTACTTTGCACTTCTTTGCATTGAATCTAAGTTGCCATATGTCTGACCATTCCTCCAACCTTGCCAAGTCCCTTCTCATCCTTCCCCCCCCCTTGTGTATCAACTCTGTTATAGATCTTTGTGTCATCTGCAAAGAGGCATACCTTTCCTTCCAGACCCTCTGCAATGTCACTTATAAAGATGTTAAAGAGGACTGGACCCAGTACTGAGCCCTGAGGTACTCCACTAGTAACCTCCCTTACTTCAGAATGTGTTCCATTCACTATTACCTTCTGTGCCCTGTTGTGCAGCCAGTTTGCTACCCAGGCTACCACCCTGGAACCCACTCCCAGGCTGGCTAACTTGATTATTAATCTTTTGTGGGACTGTGTCAAATGCCTTGCTAAAGTCTAGGTAGGCCATATCCACAGCCCCTCCCTGGTCTATTACTTTGGTCACCCAGTCAAAGAAATCGATTAGATTCATCTGACATGACCTTTCTGCTGTGAATCCATGCTGCTTTGGGTCCTGTGCCCCGCTGGCCTCTAGGTACTCGACAATTCTTTCTTTCAGAAGTGATTCCATCATTTTCACAACCACTGAGGTCAAACTAACAGGTCTGTAGTTTTCTGCTTCTGCCTTGCTCTCACTTTTGTGAAGGGGAATCACATCTGCCCTCCTCCAGTCCTCAGGTACCACCCCATCCTCACATGATTTGTTGAAAAGTGTGGTCAGTGGTGTCACTAGGTCCTCCCTTAGTTCTTTTAGGATTCTAGTGTGAATCCTGTCAGGCCCCATTGCTTTGTCCACCTTGAGTTTTAGGAGTTCTTTCAGGACTCTTTCTTCTATAAATGGACTGGCGTCAACCCCACTAACCAGAGTGCTTCTATTGTTTGGTTTAGGTAACTCCTTCTCTTCTTCTTTTGTGAATACTGAGCAAAGTATTCATTGAGTATCTCTGTCTTTTCACTGTCTGCTCTGCCCACCTCCTCTCTCCTTTATTAATCTTCACTATCCCTCCCTTAACCTTTCTATGCTCCCTAATGTACCTATAAAAGGTTTTATCCCCCTTCTTAACTGAGTTTGCTATCTTTTCTTTGGTTTGGGCCTTTGCTTTTCTGACTGTCTTCCCCACTTCTTTCTTCTTTATTTGATACAGTTCCCTGTTGTGCTCCTTCTGTGATTCCTTATACTTTTTGAATGCAGCCTTTTTCTCCTTAACCTTCCCTGACACCTCTTTTGAGAACCATAATGTTTTTTTATTCCACTTTGTTTTCTTTATTTGTTTCACACAAAGGCTTATCCTACCCACCTCGACAAACATCATGAGGAACAGCTTTGCCGGATAGTTCGGTCACTCAGGGCCACTCGGTAGTTGATCTCAGGTTTTCAGTTGTTAACAACCTGCCGGGATGACATTCTGTTAGGATTTAATGAAGCCAGCATCAGCGGAGCCCATTGGATGTGTCTGCCAAATGTGAATAAAGTGCTTTTATTTACTAAATGTGTGCAGTCTTTTTCAGTATTTTGTTACTGTTGTTGTTGGCAACCATAGTAAAATGCAATGTGTTCATTCCCTTTCAGTGTGAAGATGACTAAGAAGATTGAACACTATAGACAGACTGTAAGAAGTCATGAAGAGGGAGACAAACATGAAAGCTTTTATTTACTGTACTTTTGGGTACTGTGTGGAGCCTTTTTATTTCTTTGTTTTATTAATCGTGTATGCACTTGTTTAAAAAATTAAAAAATCTAGACATTCACAAGTAAAATGGCTGTGGTATGAATTATGTACGCTGTCAGATAATATTCGCTATCCATTTATTTTTACTTGATTATGCCTTTCGCCATTATAGCGAAAATAATCGGAACGCGAATATAACCTACTACACAATAGTTTTCTTAAAATAATGTCCTTACTTTTTGAGATAGTGTAATTGTAGCCTTATTTGCTTGTGGAGCATAGTGCTCGAGATAGAGTAATCATATCCTTATATGCCTGTGTGAGCGCAGAGCCCTTTGGGCCCTGCACTCCTATCCCTCCATAGATGCATATATGTATGTTGCTGTGGAAGGGCTCTGCACTGCCATTTGTAGTGCAGCAGTGACTAAATTGCCAGCATAGCCATTTTATTACCCCACCTTATGTACCTGGTACAGAAAATGTTTGAATCCCTGCCAAAGCATAATTCTGTGCAACTATAATGCCATTCCATGACACGGGTGCAAAAACACATTTTGGCCAGCATTTGAAAAATGACAGTTATGTCATACATGAGGTAGGGTAATAAGAAGTATCTGTTGAAAATTTGTGGTTAAAGCCTTTAAAATGTTTTAAGTGTCAAGTGTGTGCAGCAAAATTAGACTGAATGGGCATGTCTTTGCCATTTTTGCCATTTTTACATATTTTGACACCACACTTTCAACATAGCCTTCTTATGACCACACTTCTTGAAGAATATTACTGTCATAATGCAAATCCTGCCTAAGAGGTGAATTCGCCACACAACTGCAAAATCACCTTTCAGGTGGGAGTTGCATAATAACAGTTATATTGTTCATGAGGTAGGGTCCCCAAAAGGCCATGTTGAAAATGTAGGATCAAAATGTCAAAAAATGGCTAAGTTATAAATCTATTGTAAGTTGATACCCCCACTGAAATACATTATACTGCATTTACCTTAGTTTCTCATATTGCTGTTGCTGGTTCCAGCAGCAAGACGTGACTTCAATCAGAGAATGAATCTTGAACCTGGGACCTGTCCAGGTGAGTGAGGGTGTGTGGAGGTGTATTAGGGTGTGGGGTGGTGGGTGCTGAGTGGGTGTTGGGGTGGGACAGCTGTTCAGTGAGAGACCCTTTATGGCAAAAAAATCCATAGAGGAAGGTTTTTATTTATTTCAGGTTTATTTAACAGCATCTGCAGGTGGGAAGGGCACCACTAGACATCAGTGCAATATATGTAATGAAGGGGACACCAATCAGTTGGTTGGGGTTGCCACCAGACATGAGGGAAATATATCTTATTTAATGGGGACCATGTTTGGTGGGTGGGGGTTGCCACCAGACACCGGGAAATACAAAAATATGGAAAATACAGATCAGAGGGTGGGGATGCCACTACACACCAGGGAAATGAAGGGGTATGAGTATTGCAGGTTGGGGGGGTGTCACTAGTCACAAAGGAAAAATATTACAGCAGTGGGGATTGCAAAGGAAAAGACAAGCAAGGATTCTCAAGTCACCAAAAAGGATCCTTTTTTTGTAACTTGTGATATGAAAAAGGATTCTTTTTTTGTATCATGCAGTCATGAAAAAGGATTCATAATATTAAAAACAAAAAAAACATTTCTAGGGCACGTCTGCAACTGCAGATTACACCTAAGGGGGTCCTAATCACACAGATAGACGTGTAGGTGTCTCTAAATGATGACAGTTTTATAGCTTTTGATTTTTTTAAGCAGTCACAAGATGGTGGCAAATGAAAAAGGAATATTTCAATACAAAACAGGATTCCTTTTTCATTTCATACAGCTATCTTTAAGTGCTTACTGAGCATGCTCAGAAATTATTTTTTCAAATTTTAAAAATGCAATAACTTACAAACAGCGTATTATTTTTTCACCAGACTAGCAAAATGCACATCTGTGGGCAAGTCCCTTTCTGACCTGAAAATTTCAGACCAAAATTTCAAACTATCTGGGCTGTAGGCAAGTTTAAAGAAAAATCCCAGCAAAGTCAATGAGTGAAAAAATGCTTATTTCACCACTTCAGAACTAAGAAACTGCTCATCCGACTGAAATGTAACTTGCCACATATAGAGCTCTACCATGGGCAATGGTGCATGCAAACCACATAAGGGTAGGATTATACTTTCTCAAAAAGTAAGGAAATTAATTGCAAAAACTTTTGTAATGCATCAGTAAGGGTTCATATTAAAGTGACAAAAGTATGGAAATGTGGTGTTAGGGTTCAAACCCTAATACCCCACCCTCAAGGAACACTACCACCCCACCCCATACCCACCCTTCACAGACTACCTGACATTGGGGTGTGCCTGGTCATTGACCCTAATGCTCACCCCATTCTCTTATGTTGTACCATGTCAGCTTACTTACACATGGAATGGGGTGAGCATTAGGGCCGACAAACCCAAGGCACACCCCAATGCCTGTTGGTCTGTGGAGGGTGGGGTAGAGGTGGGGTGGTAGGGTTGGTTTGGGGTTGGGGTGTTAGGGTTTGAAGTCTAACACTACAGTTCCATACTTTTGTTGCTTTTAATGTGAACCCTAACTGATGCATTTATGAAGTTTTTTGCAATAAAAAAAAAATATATATATATATATGTGTCTATCCATCCATCTGACTGTCTGTCTATCAATCCATCCACTGTATCTATGTATCTAACTATCTATACATTATAAGGGTGCTTTCACCTATGTTAAACTCAAAATTTTGCACTTTAGTAACTTTGCAACCTTTCAAGTGATTCACATGTAATTTTGCAAGCATCATTAGGGACAAAAGATGTTTTGATTTGGCAAGTTTTGTTTCAGTCAGATATGTGGGTGAGGAGATACAGAGTGTCAAGAAAATTGAAAATTACCATTTTTTGTAAAACTCTTTGTCACACCGCTGTGCAAAAATGGTGTGAACATTTTCGTGGGGTCCCAAGAACCCATGTTGAAAATTTGGAGCCAAAAGTCAAGAAAATGGCTTGAGATATCCACCTAAGTTGCCCCCCATTATGCCATTATACAGCTTATCGGCATTTCTTTAGTTTGTGGTCGGCTTTTGAAGAGTTCAGACATCTCCTGCTCCACCAAAGATTGCAGTGACAGGCCTCCAGAGGTAAGTATGGGGAGGCAGGGTGTGCAGAGGGTGAGTGCAGGTTGCGGGAGGAGGGGCAGCGTGACTGCGAGGGACCATTTTCTGTTTAACAGGGAAAAAAAAATGTTGGGGGAATTTTTTTTTACAGGCATCACAAATACATTTGGGCACACTGGGGTGGGCTCCCCGTGTGCCACCTGTTTTTTTTGGGGGGGAGGGACCGAAGCGGATGGGGAATGGGCACCTCATCTGCAAAGAAAGTGTGTCTGTGTTTGGGGGGCATGATGCCGAGGTGGATTTGGCACCCCCATTGGCAGACAAATGAAACTATGGGGACATTATTCCAATGGGGATTGGACACGCCCATCATGAAACAAACTGAATTGCAGAGGGGCATGCTGACAGAGGGATTGGGCACCCCCGAAGTCAGCTTTCTAGGGATATAAGAAGCAGACAGCGGGAGCCGCCACCATGTTTATTGAAGTGTTTCACCAGGAACGGCACATAATGGAGACGTGTCAAATCTGCCACTGCAATGACAAGCCTATCTCTTACTGCAGCAGTGGATTTCTTTCAAAATCCACATCTCAAACTGAACAGATAATCACATCTAAAGCTGAATAGATAATCACATCTAAAGCTAAACAGATAATAATTCCAACATATAAAAGCTACTGTATGTTCGACCTGTTTTAGATTATGGGTCACAATATTGGTCACCATCAACAAATAGAGACAAAAAAGCTCTGGAGGGAGTACAGAGGAGGGTTACTAAATTAATTCCAAACCTGAAGAGAAAATCACATCAGGATAGATTGGAGTGCACTAAATTACATTCTCTGGAGGCATGGAGGCAGAGGGGTGATTTACTGTGTTTGTATAAATTACTTCAGTCATCAGAGCTTATGGCAGAATGTGGGATTCTGTTTAGTAATACACGTAGTAACCTATGCTCACATAATAAAAAGTTAGCTACACCAACAGCAAGGACTAGTAAAGGAAATAATTTGTTCACTATAAGTGCATTGATAACATGGAACAAACTGCCACATTATATTATTGACTCTCCAACCTTAGATATCTTTAAATATCAATTAGATGAACATTATTATTCGAATTATATCATGGTCTAGATATGCCCACCAATGTGGGGGACATCCATGATGGGCCTATTGGTTCCTTTATGTCCTTCAAGTCCTAGTAATCCTAGTAAAGTTGGTGCCCCTCTCTGAAACTGCTGACATCAGCAGCATGCTCACTGGTTGGAGGCTGAGGGACACACCAGCTAAAGTATTCCCTGGATTTGCCACAACACTGACACACCTTTGAAAGCACTAGTACAGTGCTACTATCGCAAAATGTTGGTTGCGCATGCGCGCGAGCCAAAATAAAAAATAACGTTATAAACATACATTACAGTTTATCAGTGCCTGCTCATAACTTTTTTTCACACTACTTGTTATAACTTTGGTAATTTTAAATATTTTCACCCCATATTTTCAGCATAGCAATTTTTTTGAATTAGTTCATGAATGTTGCAAGCGTTGCTGTTCAAATCATGGCCAAAATGTGTTTTTTTTGCACTTGTGGCATGGAATGACATTTTGGCCAGTTTTTTTTATAAATGACACCTGTCATATTCAGAAGTGGGGTCAAGAAAAGACTATGTTGAAAATATGGGGTCAAAATGTTGCAAAATTAGTGTTGCTTACAGGGATGGCCATTGGCCCAGTGGGGACCATATTGTTATTCTGTGCTGGTGATGTGAGTTTGGCTGCATGCTCAGTGAGCAAGTTGAATGGGCCCGGGCTTAGGGAGAAGACATTGTTGCATGATACACTAGCCCAGCTGGGGGGGGGGGGCAGAGCAAACATTCTGGCACACAGATGACACCTTGTGGCGGGCTGGGGAGCCTTCCCTCACAAGACATTGATGTGCATGTTGAGGCCTGATGGGTGATGCAATGTGTCAGGACAAGTGGTGTGGAAAGAAAAATGGGAAAAAATATATAGCGGGATGAATAGAAACATAGAAGTTGATGGCAGATAAGGACCGCAAGTCCCATCCAGTCTGCCCATTTCTTTTTCTACCTTATAAATGTGCCATCAGCCTTTGCTCTGTCAATGGCCTGTCTATTCATACTCATCTGTATTGCTCCCTTATGCCTATCCCATGTCTGTTTGAAGCCCTGCACTGTATTCATATCTACCACTTCCTGAGATAGGCCATTACATGCATCCACCACCCTTTCTGTGAAAAAGAACTTCCTCACATTACCCCTAATTCGTCCTCCCTCTAATCTCATGCTGTGTCCTCCTGTCTTGCAATTTTTCTTATATTGAAACATGGTAGACTCTTTCACCTTGTTAATGCCCCTAAGGTGTTTGAATGTTTCAATCATATCACCTCTCTCCCTCCTTTGTTCTAGGGTATACATATTTAGCTCCATTAATCTGTCTTCGTATGTTTTCTGATGCAGTCCCTGTACCATTTTGGTTGCCCTTCTCTGGACTGCCTCAGTTTAATTAATGTCCTTGTGAAGGTGTGGCCTCCATTACTGCACACAGTACTGCAGATGGGGCCTAGCCAGTGTCATGTAAAGAGGGATAATTACCTCCCTTTTCCAACTTGTGATACCCCTACTAATACACCCCAACATTCCCCTAGCCTTACCTACTGCTCTAGTGGTCTGCTTGGATGATTTCAGGTCATCGGTGATGATGATGCCCAAGTCTCTTTCTTCCCTTGTGACTGCCAGCAACTCTCCTTCCAGCCTATATGTGGCTCAGGGTTTCTTTTCCCTATGTGCATGATCTTGCACTTCTTTGCATTAAATCCCAGTTGCCACTCTTCTGACCATTTTACTAGTTTATCCAGATCTCTTCTCATTCTGCCCACCCCATCTGGATCATCTACTCTGTTACAGATCTTGGTGTCATCTGCAAACAGACAAACCTTACCCTCCAGTCCATCTGCAATGTTACTGATGAAGATTTTGAAGAGGGCTGGCCCCAGAACTGATCCCTGAGGTACCCCACTTGTGGCTTGCATCTCTTCTGACTGTATACCATTTACCACCACTCTCTGTTTTCTGTCTGTCATCCAGTTTGCCACTCAGTAAACCAAATTCTGACCCACCCTGAGCCTACCCAGCTTATTAATCAATCTTCTATGTGGAACAGTATCAAAAGATTTGCTGAAGTCAAGGTAGGTGACATCAACTGCTTCCCCTTGGTCCACCACTCAGGTCGCCCAGTCAAAGAAATCTATGAGATTAGAATGTCAGGTGGCTGGGGTCACATGATGGCACCCTAGAGGAAAGCAGCGATCTCGTCTTGCTCCGTTCCCAACCCAGCTTTAACCCTCACTTTTGTTAGCACCGCTAAATATTGAGCTTGGAATTCATCGCACAAGATACAGAGATACGCTCTGGTGGCTCAGATTTGTTTTAAATAGAAGCATACGTTAAAAAGCAACCCTCAAAACACACTCTGCCTCCTTCCCTGGAGAAGGAGCAGACCGCAAAGTGACCTTCGCAGGGGCCCAGCAAATCGACACCGGGGCTCACTGCCTTAACGGAAGAACTCTTTCTCGAAATAATAATGCCGCTGCAAAGTGCAATAGAAGAGATCTCAACAGAGATACACAGTTTTAAAGCATCTTTGGACTCTCTAAATACCAGAGTGGGAGATAACGGAGTTCGTGTTAAATCTGTGGAAACTAAGATGGATAAATACGAGTTAGATCGTGTTTCAATGAACAGGAGAGTCAAAAAAATTGAAGAGAAACTCGAGAACTTGGAGGGAAGGAGAGGAAGAAGTAATATCATTATTATTTGGATTCCGGAGAGGGAAGAGAGTGCGTCTCCGATCCAGTTTGTTCAAAAATTATTTGAGAAGGTAGCCGGCCCGTCCCCTAATGGAGCAAGCTATGTGGTGGAACGAGCTCATAGATCTTTATGTCCCCCCCCCTCCACCAGGTGCACAACCTAGACCGATGGCATGCAAGTTATTAAATTACCTCGACAAACAGCACATCCTAGTTAAAGTCAAATCACTGCAAGAAGTCCTGTGGGAAGGTAAATGGATCAGGATAACTCACGATCTACCGCAGTCTGTTCTGCTTAAGCGCCAAGAAATGCACCCACTGGTTTCGGAAATTAATAGCGGCTGGAATACAGTTTCGGGTTAAATACCCTGCCTTACTTCAAGTGAAGGTTAGCAATCAGTGGCATTCATATGAGATCCTAGAAGTCACACAGAAAGAACTCAAGAAGTTACTGCCTGAGCTGGTCAAATGATTGGACTGGGCGATAAATAATGCGGCTGAATAGGCTTAATTTTAAGCCACTGTAAGCCTCGGATATAGGATGTGGGATGAATTGCCTTTGTTGGAGGCTTTGGACTGTCCGAAATATGCTACCCAAAGAAGTGTCCCCGGTACCACAGCTGGAGAGGCTATTTTAGATTTTATATATAAGCCCCCTCTCTGAACAAAGGCTAGTCCTGTTGTCTCCTTCTTGCAAATCCGGAATTGGAAATCAACGTTTTTTAAAAGGGAGCCAATATTAAAGCAACTGCTCTTCATGAGTCTCCATATAGTGAAAGCCTGAGCAGATCTCGTTCCTGAAGTGGTGGCAAGCTCACGGTTTAAATCTGCGCAAAATAGGTTGCTTCAGAAATTTACACAAGTACTGCTCATGCAATCTAGTGAATTATGTCCCCTAAGGTGGAATTGCCCAACATATGTACTGTTACAGAAGGAGACTAGCATTACTATGGCATGAATAGTGACCGCATTATTTGAGCGAAGCTTAAGCTAGAACATGAAAGTAATGAGCAGCTGTTCATACTCCCCATTTCCTTTCTTCACTGGTGCTGTCAGCTTGATTTATTTAGAGTGCAAGATGGGTGTTCATTTGCTGTCATGGGGTCTGAACTTGTACTAACAGAGGGGCGTTAGTAATATAGATAGACTTGAATACTAATAATAAGAAGTTGGCAATTTCCCTCTGCATATATTCGCATCGCTTTCCTAAGCAGGGGGTTGGTTGCATACAATAAAAACCGAACATGAGATAAGGCTATAGGAGGGGTAACATATGCATTTTAGTTGGCCAGTATTAAGAATCTTCACATGGTTTGCGATTGATTCCTGGAAAGTGATCACCTTCTGTATAATTTTACAGCCTGACTTTTGTCTGGTTAAGTGGGGAAAGAGTAATCAGGATACATCAATATGTTTCTTTTGTAGTAAAAGACTAGCATACAGGCGAACGATAGAATGATTATGTGGTTTAAGGATACAATCAAGATGCTTGTTTGTTTTGCTTCTGTTTGAAACATTGAAAGCCTGTAATACGCCTTCTCCTCCACAAGAGGAGAGTAGAAGTCAACAGAAGGTTCTCTTCTGTCAAAAATGTGTGTTGCGTTTATCATAATACGCATAAAAGTAACTTCAGGAATTTTATAATCCTTTGGTGGAAAACTGTTCTAATTATACAATGAGTAGGATTACACAACATAGACAAATGTTCCAAGTTATCTATCTAAGAATAACAGTTAGTTATAATACTTCATCTTAATTGTGAGGGATAAGATAATGTATGGTGACTTGTATTAATAGGTTCTGAGACTGGGATTTGGGGGTGGGTGGACTTTCTGCTGGGTTGGTAATAACATCACATGACATTTAGGTTGGGTAGTGCAGTTGTTAGAACTGGGGGTAGTAGTTTGATATTATTAGTCTTAAAGAGATATATGGGGGCTGGGAGGAGTATTAACATTTCTTTACCATTATTGTGGGATAGAAAGAACCATATCCATAGGTATGAAGGGGCATGTATGATTTATTTTCTGCAAGGTGACCTACCACTTTGGTTCAGAGGGTGATGTCAGGAGTGCTTAATATACTAAGTTGGAATATTAAGGGGGCTCGTGACAGATCTAAAAGGCAAATAGTGTTAAGGCACCTATCTACTCTAAAAAGTGATGTGGTCTGCTTACAGGAAACTCATCTTAAAAGGGAGGATGTTCATATGTTCCGTAAATACTGGGTGGGTCAAGTTTTCAGAGCAGGGGTTTCCACTAATAAAGGTGGAGTTGCTATCCTATTTAATAAAAAAGTATAGTTTTAATTGGAAAAGGAGATACGGGATGCACATGGTCGATATATTTTCTTGATTGGTACTCTCTTAGCACAACATGTAATTATAGGGTCGGTCTATGGTCCAAACGTGGACTCCCCACAATTTTTCACGCAACTGTTAGACAAGTTAAATACCTACTCGTCCAGGATAATGTTACTTGGGGGGGACTGGAACATTACACCACAGCTACAACTTGATAGATCTGACAATAGACGTGTGGGGTTATATCCTTCCCAGAGGGCACTTAAAGAATTAATGGAGGGATTAAGTCTCGTTGATGTCTGGAGAATTCTCAATGTGGCTTCCAGGCAATATACCTTCTATTCAAAACCGCATAAGACATATTCTAGAATTGATTACTTTCTAATCAGTATCAAATTCCTCGCTTCTATTTCTGATGCAAAGATACATACCAGTGTTATATCGGACCACTCCCCAATATTTATTTTGTTCATACTTAATCCTGGGTTTAAGAGAGACTTCATGTGGAGCTTTAACAATCAGCTATTGCAGGATTCCTACACTTATGAGCACCTGAAGCAATTCATATCTCATTTCCTTGTCCAAAATATGGGTTCAGTCCCTAAAACCGATATTGTTTGGGCAGTCCTGAAGAGTGCGTTGAGGGGAGAATGTATCCGAATCACTTCTACCAGAAATAGAAAGAATAGATCACTGCTAAATGATATTACTAATGCTATTAAGATCATTGAGGGTAACATCACTCAGCGCTCGACTGAATCAGACTGGATTCAACTACATCAGTTACAAACACAGTTCTCCTCAATTATGCTCAAAAAAGCAGAACTTGCCTTCCGGAGAACCAAAATTAAGTATCTGGAATCTGGCGAAAGGGCAGGTAAACTTTTAGCTTTAAAACTCAGACAGTTAGATTCAAATAGATATATCGCAGCCTTACAAACTAGCCAGGAAGGTGCTATAGTTAAAGATCCTAGAGAAGTTGTGGCAACGTTCAGAGAATATTTCCACAAGGTATATACCATTCCTACTGCAGACAGAGTGAAGCCAGAAGAGATTCAGAGTTTTTTGGAATCAGTAATCCTCCCTCGGATCACTAACGCAGAGGCAGTTAAAATGGAACTTCCTATTCAAGAATGGGAAGTGAAATAGGCTGTTATCCAACTTGCCCCAGATAAATCCCCTGGACCTGATGGTCTCTCTACTAATATGTATAAAGCTTTCAAGGAAGAAATTAGTTCTGTTCTATCTAAAGTATATAATTTCTGGCATTTAGAGGGATTTTTGGAAGGGTTTTTTTTAGACACCCTTATAACTCTCAACCCCAAGCCAGATCGAGATCCTTTATGCCCTGGTAACTACCGTCCGATATCACTTTTGAACGTGGATGTTAAAGTATTAGCCAAAGTCTTAGCCAACCAGCTCAGCTCATTAATGTGTAAGATGGTCAGTGATGTTCAGGTAGGTTTCATGAACGGTAGGTCGTCCAGTGATCAGATGTGCAAACTTCATCACTTAATAGTACAGGCAAAAATCGCACAGATTCTGGCTGTCCTGTTAGCTTTAGACACCTAGAAAGCATTCGATTGGGTCTCCTGGGACTTTCTATTTGCTACATTGTCCAGGTTTGGTTTGCCAGATGGATTTCTGAATTGGGTTAAACTACCATACAGATCTCCCATAGCACGGGTCTGGTGTAATGGTATTCTGTCAGATCCATTTCCTCTCTCCTGTGGTACAAGTCAGGGCTGCCCACTCTCCCCACTCTTATTTAATCTATATCTGGAACCCCTGATCCACAGGTTACTCGCAGTGCAGGATATAAAGGGGTTACAGATAGGTAACAAGAGATATTTAATCTCAGCTTATGCGGATGACCTGCTTTTGCATATTGAAGAACTAGAAGACTGCATACCTGTTGTTTTGCAAGAAATTGGACAGTTCTCCAACGTCTTGAATTATAAACTCAACATATACAAGATGAAGCTCTTTCCATTAAATGCTAGATGTCTGCCCCGCGTAGCAAGGGAGCTGGGTCTTAATTGGGAACCAGAAATTCTGATGTATCTCGGCATCAAAGTCTCAAGAGATATGGTCACGATGATTAAGAAAAATCTCAATAATTTGGTTAAAATAATTAAGCTAGATTTGGAAAGATGGAATCTGTTGCCTTTGTCATTGTGGGCTAGAATAGAGAGACAGTGAAAATGAACATATTACTAAGAATTTTTACCCCTTAAACATGCTGGGATCTTATTTACCAAAGCATGGTTCGGAGCCTTGCAAAAATTACTTAACAATTTCATCTGGAAGGGGAAAAATGTTAGGAGAGCATACTCAAAATTAACAGGCCCAAAGAAACAGGGGGGCCTTGCGCTCCCCTCCTTTTTCAAGTATTATACAGCATCGCATATTAGTAAATTAGTCTTTTGGAATCGGCCGGCTTTCTCAACGGACTCCAACCCATACGTGCCCCCTTGGATCCACATTGACAAGCATCTGATGGCCAAATACTCATTAACTCTCAACTCAATTGCTTATATTACTCTTAGACTCCTCCCTAAATCACTCAAAAATACACCTATTGGCTGGTCAATAAAAGTCCTATGCTAGGCTCAGAAGTCTCTAAAAGTGAATTGGCACAAATCCCTGGAACAGCCTTTAATACAAAACATGCATTTTCAAATTCAGAAAGTTCCGATCCCTCCCACATTTTGAGAACCATTAGTTGGGTTGCGCCTGGGAGATTTAGCTCTGCAGGGAGTGCTGTTATCGTATGCACAAGTTTGTTCTAAGATCCCTGCGGCAAAAGGGAATGCGTTTAAATTCTGGCAAATTTGTGATTTAATAAAAGCTTTTTTCCAGAAGATGAAAGTTTGGGAAGCAAATAAGATAGAATTGTCTTCGTTGCTCCAGATAGCAGATCAACCTCACTCGGTCTCCAAAGTATACCACGAAATGCAGAGGATTGATGTAGGATTACCTTCTAGTGTCTGCCATTATTGGAAGCAGAGACTGGAAATAGATGAAGACCAAAGAGTACGGGACCAAATCTGGAAAAATATTTATAAATACATAAGGCAAGATAGATATAAGTTACAACAATTCAATATCATGCAAAATTTGTACTACACTCCTGCTAAGTTACGTAAAATAGGCAAATTAGCATCTTCTAATTGTTATAGATGTAAGGCAGATAATGGGGATTTATACCATATATTATGGGCATGCTCTAAAATTCAGCCATTCTAGAAAGCAATTCAAGATTCTTTACATTCTATCATCGGATTGGATTCTTTTTTCACACCTGAAATCTGTTTGTTAAATCACTTTTCCAGGGATACGAGTAAGCAGAAGAAAGCGTATATGGCTATTATTTCTGCTGCAGCTAAGGCGGTTATCCTGAGACATTGGATAGATGCGACAACACCTTCAGTTATTGAATGGTACAAGGAAATTTTGTTGGCCTTACAGCTTGAATTACACATAGTGAAAATGAACAACAAGGTACAATCTTATAACACCAAATGGGGCCTCCTAGACGCTGTCTTAGTTACTTGGAAAACCTAATATACTAAAGTGGTATGGTCATTCCTTAACCTGGGTCACCTTCAGAGTCTTTACAAGGAATACCTGTGGTTCTTTCTATAAGTAAATGTATACGGGAAGGGGGTTAAGGGATTAGGTTGCGGATTTGATAAAGTGATCTTTAGGCAGATACTGTTAAAGATACTTTTGTAATTGTCCACTCATATAGTATTAGCCTTTAACATACAGATGATTGAGATAAATGCTTGTTTCATTTCCTGTAAAGGCCTGGTCAAGGTCGTAATCTCATTGTAATGCGGCAGTCTTATTAAACTATATTGAATGAAATAAAAAAAAAGAATGTCAGGTGGTTGCTGGCCCTGCTCCACTGTCAAGCTCCTTACTGCTGTCAGTGGCCAGCCCCATCACAATCCATCTCAGGAACTTACCTTGTACCTTTGGCAACCCCCATGACAGGGATAAGAGGGGGAAGGACATGTGCCCCCCTGGCTGTCAGCCACTTAGGCAGTCTATCACCCTGTTGATGGAGCAGGGCATTTGAAATGTGATGCCTTCATCCTACTCTGGTGGCAGTCAATGTGTGGAGCGAATTGCCCCTTCTGAGATGAGAGATGGTTCAGGGAAGCTGAATCCTGTCCACATCCCAAGTGACAGCCTCTATGAGCGAAACAAGTCTATTCCTGAATCCAGGCAGCTGCTGTGCTACTGGTATCTACCTTCCTGAGCAACCCACTTTAATCCCCCGCCCCCAAATAATGCAAGCCCTTTTCAGCAGATGCAGCTGATTGGTATTATTATTAATCATATTAACGCATTTTTTACTTTATGTCTACTGATTCAGTGGAATGGAGAAAACAGTGGACAAGAATCCAGCCCCAGCATTGGAGGACACTGACCATGTGCATCAGATTAGTAGTTTTATGTTTAGACTATCTTGTCTGCCCCAACTGGTTACTAAAAAGCTGCCAGTCCTTTGGTGACCCAAATGCTATTCTTATTTTTCAGGTACAGCTGCAGGTTCCCTCCAGCTGCCCCGTCCCCTTCCCATAATCCCAAGAACCCAGGTAAGAAATCTTTATTATTAGTACTTTTTTTCTAAGTTGACACCAAAAAGGCAGCTGTAGTCCAAATAGTTTATACCCACGCCACTCCATAGTTCCTCAGAAGAGAGGATGCTATCAGGCTGGGAGGAGTGGCAGAATAAGCAGGAGCAGATAAGCACACTGTTACTGGGCTGAGTCCTGTATTGTTAAACAGAGGCAGGCTTGCTGCTAGAAACCTTGTGCTGGATACTGTAATTATTGTGTTGTGCTTTTCGGGGGGCTTGGTGAATGGAAGGGAGGAGAGGGGCAAACAGGAGGGTGGGCTGAGGAAAGGAGCTTGGTGGATGTTTTCCAGTGCCATTTGAAGTCCCAGCACACCACATGATTATAGTCAGCCAATAGGATGGCTGTAGTCCAAGTAGTTTACCCAGGCTGCTCCATGGATTCTTAGAAGAGAGGATGCTATTGGGCTGGCAGGAGCTCTGGGATAAACAGGAGCAGATAAGTGCACTTTGCTGGGCTGAGTCCTGTATTGTTAAATAAGGGCATCCTTGCTGATAGAAACTTTGTGCTGGATGCTGTAATTATTGTTCTGTGTTTTTTCTTTGGGGGGGACTTGGTAAACGGAGGGGAGAAGTGAGGACAAACTAGAAGGTGGGCTGATGGAGGAGCTTGGCAGCCATTTTCTGGTACCATGTGAGATTCCAGTGAATCATGTGATTACAGTCAGCCAATAGGGTAGCTGTAGTCCCTATAAAGACCCTAATCCCTAGCAACCCCGAAGCTTGAGTGACCCTAAAGCATGAGTGCCACGATGAGTGACTGCCATGAAGCAGGAGTGTGGCATCTTGCTAAGTGGCTTCTGGGGCATCGACAGGGTGTCCATTGGGCAGACTGTAGGTTGCCAGTGCCATGCTGGGCATGGCAGGAGAGGTAAGTGAAAAAGGGAGGTAGAAAATATACTGCAGGAGGTTAAACGGGGTCTGCAGATGATCCCTGTCTAGGGTCAGCCTACATTTGAACAGGGCAACAAGGAAAGGGGGATTTGGGGTACAACGTAGGGAGTGGATGGGGAATTAAGCTGATCCCCATCTAGGGTCAGCATACATTTGTACTAAGGCATCAAGGAGGCAGGAAGTGTTAGGAGAATAGACTGGACTTGGGGGATCACTGTAAATAGCACTGACCAAGTAACATACAGGGGTACATAACTGGGGGCTTGGACAAGCAGGAAAGGGAGGATATGGAGTAATTTGAGCTTGTACAGGAGTCAGAATAGCTGGGAAGGGAGTATGTGGGGGAATAGGTGCTTACATGAGTCAGGATAGTGAGAGGAGAGTGGTAAGCTGTGGGGCTGAAGTCTTCCTGGGGACAATGTGGAGAGCAGGGGGCTGTCTAGTGTGAAAGAGTCTGGTGCAGTATAGGGCAGAAGTAAGACTGCTCAGATGAGAACTATGGAGAAATGTGTGGGGAGTCAGGGTAGCAGAGCACTGGAGAGGTGGGTAGGTGGGGGATGCCCAGGTGGAAGGGCAAATGGGGGGATACCTAGGGGAATGTGGACAACAGGCAAAGGAAAGGAGTAGGAAGAATCTCCCAGTATCCTGGGATATCATTTAATTAGAGAACCAGGGAGCCCAGGGTGGAGGAATGGCAAGTGGTATGGGGAAGGGGTAGGAGTGTAAAAGGAACAGCGGGGTTGGGAAGGGGTAGGAATATGAGAAGAAAAACAAGGGATGGGAGCTGTTAAAGGGGTGTGCTTAAAGAACAGATATGCTCAACTGTCTGGTATAGGGAAGGGGGAACGGGTGTGGTAGGAAGTTGGGATAAACCAGAGTCAATGGATGGAGGCTGGGGAACAGATAAGGTGAGTAAGGGAGTATTTTACTCCCGCTTTTGCCTGATTTACTACCACTTTCTGGTTTTAAGAATTTATTTCCCATCCTGCACATTTTAAAGTATATTTGCTACACATGCACAGTATTGGCAGCACCATGCTAGTCACACCTGCACCATGCACAAAAAGAGTGAAAGCATATGGGGTGGAGACAGAAAAGAACATGAGAATCAGTTGGGACTGCAGTACAGGAGACAGTGTCAGAAGCTGTTTACTTGCTGGTCATAAGGGTTGTTGCAACTTGACATCGTGGTGTCAATAAAGACGCAACACTATGTAGCATCAGGAAGGTATCTCAAACTCCATGGCAGCACCATTCAAAGAGATTAAGTAACTGCAGGTGCCCAGTGGGTTTGAAACTTGGTTTAGAAGCAGGGGTTCAAACCTGGACAGTCGATCTCATTACTACCATTTAGATGAAAATACTAGCAGACTGAAGAAGCTAGCAGTAAATACTTCCCAGTCATAAATCATATCTGGCCCCCTGGTAGGAGGCAAGGGGTGAAGAGAGGAAACTAATCTGGGAAGGCAGGGAAGAAGAAGCAGTTAAGGTGGAGCAGAGGATGGGGTAAGGAGAGAACAGGGTAAGAAGGGTAAGGAAAAGTGATAGCAAATATGGATAGCCAGGGAGGAAGGGGCATAGAGGGGAACATTGAAGCAGATGGAGAAAAGTAATGGATGTGGCAGAAAGTTATCCAGGGCAGAAGGGTCACAGTTGTGCGGGGGAGAAACTGATATTTTAGATGTGGAAGAGAGGATGTGAAACACAGTTGCAGAGGACTGAAGGTTAATCCTTTGGGACTCCACAATTAAGAGTATTTGATGGAGAAGGAAGAAGGATGCAAATGCAAAAGGAAGGTGGTTTGTACGCCAAGACTGACAGCAGGGAAGACATGCCCAAGAATCAAGGAAATTGTAAGGGAGGTTGGAGGGAAACTAGACTTAATTATCTATTTGGGAACCAACAACATAGCTGGGTAGAAGGTGGAGGTAGTGCAAGGCAGGTTCAAAGAGTTTGCAAAGATCTGCAGGGAGGTAGTAAGTTCTCTTGCTTTTTCAGAAGTGACACCAGTTCCCATGACCAGTGCAGTCAGGAAGAAAAGAATAAACGACTTCAATGACTGGCTGAGCAACTGGTTTAAGGAGGAATGACTCACCTGTATTGGGGACTAGGGGAAGTCTTTGTTCAATAAAACACTCTTTTCACCAGATAGGCTACACCTCAGTAGGGAGGGTTTGAGAGTACATATTGACAAGCTGAGGGAGAACATAACCAATGAGCTGAATTTAAACTACTGAGGTCTGCAGATCCAAAGACTCCAGGAGGAGGAGGTCAATGGACCTCCCCCCACAAAGGTAGAAGTGGTCGGGATGATGGATATGGAGGGGAAATGGAGCAATTAGCAATAGGGGGTGGGCAGGGGAATGCATGATGGAAAAATGTAAGGAAAAGAAGAGAAGAAAAGGAAGGAGGCACAGAGTCAATGTGGAGGGTGGTGTCGCTGAACTTGCAGTCTTATGAACAAAGTAGTAGACCTGCAGGTGCTATTAGCTTAGGGAAAGGTGAATATAGCAGCAGTAACTGAGACTTGGCCACACCACATCATACCTGGGACCTCACTATCCCTGGATATAAACTATACAGGAGGGAGAGGGCTATATGCAAAGGGGGTGGCTGTTTATATCAGGGAGGGTATAACATGCATTAGGGAGGAGTCAGAGGAGAAGATGGTGGAAACATTATGGTTTCAGTTACCGTCCAATACTGGTAGAAAAGTGAGACTTGGAGTGGTCTATGGACCACCCAACCAGGAAGAGGAAAAGGACAGTGAGCTGAACTCACAAAACTTGGAAGCTCCAGAAAAAGGAGAGGTGGCAATAGTGGGAGATTTAAACCTGCCCAAAGTGGACTGTAGCATATCATCCACAACCTGTGCCAGGAGACAGGTGATCCTAGAAGGTGTAGAATGGATTTCCAACTCAGGGCATCACAGAGTCCACCATGGAGGGGCCAATTCTTGATCTAGTGGTCATGAATGGGTGGCATGCAAAAGAAATAATGTTCAAGGAGCCCCTAGGTGGAGTGATCATCACACAGTGTTGCTCAGGTTGGATATTGGCAGTGGAAAGCATCCCCACTAAGACCAAAATCCTGTATTTTAAGAGGGCAGACATCAGGAAGATGGCTGAGGTGCTAAACAGGCACTTGAGGGGCATCAGAGTTGATATGGGGATGGACCAAAATTGTCTATCATCAAGGATGGAATAGTGGTTGCCACAGAGGATTGTGTTAGGCTCAATGGGAAGAACATGAAGGCCAAAGCACCCTGTTGGTTCAGCTCTGAGTTTGCCCAGGTGGTGAGAGACAAGAGGTCAGTGTATAGGATATTTAGAAGAACAAAGAGAGCGGTAGACAGGGAAAATAACCTAAGGTTGGCCAATGTGGCAAGCAAGGTAGTCTGGCAGGCCAAGGAATAAAAAGAACTGCAGATAGCTGAAGGAATCAGAAAGGGGGAGTAGGCCTTATTTCACTACATAGGCAAAAAGGAAAAGAAGGACAGGATTGCAAAGCTCTGGAAAGGGGAAGAATGGGTAGAGAAGAACACAGGAAAGGCTGAGGTACTGAACAAATACTTTGGCTCTGTCTTCACTTGGAAAAAAGGCATACCAGTACCTACAGGGGGGAAGAAGTGGAGCAGGGGGTAAGGGTATGGATGTGGTGATAGAGGAGGATAGATTGAGGGAGGAGCTACTAGCATTGAAATAATGAACAAATCACCAGGTCCAGATGGCATACATCCAATGGTACTGAAGGAGCTGGCAGGGGAGCTTGCGGGGCAACTGATGGGCCTATTCAATAGTTCCCTGGAGTCAGGCATGATACCACATGATTGGAGAATGGCACATGTGGTGCCCCTCCCAAATATAACTCAGGGAATTACAGACTGCTCAGTCTGACCTCAATCATGTGCAAGGTCATGGAGACTATACTTAAAGAAAAGTTGGTAGGGTATCTAGATGAGAATGGTCTCCAAGATGAGAGACAGCATGGGTTTATGGAAGGGTGATAATGTCAAACGAATCTGACTGACTTCTTTAACTGGGTCACTAAGTCTGTGGACAGGGCCAGGTTGTGGACATCCTTAATCTGGATGACTTTTGACTTTATACCCCACAAAAGGTTGATCAGGAAGTTGGTGGATCTCAGGGTTGGGGATAAGATGACCAGGTGGGTAGAAGACTAGCTGAGGGACTGGACCTAGAGGGTAGAGGTAGCGGAGAGTTATGTAGCACCAGGAAAGTCACAAGTTGGGTCCTGCAAGGCTCGGTGCTGGAGCCAGTGATGTTTATTGTCTTCATCAATCACATTGTGGATGTCATTAAGGGCAAACTCTCCCTATTCTTGGATGACACCAAACACTTTGGGAGGGTAGACACAGTAGAAGGGATACAGGACCTCCAGGAAGACATGAGAAAACTTGAGAAGTGGTTTGAGATTTGGCAGCTTGGCTTCAATGACAAGAAATGCAAAGTTATGCAAATTGAAGCCAGGAATCCAAGGACGGTTAACAACCTGGGATGGGTCTGGGTAGCAGAAACAGAGGAGGAGATGGATCTGGGAGTGATGATCACCAGGGACCTGAAGCACTCCAGGTAGGCAGTGCAAAAAAAAAGCAGCAAGTGCAAACAAGATGCTTGGCTATACAGACAGAAGAATCAGCCATAGGCAAAAGGAGGTTATACTGCCCTTGTACAGGGCACTTGTGAGACCACTTCAAGAGTATGGAGAAAGATACAGGTGCCCAGTCCTTAGGAAAGACATTAACCTGATGGAGAAAGTCTAGAGGATGGCAACAAGGATTAATGTGGGTTAACAGAGTAATACATAGACAGAGAGGTTGGGGAACCTGAATATGTACTCCCTAGTGGAATGGAAGGAGAGAGTGGACTTGATAGAGACCTTCAGTTACTTGAAATGGATAAACAGAATGGATAAGGAGGGTCTTTTTAAGCTAAGTGGTGGCTGAAACATGAAGGAACACAGACTAAAGTTGGAGGGGGGGAGATTTAAGAGGGGTGGAAGGAAGCATTTCTTCACAGACAGCATGGTGGCCAGTTGCAATGTGCTGCAGTGGTCTCAATGAAGTCAATGATCAGCTTCAAGAGAGGCTGATATAGGCATAAGGGGAAAGTTTGGGTCATGAGAGGGGCAGAAGGAAAGGATGCAAGGACTGGGGATAGGGAGTAGGGTCAGTAGCATAAGCTGAGGACTAGAGCTGAATTTTCTGCCCTTTCACCTGTGATGAAATTCCAAACTTCCAAAAATGTACTGTGAATTTTCATCTCGTACTGTGGTAGTTATTCACTAACGACGGACCTGTAGCCATGAACCGCAGAATTAAAATTTCTTGCCATTACGTTTCCATATCATTTATTTATCCGCAGTTTGCAATATAATCCTGAGTTGTTTTTTTTCCCCACCAGCAATATATGGCCATGTTTGTTTTTTCTTTAGGTGTTATTGTAAATTTTAAGATCACTTAGTGAATCTAACCACCTGACCTGTAGAGCACCATTACTGTAGTGTCAGCAAATGAACCTTTTTTTGGTTTTAATTATTTCATTTTTTCCATTGTTTCTGGTTTCATTTCAAGTTTCTTATTTTGAATTAAACAGAATCCAAGGATGGCCTATTTGCCTTCCTTTTTCATTCTGCCGTAATGAGCTAAATTCTGCAGTGCCATGGAAAGCTCAGATTACTCAGCGTTCAGCTCTGCAGTCACATGGAGTGCACAGTTATGTATCAGGTGACAGCACACATTTCTTGCTGCGTAGCTTCTCACTTTTGAAGTGATTTCTGAAGAGGAAAGAGCTCTGTTCATTCTGCTCCACAGTGACAGCCCTTTTGACTGAGAATCTGCAGTTTTCTTGCTGAGTACAGGAAAAAAAAGTACTGGTATCTGTACTTTCAATGCTGAGGCAAACATATTGCTTTATTTTTTTTTTTTTATTTCTTGTGACTATTGTATAATAGTCTGCCATTCTCTGTTCTGCAGTCCTGTGTTGTTTCTTATTGTGGTATTTAGTACGGTGGCCCTGAAGTGCAAAACACAAACAAACAAAAAAGTAAAATCTAATTAAATAAGTCACACAACAACAAAAAAATGGAATACAAACAAAAATGTAAAGCAATAAAAGTAAAGTGTAATGCCACAAAAATAAAGTAACAAAACCAACAACAAAAATTAAGTGATACTATAAGAAAATAACAAATAAGAAATCCAGTGCAAATGAAAACAATAAAATGCATCCAAAAATGATGAACTTAACAAAAAAATATTAGCACAGCAAAAAAGAACAAGCATTTGTCAATGCCAAATGTTTGCTTGCTGGTATCAGCATTGGAAATGCAGGCATTAGACAGATGCAGAATAGGAATGACAGTGAAGTACTGAACTTCACGTCAACCCCACCTCCATTCTGTAGAGATGGACAGGCATTGGGGTAAGTGTTTGGGTCATCAGCCATGACGGTCATGCCATGTCACCTCACCCTATTCTACAGACACCGACACGTGTTGAGGTGTGCCTTTGGTTGTTTGGCTTTACAGTTTCCCCATTCCATAAGGACATATGCTGAAATGGGTGCAGCATAGGACAATGGGGTGAAGTCTGAGGCTGAAGAGTCCAAGGTACACCTCAATGCCTGTCAGTAGCTGAGGGTGGGATGGCATGAGCAGTACAGTCAGTAATGCAAAGGCACACCCTGATGCCTGTCAGTCTGTACAGGGTAGGATGTTATGGTTAGAAACCCTAATGCCCCTTAGCGTTTGTTGGTATTTGTACTACAAATTTTCAACATGGCCTTTTTGTGACCCCACCTCATGAAAGCATTTGGGCCCTCTTCTCATGAAGAGTGGCAGTGTGATTTTGTCAATGTGTCCAGAACTTTGAGTTCCAACAGCGACCGTGCCATTCTGCACCACATGTACAAAAATACAGATCAGGCAGGATGTGAAGAATGGCAGCTGTACCATCCATGTGGAGGTGTGAAGAGATGGCAATGTTGAAAATCTGTAGTGGGAATACTAAAAATGCTTGCACTTCTGAGCATACGTGGAAACTGAGCAACACATGTGCGTAACGCAGTCATTTTATGGACTTTCATCACCAAATTTTCAACACAGTAATTTTAGGACCTCTGCTTATGAACAGTGTCACTGTGATTTTCTTAATGTGTCCTGAACACTGATTTCCCATAATGACAGCGTTATTCTGCGCTGGAAGTGCAAAAACACATTTTGGCCAGGATGTGAAAAATGGCAGTTGTACTGTTCATAAGGAGGTGTGGAAAAATGGCAAAGTAGAAAACCTGGAGTGAAAATATTACAAATGTGTGAAGTTATGAGTGTGCGTGGAAACTGTGCAATGCACGCTCATAACACAGTCATTTTATGGACTTTCATCACAAAATTTTCAACATAGGCATTTTAGGATCCCTGCTAATGAACAGTGTCACTGTGATTTTCTTAATGTGTCCTGAACACTGATTTCCCACAGCAACTGTGCTATTCTGTGCCAGAAGGGAGAAAACACATTTTGGCCAGGATGTGAAAAGTGACAGTTGTACTGTTTATAAGGAGGTGTGGAAAAATGGCAATGTTGAAAATCTGGAGTGAAAATATTGCAAATTCGCAAAGTTACGAGCATGCGTAGCAACTATGCAACGCATGATCATAAAACAGTCATTTCTTGGATTCTTTTCACCACATTTGAAACATAGACTTTTTGAGAGGCCACCTCATGAACACTGGCACTGTTGTTTCGTTATTCAGTCCCAAAAGGCAATTCTGCACAGTGACCGTAAAATCATCTTTCAGGACTGAATAACGCCGTGGCAGTGGCTGAATTCATGAGGAGGGGTCCCAATAACCCCATGTTGAAAATTTGGGGCCAAAATTCCAAAAAATGCCTGCGTTATGCACCAAAATTGAGAAAACCCTACTTATGCCATTATACAGCTTACCAGCATTTCTTAAGTTCGTGGTCGGCTTTGAAGAGTGCAGACGTGTTCCCGGTCCACCGAAGATTGTCGCGCCATGCTCCAGTGGTAAGCATGGGGTAAGGGGAGTGTGGGGAGGCAATGTGCACACAGGGTTGGCATGGGTTGGGGGAGGGGCAACTGAACTCAACGAGGGTCTGTTTTCTGATTTACAGGGGGAATAAAACATTATGGAACAGGTTTTTTTGTTTACAGGGACATTTGGCATGCTGGGGTGGGCTCCCAGCATGCCACCTGAGTGTTTTTTTAGGGGGCGCTGTAGCCAATGGGGGATTGGGCACCACTGTTGGCACATATGGGAGGGCAAGAACCGAGGGGGATTGGGCACCCCCTCGGCACAAAATCAATGTTTTTTGGGGGGGATATATTGCCAATGGGAAGTGGGCTCCTCCATCAGCAAATTACACTGTGAAGGGGGTGATGAAGCTGATGGGGATTGGGCCCCCCCATCAGCAAACAAAAACTGTTTTGGAGGTGGCACATGATGCCGAGGGGGATTGGGACCCCCTCGGCACTGGGGGATTTCTAATACTGTTTGTGAACATGGCAGCGGCTTGCCATCATATTCACAAACAATATTACAGTCGGCAACATTCTGCCCAGCAATGATGGGTAGCCCCTTCATTGCAGTGGAATGGCTGACGCTGCAATGATGAGGTGGCCCCTGATTGCTGCAGCAAAAATGTTACAACATGGTGGCACTTTTGGAAACCAGTGTCATCAGCACACTATGCCTCCATGCCAGCCCCCAAATGCAATGCCTCCGTTCGCTGCCACATTGCCGTGCCTCTACAACCCACCTCTCTCCTAAGCTGCCACATAATGTTACTTGTGCATGCGCACAAGCAAACATAAAAATGAATGCAAATAAAAAGCACAACACAACTAAAAAGTGAATGCAAACAAAAAAGAACAGCACAACAAAAAAGTTGATGCAAACAAAAAAAAATGAATGCAAACAAAAAGCATAGCACAACAAAAGAGTGAATGCAAACCAAAAAGCTAAGCACAACTAAAAGGCAAATGCCAACAAATAAGAAGAGCACAACAAAAAAGTGAATGCAAACAAAAAAAGCACAGCACAACAAAAATATGAATGCAAATAAAAAAGCACAACACAACTAAAAAGTGAATGCCAACAAAAAACACAGCACAACAAAGTGAAGGGCAACAAAAAAGCACAGCACAACACAACAAAAAAGTGAATGCAAACAAAAAAGTGAAGAATTTAAAATCCAAGAGTTTGCTAGTGCCATAAACAGCTGGCCCGAAATGGTAATTTCAGATGAATGTATCCACCACCAAACATTCCCTGGTGTCCATTGACACCTTCCTCCCTTTAACTGATCTCTTGCCAAGGAATCCTTAATGCCAAGAACACTGTAGTATCCAAAGGCAATCTGTTCCTGTCCTATGCCAGTCATTCCCTGGTGTCCAGTGGCACCCCCCTTTCATAACCCCATCTCCATGCCAGCAATTTCCGATGCCCAGTGGTATACTCCTACCACATCTGAATCCTGCATTAATCAGTTCATGGTGTTCAGTAGCATCACCTCCCTCTTCCTATTATCTTCCAAGCATGCCCTTGGGACCTAGGCCTCCTCCCTCAATCTGCTCTATGCAAAGCACAACTTGGTGACTGGTGGCAGCCCCCTCTCTCATCCCATCCTAAGCCAAACAGTTCATGATGTCCAGAGACACTGCCTTTGTTCACCCAATACCTTGCTAAGCATTCCATAGTTATGCCACCTCCCTCCTCATCCCACCCCGATCCAAGTAATCTGTAGTGTCTAGTTTTCCACCCAAACACAGGACATCAGACGTGGATGCCGACAGGGAGAGTGACAGAGCATCTATGTAGATATTCTCCTTCCAGGGAGAGGCAAAGTGCTGTCTGCTCATGAAGTGGCTCCTGGTGGCTGCACGAGGTCTTATGCATGATGTGAGTTACCACATGTTGAGCACACTCCTACCCCAGGGTGCCATGGTAGATGTGTCTTGTGGAGGAAGGCAGTGTCACAATAAAGTGGGAAAATGACTGGCTTAGCTTGTCTCCATGCATCCAAGCCACCAGACCCTGCTTGGGAATGCACATGCTCCCCAGCCCTAAGCTCACAGAACCCAAGAAGCATCTCCTGAATGTTTGGTGCCACAGAGGGTTCAGGGGCCCCAGGAAGAGATATACCCTGATCAGGAATAATACTGGCAGTCAGGTGGCATGTGCTTTTGTCTGCCGTAAGTCCAGTGGGCAGGTGTATGGGCCCATACAAGGATGGAAGGAGAGGAGCACCCACTGCCAGGGGAAGTAGGAAAAATAATAACAAAATAGCATCCATTCCACAAAATAAATTATGGCATTATATAAGTGCATGAAACTATGCCATACAAGAACTCCTGAAGGACTGGCAGTGTCACTGGAAGTTCTCACCTACCTGGTCTCCTGAAGACTGCTTCTTGGCTGTTATTCAAATATTTTTTCTGGTGGTCCAGTGACCCTCACAGTTAGCCTATTACTCCCCCACTTCCCATATTCTAAGCACTCCCTCCAATCCAGTATAACTCCTCTTCCTAGCCCCAGGTCCCTCACTGCATGGCCTGCAAACTGCTTGGAGCCTCCTTATTGGTCCTTTGCCAGAGCTCACGTGTTACTTGCCAGATAAAAAAAAAAAAAATTTACCAGCATATGGCTGGTGGGTTTGCGCATGTTTTAACCCCTACTACCTTAGTGGCCTTACCAATCGGTACTGGGCCAATATTTTGCATCTGAAACTGTGCTTGCATAACTGCGCTGTAGAAAGTGCAAAGGTATCCACAGCAACAGGGGTTTCACAGCATGTGGTAATAACCGCTAGCCCTGTTGCTGTAGGCTTACATGGGGAAGTATCTAGTATGCTGCTGGTGCAGTGCGTGGCAGAGCCACTCCCATGGTGGAGTGGCTAGAACACCAGCACCTGGCAGCATTCGATTCCCCCCAGGTCCCTTCCTGCTACAGCATTTTTATTTTACAAGAAAAAAAAAAGGATTTTACCCACTCACAATGCGCCCATACTCTAAGTACATACCACCTCAAGGAAGTTATTTTTAATCTGGAGGGTGGGGGAGAAGTTTCAACAAGCGGTGTAGAGAGGGTGGTGCCCCCTGCAAAAACAAAGATTTCCCAATTGTTTCTAACAGTGTGCACTGTTGTTTTCTGGTAGGCGTTTTCTGCTGACCTTATTTTGTAGCACGCCATTTTGCATGCAGAGTTGCTGTTTTGTGTGATTTCCGCTGGGACATAATGTTCTCATGCCTTACACATCTGCCCCTGGTTACCACCTGTTACCAGCAGCACACCTAGGGTCCTTGGTTAACATATAGTTAGTATTCTTGGGCATACTGTGTGGGCCTGGAGGTCCTTATGTGCCATCTATATCTATGTATGTATCTTTGTATCTATGACCTCTTCCATCTCCATGGCTTGCTCTCTCACTCCTCCTCCTCATGGTGGGGCTTGATGGTCAAGGGTTCCTTCCAGAGCACAGGTAAGTAGAGGCAACAGGAGACTTTTTAGGGCAAGTGTGTTGGGTGCCATTCAGTAGCTCAGGCTTTCCCCACTTTTCCTTCCTGCACAAGGACAATGGTGGTTGATTCTCCACTATATGCATGCATACTTAATTATTTATTTATTTATTATTTATTTGCTTTTGGTAACCAGGAGGGTGCACTAGACATACAGATGCCTATTTTCAGGCACGACCTGGGAGCATACAAGTGAAAAATACATGAGCAGTACAATGTGATGCAGCACAAATGAGAGGTAGACAATGGGATAATCTGCGGATACAAACAATATTGACAACTGGGTTGTTATACAGAGATTAGACAATGTTCAACAATATAGACAGTGCAGCTAGAAAAAGTAAAACTAAACAAAACAAGTGTCAACAGGTCTGTGTTGGAACTATCAGGAAGGTCCAGAACAACAGTAAGTGCCATCGTATGACGCAATATTAAGAGAGAGAAAATGAGAGTGGGGGGAGGAGGGGGTGGGAGACCGGAAGAAAAGGGGTGAGAGGGGACAGTTACCAGCAAGCAGGACAAAGGTCTTGTTAGTAAAGCCACAACTTTGACCTGACTGAAATTAGCAGCTAAAATATTAAAAATACCTATTTAAAAAACACAGCTACCATTTTCTAAAAGGAACCACTGTGTTCTCCAAACTCTGACATCACAAAACATCAGAGAGTAGTAGTAGAAGAGGTTCTGTGGGGAGGCATCATGACTTGACCCTTGACTGCCCCCAATTGGAGGCCTGGATGTAGCACAGGAAGTTTGAGCAACATGAAAGGAAGTGGCCGTGGTTCCATAGTATGTGGACACCACCATGAATGCACAGTTATGTGCCGCTATGGCAATGGATTCAAGTGGAGAAATTGAACCATGGTTGACACAGGCTTCATGAAGCCTTGCCCACCTACATCCATTTTCTGCCACTGTTTGCACCACCAGGCCAATTCTGGCTGTGAGTCACCTGGAGTTGGGAAAGCTCCTCTTCTTGACTCTTTGTGGGGGACTTGGTGTACTGTGGTTTGGAGGAAGGTGGGAACAGGGCTAATGGCCTGCTTGTGCTGACCTCAAAGACAAACAGCTTTAGTAAGCAAAAAAATAAACAAATAAAAAAGGCTGTGGTATGTATCACTTTAATACACACAAACACACACACACACACTCACACAGTGCAATAGGAGTGGCAGAAGTGGCAGCTCCATTACAGTAAATCCAACAAAAATAGGAAATGTGTGAATGGTCTCTTACCTGGGTACTAGGGATCCTGATGTAGGAGGCTTGAAGGGATAACATCCATTGGAACTGTAAAATAAAATATTGAAAAGGGATCACAATAGATCTGTAGTTCTTAGGGAGTAATTAGGAAAGATAGAACAGATTACACACAGAGTAATACTCATCTGATGGGGAAGGAGTGAGAATCCTGTCAGATCTGTTAAAGAGAAAAATAGGTTAATATGGAAAAATACAGTAGCTAGAGCAGAGACAGAGAGCAGAAAAGGGATATAGGACAGCATAGGAGTTAAAAATAAAAGGGAGGTTTAGATAACAATTTACAGTTAGGGCAAAACAGGAAGATATAGAGAAAGAGATAGAGATATGGAGAAAGAAAAATAGAATAATAAATAGGGTACTGAGTATTACAAGGATATAATATCATTGAGAGGTTATGGGGACATGGCAACCTTGAGAGCGAAGCTTGAGAGATTCCCATGTCCCCAGAAGCTTTTGATGGTATTAAACCCGAGTAAGGAACAGCCCCCTATATGTTACTTT
The DNA here is from genome assembly GCA_016271365.2 of Neoceratodus forsteri. Classification (NCBI taxonomy): domain Eukaryota; kingdom Metazoa; phylum Chordata; order Ceratodontiformes; family Ceratodontidae; genus Neoceratodus; species Neoceratodus forsteri. The sequence continues at coordinate 973,013,455 of CM028132.1, read as the reverse complement.
TTATAATATAAGGATCCTATAGAAAACTGTGGCTCTGCATTTTTTTTGCCGCTATCTGCTGAGAACTGCAACCCAACCATTTAACTCAACAATGCAATCTAACCTGCCTCTCTCTCTCCACAGTCCTCAACTGCTGCCCATCCATGGTCTCTCCGGTTGTTAACTTCATGCTCCAGCCAGTTGTTTTAAGAGCTGCACGGTGAAGCCAGGATCAACCAGATAATACTTAAAGCAACAGAGCAACAAAAATGGGCTAAAGTTTGACCCCACATTTTTTTCTTCCTAATCAACGCCAGATGTCTTCCAGCTTATTTTGGTGGTGAAAGTTTTGGTTTCCAATATAATTGAAACATTTTATGACTATTTTAAAATAATTATTTCTCAAGAAAAAAAGATGGCCACCTCATTTGTGCTTTGAAATAATATTGAGGATCTGAGGAGGGTAAGAATCCAGACGAAAATGCAAATGTACTGAAAACAGCACAGGAACCATCCAGAAACCCCAAATCAACAGTTCTGCCAATACTTTTCATAACCATGGCAGAAAATTAGCTTTTTGGAAACACTTTCTTCATTGTACAGCTGCTTTAAAAAAATAGAAAAATGAAAAAAAAAATGACAGCATGAAAAGTACAAGGGCTGGAAATCACTCTCGCTAAGTGAGAGACAGTTGCCATGTTTCTTAAACTGTTATAGTAAGTAAGTAAGTAAATTTTATTTTTAAGCGCTTTTCAAAGCCAAAGCACTGTACAATTAAGCAAACATTAGAATTTATAAACTATGACAAAATAACAATAATAACAATAAAATCACAATAAAATTCACAGTAAAATCACAATAAAATCACTCTCCATATGCTTTTCGGAATAAATACGTTTTTAGCTCTGACTTAAAACTCTCGACGGTGAGGCAACTATGTATCCGATGAGGTAGAGAATTCCACAGGGTGGGGGCATCGTAAGAAAATGCACATTCCCCAGATGTTTTTAAACATACCCTGGGAATCTCTAGCAATCCCTCATCGGCAGATGGGAGTGAGAGAGAAGGACAGTAGGGAATAAGGAGATCTTGCAGGTACCGCTGTCCCTGTTCGTGTAGGGCTTTATAGGCCAGTAAGCTGACCTTGAAGGTGATCCGCCACTGAACCAGCAGCCAGTGCAGTCCGCGCAGCACAGGCATAATATGACTGCTTCTAGATGTCCCAGTCAAAAGCCTGCCTGCTGTGTTCTGCACCAGCTGCAAGCGGAGGATATCAACCCCCGGTAGCCCTAGGTACAGGGCATTGCAGTAATCAAGGCGAGAGGTCACAAAGGCATGGACCAGTATAGGAAGGTCAGCCAAAGGAACTAGGTGTTTCATCTGGGCGATATTCCTAAGATGGTAAAAGGAAGATTTGACAATGGATGACACCTGCGATTTATGCTCTCCCACACTCAAAAAGTGGCCAATCATAAGGCATGCTTTAAAAATCAACACCTTGTGTCCACAGAAAGCACGCTGGGCACCATAGCAACTAGCCCTATAGTACATAGACAGCAAAAGAAACAGCAGTGTTTCTGTGATAATACTATCAGTCAGAGCTCCAAACACTAGTATAAGGAGCTCTGAATGATAGTATTATGTCACAGAAATGATAGTATTACCACTTTGCAAATTTGCTATTATTGGAAAATGTTTATATGCTGTACTGCATTATTATTTTATGTATCCATATACTATATAAAATTAATAGATAGGAAAAGAGAAGAGAATGTGTTGTAGAGGGTAACAGCAAAACCACTTATCACTCTCCTCAGATGGCTTAGTGGCCAGTAAAGTAGTAGTTCAATTCACTGTGTGTCTCCCAGGGTTCCTTTTTCCTTCTCTTTCATGTATTAAATGATATTTGTTCCAATGGAGGAGTAAACCACATCTGGACAGATTCAGATTATTCAAAAAGTTCATGGAACTCAACCCCTTTCCAATTAAACTCAGTCTTTCAAATATTTAAAATCTTTTTTTTTATTTTAAGATGACTTAACCTCCTTTTTAGAATACATACTGTCATTTCAATGTTTATTTAGAACTTTTACTTCTGTTACAATTTGGAACACTCCTGTTCCTTCTTCAGACATATATAGAGCTGTATAATTAAACATATATAAGGCATCAATTAACTTTTAAATAATTTTCTCCAAATGAATTAAAACAAATATGTGGTGAATAAATAACATATCTTAATGCAGGGGAACACACCTGCTAGTATTAATTCATTCAGCTACACTGGTAAATATTCTATCTTAAAATATACTGTCCTTCTAAATTTCTCTGCAAAAAAGAAACAACCTCTGTAATAATCATTTGCTTTTAAAACCATTTGGAACATTATTCTCTCACTTATGTCCAGCCTTAATATACCAAATTGTTGCTATACTTCATGCAACATTCTCATTGTCCCAGATTCTCCCCGTCCCAAGAAATACTTGTACAATTTGATTTTGTTGGTGCTCAGATCGACAATTAATTTATTTGTTACATTGCTACAATCCATTGAACATTTTCCATTTCTTATTCATTTTAGTATTCCTCTCTTATTCATATGTACATACATGTTTCTTTCATGCCCCACATTATTATTTACATTTTCTTTCTTATGTTCCATCTTCTTTCCTCCCAGGTGTACACCTGGGAGTATGCATCTTCTCTTCTCTTCTCTTCTCTTCTCTTCTCTTCTCTTCTCTTCTCTTCTCTCTTCTCTTCTCTTCCCAGGTAATGGTGTAAACCAAGAATGCTTTTCTCCTTTCCTTGTATCTGTTGTTCTTCTTGAATTTTCATTCTCCCTTCCCCCTTTTAGCCCTCCCCCTTAATTTTTCCCCATAGCCTGACTCCAGCTTGTGTTGGAAGTCAGGCCTTCCTCCCTTTACAGATTGTTTACCTGCCTGTGCCACTCCTCAATAGCCCCTATCGTTTCCATAATGAACATGGCCATGCCCAATTCAGACAGATGAACACCATCTGATCTGTAAAAGGCATCACTACCTTTTTCTATACTCTTCAAATCACCCTCCCTCCCATCGCTCTGATGAGTGTCCCACCATTCTGTTCATTTTGTGCCTTGCCCTGTCAATGGCCACGTTTCATCTCTCCTTGCCATACCCTCCTTGGGATCACATCTGACCAAGCTATAGTCATCTATGGCCACCATCGTTTTATCACCTCAATGTCACTCTTAAGTTGCAGAAATGTGTCTAACCAGGGCCTGGACCCTATGTCATTTCCCCCCAAATGTATGATTAATAAATCCGGGGCTGGTCTCCTCTGATGTGTCTCCCTCAGAGTCAGTAACAACTGGGCCAACTTCATGCCCCGATCCCTGTCCAGGATAACCTGCAGTGTCTGAGATCCTGGTAAAGTTGGCTTCCCCCTGCTCTCTGTGATACGCTTCTCTCGGCCCAATAAATGTAGGAATGCCTGCATATCCACACCTCTGTTCTGTGGCATCCAGACCCTGAATGAATGAAAATAATAACATGAATGCCATCACCCTACCCCCTTTTATTTATTACTCATTACCCCCTCCTCCTACCTCTTGTCCCACCTGGAAGAAAAAAGGGGGTACAACAGTTAAAGTGGATTACAGTCAGTACTCGTTTATCCGACTCGCGTTTTACTGGCGCACGCACGTATCCATCATCAACCGGTTATTTTTTCCACCCCATTGTGTTATCACCCGCATAACCATCACTCACGTTATCTGTTTCCGTCACTGATCCTGCATGCTGTCTCCTATGCAGCTCACAGTCTCCACTCTCAGATAACTGACCTTCCGAGAGACTATGCTGTGGAAACATCGCGTTTTTTTTGCACGAGTTCTAGGCGCTCCAAGCAGACCAATAGGAAGAAGCAGTACATCAAGGAGGATCCAGCCACGTTGGGAGAGCTCTGTAAATGTGCAATCACTACTGCACTGTAGTGTACATTACAGTATTGTACAGTACCTAAAGGAAATAGAAAACAGTACAGGTACAGTAGTACTGTACAGTAAAACCTGTACAGTATAGAACCTGTGTAATGTAATTTGCACTTCAAACTTTTTGTGCAGACAAACTGAAGCAGGCAAAGCAGCCACCAATCAAGCAGCCATAAAGTAAGTGTTAGAGCACCACTTCTTGTTAAATGTGGGGTGGGGGACAGAAGGCAGAGGAGGAGATTTAGCAATTTTTTGCCACAAGTCAAGCAGCCATGAACTAAATGTTGGAGCATCACATGTTGTTTCATAGGGAGGGCAGAAGGCAGAGGAGGGGGGTAGTGACTTTTTCTGCCACCAGTCAAGCAGCCATAAACTAAATGTTGGAGCACCACCTGCTGTTTCATGGGGGTGGGGGGGGACAGAAGGCAGAGGAGGGGTACAGCAATTTTCTTTGCCACAAGTCAAGCAGCCATAAACTAAATGTTGGAGCACCACCTGCTGTTTCATGGGGTGAGGGGACAGAAGGCAGAGGAGGGGAATGACTTTTCCTGTCACCAGTCAAGCAGCCATAAACTAAATGTTGGAGCACCACCAGCTGTTTCATTGGGGGCAGAAGGCAGAGGAGGGGGTACAGTGACTTTTTCTGCCACCAGTCAAGCAGCCATAAACTAAATGTTGGAGCACCACCTGCTGTTTCATGGGAGTGAGGGGGACAGAAGGCGGAGGAGGGGTACAGTGACTTTTTCTGCCACCGGTCAAGGCCATAAACTAAATGTTGGAGCACCACCTGCTGTTTTATGGGAGTGAGGGGGACAGAAGGCAGAGGGGTACAGTGACTTTTCTGCCACCAGTCAAGCAGCCATAAACTAAATGTTGGAGCACCACCTGCTGTTTCATTGGGGGTGGGGGGACAGAAGGAAGAGGAGGGGTACAGCAATTTATTTTGCCACAAGTCAAGCAGCCATAAACTAAATGTTGGAGCACCACCTGCTGTTTCATGGGGTGAGGGGACAGAGGCAGAGGAGGGAATGACTTTTCCTGTCACCAGTCAAGCAGCCATAAACTAAATGTTGGAGCACCACCAGCTGTTTCATTGGGGGGGCAGAAGGCGGAGGAGGAGGGTACAGTGACTTTTCTGCCACCAGTCAAGCAGCATAAACTAAATGTTGGGCACCACCAGCTGTTTCATTGGGGGACAGAAGGTGGAGGGGGTACAGTGACTTTTCTGCCAACAGTCAAGCAGCCATAAACTAAATGTTGGAGAACCACCAGCTGTTTCATTGGGGGGGCAGAAGGCAGAGGAGGGGGGTACAGTGACTTTTTCTGCCACCAGTCAAGCAGCCATAAACTAAATGTTGGAATACTGTACCACCTGTTGTTTCATGGGAGGGGGGAGAAGGCAGAGGAGGTGGGTACAGCTGTGCAGTACAGTAAACAGCAACCTTTTTTTTACAGATTGAAGGTGCTTACCGTAGACTGTAATCTGCACAGCACAGTACGTACAGTACTATAAGATGGAGCCTGCAAACAAAAGGGCCAGGACAGCCATTGCTGCAAATGTGAAACGTAGCATTTGTGTTTTCCATACCCAGAATCCAAAATGCTCAAGGTCTGACATAGTTGCCTATGTTTTAAAGGAGCATAAACTGTCAATAGGAAAATCCACAGTTTCAGACATTTTGAGAGAGAAGGACAAGTGGTTAGCCTGTTCGTTCTCTGATGCCTCAACTAAAGTAAGAAAGCCTCAGCATAAACAGCTAGAGGATGCCCTGTTTTTATGGTTCACAGATGCCAGGATGCAAAAAGTAACCATAAGTGATAATGTCCTGTTAACCAAAGCAAAATCACTTGGCCAGCGTCTGGGTGTGCCAGACTCCTTTTCCTATTCAGTGGGGTGGCTGCAAAGATTTAAACAGCATCACAACATTAGGCATTACAAACTGCATGGTGAGGCTGCAAGTGTGGATGAAGGAGTTGTGTCTGATGGGCGTCTGCAGTTGCAACTTGTTTTGAAAGAGTATGACCCTAATGACATTTACAACATGGATGAATCTGGTCTATTCTTTCGGATGGAACCCAATGCTACACTTTCAACAGGGCCAGCGTCTGGAAAAAAAGAAAAATAAAGATAGATTGACAGTGGCACTATGTGTCAATGCAAGTGGCACAGACAAACGTAAGCCAATGGTCATCTGGAAATTTAACCGCCTTCGGTGCTTTGGAAAGGACTTTGATCCTAACAGTTTCTGCTACTGGTACAGTAACAGAAAAGCCTGGATGACAGCTGCAATTTTCGAAGAATGGCTAAAGGAGTTTGACCGATCTATGCGTCTGCGGAGACGTCGTGTGATTCTGCTGCTTGACAATGCTTCCTCGCACTCCAACACAGTTCACCAATGTAAAGTCACCCTTCATTTCCTCCCTCCAAACACCACCTCTAAAATCCAGCTATTGGATGCTGACATAATCCAGAACTTTAAGGCTCTGTACCGACGACAGCAACTGCAGCGCTATGTCAACTGCCTGGATGATGGCAAACCAGCAGATGTTAACATCAACGAGGCTCTGTATTTCATACCGGGACAGTTGGCACGATGTGAGCACAACAACGATCCGCAATTGCTGGAAACATACGGAAATTCTGTACCCAGTTGCTCAGCCGCCTACTGACAACAGCCACCCAAGAACAACCTAACAACTCCACTGACTCTGTGGTGCAATCCATCTCCTCCATTCTTGACCAACTGCCTGACACCACAAATGTCAATGTGGTAGATATCCTCAGGGCTGATGAGAATGTTGAAACCTGTGCAGCACTAGATGAAGAGGAAATTATTCAGATGGTGAAACCATCCAATGAAACAGAAATTCGATGAAAACACTGACATCGATGACACAGAAACACCTGTCACCGGACAGCAGTGGATGCTCAGTAGTGGATTGGAAGTTGCCTTAGAGATATGCCCGAACAGAATATGGATTTCTTCGACATAAAGGATATTGACTGCATCTGGGCCCTGATTGCAAAGACTTGTGGGTGGGTCAGAAAAAGTCACGTCAGACTGTGATCGAGCAATTCTTTAAAAAGATCATGAAGGCAGTGGTGTGAGGACTTCAAACTATGAGTCAGTGCATTTCATTTCAATTGTGATGTTATGGCACTGTTGGTAAGTCTAAGAACATGTGGGGAATGTCATCTCTTAAATGAAAAGAATGCCATGCTATGGGTGGGGGTGGGGGATGCCATGGTTTTGTGTGACGGTGTGGTGGAATTTATTTCCTCAAAGTTACCATATGCCATGCTTATTCTGGGCATGTGGTGGACTGTGGTTTCTTAGCGACAAAAATAATGCAATGCTGCGGGGGGAGAGGCCATGGTTTCTAGGTGGGAGGGGATGCCATGATTTGTGATGGTGTAGCAGAATGTTTTCTTGAAAGTTAAAAAGATGCCATGTTTTACTCTGGGCATGCAGGGGATTGTCATCTCTTAAATGAAAAAAAAAAGATGCCATGCTATGGGTGGGAGGGGGGAAATGCCATGGTTTTGTGATGGTGTGGTGGAATGTTTTTCTGAAAGTTAAAAATATGCCATGTTTACTCCTGAGCATGTGGGGACTGTTATCTCTTAAATGAAAAAAAATGCCATGCTATGGGTGTGGGGGGATGCCATGGTTTTGTAATGGTGTGGTGGAATGTTTCCTGAAAGTTAAAAAGGTGCTATGTTTTACTCTGGGCATGTGGGGGACTGTTGTCTCTTAAATGAAAAAAAGAATGCCATGCTATGGGTGGGAGGGGGGAATGCTATGGTTTTGTGATGGTGTGGTTACACATATGCCATGCTTATTCTGGGCATGTGGGGGACAGTGGTTTCTTAAGTGACAAAAAGAATGCAATGCTGTGGGGGGGGCATGGTTTGTGATGGTGTGGCGAAATGTTTTCTGAAAGTTAAAATGTGCCATATTTTACTCTGGGCATGTGGGGGCTGTTGTCTCAAATGAAAAAAAATGCCATGCTATAGGTGTGGGGGATGCCATGGTTTTGTAATGGTGTGGTGGAATGTTTTCCTGAAAGTTAAGAAGGTGCCATGTTTTACTCTGGGCATGTGGGGGACTGTTGTCTCTTAAATGAAAAAAAAGAATGATATGGGTGGGGGGGATACTATGGTTTTGTGATGGTGTGGTTACACATATGCCATGCTTATTCTGGGCATGTGGGGGACAGTGGTTTCTTAAGTGACAAAAAGAATGCAATCCTGTGGGGGGGTGCATGGTTTGTGATGGTGTGGCAAAATGTTTTCCTGAAAGTTAAAAATGTGCCATGTTTTACTCTGGGCATGTGGGGGACTGTTGTCTCTTAAATGAAAAGGAAAAAATGCAATGATATGGGTGTGGGGGGATACCATGGTTTTGTGATGGTGTGGTGGAATGTTTTTCCTCAAAGTTATACAGATGCCATGCTTTATTCTGTGCATGTGGGGACTGTGGTTTCTTAAATTAAAAAGAATGCCCATGCTGTTGGGGTGCCATGATTTGTGATGGTGCATGGTGAAATGTTTTCCTGAAAGTTAAAGGTGCCATGTTTACTCTGGGCATGTGGGACTGTGGTTTCTTAAGTGACAAAAAATGCCATGCTACAGTATTGGTGGGATGGGGAAAATGCCATGGTTTGTGATAGTGCGGTGGAATGTTGTCCCTGAAAGTTAAAAGGTGCCATGCTTTACTCTGGGTACAGTATGTACTGTACAGTACAGTATATGGGGACTGTTGTCTCTTAAATGAAAACAGAATGCCATGTTATGGGTGGGGAATGCCATGATTTTGTGATGGTGAGGTGTTGAAAGTTAAACAAATGCCATGCTTTATTCTCGGCTTGTGGGACTGTTTTATTGCAAGTGCCTTGTTTCATGGTGACGTGGAGAACTGTTTTCCACGAGGCTGAAAAAATTGCCATTTTTTGTACTGTACTGTACAGTATAGGTACTGTATTGGGGAAGGGGGATGCCATTCTTTGTGATGGTGTGGTGGAATGTTTTTCATGAAACTGAAAAATGCCATGATTTCTTGTGATGGAGTACAGGGTACTGTTTTGATTACTGTACTGTAACAAGGTTAATTGTTTTAAAAAGTGGAAAATGTACAGTACTATACTGTAAAAAAATATACTGTACTGTAGCACTACAGGTTCAGAACTGCACAGTGAAAAACAGTGCTAAAACAAGAAAAAATAAGAAATAAAGACCAGTTTACATTTTAAGCCGTATTTTATTAGTGTTTTACTTAATATCTAGAGTCATTAAAGTACTGCAGGCTCACCAGAAACTCTTTTCCTGCATTTCTAAATGGTTTCCATGAGTTCTGACAATCAGACAGAAAAAGATGCATTTAACCGTTTCTCTCACATATCCATCACCATGCCTGGGAACCAAGGGAGACGGATATCTGAGTGCTGACTGTATCACACAGCAGTCTTGAGTGTATTGTGAGTGCAGTTGCAGGCTACAGGACCCTTCTCATTTACTGTCCACCAGGTAATAGGAGGGAGTTCCTGAAGGAGGTTGCAGACTTCATCACCGAGATGGCATTGGAGTCCCCCAGATGGTTAATTCTGGGGGACTTCAATGCCTGGGTCGATGATGAACTCTCACCATTTAGACAACTGATGGATTCATTGGGACTGACATGGGTTATTATTTCTGCAACTCATGAGGAGCACACATTGGACTTGGTGTTCCACCTAGGGATGGAGATCTCCGATGTGGAGCCAATCGGTTGGTTTGACTATCATGCCCTCATATTCAGTTTTGCAGCCCCCCAAAATAGGCCTGCCCCAAAAAAGTTAGTGCAGTTCAGTCCTTTGAGAGGAGTTACCTTAGAAGACCTAATGATGGAGCTGGACTTCTCAGGATTTCCAATGGATAGTACTGACCCAGGACCCCTGGTGTTGGCCTGTAACAGGCTGTTGTGGGGCCTTGGATGTCATTGCTCCAACTAGTGTTCACCCCCTTACCCTTCACCCAGGAGCCCTCTGGTTTAATGGGGAGATTTGTGAGCTGAAGAGACAGGGGTGAAGGTTGGAGAGACACTGGCAGAAAACTCACCTGGAGGTGAATAAGCTTAGATTGCTGGGTCATTACAAGATGTACCAATTAGAAATTTCACGTTAGAAGACTGAGTTCCTGTCGAGGGAAATTGCTACAGCAAAGAATAGAACAGCCCAGCTCTTCCGGACTATGGACAGACTATGCAATCCAGCCTGTCTTCATTCCGGTTAAGCGTTGTCACAAGTACAATATGAGTAGTTTGCACAATTTTTTGCTGATAAGGTGTCTACCATCAGATGAGATCAGCCAATGCCTTTCCATTGGACCTTGCACTAGTCGTTGGGTGGTACTAATGCCCAGTTGACTTGGTTCATCTTTAACTAACCAGAAGTCATGGATATAGTGAGGATTGTCCAGACTTTGTGGCCAACCTACTGTAGTTTGGATCCGGCCCCTACACACCTACTGGTGGGATGTGTAGAAGTATTGGCCTTGTCCTTGCTGAGATAGTGGCAGTTTCATTGGAGAGATGGATTTTTCCAGATCTCTTAAAGAAGGCAGGAGTACACCCCCTTTTGAAAAAACCCTCCTTTGACACTGACTGCCCAGCAAATTACAGACCAGTCTCAAACTTGCCCTTTTTAGAGAAAGTTATTGAGAAGGTGGTCGCTTTGCAGCTGGAGGATCATTTGACCAACCACAATATCTATGACCCTCTTAAGTCTCGCTCCAGGAAACAGCAAAGTGCTGAGATGGCCCTGGTGCAGGTACTAAATGATCTCTTGATGGTGAGAGATCAGAGAACCCATTCCATTTTTGTTCTCCTTGATCTTTCAGCAGCATTTGACATTGTGAATCATGGGGTGATGCTTGAACGCCTGTGGTTCTTTTGTGGACTGAGGTGGGGCAGTCCTCAGTTAGTTTCGATCGTTCCTTGAGGCCAGATCTCAGAGAGTGGTGTTGGGGATTTATTCCTTGGCTCCTCACTGGCTGCCTTGTGGGGTTCCACAGGGCTTGGTGCTGGCCCTCATGTTATTTGCAGTGTATATGCTCCCATTAGGGGACATTATAAGATGGTATGGGTTGAGTTTTCATTGCTATGCTGATTACTCTCAGCTCTTCATGTCTTTTGTGTCTGAACAGGAGTCTGATTCTATCACGGTGTTTAATAACTGCCTGCTGGAGATACAGAACTGGATGAGTACTAGTTGGCTTCGGTTGAACTCGAGTAAAGCAGAGGTATTGGTGGTGGACCCTGGTTTTAGGACAACAGGGGCATGGGCGGGGAAACCCTCAGGTTTATACCTTGGGGGAATCCGGCTTATGGCCTCAGGGCAGGTGCATAACCTAGGTGTGGTATTTGATAAGGGCCTAACCCTGAGGGCACAGGTTTTTGGCTGTAGTCAAATCTTCCTTTTATCATCTAAGGAATATAGCCCAGATGAAGCACCTAGTCCCGTCCGAAGATCCTCCTACTTTGGTCCACGCCTTTGTCACCAGTCATTTTGATTACTGCAATGCCCTCTATCTAGGGCTACTTGGGGTGGATATCTTCCACTTGCAGCTAGTGTAAAACATGACAGTCAGATTGCTGACTGGAACCCCTAGATCCAGTCATATAACACCTGTGCTGCGTGAACTGCACTGGCAGCCAGTACAGTGGTGGATCATCTTCAAGGTTGCATTGCTGACCTATAAGTCCTAACTGAAAGAACTCCTGCCCTCTTACTTCCCCTCCCTCTCACTCTGATCCTCTGGCAAGGGATTGCTAGAGATTCCCAGAGCATTCCTGAAAACATCTTTTGCTTTTATGGCACCTACCCTGTGGAATTCTCTACCTTGCCAGATACGAGATAGCCTGACCATGGAAGGATTTAAAAAAATCTTTAAAAACTTACCTGTTTAGCCAAGCATTCGCAGGGACTCATTGATTGACTGCTACTGTTTTATTGGTTTTAAATATAATATTGTTTATGTTATTGTATTGTATATTGTAAAGGCGCCCTGAGGTGGCTTATGAGCTGTCGTACCTGTCTCAACTGTACCCGCCTTTCTGTCCCTTAACAGGTCTTTCAGAGTCTGTACTTTCTTCTCAGGCAAATGGACAATTTCCCATTCTGCGTCTATTTCAATGGCCAGGAATTTTATGACCCTGCTGGGCTCTTCAGTTTTGTCCTATGCTAAATGTACCCCTATGTCATGGCACAAATGCTGGAATTCTGCCAACATGTTTTGTGTCTCTTGCCACCCATTTCCAATCAGTAGAAAGTCATCTAAGTAGTGTATTATGGACCTGTGGACTGTGACATGTTGAAACACCCATTGCTGACAAGTGCTAAAAAGCTCAAACGTCACACATACTGTTGAACACCTCACAGGCATGGCCTTATCATAGTAGTATTGGTCATCTATCCTGAATCACAGCAAATCCCAATCTGCCGGTCTGACTGGCAACAGCCGGAAAGTGGACTCAATGTCTGTCTTTGTCTTCCAGGCCTCTGGGGTTGCTCTGATGAGCTGTACCACTTCCTCAAGGGTTGCATAATGCACCCTGCTATCTTCTTCTGAGATGTAGTCATTCACCGTCTCTCCTTCGGGGTAAGATAAGTGGTGAATAACTCTGTACTCACCCGGTTGCTTTTTTGGTACTAAACCCAAAGGGGAAATCCTTAAGTTGTCCAGTGGCGGGCCCATGAAGGGGCCTGCCACCATCCCTGCTGTTTTTTCTTTTACAGTTTTCCACCGTGGAATGTCTTATTTTTCTTTTACAGACCCTAGGTTCTTAGCCTCCCTGGATACCCTGGGACCCTGAAATTGTAAACTAAAACCTTGCTTAAAACCCTGTATCAATCTCTCCACTGCTTTCTTATCTGGATAGTCCTATAGAAGTTGTCCCAAAACTTCCACCCTTATGGGGGTCCTTGCTAGCCCACCCTTCCCTCCATTCTTTATATTTGTTGTCCTTGTCTTCTCCCTAAAAGCCTTGTCCTTCCCTCTCTGTGAACCCCTTCCCCCCTGTAACCCCTATTCCATGTCTGATCCCTCCCACTAGTCTGACTCCCTTGAGAGTTCTGCCCTACAAATCCTGGGCTCCCCCCACTCTGCCTGCTGTTGCTCCAACTGGTCTGGCATTTTTCCGCTGGGTGTGAACCTCCACACTTTGAGCATGCATGCCTAACTCTGCATTGAAGCCATGTGCAAAATGCCCTCTTGTAGGCCCAGCAACATTTTTGCATCAAAATTTTCTTTTTGCCATCCTTCCAATCTGGTGCAGATTGATCCGTGACATAGCCCATCCATAAATCTAGCTGTTTTGTATCCCACCTCACATCCCTATAGGTGGCAATCCTCTGCCTGAAAAACCAATCATAATATAACCACCCAAAACCTCCCTTACCTTTGGTCTGCGAATAATCAGGGAATATGTAATTAATGGGATCCCTGTCCCTGGCTTCTTCTCCATTGCTATTGTCGAGTAGGTGGCGAAACATATCAACCACCCCTCCCATGTTTTGCCCATTGTGAATTCGTCCTCCTCTTTCTTCCCTAACAACACCACTGCTGCTGTCATCTCACTTTTTCCTATGCTCTCCCTCTCGTCATATTTCATGACCGCCTCCCTGCTTACCAGTGCAAATACATCCATGTATTCACCCTTCTAAATCTTTTCCTTTGTGGCCAATGGCACATGCTCACCTACTCTCGTTCCTGGGGACCCTATTTTTCTTGTCCCCTTGCCCCCCCATACCTGGCCTGTCCCTCAGACCTTCCTCCTTGTGCTCCTCTTTTCCTGTTTTGATGTCCTTTAAGGCTTTCTCAAACTGGCCTAAACCATCCATCCCTATGAATGCAATTATTTGCACTATGTATTCTTTAATAATGCCCCTCTCCCTGTGTTTACCTGCCCCCGAATCCGGATCCGGAACTGGAGCTGCTCCTGGGGTAGGCCCTTCCGGCCCGCTGGGCATTGGGCTGCTGGGTGATGCTGGAATTGGTAGTGGTGGAGGTAGTGGATCCAGAGGCAAGCTGGTGCTGGTACCGGTGCTGGTACAGAGACCGGGAGTGGTTCTGGCTTCTGGACCAGCACTGGGGCATAGGTACCAGTTCTGCCCTGTCTGGGCTGAGGGGTCTGCTGGGGTGCTCCAGGCTCCTGGGCCTTGACAGCAGCCTTTTCCCCTCTTTTACCTTTCCCCCACCCCTCTGGCTTCCCTTTCTCCTCATGTCTGTCTGACTCCAAACCCCCCACCATTTCCCAAACTTTGTTAGCTTTCGCTGCCAAATCCAGTATAGCATGATAGGCATCCTCCTTTGATGGTCTGCTTTTCTTGGGAGCCATGTCCTAATAGAAACAAAAATACTATGAAAACATAAATGGTACAGCACTAGTTATGTGTCCCTTCCTTTCCTATGAGATATGAGATGTAGCATCTCCCCTGTGTTATCCCGGATACAAAGTATAGGATAAGAAATACAGTATTTAAAAGAAATCACATTGCATCTGATCTGGGACATCCTGAGTAAATACTATGTAAAACTGTGTAAAATGATGATCCCCATGAGAATGAGATGAAGCATCTCCCCTGCACCATCCAGGATACAAAATATAGGATAAGAAATACAGTCTTTAAATAAAATCTAGTGTAAACTGAACCTCCTGTGTTTCGCATAACCAAAGTTCAGATAAACAGTTTCCCTAATGTTTTATCACATATTAGAGTGAAAGATGCTTATGGTTACTCTCATTATCTACTGCCCAAATGTCCAGTAATTTAAACCTGTACCAACTTAGATATCAGCTGGTCTGGCCTGCTCCCGTGGTTCCTGTTCAATAACCAAGCTTGGCCTTGCGCCTATATTCATACTTCTGTCCCCATTCAGTATGCTAATTGCCCTTACGAATAATCCAGTAACATTAAAGTTTTTATTTATTTAAAAGTTGTTAACCGGGAAAGGCACACTGAGCCAAGGCACATTTCCAGGTGTGACCCGAGGGGATTAATAAATACAAAGTAAGGAGACATAGAAGCATAACTAAATAAAAAGATACATAGTGAGGTACATGTGATCTGTGAGATTTACAGAAGGTAATAAAAATAACCCTCTGAATCTGAGTATAGCCTGAAGTGTTAGAATTTAGAATGAAATGCAGAGTTTAACACTACAGTGTTCTTACCATTTACAGAAAAAGGTGAAATGAGTTAACATTTGAGCCTTGCAGAAAGCTAATGAGAGTGTTGCAACAGTTCTAATCTGCATAGAACAGGAATTGATATACTGTAATTCTCACCCCTGTTCACCAGCACCATTCATATTTGTTTATTTACAGGTTTCACCAGGGAAGGCATACTGAGCACAGTTGCTTGTTTCAAGGGGAGCCAGCAACCCTTTTTTACAAGTTCATGTAATGCTTTGGAATTAATTTATTCTTTATCCCCTTCACTGAACACAGGGTCCAAACAGCATTACAATCTTGGATTATAAACACCTATAATCATGTAAACTAAAGAACTTGAAAAAGCTGTTGAACTTGCAAAATGCTATTACTGCAGAGGACGGAGTACATGCATGTGACTCTGAAGTGGACCAGTACCAGTCGGATCACTGGCAGCTGTGAAGGGAGGATGGAAAAAGCTAGTTAAGAGACCCGGTAAGAGGTTACGGCACCTAGTTATGAGAAATGCAGCATGACAGAGTTCTGGCAAAAGGATCACTTACTGATTATTCTAAGCTCAGGTAAAAGCACTTGTGTCCAATGACATACAGGAGGAGACTGAAGGTGGGGATGCATAATGGAGTGGTAAAATAGGAGAGTTTTTTTTTTTGAAACATGTAGTGTGCACCTGGAGTGTGCAACACATTCTAGGATGGCAGAATGTAGTAGTGCAATGTTTCTGGCCCTCGGGATCTCCCAGCTTCTCATTTTTTTCCTGCTGACATCTAATCAGTCATCTAGTGCACACCAAATGCAGAACCTGGCACACATCTGCAGCACACTGTTCCCTTGATAATAAAAATGCTGATTTCCTCTCCTGGTTTACCCCCACCCCCAAAAAAAAACACACTGCCCTCAATTAAAAAAAAACAGACACACACACAGAGGTACTTATCCACAATATGCCTACTTAAAATGACCCTTTTCTTTGCTGTTGCAGATACAGATGTATACCTCACTGCTCACAGAGGTACCACCACTGGGGCCTCCCTCCATCCACCCGAGCCATCGCTCCAGCTGAAAACGTAATGGCCCCTGAGGGGCTTTGGAGCAGGATAGACATCAGAAGGCTGCTAGATAGCAAACCGCACTCGCCACTGTTAATAGCTCCCAGTCAGGAGCTGAGGGTGTGCTAGGCGGCTGATCCTCTGGTTAAATTGCCCTGGGGGACTTTACATTCAAGTCTGTGGGGGTGGGTGACACCAACCATGGGTGGGGGTTGAAGAAGGCACAGAGGCCAATGGTATCAGTTGGAACCACATAATGGTAAATTTTCAAGAGCCCGATAGGGCTTTATTAATATAAATGTGTGCAGGAGGCAGAGCCAAGAACAGGCAGGCAATCAGAAAAGTTGCCTTACAAAGGCCCCGATGTGTTTAAAAAAGGCATTCTGATGTGTAGTTTACCCCCAAAGCATAATGTAAATCAGGAGGTTGCATTTACCTGAATAAAATAAATATTTCATTGGGGAAAAACTGAAAAAAGGTCTATCCTCCTTTCCTTTCCTTGTGATTGTGTAATATTTCATTTCCTTTGCGCAGCCAACTTCTGTCTACATTTTTTTTGCATGCCCTCCTTCCCTTGTGTTTGTGTAAGGTTTTGTTTCTGCTCTGGACCCAACTTCCATTTGCAGTTTTTCTTGCAAGCCATTTTTTTCTGTCAGCTGCTTTTTTGCTTGTTTAGCATTGTTGATGTTCAACTGTTTTTTGATTTGCAGGTTTCTTGTCTGGATTGTTTTACTAGTTTTTTGTGCTTGATCTAATTAATTTCTTTCAGTTTTTTGAGCCCTCCATCTTTTTGTTGTTTAGACTTTTTTTGCAGTTGCTTTATTTTCCCATTTAGTCTGCATTGTTTAATACTGTTTTTTTTTTCGATTACTTAGTTGTGGTGTACTTATTTGCAGATTGTAATATTTTAGGTTTGCCTTATACTCTGTTCATCTTTGTTTGCATTTATTTTATAGTTATGCTGATAAATGGGATCAAATCTGAGGAAAAGAGGGTGCCCAGTGGGGTGCCTCAGGGATCAGTCCTGGGGTCAGTCTTTTTCAATGTCTTCATCAGTGACATTGCTGAAGAGCCGCAGGGGGAAATGTGCCTCTTTGTAGATGATACCAAGATCTCCAACAGAGTAGACACTCCAGAGGGGGTCGAAAGAATGAGAAGGGATCTGTGAAATCTGGAAAAACTGTCAAAGGTGTGGCAGTTGAAATTTAATGCAAAAAAGTGCAAAATCATGCACCTGGGGAGAAGAAACCATGCGAAGAGCTATGGAGGCGGGAGGTGACTGACAGTCACCAGGGAAGAGCGAGTTTTAGGGATAATCATCTCAGATGACATAAGGTTGGCCAAACAGTGTAACAAGGCTGTGCAGAGGGTCAGCGGAATGTTGAGGTGCATAGGAAGAAGTATCACTTCAGAAGAAGGGAGGTGGTGATGCCATTGTACAAAATGCTGCTTAGGCCTCATCTAGAATACTGTGTTCGGTTCTGGAAGCCACATCTTCACAAAGACATAGACAGGATGGAGGTGGTCCAGAGAAGGGCAACCAAGATGGTGCAGGGCTTGCATCAGAAAACATAAGGACAGATTAAAAAATGTCAACAGGTATACAATTGAAGAGAAGAGGAAACGGGGGGAGGGGGATATGATAGTATCTTAATGGCTTGAACAAAGTGCAGATGTTTGACATCTTTCAGTACAAGAGTTGTTCAAGGATTAGGGGGAATGATAAGAGATTGGAGGGGGGCAGGATAAGGGTAAATGTGAGGAAGTTTTTCTTCACAGACAGGGTGGTGGATGCTTGGAATAGCCTACCCCAGGAAGTGGAGGGTGGTAGCACAGTGGGTGGATTCAGACATGCATGGGATAGACATAAGGGAACTCTAGATGTGGAGAAGGCAGGCAAAAGAAAAGACCAAGTAGTGTCGGTGGCCTCTGATGCAGGCAGGGCATACAGGCAGACTAGGTGGGCCTAGCAGTCCTTATCTGCCATCAACTACTATATTACTAGTTTCCACAGGTTGTTAGCTGTGAAAATGCGTGCCTGAGCCAGATTATACCACTACTGTGTGTGCTCTGCCAGGCACTGGTCAATGTCAGGGGAAATTTGAATTGTCAGCAGACTCTGTTGGAGTAGAACTGGCTGAACGGATCATGCAGCTGAGTGATTATGATCCCAGGATGATTCATATTAACACCTCTGAGGCATACATCCTGGCAACCTTGTTAGATCCATGGTACAAGCATGGCATGACAGCACTTCTTCCAGGTGTGAAAGATTATCTGGATCACTGTGTTGTGATCCTGTGTAGCAAAGTTGAAAATTGGTGATGGTAGGGTACACAGAGAAAAAGGCACAATCAGTAGCTGGAGACAAACTTGAAGGAGCAACATCCCCTCTGAAAGTATCCTCCTCATTCTCCTCTTCCTGTACTGTGCCTGCTCCTGCCCCCTCATCATCAAGTAGCAGTGGCACTAACCTGCTCTGGTCTATACTGTAGCAGGCTGGTGTTTCAACATGCAAGCCAACTGAGGGAAACACACAAATGCAGCTGTCTGCCAGCCATATGGTTCAGTCATATCTGAATGACCACAGAGCAGCTGAACATAGATCATGAGCCACTGAAGTATTGGTGAAGTAAATTGGAAATCTAGCCTGCTCTTGCATCTCTGGCCATTGAGTACCTAACCTGCCCCTGTGCCATTATTAGCTCAGAAAATGTATTTAGTGCTTCAGGTGCCATTGTAACTGACTGGCAAAGCTTCCTGTCTGACAGGAAAATTGAGAACCTCACATTCATAAAAGTGAACTCATATTTTCTCCCAGTACAAGTACAAGTTGTCATTGACTGCAAGCAATCATGATCTGCTAAACAAAGTGATGTGGAGCAGGAATCTTTAGAGGAAGAGGAGAGTCTGCCAGTGCCATCTGATGATGACACAACTGAGGGATTTGAGTTCTCCTGGGTATGAGACATAACATGTGGTGCACTACACTAATTGTCAGGTGTACACCCAAATTGTGTGGTGAGGTAATGACATGTGTCTGCAGTTAGCAGAACAAAGATGCATGTCACTCAATCAGTGTGACAGATTTGTCCTGAACTGCTGGTTTGTAACAAAAGTTGGAGAAAGGTTTGGGTTTTTGATTCCATTCTGATTTAGAATATGTACCCTCACATTACCAACACTTCTGTTGTCTGAACACATCAGTATTTGTAAGTGTCCCGGTTGACCGCTGTTCACACCCCCCTCCGCAGAAAGAAAAAGGACAAAAAGAAACAAGCAAAAAATTAATGCAGACAGTGTTATTTGTCCTGTAGTGTTGCTGGATCACTGCTTCTGCAACTTGTTTCATGAAAAAAAAACAGCATTATTTGTAAGTGTCCCAGTTTGCGCCTTTTTAGGCCCCCAGCCCCAAAAAGAAGAAAGAGACATTCCAAACAAATTTGTGCAGACATTGTTAATTGTCCTTTACTGTTTATGCATCTCTCTTTTTACAACATCTGTTTCTGAAAAACACATCAGTATTTGTAAGTATCCCAGTTGGCCACTGTTTGGTCCCCCCTTCCCAAATGAAAAATGAGAAAATCCAAAGAAATTTGCTCGGACATTGTTATTTCTTATTTACTGTTTGCTCATCTCTCTCTGCAACTTTTTTTGTTAAAAAACACATCAATATTCGTAAGTGTCCCAGTTGGCCACTGTTTAGTCCCCCCTTCCAAAAAAGAGAAATACCAAAACAAAGTGTGCAGACATTGTTATTTGTCCTTTACTGTTTGCTCATCTCTCTCTCTCTCTGCACCTTTTTTTCTGAAAAACACATTAGTATTTGTAAGTGTCCCAGCTGGCTGCTGCTTAGCCCCCCCCCTCCAAGAGAAACAAGGTTTGGTCAGAGCCACAATGGCTACTACTGCACTAGTGCTGAAGTTTATTTTGATGTCTTCAAGGATTATTCATCGAATGCCATCTGGATGGACTGTCCTGTTTTCATAGTGAAACAGCTCTAGAGCATTATGCAGGGGAAGTTGTGTATTCTAATTTCTGTTACTGGGCAAACTAGCAAAATCTGTACAATGTCTGCCCACCTTACTTCTCAAACACCCTGAGAGCCTAAGCAGTAGAATCACAAATACAGAAATATTTTATAAACTTTAAAAAAAATTCACAGAAATTAACATCATGACAGTCGTGATGTTGATTTCTGTGATTTTTAACATTTACAAAATGGACTCAAAGGCTGAATGTAAGTTGGGTTGCAAAAGTTTAATCTGGCATATGTTGCTTAATGTAATAAGCAAAACTGTACAAGCAACTAAAATTCTGCAGTGCACAAGACTATTAAAAACAGTCAAATTACATCTTGCACATGCCAATTTCACTACAAAATCCAGAGTATTTTATGCAAGTATCAGTGTTTTGGTTTTTCACAGAACTATATGAAAGAAAAAAAAACACTGATATTTGCAGATACTGTAAACATCTTCTATACCAGAAGAGGCTTGTTCCTGGATGTGTCTTGGGAAATGAGTACAGGGAAATTATATGGAAAAACACAAGGCAAACAAAAGTTAAAGAAACCAAATTTCATACACCTAATCAATCACATAAACCTTTCTGCTGTGCTTTTATGAGTGCACTGGAGGACAGAACAAAGTATCAGTTTGTGTTAAAAATAAAAAATCACCATTAAAGAACACTCACCACTCGCAAGTCAGGGAATGTGGATTTATGCAGTACAGTCTATGTTTACTATCATGCTGCATGTTTTCTGTATGTGCAACACCTATAGGATATATAACAGAGCAAGTCTGTGAAGCTAAAATGATGGACTTAAAAGGTGGTATTTCATTTCTGGTATCTCTCTTTTCTGCTAACAGACCTAAACCACCAACAGTAATAATGTACCTCAAGAGGGCCCTCATGCTAAGGACCCACACCAAGGATAGCAGCAAGTAGAGTCTGTCCAGAGTCATCCCAGGAGACAGCCAACAGCTAGGGACCCTGTCCATCTGACCTCAGGTAAGGACTACAGCACTGCAGGCAGATAAAGAGGTTGGGGGAGTAAGGAACTTGAAAGAAACAAGAGAATGGGAAATGCTGGGTCTGTTCATGAAAAGGGGTTACCAAAATGTGACTTGAGGGTCAAATTTTCATATTATTTCTAGATTACATTTGTGATGCTTTTCAAGATATTATGACCCAACTATGAAAAAAGAAACATATTAGGAGATGAAAGCCTCACAGGTTCCTGAGATAAAAGAACTGTATTGTGGTGAGTGTAACAAGTGACACCACACACCGCAGTGAATGTAACACCTGATACAAACATTTGTTTAGTTGTAAATACATTATTAAACATAATGAGTTGTATTAAAACATGAGAAACAAATATTTATAGGAATTATATTACATTAATTGCAAATCTGATGTTTTGCACCACGCCCTGTGGTGAATGTAACAAGTGACACCACACTTACGTTTCACTTATTAAAACTGTACTAAACATGCCTAACAACTAACATACTACTGCTACTGACTGACATGCTGCTATAAAACATGAAAACATTTGACAATTACATTACTGACAAGTGTGATGCTTAAAACCACATACCATAGTGAATGTAACGAGTGACACCACACATTTGTTTTAGTTTTACAAAGTTTAGTGAGCATGCCTATTGGCTAACATGCTACTAATATTAACTGACATAGTGCTACAAAACTTGGAGAAATCTGACAATAATAACAGTAGTGACAGGTGTGATGGTTGAAACCACATACTGTGGTGAATGTAACAAGTGACACTACACATTTGTTTCAGTAGAAAGAAGTTTATTGAATATGTCTAATGGCTAACATGCTACTACTAATGACTGACATAGTGCTACAAAGTCTGGAAAAATTTGACAAAATTAATGTTACTGATGGGTGTGATGTTTGACTCCATGTACCGTGGTGAATGTAACAAGTGACACCACACTTATGTTTGTCTTACTAAAACTGTACTAAACTTGCCTAACAACTAACATACTAGTATTACTGACTGACATACCACTATAAAACATGAAACAAATCAACAATTACATTACTGGCACGTGTGATGCTTAACACCATATAATGTGGTGAATGTAACAAGTAACACCACACATTTGTTTCAGTTTTAAAAAGTTTATTGAACATGTCTCATGGCTATCACACCACTACTAATAACTGACATAGTGTTACAAAACCTGGAGGAATTTGACAAAAATAACAGTACTGGCAGGTGTGATGGTTGACACCACATATCGTGGTGAATGCAACGAGTGACACCACAAAGAAAATCCATTTTAACTCTCCACCCCAGATACACTGAATAATCCCTATTATAATTGATGCCCAGCACTTTCCCTAGATATGTAGTTGTCACTGAAATATGCTCTCTGAAAATTTACCCAACAATCAGTGAATCATGGTAACCAATGTCTGCATGTGGTGAATGTAACTGCAACCCTCATTGTTGCATGCAATGCTTATCTTCAGGGAATGTAGCCCTACAAATGGAGGAGCCACATGCAAACAATAGGTTTTAAACCGCAACTCAGCTCCTCCTTCTATGGTTGCTCCTTGGTTCTGATGGGCAAGTTATGACCTTGCAACCATCACAGACTGATAAGTAAACATTGGGCCTGATGTGACTCCAGGCAGAGTGAGGGTCAAAGGTTGCTGTCCCTTCTGTGGGAAAGATAGATCAGGCAGTAAAACAGTCAGTTATCACAAGGAGGAAAACTAGGAGAGAAGCCAGAAAATATTTTAAAGTGCTACTAGCACAATTACAGATTTGGGGTCCATGCGGGTGAATGTAACATGCTATAACACCAACTGTTACATTCACCACACTAAATACAAAGCTGCATAAATTAAAAATGGAGCATTACAATGGGCTAAAGAGTACAGATAATAAAAAACACAACTCCAGATTAGTAAGCAGACTTACTTTAATAATGGAAAACAGTAAATAAAGCTTGCAAAAGCAATTAGTAAAACTTGTGTTTTAGCATGTCACACTTTTTTCAGGTAAAAAAAAGCAGCAAAATGGAGCAGGACACCACATCAAAAAAACATGGATACCCTAGAATTCTACAGTTATGTTATTTATCTGCACATATAGTCAGCATTCAGATTTAGTCAAAAATATATGCCTGACTGTTCTTGATTTTTAAAAAATGTGGTATGCACTCTATGGTGGGCATTGGTAACCCCTTTTCATGAACAGACCCTGCTATATTTGGGGACTAGGGGCCTGCTGGATAATTTCTTGTGTAATAGAGAGTGCTAAGGCTTGCTGGTAACTAACTGTAGTAAGTAGTGAATGGGGAGAGGGGACTTGCTGGAATTTACGTTGAGAAACTTTAAGTGCAGTGATGGGAAATAACAGTGTGTGAGGGGTATGGGGATTACTGGAAAGTGTTGTATAAGTGTGAGGGTACACAATCTACATGAGGTACAGGGAGAGTAGAAGAGGAGGAGGAAGAGTAACTCTCTATGTAAGGGAAAGAATCAAAGCAACAGAACAAAAGGATAGACAGGGAGGAGAGGAGGCACTGTGGGTCATAGGGATTGTATACAGACCCCCATCTCAGGGGGAGGAAATGGATGGGGGACCTGAATATGTCAGATGTTAACTGGAGCACGTTTGCTGTAGCAACATCCAAGAGCAGGGCCATTCTCGAGGCCCTACAGGGGGCATGCCTCAGACAGCTAGTTTTGGAACCCACTCTGGAGGAAGTAATCTTAGACCTGGTACTCTCAAATGGAGACAGAGAGAGGATCTCAGATCTAGAAGTGGGTAGTCATCTGCGAACAAGTGACCACCAAACAGTGTGGTTTATGATAAACTCAGCTGCAGAGTCAAGCCATACAAAAGTGAGGATACTGGACTTCAGGAGAGCTGACTTTGTCAAAATGGGCGCGTGCCTCAGAAAAGCACTAGCAAACATGCAAGAAGAAGGGGTGCAGCAACAATGGAGAAACATCAAAACTGCCATCACAGAGGCAACAAGCCTTTGTGTGAAGCAAATAAACAAATCAAAATGAAAGACAAAAACACTATGGTTCTCAAATGAGGTGGTGGGGAAGATTCGGGAGAATTGGATAGCATTCAGTAAGAATAAGGAAAGACAGAAGGAGCAGGACAGAGAACTGTAACAGTTAAAGCAGAAGGAAGTGGGGAAGGCAGTCAGAATAGCAAAGGCCCAGACCAAGGAAAAGATAGCCAACTAAGTTAAGAAGGGAGATAAAACATTTTATAGGTATATTAGGGAGCGAAAAAAGACAAAGGGAGGGATAGTGAGGCTGAATAAAGGGGAGGGTGGTTGGGAAGAGAGGGACAGTGAAAAAGAAGGGATACTGAATGAATACCTCTGCTCAGTATTCACAAAAGAAGAGGAGAGGGAGGAACCTAATCCAATCAATAGAAACACTCTGAATAGGAGGTTGATACCAGTCCTTTCACAGAAGAAAGGGTTCTGAAAGAACTCCTAAAACTGAAGGTGGACAAAGCAATGGAGCCTGATGGGATTCACTCCAGAATTCTAAAAGAAGAACAAAGGGGAAAACTAGTGACACCATTGACTACCCTTTTTAACACATCATGGGAGAATAGTGTGGTATCTGAGGACTGGAGGAGGGTGGATGTGATTCCCCTTCATAAAAGTGGGAGCACGACAGAGGCAGGAAACTATAGACCTGTCAGTTTGACCTCAGAGATAGGGAAAATTATGGAATCACTTCTGAAGGAAATAATTGTTGAGTACCTAGAGGCCAGTGGGGTGCAGGACCCAAGGCAGCATGGATTCACAGCAGGAGGTTCATGTCAGATGAATCTAATCAATTTCTTTGACTGGGTGACCAAAGTAGTAGACCAGAGAGGGGCTGTGGACATGGCCTACCTAGCCTTTAGCAAGGCATTTGAGACAGTCCCACACAAAAGATTAATAAATTAGCCAGCCTGGGAGTGGGTCCCAGGGTGGTAGCCTGGGTAAAACATTGGCTATACAACAGGACACAAAAGGTAATTGTAAACAGAGTCCACTCTGAAGAATTGGGGGTTACTAGTGGGGTACTGCAGGGTTCAGTACTGGGTCCGGTCCTTTTAATGTCTTTATAAGTGTCATTGCAGAGGGACTGGAAGGAAAAGTATGCCTCTTTGCAGATGACACAAAGATCTGCAACAGGGTTGATACACAAGGGGGGGGTGGAAAGGATGAGAAGGGACTTGGCAAGGCTGGAGGAATGGTCAGAAGTATGGCAGCTAAGATTCAATGCAAGAGAGTGCAAAGTAATGCACCTGGGAAACAAAATCCTAGGGGAAGAGTTCACAATGGGCCGGGAGGTAGTAACAACAAAAAAAATGGAAAGGGCCCTGGGGATAGCCATATCAGATGACCTAAAGGTTAGCAAATAATGTGAGAAGGCAGTAGGGATGGCTGGGGGGATACTGGGATGTATAGGGAGAAGCATCACCAATAGAAAACAGGAAGTTGTTATCCCTCTATATAGACAGTTAGTGAGACCCCATCTGGAGTACTGCCCATGCAGCTCTTGAGACCCCATCTCCACAAGGATATAGACAAAATGGAGGCAGTCCAGAGGAGCGCAACTAAAATGGTGCAGGGTCTGCAACAGAAGCCATATGAAGAGAGACTAAGGGAGCTTAATATGTATACCCTTGAGGAAAGGAGGGAGAGGAGGGACATGATAGAAACTTTTAAGTACCTCAAGAGAATCAACAAAGTCCAAGAGGGTAGCATCGTTCAGAAAAAGTGATCTGCAAGAACAAGGGACACAATTTGAAGATAGAGGGGGAACAGCTCAGGGGCAATGTGAGGAAGTATTTTTTCACAGAAAGGGTGGTGGGCGCATGGAACAGCCTTCCTGAGGAGGTTGTGGGGTCAAAAACAGTGGAGAAATTCAAGAATGCATGGGACAGTCTATAAAGCAATTCTTGTAGGGGGTAGGAAGAAATAGGCTGTTGGTTAACTAGGATCTGCAGCTTATCCAGTACGTAGGGAAATGGGCAGACTAGGTGGACCAAGTGGTCCTTATCTGCTGTCAAAGTCTATGTTTCTATGTTTCATGCTGGCTGGTAAATAAGTCTGGGAGATAAGCTAGAAATTCTCTTTGGGTGACAGTGAATGGGGTGAGGCAGTTTGCTTGAAAGAGTTGTTGAGTAAGATGGAGTGTGGGGATTTGCTAGATAGTTTTTGTAGGTAACAGGTGGAAGGCCTACTGGCAACTGTTCAGTGTGGGTTGGAGTGAGGGGACACAGAAACCTAGGGATAGGTGAAATTCTCTATACAGGGTAAGGGAATAAAAGGAATTCAAAGGTCTAAAATTACAGAGAGAGTAGGAAGCATAGGATGATGGGAGTGGTGCAGTGCAGTGGCTGTGGGTAGGCAGTCTTCAGGAGACTTTCTGGAGGCTAAGTTTCTGCCCCATCTGCATTCACCTCTCTGGGCTGAGGGAGGAAGTTGCCAGACTTAAGACCTAGTTGGCTTAAGTTCAGAGGACCTACTCCTCCACCTAGAGACAACCTAGTCTGCCACTGCTACATCACTGTATGCCAAGGAGGAGGAGTGGCTGGACAATGATAGGCTCGGGGAGGGTAATGGTAATGGAGCGCAGGCACATCCTCCATCCGGTAACACTATAAAACTCTTACACCACACTGGCCAGGTAGAACTGCCCCACAGAGGCACTCAAAGTAGTGACTAGGGTGGATGTGGGGGTCCTCCATACTGGAGACCACAAGGAGGGGTGGCAGAGAACCTCAGAGGAAGAGGAAGTGAATCCTGGTGGGGGGATCTATAATGAGAGGGATACAGCTGAAGGCAGAGAGGGGTGAGGAGAGGGAGGTTAGATGCCTTCCTGGTGCCATGGCTTGAAGAGATGGAAAGAGGATCCAAGGGATCACTGGAACAGCAAGAAGGGAGGAATAGTTGGATGTCATTGTCCATCTGGGCACTAATGACCTGGCTAGGGATGAGCCAGCAATAGTGCAGGAGGAGTTCAGGGAATTGGGGAGGGGTCTTAGGCAATTAGCACAATCTGTGACCTTCTCAGAGGTGCTACCTGTCTATGACAGGGGGAAGGACAAGATTCTCTGCACTAGGAACTTCAATGCATGGTTAAAGGAATGGTGCAGAGAGGAGGGATTCAGATTGATCTGGGACTGGGACCCCACCTGGAGGAATGAAGGCCTGTACAGGGCCAATGGCCTCCATCCATCCAGAAGAGGAACCATGATCCTTAGTGAACTGTTTAAATGCTACATTGGGGAGCATTTAAGCTAGCTGGGGGGGGCAGACTGATGAAGGGGGACATAAACTGCCCCCTCATACTGGCTTACAAGTTCAGTAATGGGAATCAGGAGGAAGGGAAATTCCAAAACAAACCAGTTATCATAAAATGCAGGGGGTAGAAGGAAAGGGAGATAGTAAGAAGAATAGTGGAGGAAATAAGGGAGGGAAAATGGGTGAAATGGGAGGGGGTGGTAGTACAATCTGGAGAGGCATGTGCAAATGCTCAAAGTATTGGCAATAACATTACAGACCTAGAGGCCACCATGGCAGAAGTGGACCAGCACATAGTCTCACTTACTGAGCCCTGGTGCAGTGAAAATCAAGACTGGGATGTAGCCATACCAGGCTATGCTCTATTCAGATGGGACAGGGTGGGTAAAAAGCAAGGAAGAGTGTCTCTTTATGTGAGGGAAAACATAAAAACTATGGAAATACTGGGGGAGCAGGACAATGCAGAGGTACTGTGGGTCACCCTAGAGACACGGAAGGGAGCCATGATTCACAAATAAGTGATCTACAGACCTCGAGTGTGGGGAGGTGGATAAGGATATGTTGGAAACAATCCTAAGGATGGCAAGCAAGGGAGCAGTATTGCTGGAGGGGACTTCAATCTACCGGATGTGGATTGGAGCCTCCCAGCTGTGGCAACAGTTAAAAGTAGGGAGATCCTGGACACCCTGAAGGGGGCATTCCTCAGGCTACTGTTTAAGGAACCCACTCATGGGGGGACAAAACAGGACCTGATAATGACAAATGGTGACAGTGTTACTGACGTCATGGTGGGTAGCTACCAGGGGACCAGTGATAATCATACAGTGTGGTTCAATGTAAGAAATGCACCAGAATAAAACCATACTAAAATGAGGGTCCTGGACATCAGGAGGGCCAATTTTAAGAAAATGTGAGACTGCCTCAGAGACGCCCTAGCAAATATAGAAAGACTGAGTTAAGTCAAGGAACAGTGGGTAAACATAAAGTAGGGCATTGAGAAGGCAACAAACCTCTGTGTCAGGCAGGTTAACAAGGGCAAAAGAAAAAAGAGACAGCTATGGTTCTCTAAAGAAATAGCAGAGAAATGAAGGGCAAAAAAGCTAGCATTTAGAAGGTATAAGATGTCACAGAAAGAGGAGGATGGGGAGAGATATGAGAAACAAAGAGAGGCAGAAAAAGCAGTTATGAGAACAAAGGTGGAAACAGAGGAGAATATTGCCAAGTCTGAAAAAAGGAGAATAAAACATTCTTTAGGTATATAAGCGAAAAAAGGAAGACCATAGTAAGGCTAAAAGGGGAAGGAGGGGTTTGGGTGGAAGAGGACAAAAAAAGCAGACATATTGAGCAAATAATCTTCTTCACTATTTACACAGGAAGGGGTCGATTGCCAGCCATGGATGAGGGACAAGGACTTTAAAGTAAAGGAGGTGGACACTAGTCCTTTTACAGAGGAGAGAGTCCTCGTAGAACTAGTACAACTGAAAGTGGATAAGGCAATGGGGCCTGACAAGGTATACCCTAGGATACTGAAGGAGCTCAAGGAAAGTGCTGGCTGTTCCTCTGATAGCCCTGTTCAACCTATTTCAAACTACAGGGGGAGTTCCAGGGGACTGGAGGAGGGCAGATGTGGTCCTACTTCACAAAAGGGGTGACAGGGAGGAGGCACTAAACTGCAGACCTGTCAGCCTGACTGTGGTGGTGGGTAAAGTAATGGAATCCCTACTGAAAGAAAGGATCGGGGAATACATTGTGTCCAGTGGATTACAGTATCCAAGGCAGCATGATTTCACGAGAGGGTGAAGGGCACCTTGCCAGACAAACCTGATTGAATTCTTTGACTGGGTGACCAGGGAAGTAGATCAGGGTGGAGTGGTGGATGTGGTCTACCTGGATTTTAGTAAGGCCTTTGACACTGTTCCACACAGAAGACTGGTGAGCAAGTTGGGCAGCCTAGTAGTTTGTCCAAAAGTAATAAAATGGCTAAAACGTTGGCTAAGCAACAGGACTTAGAGTGAGGTGGTAAATAGTGTTCACTTGGAAGAAGGCAAGGTGACCAGCAGGGTGCCACAGGGATCAGTACTAGGCTTATTCCTCTTCAATGTCTTTATTAGTGATATTGGAGGAGGGCTGGAAGGGAAAGTATGCCTGTTTGCAGGTGACACAAAAATCTGCAAAAGAATGGACACATCAGAGGGAGGGATGGTGGAAAAACTGAGGGACAATCTGAAAAAGATGGAAGACTGGTCAAGGGTTTGGCAACTGGGTTTCAATGCAATAAAGTGCAAAATCTTGCACTTGGGGCACAGCAGGTAGTTCATTCCAGACAAATCTGCTCAAGTTTTTTAACCATACTACAAAAATAGTGGATGATGGTGGGGCAATAGATGTTGTCTACCTAGACTTTAGTAAGGCCTTCAACTCGGTTCCACACAGAAGGCTTATAAATGAAGCTTGACCACAGATGGGCTGATCCAGAAGTAGTCAGATGCATACAAAACTGATTACAAGGCAGAACCCAGAGGGTACAGGTTAATAGAATGCAACTGACAGAAGGCAGGGTGACCAGCGGGTGCCCCAGGGCTCAGTGCTGGGACTTCTGCTCTTCAATATTTTTATAGCAGACATTGCTGATGGACTGGAAGGGAAGGTGTGTCTGTTCACAGAGGACACCAAGATACGTAACAGGTGGACACCTCAGAAGAAGTGACAAGATGGAAACTGACCTCAAGAAACTAGAAGAATGGTTTGGAGTGTGGCAGCTGAGATTTAATGCCAAAAAGTGCAAGGTCATGCACATAGGAAAGAAAAATTCAAGAAAGGAGTATTACCTAGGAGGCGAAAGACTGGCAACCTCAAACCAGGAATTAGATCTGGGAATCATAATCTCAAACAACTTGAACGTTAGTAAGCAGTGTGAGAAGGCAACATTGCAGGTCAACAGAATGCTGGGCTGCATTGGGAGGGGAATCATGAGCAGGAGGAGTGAGGTGGTACTACCACTGTATAGATCACTTGTCAGGCCTCACCTGGAATATGGAGTCCAATTCTGGGGGCCTCACCTCAGAAAGGACATTGACCTGGTGGAAACTACCTAGAAAGGCAACAAAAATTATTCAAGGTCTGCAGTACATGTCCTACAAGGAAAGACTTAAGGAACTGAATATGTACTCCCTGGAGCAGAGTAGAGAGAGACAGGACATGATTGAAACATTCAAGTACATAAAAGGCATTAATAAGTTACAGGCACAGGAACATTTTCATCTCAAGAAGGGCTCCAGGACCAGGGGACATAACCTCAGGCTGCAAGTAAGGAGGTTCTCTACCAACACCAGGAAGTTTTTCTTTACAGAAAGAGTGGTGGATGCCTGGAACAACCTGACCCAAGAGGTCATGGGGGTCAACACTGTGAGGGGGGATTCAAGAATGCATGGGATAGACACAAGGGAGCCCTGACTACAAAGGGCAACTAGAGTGTCAAATAGGTCTAAAACAAATGGGCAAACTAGATGGACCTAGCTAGCAGTCTCCTCCTGCCATCAACTTCTATGGTTCTATGAAGCCGAGGTACAACATACCAGTTGGACCAAGAGGTATTGGCAACCACAAAACAGGAAAGAGTCCTGGGGGAAATTATTTCTAATGACCTGATGATAGCAAAGCAGTGTGATAAGGTAGTGGGAATAGCCAGTGGGTTGCTCAGGTGCACAGGGAAGGGTATCACCAGCAGAAAGAGGGAGGTAGTGTTACCCCTGTGTAAATCGATGGTGAGACCTCACCTCGAGTACTCTGTCCAGTTGTGGAGGCCCCATCTCCAGAAGAACATGGATAGAGTGGAGGTGGTACAAAAAAGGGCATGGCCTTCATCAAAATGAATATGAGGAAAGGCGCAAGGAATTAAATATGTACTCTCTAGTGAGAAGAAGAGAAAGTGGGGACATGATAGAAACATTTGAATACTTTACAGGCATTAATAAGGTACATGAGGGTATCATTTTATATAGAAAACAATGCTTGAGGACAAGGAGTCATACTATGAAGATGGAGGTGGAAAGACTCAGAGGAGATGTGAGGAAAGTCTTCACGGAAAGGGTGGTGTATGTCTGGAGCAGCTTCCCAGTGGAGGTGGTGGTAGCTGCTAAAATGGTAACAAGATTCAAGCATGGATGGGATAGACACAAGTGTATTTTAGAAATAAGGCAAGGGGAGGAAAAGACTGGAGATTGTGTAGGGTCTATGAAGCACTCTAGGTAGGGAAAATAAGGCTGACTTGGTGGGCCAAGGGTTCCTTATCTGCCAACAACTTCTGTGCTTGTCTGTGTCTATCTAAGAGGCAGAAATAAAAGTATATGCTATTTTGTGTTGTGTGTTGCACCCAGCTACATGCAGAAAAGGTCAAAAACAAGTTTGACAATGCACTAAATAGATACCGCCATGAATGCAGGATGGAAAATTCAATACTCACTTTTCTTTAGTAGTCCTTCTACAGAAATTAAATCAGGTGCGGTGTTCTGAAATAGTGCTTTGCTGGTTTCTAACTGCTGGCTCATTGACTAATTTTAAAATATTCTGCCTATGGGCTTGCTGGGTGAGAATTTATATTGGGCTGACAGATCATGAGATGGACAGAAGGAAGGCTAGGATAAAATTGTCCCTTTGTAAGTACGTCAGCAGTGTGGCAATATTATGCAAGCTGCAGTGGTGTGAGCCGAGCTACTCAAAAGCCCAATTCCTAAATATATTTGTTTTAATTTTCTCATTCTCAAATTACTGAAAACTAGCCAGAATTAAGTGTGCAGACTGGACCAGAGCACAGTTGATAGAATAGAAAGTATAAGCAATGTTTTGCTGTTTCAAATTGCATCAGTTTTCAGATTAGTGTGATCAAGCAAGCAACCCGTTGAAGTTTGGCTGATCAGAACCTGTTTCTTACTGGGATTCCTGTGACAGTCTCACCCTGGAAGAAATATGACTGTCACCATAGCTGTACAGCAAAATCATTGCCTTCCATCTGTGTTCTGGTCCAGAGAGCAATCTTCACAGCAGGTCACTCAAACCAGCTGGCCCTTGCACGGCAGCCCCTTCCCAACATCCCAGTTCGCACAATGGACTGCTGTGCCAACCATAGGCACCATTTGAGTCTATCCCTGCCTCCCCTCCCATTGCCAGTCAGCCAATCCCTCCCCAGCTAGGTCTCAAATCAACATTGGTGACCTGACCATGTGTACTGAGGCTGAGTCAGGACCACAAAAAAGTGATCAGGAGAGAGGAAGCCCAGAAGTCAGAACTTGGCCAAATCAAACCAAGCTACTGTGATGGAAGCAGCAGGGACACAACACGGCCATCCTGAGCTGAGCCCTAAAACTCAGCGGGACAACAATTACACACACTCACAGAACATAGGGCTTGGACTCTGAGCACTACTGGAAGCCAGGAGGATGGGACTGTGTCTTGATTTGGACTGGAGTGGCATCTCCTCCCTTTTTGCGTCTCTCTCAGGTCAGTGGCATTATGGTCAGGAAGGATGGGCTGGTGAGTGACAGGCGGCAGTGCAGATATATAGAATGGATTGGCAGCAATGGCAGAATGTGTTTTAAATGCAGTCCGCTATTTCAGCAGGGGTTTGATTGATAACTTGCCAAATAAAAGTGCAAGGTTTGATTTATATTGCCAAAATAAAGCATTTCTTATATGATCTTGAGCTGATACCTGCCATCCTCAAAGCGAACTTCCCAGTGGTCTAACAGCACAGCTACTAAGAGAGAGTTTCAGCTCCATCCAGACTGAGTATTAACATTGATCTTTATCTGTCCCCAAGTCTCAAAAGAGGTTTAATTTCACAAATTATGAGAGATCAATTTACTGGAAGGATGGACGGTGATGAAATGGACCAGCAGACTAGTGAAGCATTGCTAATGTTGGAAGACTCTGATGGAGATCAGTATGGTGGTACAGACGTGGAATCTAAGAGGCCTTGCTGGAGTAATTCCCCACTTACCCCACCAGCTGTAATCACAGACAAACTTTATGCAAAGTTGTAGTCAACTAAAATTGCAGTGCTATCACTTATTGAAGATTTTAAAGAAATTAAGCCAGCAGTCAAGGAATTAACTAAGAGGGTCACCAACAAGGAATCTAGAGTGTCCTCTGCAGAAGATCATCTGACTAAAATGGAATCATAGATAATGATTCTGAGGAGAACTATTACAAAGCTGGAGAACAAAATTGAGAACCTAGAGGGGAGAGCCCAAAAAAACAACTTAGTTGTCTTGGGGCTACTGGAAGGTGAGGAAGGCATGAACCCTCTAGAATTTATGCAAATGTTCTTTACAAAAATTGTCATCCCTTTCCTAACAGACCTAACTGTATTATTGAGCGGGCAAAACTGTGGCTGGCAAACTTTCTCGACCACTAATTTTCAAGGTGTTGAACTATCACGATCGGGAACACACCTCCTCAGAGCGACTATAAAAACAGAGCTGCTTCAATGGAAAGGCAAGAAATTGAGACTTGTTCCTAATTTGACCTACAAAGTGTGGCAGGACAAAGCCACTTATTGGAGCCTTCAGATCAAATTATGGGCTACTAATATTAAGCACAGCATGTTGTATTCTGCCTGGCTTGAAGTCCACACAGTGAAGGGGACCTTTTGTTTCGATACAGCAGCTCAAGCTCATGCTGAGTTGGCAAAACTGTTACCTGACTTATTTGGTAAAGTTAAGTGATGTGGACTTTGGACGATAAACCGGTGCCTAGTAGTGGCTCCCAGTAAGACTTCATTGCAGTTATTTCAGTCATTTGGCAATAGGTCGACTCAACTTCAATGATCACTTTTTAGGAAGGACTACATCTTTCATTGAAACTTGAGTTTTTGACTTAGTAATATCCTGACTGGGTGCTTAGTTTATGTTCTTTTGGACATCTTTGCAAAGATACTGTTAAGGGCTGTACCTGGAGGAGTGAGGGTCAGCTTTGCATGTACCCAAAAATATAAAATAATATGCCTTGGTAGTATAATTATTGTTCCAGGTCAAATTATGCTTACTGGCTCAGTTATTTTTTCTTTTTCCTAGGTTGCCATTATCTGTTTTATTGGAATGTTAATTGCACAATATCTAACTGTCTATTTTCCAGAAATTTCAATCTGGAGCAAGATAGAGTTTTAGTAATATGCTCCCTCTAGTGGTAGCATGGCTCAAAAGTGCTTATTATCTCTAGATTCTGCCATGAACTGGGAGTCAGTTAATTCATTACTTTCTGAATGTGGGGATTATTCTTAATTGCTGGCAGGCTATGTTTTTTCACGCTGTTATGCTTAACCAATACTGCTCTAACTCTACTCAAATCAGATGCAGTCTAGTTTAATCCATGGGTTGGGGTCATTTTTTTGAGATTGGCCGTTTGGTTTTTTTCTTTATATTTATTGTGTCCACAATTTAGGATGCAGTTTCATTTGTGGGGGATTTTATTCTACTGTCCATGGTTGAGATATATATTATTTTTCTCCCCATGTTCAGAATTTTTTACTTTACAGTGCGTTCTCAACTTTGTTAGGCTTTACGTTTAGCTTATAGAACAGATCTTAACAAACCCCTTTTTCACAACTTCAATATTTTAATTGACAGGAAAATGTTACTACAGAAGCAGTGGAAGGGGTTAAAAGTTTTTAGCTTGAAGGACCTTGTAAGAAATGAGGCTTTTATATCTTTTGAAAACTTCAGTTCTGGATTTCAGTGTCCAGTTGCTACTTTCTTCTGATATATTCAGTTACATCATTGTGTATTGCAACTGCTTGGCTCTCCTCCATGGCATGATCAGGCTGGTTCTGTATTTGCAGAACTTTCTACCATAGCTATTCAACCCAAACCTATTTCTGGACTATATAGAAAGTAAGGCAGGTTAATTTGGGCCAAAGTCTAGCCTACTGCTTACTACTGGGAACAAGCTCGTCATCTAAATTACGCTTAAGAAGTGTGGGAGAGCATTTGGAAAAATGGGTATTCATTGTTGAAGCAAGACAGAATCCATCTTCTTCACTTTAATATCCTACATAATCTTTATGTTACCCTGTCTAGACTACATAAAATGGGTCGACATGTGAGTCCAACTTGCCCAAGGTGTTCACAAGAAGACTGTACCTTGGTCCACGTGCTTTGGACATGCCCAGCAGTTGTGGCTTATTGGTATTCTGTTCGGGGGTTTGTTTCACCCCTCTTAGGCCACATCCAATTTTTTACAGCAGAGATTTGTAATTTGGGCAACTATTCTTCTATCTCAGTTAAACCACAGAAGTATTGCAGGGGTGATCAAATTATTATTAATGAGACATTGGAAAGCTCTCAAGATGCCCTTAAAATCAGAGTGGGTCCACAAACCTTCACAGGTCTTAAATACAGACAGGACAATTGCCATGGCGAGTCAGACCCTTCAGAAATTCCAGGCCATCTGGAGTCCCCTATTCTCTTTTTTTCCCTGAAGCTGACATTTTTAGTGTGTCTCTTCCCTCTATGTTGGATTTTGCTAATGATGCAGTGATATTGTAGAATGATATTCACACCTTTAATAGTCCTATTTTCCACAATTGTAGGTTGGAAACATAGACATAGAAGATGTCTGCATAGAAGAAGTATAGAAAGGGGTGGGGTGATGGTAGGGGGATTTTGGATTTTAGGATTAACTTTGTTCCTTTGTATTTTGGGTTTCTTAGTTTGTCCCTCTTTTATTTATTAATGTATTTGACCATGTTGTTTTTGATATTCTGTATTCAACATTCTATGACATTGTTTTAACTTTTGTGTATTGTTGTTTGTGTTTTTATTTTTCTCTTATTTGCAAATTCCAATAAAGTTTATTAAGTTGCAAAAAAAAAGTGCTGCTGGACAGAAAAAGAGTTGCATGTGATTCAGAATACTGTCTGCTTCTGAAACCTGCAGGTCACTAGCAAAACATGGTGAATCACTTTACCCTGTGAGAAGAAAACAGTCCCCCTATGTCTTTTTCCTTTTAGACCTCAAAGAAAGAAAATGGTTCCTCATCGTCCCCACCATCCCTTCCCTTATCCTGACCCTTCCACTGAGCACCCACCCTCCCTTACCCTATACTTACTGCCAGAGGTGATGGGCAATCATCTTCTCTGGACTGGGACATGTCTGCACTTTTTAAAGCTAAACTGTGAATTGAGGAATCAAGGTATAGTAAGTGCCCTATAATGTATTTCATTGGCGTTTTGAACTTATGTTCATAACTTTGCAATTTTTAGGAATTGTTTCACCAAATTTTCAACATGGCCTTTTTGGTACCCCATCTCATGAACATTGCCACTGCCATTTTGTTAATCGGGTCCAGAAGGTGATTTCACGATAACTGCGTGAAATCAACTTTTGGGCCCCAATAAAGAAATCACATTGCTAGTGTTCATGAGCTGGGGTCCCAAAAAGGCCATGCTGAAAATTTGGTGAAACAATTCCTAAAATTGGCCAAGTGATGAGCGTTCATTGGAAAATTTCTACACACTTGCATAACTTTGGTAATTTTTAATATTTTGAGTCCAAATGTTCAACATAGCCATTTTTTCGCACCTCCCCATGAAGAGTACAGCTGTCATTTTTTACATCCTGTCTGAAATGTGTTTTGGCACCTGTGGCATGGAATGGTGTTTTGGCATGGATTTGAACAGTTCACATATCGGGTTTATGTGGTGGGGTCATCAGAAGATTATGTTGAAAATTTGGGGTCAACATATGAAAAAAATGCCAAGGTTATGACCATTCATTGTAATTTTGGTACACCCACTCATAACTTCAGAAACGTTAAATATTTTTACTACAGATTTTCAAAATAGCCTTCTAATTACCCCATCTCATGTATGTCACAGCTGTCATTTTTCAAATCCTGGGCCAAATGTGTTTTTGCACTAGTGGTGAGGAATGGCATTGCAGTTATGCACAACTACGTTTGGCATGGATTCAAAAATGTTCTGTATTGGGGTACATGAGGTGGGGTAATAAGATGGTTATTCTGACAATTTGCTCACTGTTGTCCTATAAATGGAAGTGCAGGGCCTGGCTACATACATATACATATCTATGGAGGGATGGGATCATAGGACCGAGAGGGCCTCGTGCTCCCACAGACAAATAAGGATATGATTATACTATCTGAAAAAGTAAGGCAATTCATTACAAAAAACAGCATTAATGCATCAGTTAGGGTTTTTTTCAAAACAACAAAAGCAAGGAAATGTGATGTTAGAGTTTCCGATCCTAACACCCCACCCGACCCATCAGACACTAACTAGTGTCAGGGGTGTACCTTGGTGTCATGAGCCCTAATGCTCATCCCATTCTCCTATACTGTACCTATCTCAGCTTATTTACTTATAGAATGAGGTTAGCTTTAGAGCTGACGACCCCAAGGCACCCCACCGATGCTGGTCAGTGTCTGCTGGGTTGGGGTGGAGTGTTAGGGTTGGAAACCCTAACACCACATTTCCGTGTTTTGCCAATTTAATACCAACCCTAACTGATGCATTAATGAAGTTTTTACAATATATATATTTGTGCGTGTGTGTGTGTATGTGTGTGTGTGTGTGTGTGTGTATATATATAAATATATAAATATATATATGTATATATATATATATATATATATATATATATATATATATATATATATATATATCTATGAAAAATCAATAGCATCATTTAGGTTAAAAGAAAAAAGTCAGGAAATGAAAAATCTTCAGGGTTGCCCCCCCATGGACCCACCAATCATCCCCAGATTGGCAGATGACGGGGTGTGTCACTGGGGTCGTGAGGCCTAAATGTCACCCCATTCCATGTGTAATCATATTGACAAGGGACAGGGAAAAAAATGGGGTAACATTTAGGCCTCACAACCCCAATGACACACCCTATCATCTGTCAATCTTGAGATGATTGGCAGGTTCATGAGGGGGAGAGGTGCAACCCTAAAGATTTTTCATTTCCTGACTTTTTGTGTTTTAACCCTAAATGATGCATTAATGCAGTTTTTTGCATAGCATTTCCTTACTTTTTGAGAAAGAATAGAAAAGTTGAAAGGCACACAAGTTGGTGGGAGCACAGGGCCCTTCATGTCTATCTCATTGCCTGTTTGTCTGTGTAAGATAGGTTAACAATCTTTATTTTCCCAGTGTATATAAGCATTTATGATAGAAAATCCAGGGACATTCGGCTAAAGGTTGACTCTAATTTAGAGGAGCCCTGCCTTTCCTGTAGCATGATCATTGGGACACACAGTTTTGAAAAGATTGTAGGGACAGAATACTGGATGGGCCAGTCCCTATACATGAGACAGATGGGTTGGTTTGTTTGCTATACATACACAAAGACACTGCATGAACTTTGGTATCATTTCATATGCACTCTGGACCTCAAATCTTGTTACTGGGTACAGAACACCTACTGCACAGCTCCATCAAAGTAATACAGAGTAGAAGCCCCCTCTCTTTGCCAGCCTGCCTCCTATCCCAGAACTTAGGGGACACTGCAGCCGTATGCCCGAACAATTCAAAAATCATTACAATTTAATAATCATAATTATTACTAATATTCCTATTATCATTACAACGCTTATATATGATTATGAGCATTATAATTTCCATAGATCAGTACCATAGGAGCCTGCTTGCTCAGTATCAATAATACTGAATGTATTTCCTGACATAATTTTGCAGTCTCACAGATGACAGGTTGTAAATATGCAGAGCAGCTACTGTGGGGATAGATACTGAATACACAAAGGCAGTGATGTGCTATGCCTTTGTAGATAGTTAGCTAGATAGATAGATAGATAGATAGATAGATAGATAGATAGATAGGTAGATAGAAATAACTTTAAATATACAGTAGAATGGAAATGCCCATTGTAAAATCATCTCTTGCTTTTTCAGTTTGCATTTTTTTCTGTTTTGATATACTGTTTTAACAAACAGAAGCAGTCGAAGTTCAATAGGTAATTATTTTAGTGAACATTAAAATCGTTGACCTTCTCAGAGTACCAGATCCAGTCCGGCTCCCTATAAATTACAATGAGTATAACAGCCACTTAAAATCAACGGGAAAAAAAATGAAAATAAAATAGTTTGAAATGAAAATGGGATTTTTGGAAAACTTGGGTCCATGAGTGATGAGAGCAATCAGCAATTTTATTATTCTTTTATTGCAAGAAGAACTGATTTAATTAACATGTGTTGGCAATAATAAAGGACCATGTATTGTGTTAGGCTTGTTGATGAGTGCAGCCAGATACTGTAGAACTGTGAACTGGCCAGTGCTTGGGGTGATATGTTTATTGTATTACATAGGGCGGGGTGTGGTATGTGCTCAATGACAACATTTATTATGTTATAAGTGATTATATGAAGAAGTGAGTCTGATAAATGATCATAATATATGATGGTAGGTGTGATGTGTACGCAGATTATCACATGGGATGGGTTCGGAATGGGATTCTATACATGGAATGGGGACTGGCATTGTCCCGCAGAGTATACAGGTCTTGCACAGAATAAACCCCACAGGTAAACACAGTAAGTGGAACAAATAAATGAATGGAGATTAGATCCATCCACCCCCACCTTTTGGGACACACAACAAAAATCAGAGACAGGATCTTAGAAAAAGGATATCACAGCTTGGAAATAAGCTTGGTGTAAACATGAAATTTCAGAAAGTAAAAACGTGTCTGCAACTGTAATGTGCAGTATTGTTTTTTATTATTAAAATTAACTCTCTCATTACAGAAATATCTAAATATAGGATAGCTATATGGATTTTATGAAATAAAATTAGGGGCATCCATGAATATCAGGCAGGCTATCTATCTATATGTCTGTCTGTCTATCTATCTATCTCCCATGTTGGAACTTCTCCCAAGGGGAAGGGCCCAAGAAGCAGAAATGCATTCAAGCTCCAATTTTAAAACACACAGCATTCCTCTGTTTTTAAGGCAGTACTAATTTCAAATCCCCGTATGTTATTATTATCAGGCGAGATCCCAGACCTGCAATGGTCCCTCCACTAATCATACCATGGCTGCTGCAGCTGCACATGGCTCCAGCTGCTTTTAATAAACCAATTTGTTTCCCGAGATAAGTTAAAAAATGACATTGTTTGTATCTCTTCCGCTCGGTTTTTGTTTACCATTAAAAACACAGGATTCGAGTCCCTCACTTTTTTTTTTAAGAGTTACCGTCTGTCTTGGGCCAGACCAACATCTCAGCCCATGATATAATTACACATGATATATAGATATTTTGCTTTATTAAAATGTGTAATTTCTGGCACTTACATTCGTCTTTTGTATATATATAACCCTCAGATTTGATTTGTATTAATTATCTGGTGAAATTGTATAGGAATTGTATCTGTTTTCAGCTTTGTAGTAAAACAGTTTAGTCAGGAATGACATGTTACACAGACACTGCAAATCAGCAGTGAAACGAATGGTGTCCCCTACCCTTATTTATTGATTGTAATTTTATCTTGCACCCCCAACACATGAGTCATTACATGTATTCATATATTTATTTAACATTTTTTAACAAGAACCCTCCCCCAGGAGATGGAAACCTCCCTTTTCTCCGGAGTGTTCTTTACAATCAACAATGAATAGTGGCTGATAAATAATGGACAAGTCAAGAATAGCAGTCAATCAGATGGACAAATACAGAATACCCCATCTGCAGACTGAGAAGACAGACCAATAGAGAAAAAAAAGCACAGGGACGAAAAAAGACACATTGATAGAACTAACAGCAGTCAGGCATAAAAAATTTGTCAGATACAGAACGACGCTCAGAAAAGTATACACCAACACAGACAGACGGACAGAAATCGGCAGCAACAGTTAGGCATAAAACACAGTCAGAGACAGAAAGACATATCAAGAAAACAGACAGAAAGCATGACATAGGGACAGACACATATGTTCAGAAGAGACAGAAAAAAATACAGAACGACAGATACAAATACAAAACAGACTGACAAAATAGACTGCAGCAGTAACAGACAAGAAAACAATCAGACAGCATACAGACAGCTTGAAACAGGGACAGATACAGATGACTGAAAATTCATACAGGAAAAAGACATACAGAAGCAACATTTCGACAGACAGACATGAAGACCCTCGGACAGAAACAGACAATAACAATCATGCAAAAGAACATGGGACAAGCAGACACAAGCCAGAAAATGGATTGATAGACGTGGAGACAAAAGAATGGCAGAGACAGACATACAATTAAGACAAAGACAGACTAACAGCTTGCTTGAGCTGAAGGCACTGGGGAAAAGGGCTCTGTATCTTAATACTCTTCATTTGCCCTCCCCCAAAAAAAGGTCCAGTGCTGCCCCCAAACATTTCTGCTTCAATACTGACTTCTTAGCCCACCCCCATGCTCAAACTTTGGGGCTTGGAACTGTGTAATAATAAAACGAAATTGGTTGATAATGTTATTTGACAAACTTTGTTTCCATATGGCAGAGTTTGGGAGGGTTAATTGGCTGGTTCTGCAGGGGGTTAACTTGTAAAAGTAATACCCTACACA
The DNA here is from genome assembly GCA_016271365.2 of Neoceratodus forsteri. NCBI lineage: Eukaryota > Metazoa > Chordata > Ceratodontiformes > Ceratodontidae > Neoceratodus > Neoceratodus forsteri. The sequence continues at coordinate 972,971,327 of CM028132.1, read as the reverse complement.
CGAAATTTAGCAAAGAATACTTAATGGTTCTTTTTAAAAGTTTGTTAAAAACAGCAAGATACTTGATATACAAAGAGGCCTCCAATGAATAGAACCACATGGATATTATAAAGTTCAGGTAATTTAAGTGTAAAGCACGTAGCGTACATGCAGTTAAACAGTAAATATTTTGACCTTCCTGATTATTGCGTGGGTAAGGGGGCGCCTTACTTTTGGACCAATATGGCACTGATGGTAATATCAGTGAACGACATGCTTTACAAGGTTGGCGACCCCTCTCCCAGCTCCCACTTTGACCGATTTCAGATGACAGGCAGCAAGGAGTTATCACAGGAAAGCCGGTCCATGGTCCAAAGATGAGGCCTGGGTTGTAATTAATATGCAAATTAGGAATCTTCCTCACCTTTTTTGGTCGGGATGCTGTGACCTGCAGATTTAGCCTGGCTGGGAAGGGGACATTAGCTGCAAGTATCCGTTTGCTGCCTCTCCTTGAAAGCCATCCTCCCTAATTTTAAAAGTCAATTTGGGGCACTGGAACATTTGCTGTCTTGATCAAGCACCCTGCCTGCAACAGAAGAGTCTCCCTACCAAATATGCATATTACTGAGCTTCCCTCCAGCCCAGACCTATCTGCCTTAGTGCCCCCCCCTTCCTTTCCTGTCTACACCTGCTCAGCTCTCCTGTGCTCACTGCCTGCCTGCCCCTGGTTGGTGACACCTCAGAGGGTGCTGCCTGTGGTATATAGGCACTCAGACAGTCCCAGCCGCCAACTCCATAGCTCTGCATAAACAAATATATATATATATAAAAAATTTCACATTAGTACATGAAACCACTGATATGGTCCGATAAAATGAAGCCCCCTGAGCAAAACTCAGCCTTAACTGTGTTTGTTGGTGACTCCTGGGCTGAGAAATTTATTTTTTTAATCTGGCCATCTGGTCATCACTGTCAAAGAATCTCATGATCAAAGAATTTGCAGGCTCACAATCAAAGAATTTGCAGGCTCACGATCAAAGAATAAAAACAGGTGTAAATCAAAAATTTTACACAATTACATGAAACCACCAGCATGGTTCTATAAAATGAAGCCCACTGATCAAAACCCATCCTATTTTGTGTTCCTAGGTGACCCCTGGGCTGAGAAATTAAAATATTTAATCTGGCCATCTGGTCATCATCTAGCGATCAAAGAATCTCTCGGTCAAAGAATTAGCAGGCTAGCGATCAAAGATCGTTAGCGAGCCATGATAAAAGAATAACAATGTTTAAAACTCTATTTTTAGACCATTTTACAGTGAATCAAAGGCATGGCTCAATAGAACAGAGCCCCGTGAGTAAAACCCAAGTTTTACTTCAGGAGTGACCCTAAGCCGATATATTTGTGTTTTTGTGACGGGAAACTTAAAACAAGATTGTGGACCTCGCAATCAAAGAATTTCTCGGGGTCAAAGTGTCTTTGACCATGAGGCTGCAAATTCTTTGACCACCAGGCAGGACGAGATGGCCCAAACCCCATTCTTTGTTTGCAAAACAACTGTATAAATTTTCCCTTTGACTTATAATGGGAGCTTAAAAGTGGCATAACTTTTGAATGCCTTAATATTTTTTCACCAAATGAAAAGCAGCATGTTCAGTGAGCAAAGATCTTTCAGATGAGCCATCTTGCAGAGTGGCACACCACATGATGGCCATGCAGGACCATGGAAAATATCCCAAAAATGTCCTCCAAAATGGGATAATTTTGCATTTTTCAGCGTTTTTGTGCACAAAGACCATAAGTCCAACCGAAACAAAATTTTGCATATCAAGAGATCTACTATGCCCCACCATGCATACCACATTTCAGGCAAATCTGTTCAACAGGTCCAAAGTTATTAATGTGCAAAATGTTGACTTTAACATAGAAGTGCCTTCATAACCCTAAATATAGTGGTGCGACTGCTCCACTATTATATATATATATATATATATATATACATAAAAAACATATGAAAAAACATTAGGGTTGACAGTCCCAAGGCAGCCACCCCCCAACCTGTGGGTCAGTGCAGGGTGGAGAATGGGGTGTTAGGGTTGGAAACCTTAATGCCTTATTTCCCTACTTTTGTCATTTTAACCCTAACTGATGCATTAACAAAGTTTTTTGCAATTGATTTCCTTACTTTTTGAGACAGTATAATAGTATCCTTATTTTATTGTGGGAGCTCAGGCTCCTTTGATCCCCTTAGGAAGACCTTACAGTCAAAGCGCATGGGTTTCTGTTGCAGACAGCAGTGTCTGGCTTAATTTTTGTGGCAATAAAAAATGGAAAATCTTTTTACTTGCAATTGTTGCTGGTTGCCTTGTTTGTTGGAGTGTGCCACTACTTTCTAACTGTGTCCTTTGGATGCTGCCCTCTCATACCTCTGTAGATGTGTATATGTATCTACCTATGGAAGCAGAGGGACCTCTCATCCCTGGGCTTCAAGTTATAAGAAAGCAGTCACCAAACTGTCACCATAGCTATGTTATTACCCCACCTCATGTACCCGATGCAGAAAATGTTTCAATCCCCACCAAAACATGGCTACGCGCAAGTGCAACGCCAGTCTGCATTGCAGGTGCGAAAACACATGTTGGCCATGATTTGAAAAATGATATGCATGACATGGGGTAACAGGAACTCTATATTGAAAATCTGGGGTGAAACTATTTCACATTTCAGAAGTTACAAGCGGGCGTAGCAAAACTGCAACAAATGGTCATAACTTTGGCATTTTTTAATATTTTGACCCTAAATTTTCAACATAGTCTTCTTATGACTCCACCTCATAAACCCCATAGGTAAAAATATTCAAATCTAGTGACACCACTGACTACCCTTTATAAAAAATCATAGGAGGATGGTGTGGTACCTAAGAATTGGAAGAGGACGGATGTGATTCCTCGTTCACAAAAGTAGGAGCAAAGCAGAGGCAAACAATTACAGATCTGTTAGCTTGACTTCAGTAGTAGGGAAAATGATGGAATCACTTCTGAAATGTTACCCCTCTCCATATTACCCCCCACTCCAAGGCACTGGAAAGGATAGTTGCTGATCAACTCATTGAATAGCTGGACAAATATGACTTCCTGAGTCTGCAACGACACGGTTTTCGTAAAGGGCACAGCACGATCACCGCTGTCTTGGATTTCACCTCCTACATCCAGCAGTCACTAGAGCAAAACCTCTCAGCTGGTGCCACCTTTATTGACCTGACAAAGGCTTTTGACACCATCAACCACTCCCAAATCACTAGTCAATTATCATCCCTAGGACTTTCATCTGATGCCACCAGCTGGTTCCAGAGCTATCTTAATAACTGTTCCCAGCAGGTCAAAATCAGTCAAACCATCTTGACCTCCTGACAGTCCATTCGGGTGTCCCCCAAGGATCTATCCTCAGCCCCCTACTTAGCATTTTCATGAATGGGCTCCCTGCCGCATGCCATGACAAAATTCTTCCGTATGCTGATGATGCCATCATTTTCACAAGCCACTCGGACATCCATCTCCTTCATCAACAGCTGCAGTGTAACTTTGCAGATGTTGAATCCTGGTTCAGGTCACACAGACTTATCTTAAACTACTCTAAAACCAAATCTATGCTGTTTCACAGTACCCATAGCAAAAACAAACTCCAAAAACTACTTATTAAAAATAGTGTAGGTACCCCTTTGGAACAGGTAGACCATTTCAAATACCAGGGGTTGACCCTTGACTGCATGCTATCTAATGCCATGCATATTCATAATATTGCAAAAACTGTTAACACCTGCATTGGACTACTATATAGACACCAGCACTGCTTGACAGCTGAAGCACTGAAGCTTGCAATTCAGAGCTCGGTTATCTCGCTTATTGACTATGGCCTCATAATCTATGGATCTGCTACTAATACTGCCCTCTGGCACCTAGCTCTTGCCCTGAACCAGGCCTGTCAGCTCCTCACCTCAGCCACATGGCTCACACACACATGCGACCTATATGAACAGGTTAACTGGCTATAGCTATCTGGTAGAATTAATTACCAGACATGCATTCTGGATAAGAAGGCATTGTTGGGCCTCATGCCTCCTGAGTTTCAGTCTGTTCTGCCCCTGCATTGCCCTACAAGCCCAACCAGGAGTTCTGTAAGTCAAGCCTCTCTGTCCCCCGGTGCCGGACCTCGCAAGGGCAGCGCTCTTTCTATTTTCAGGCCCCCAATTGGTATAATTCACTACCCATGGATATCATCAACTCCTTGAATCTCAGCCTCTTCAAGCACAATCTTCCCCTGCATTTGGTGGACAGTGCCAGCTGTGACTGCTCCTTTTATTTCACTTGGCATCATAATTGGCCTTCACTGAACTTTCACTTCTGTCACTCTCCCCTCTTTCTTCTCCTGCACATATATCCCATTCCTCTCTATCCTCTCCCCATTTTCCCCCTCTCATCCCAACCCCCATTTTTTACCTCCCCACCCCTAAACCCTACCTCCTACCCCTTAATTCTCATCTTTAAGCACCACTGCTCCCCCCACTTTTTTTTTCCCTTAATACCCTCTTTGTGCACTCACTTCCCTGTAACTTGTACAGGACTCTTTGGTATAGTAAGAACTGCTGCTTGTTGCATCCATTGCCTAACTGCCCTGTTGACAGCAGACAAAGCCTATTTATTTACTGAAATTCGGAATTACAAACCTTTGAGTCAAAGACTCTTTTGCAAAGGCTCCACGTCAGTTACAAAGGGTGGAGGGGGGGAACACGAGTTGGGGGGAAGACAGACGGAACAGGCCAGGCAAGATTATATACAGGCACAAATTATTTACAGTTTTATGTACAAATCACATATTAGTAACATTAGCTCTCCGGTGGTTACAGATGGTGGAGAGACATATGACAGAAAGGCAATGGAAGGCAACTTTCAAGGCATAATAAACAAGTTTCATTACTGAGTTAATTTGTCGGTATCATGGCAGAGGGACTTTTTTTTTTTTAATCTTTCTCTCGTTTGGGCAGGTAGGAGACATACCTGTGACCCCTGGGTTGAGCTTGGGGGGTTAGAAAGGTCAGAAGACTGGCCTATTGGGTGTGTGTGGGGAGGGGCGAGGAGACAGGTAGAGCATAGCATGCACATTTTAAGCTATCCATTAGGAAGGTTTTAGGCCTGCTTTGAAGAGATGGATGCTGCGGATTGGGAGAGGGAGGCGGAAGAAGTGTTTAGCCAAATGGGGAGTAGTGGCGGAGGGATCTCTGTGCAAGGACATTCGACATGGGGGAACCACGAAGATCATGGAAGCAGTGAGTCTAGTAATTCGCCTGAGAGGGGCCGGTTTGATGATGTGGTGAAGAGGGCGGTTAGGCGCTAGCAGGAGGTGGATCTTTTGCTAGAATGCAGGTGTGGTACTTGAGCCTTTGGCGAAAATTAAGCCAGCCAGTCAGTCGGTATAGGTCGCAGGTGTGGGTGAGTCTGTCACTGCCGAGACAAGGCGACATGCTTTGTTTAGAGCAGTGGTGGTGATGCAGCTTAGGGTGGAGTTATCAGCAGTGCCGTGAGATTACAATCCCGTAATGGATTAGGGAGAGGATGGAGGATGTGACAGCTATCTGCATGGCATGGCGGGCAGACTGTTTTGATTCTGTAGAGGGTACCACTCTCGAGTTGATTGCTGCGAGAGGAGGCGTACATGTCTGTGGTAGGAGAGGGAGGTGTCCAGGGTGACCCCAGGTATTTGAAGTGATTGACGCACTCCAGCAGGGAACCATCCGCATTGGAAATGTGAAGAGCCATCTGGCTGTGCGGGCTTTATGGTGAGCAAAGGTCATGGCCTTGGTTTTGGAATAGTTAATGATCAGTCGGTGGTCAGAACCAGTTTTCCAGCTCGGAAGTATTCCTGGAGGTGGTGTGCTGGAGTTCGTCTGATTGGGGGGTGTTTTCCAGTAGAGAACGCGCATCGGCATAGAGTAAGAGATGACCACTGCAGGCTTTGGGGAGAGAATTAAGGAAGAGAAGTGAAGAGCAGTGGGCCTAGGATTGACCCCTGCGGAACACCGGAGCGAACGGGCTTGGGAGTGGAGATGGTGGAGTTTATTCTTACTTGCTGCGAGCGTTCTGTGAGGTAGTCCTTTAGCCAGGCAGCAGCCTCGGAGACTACATTTAGTTGCGGCAGGACTTGAAGGAGTAATTCGTGGCTGACCGTGTCGAAGGCCTTAGTTAAGTCTATAAAGATAGCCCCTGCTAGTGACCCTTGGTCAAGCGCCTCATGGATGAATGTTGTGAGCTCGGCGAGAGCTGTGATGGTGCTGTGGCCAGCTCTGAACCCATGCTGTTCCTTGCTGAGCAGGTTGTGTTTTGTTAGATGCTCAGAAGTTGGTCAGAGACTATTTTTTCCAGGGCTTTGGAGAGAGGAGGAGTATAGAGATTGGTCTATAATTCCGGGAGGGTGGGATCCCGCTCTTTAAGATAGGGGTGATCCGCAGTTTTTTCCAGGTAGTGGGGAATTGGCGAGGTGCAGCGAGAGGTTTAGGATATGTGTGAGATGGGTTATGGTGATATCAAGGGTAAGCCTTATGAGTTTTAGGTCCAGGGAGTCGCTGAAGTGAGAAGTTAGCGATTAGCTGGAGATATAACGCTTGGCTAAGGAGCAGGAGATGGTAATGGAACCGGAAAGGAGGAGGGAGGCTGTTCTCGCCATAAGTGGAGTAGAGGGAGGTTTGGGGGTGGAAGAAGTTGGGCGGGAGGATGTGAGAGGTCTGAGAAAGTTTCATTGAGGGCTTCAGTGATTTTAGCAGGATCTTGGGTAGCGCCCCGTTCAGACTTAGTTGGGTAGGGGTGGGGGAGCGTGATTTGCCGCTAATTTCATGTATGTTTCTCAGAACTTTCTCCCATCTCTCAGGAGGAGAGAGGGTGTGCTGATAGTAATCGGCCTTGGCCTGCTGTGGCCCAGGCATTTATTTGAGCCTCCCTGTAGAGTTGTCTGTCCTGGGAGCGTTGGGAGTCTATGGCCCTGTGCCAGAGGTTGTCCCTGTGTTGCATGAGTTTTAGGAGGGAGGGTGTTATCCATGGTGTGGACCTGGTTTTCACGACCTGCCTAGTGAGGGGAGCATATATATCGCAGGCTCTGTTAAAGGTAGCTATAAAGTGGGCAAGAGCGGCATCAACTGATTGTGCGTTATATAAGGGAAGCCAGTAACTATTGGCTAGGTATTCTTTGAGGTTATTTATGCCTCCTTTTTTGATTTTTCGGTGCAATGTGGTTTTGGGTGGTGCAGTGGGCAGTTTGCCCGACCACCAGCAGATAACCGGGAGTGGTCACTGATAGAGTCAGGGAGCACGAAGCCTGGGTAATATTTTTTGGCCTGTTTGTAAAGATGAGATCTAGTAGTGAGGATGTCCCGGTTCTTGTGTCGCGCCTCGTTGGGGATGTGATAATTTGGGAGAGACCGATAGCCTGGGCAGCATCACTGAAGACGGAGGAGGATGGGGATGCCCAGTCAATGTTGAAGTCACCCATTAATATGGTTTCATTAGTATTTGGGAGGTGTGAGACAGTGTGGAGGATGGATTCAAATGCGGGTTTCTGGTTTCTCGGGGGGATATAGGCTGAGATGATGATGATTGTTTTAGAGCCCAATCTAATTTTGACTGCAAGAGTCTGCCTATGGCAGCTTATGTTCTGTTCCCTTTGTAATAATTATTTGTGACTTTCTCTTGCTTGTTATGTCTTATATTGTAATGCCTACGTGTTGTATAATTGCCTATTCTTGTTATAACTTGTTCAGTTTCCATGACGCGGAACCTTTGTAAAAGAGCATCTTGGCGCAAAGGTGTATCCAAAATCACAAATAAATAAATAAATAAAAAGGAAGAATTATTGAGTACCTAGAGGCCAGTGGGCTGCAGGACCCAAGGCAGCATGGATTCACAGTGGGAAGGTCATGTCAGACAAATCTAATAGATTTCTTTGACTGGGTGATCAAAGTAGTAGACCAGGAAGGGGCTGCAGACATGGCCTACCTAGACTTTAGCAAGGCATTTGACACAGTCTGACACAAAAGATTAATAAACAAATTAGCCAGCCTGAGAGTGGGTCTCTAGGTGGTAGCCTGGGTAAAAAACTGGCTGGACAACAGGACACAGAGGGTAATAGTAAACAGAGTCCATTATGAAGAAAGAGGACTTACTAGCAAGGTACCGCAGGGTTCAGTACTAAGTCCAGTCCTTTTTAATGTCTTTATAAGTGACATTGCAGAGGGACTAGAAAGAAAAGTATGCCTCTTTGCAGATGACACAAAGATCTGAAACAGGGTTGGTACACAAGGGACAGGGTGGAAAGGATGAGAAGGGACTTGGCAAGGATAGAGGAATGGTCAAAGGTATGGCAGCTTAGATTCAATGCAAATAAGTGCAAAGTAATGCACCTGGGAAACAAAAACCCAGGGGAAGAGTACACAATGGGGGGTATTAAGAACAACAAAAATGGAAAGGGACTTGAGGTAGCCATATCAGATGACCTAAAGGTAAGCAAGCAATGTGTGAAGGCAGTATGCAGGGCTGGGGGGATATTGGGATGTATAGGATGAGGCATCACTACTAGAAAACAGGAAGTTGTTATGCCTCTTTACAGACAGTTGGTGAGACCCCATCTGGAGTACTGTGTACAGTTCTGGAGATCCTATCTCCGCAAGGACATAGACTGCATGGAGGCAGTCTAGAGGAGGGCAACTAAAATGGTGCAGGGTCTGCAACAAAAGCCATACCAAGAGAAACTAAAGGAGCTTAATATGTATACCCTCTAGTAAAGGAGGGAGAGGGGGACATGATAGAAACTTTCAAGTACCTCAAGGGAATCAACAAAGTCCAAGAGGGTAGCATCTTTTAGAAAAAGAGATGTGCAAGAACAAGGGGGTAAAATTTGAAGATGGAGGGGGGGACGGCTCAGGTGCAATGTGAGGAAATATTTTTTCACAGAGAGGGTGGTGGACGCATAAAATGGCCTTCCTGAGGAGGTTGTGGGGTCAAAAATAGTGGGGGAATTCAAGAATGCATGGGACAGATATAATGGAATTCTGGTAGGGGGTAGAAAGAAGTAGTTAACTAGGATCTGCAGCTTATCCAATAGGTAGGGAAATGGGAAGACTAAGTGTACCAAGCAGTCCTTATCTGCCGTTAAAGTCTATGTTTCTATGTTTCAATGTATTTCAATGGGGACTTCAAATTTAATGCATATCTCAGCCATCTGTTGACATTTTGACCCCAAATATTCAACATGGCCTTATGGGGACCCCACCTCATGACCACTATGACTGTCATTATGCAACTCCTGCCCGAAAGGTAATTTCACAGTAGGTTGGTGAATTCAGCTTTATAGCAGGATTTAACAAGTTTTCCTGTGCTTGTTCATGAGATGGGGTCATAGGAAGGCCATGTTGAAAATTTGGGGTTAAGATATGTAAAAATGGTAGAATCATGATCATTTGTTGCAATTTTTCTACGCACGCTCATAACTTCAGAAATATTTAATATTTTGATCCTAAATATTGAACATAGACTTGTTATTATCCCATCTCATGTAAGTCACAGCTATCATTTTTTCAGATCCTGGTCAAAATGTAATTTTCACACCTGTGGCATGCAATGGCATTGCAATTGCATGGAATTATGTTTTGACTGGGTTTCAAAATTTTCTGTGTTGGGTATATTAGTTGGGGTAAAAAGGTGTCTATGGTGACAATTTTGTCACTGTTGTTCTGAGAATGGAAGCCCAGTACCCTTCTACAGCAACATATATATGTGCATTTATGGAGGGATGCGGAGCCTGCGCTCCCTCAGGCAAATAAGGATACAATTACTCTACCTGAGAAACTATACATGGATAGAAGCGCAGTGCCCAGAGGGCTGTGCATTCACACAGGCAAGTAAGTCTATGATTACACTATTTCAAAAAGTAAGGAAACTCATTGCAAAAACTATATTACTGCATCAGTTAGGGATGGTATTAAAGCATCAAAGGCTGGTAAATTTGATGTTAGGGTTTCCAACCGTAACTCCCCACCCCCATCCCCCAAGCAGCAAAAGGACAAAACCACACAAGCAACCACTGACCACCATCATCAGGTAACACAAACCATATACAACTGTTTCCAGATTGCACAAATGCAGTAGCACTGATGTGCTATCTCCATGGATTTGTATCTGCGGCATACAAACTGCAAAATATACACACTCATTTGTCACTGTAGATAGGAATCCATGATACTGATGGATGCCTGGAACATCCTCCCAGTGTAGGTGGTGGGGGCAGAAATGGTAACATGATTCAAGAATGCATGGGTAGTCATAAGGGAACCATAGTGGTAAGGAAAGGGGGAGGAGCTGGAGATCAATTCGGGTCTTCTGTGTTACAGTAGGTAGGAAAATGGCAGACTAGGTGGGCAAAGTGGTCCTTATCTACAGTCAAACTCTATGTTTCAGTGTCTGTATACTGAAATCACCACACTTCTTTTGTATACAGCACAGGCCCCTCCAGCCAGATACAAACCCATTATATCCAAATTACAAGACTTTTTTTATCTATGCCCTTATGGTAGCAACATCCTGTTCTTTCAAAGAGGGTCAGGTGTCTTTCAGCCAGAGGTAGCATACACCAACATCTGGCTCCAGAAAAGCAAGCCCCTTACATATAGAAATCTCTGAAGAGACACAGGACCCTTAGGAGATTTTGCTTCTGCAGACAGAAGTACTGTACTGCTGCACTTTTTGTATCATGGATTTTGTGGTATCTGTGCTTCTGCACCCAGAGGTCAGTATGTATCTCTTATACCTGCAGCTGCTGAAGTGCAGCCCCTCAATTCTGTGTATGTTTTACAGTATCCATGGCTACATGAGACTACATGAAAGCTGAAAGGACCACTTTGCCCACCTAGTCTACCATTTTTTTACCTACTGTAACACCACAGACCATACTTGATCTCCGGCTCCCATACCTTTTCTTATCACTAAGGTTCATTTATGCCTAGCCCATGGATTCTTGAATCCTGTTACCATTTTCCCCCCAGCACCTATGCTGGGAGGATGTTACAGGCATCCACAAGTATTGTTGAATTCTATCTGCAGCAACAACCGATGTATATTTTTTGTCTTACCTGATGATGGCTGTCTGTGGTTGCTTTTGTGGTCTTGTCATTTTGCTGTTGGGGGAGTGGGGGGTGGGGAGTTAGGACTGGAAAGCCTAATGTCAAATATCCCAACTTTTGATGCTTTAATACCTATCCTAACTGATGCATTAACATTGCTTTTTGCAGTGAATATATGTACTGTGTATATATATATATATATATATATAGATAGATATATACAAAATCACACATACCCCCACAATGCAAAGCATCATGGGCTACATATGCAAATCACCACAGAATATTATGCTGGTTCAACTTTAAGCAGAAATGCATGGTGCTGAAAGGCCTCTCTCACACAGTTTGCAAAGGGTGCCAACAGAAGACATAGACAAGTGTTTCGTCTTACCAGGACTCATCTTCTGTTGGCACCCTTTGCAAACTGTGTGAGAGGCCTTTCAGCACCATGCATTTCTGCTTAAAGTTTCCCTGGTGTCTAGTGATAGCCAGCAAATGGTGGTGATTTGCATATGCAGCTCATTTTCCTGACCAGAAGTGTTTTTTTTTTTGACAACCGGATGACCCCAGGATGCTTTTCCCAACCAGATTGCCCTCTTATTTCAAGTCCAGATGTCCTGTAAAGGTTTTTCACAATGATATTGTCCTGACAAGCTATCTGGTTAGAAAATGGGTAATCCTTCCTCACCAGCCAATTTTCTTTCTCACCTTGACGAAAAAGGAATAGCAAAAAAGGAAGTTAGCGATGACGAAAAAGGATTAAAATAGATAAAACAATAAATTATTGGGGTATACAACTGAAAAAAAAACACATAGAACAGCTCATCAACTCCCGATGAGCAAGAAACATACTTTGATGTCTGTAACAGATATCCCTCTGGTCACAATTATGACATTTTTTTGAGGCAAAATCACAAACAAGATGGAAGCTCATGAAAATGTATTTTTTTCTGGTGACAAGGATTGTCCCCTCAAGAAAAAGGATCCTTGTTCATCAGATGAAAATCATTTTGTTCCAGGAATCTATCCTGAAAAAAAAAATCCCATTGAAAATAATAAGACCTTAAAAATGCTGAAACATTGAAATGGTTTTATCATTTTTTTCACCAAATAAATGCTGGCCTGTTCTGTGACACAAGCTCTATCATAAAAATTCAGACCACAATTCAACACCATCTGTGTGCAGCACAATGAGAAAAAACCTGCCAAAGTAGTGAATTTTCAGTTTTTTTTCACAATCTGGCTCTCAGAATCCATAAATCTGACCAGAACTAAATCGTACCGGGTCATAATGTTGCATGACATAATAGCATGCAGCATTATGGTGAACCTGAACTTGTGCATGCCCTGAGTTGGACCTCCTCGAAGTTGAGAATCATTAGTGGGGGGTCCAGGGGGCACAGTCCCCATAACAGGGGGTGTGGGGAGTGGAGCCCTCAGCAGAACAACGATATATGCCTCATGGCATCAATCATGCAGCGCGATTGTGCCATGCTGCATTATGTCATGCAACATAATGACCCTGGGCCAAACTTAATTTGGCACCTCAAGAAATCTACTACAGGAGACTGGGCATGCAAAGGTTTGTGCAAATCCATTAAATGGTTGCAAAGTTATTAAAGTGCCATATTTGAGATTTAGCATTATAGTGATTGCTCAATCCTAACCATAGTGCACAAAAAAAAAAACTTTGTTAATGCACCATTTCGGGTAACTTAACACCACAAAAGTAGGGAAATGTGGTGTTAGGGTTTCAACCCTAACTCACCACCACCACACCCCAAGCAGCAAAAGGAAAAAAAATCAGGATTTTGGATCTACAGAATCCTGACAAATCAGTGATGGTGTCTTCATTGGGGTTGTCAACCCTAGTGGCCCCCCTCCCCCAGCTCATAGAATATAATCCAAAGCACAAGGAACAGCTAAAAACCAGTGCCTCATAGTGATACACTCTTCAAAGGTAGAGAAATATGTCTTGCCACATTTTGCCAACACACTTTGAAGTAGCATTCTTCATGCAGGGCCCTGTGTGAAGAAAGTAAATCATGTGTAATGTTGTTTGCTCAGTGAACAGGGTGGACATTAGGGTTGACAACACCAAGGAAGACCTGATTCACCAAGACTCCAGAGACCCCAAACCCTAACTTTTTTTCTTTTGTTGTTTTGGGGTTGGGAGTGGGGAGTTAGGGTTGGAAACACTAATGCCACATTTCCCTATTTTTGTGGGGTTAGATTACCCTAACTGGTGCATTAATGACATTTTTGACACAAATTGCCTTTCTTTTTGAGATAGTGAAATTGTATCTTCATTCATACAGGTCCCTTTGGGGCTGTTGTGAATAGATGTAAATGCACTATGCCAAGGGAAAACTCTATCCACCTACAGAAATGCAGGGCCCTTGCAGGCCCTGCAATTCTGTGAAATGGCAGATGTGAAGAATTCATGGGGCTGTCTGGTGGGCTGCAGAAGTGTTGGGCCCTGTGGTTCCTGTACTTTTATGTTGCCACAGCTACAGATTGAGAGGGAAAAGAGTGCATCTGTCAGCCAATGCACATGGCCATCTGCCACTCATGGGGTGAGAGGTGCAGGACCCTATGTCAACAGGACAGTTGTCTGTGCTGTATGGTATCCGGGCCTGTGCGATCAACCCTGTACCTTTCATTTCCTGACTGGATGGGTGTCAGATAAATGTGCCATCCTCCCACCCTCACCCCATTCAACTGGGTCATTGACCTCATCACCAAACTCAGCTCAACATCATGGGATCACAAAAGCAAACACACTGAGGTCAAGACTGACACTACACACAACGTTTATTAACAACTACTTTTTTTTTATTTTGACCCTAAATTTTCAAGATACTTGTGTTATGATTCACTTTATAAACATGACATGTAAGATTTAGAGGATATTGGACAAGATGTCATTTTGTACCAGAAATCAGAAAACATGCCTCATCCAGGATTTAAAAACTGACACGTGTCATGTTTATGAGGTGGTGTGGAAAAATGGCTATGTTGAAAAATTGGAATCAAAATATTTAAAATTAGTGAAATTGTGAATGAATGTTGAAATACCTCAATGTTAACTCATATCCCAGGGATTTTACCCATTTTGTACACCAAATCATCATCCTTGCTTTCTTATTACATCACCTCATGAACCTGGTAAGTGAAAATGTTCAAATTCCTGCCAAAACAACTTTCCGTGCCACCAAAACGTCATTCTGCGCCAAAGGTAGTAAAACACATTTTGGCTAGGATTTGAAAAATTGCAGTGATCATGTTCATGAGATGGTGTGAAAAAATGACTATGTTATAAATTTGGGGTCAAAATATTTAAAATTACCAAAGCTACAAGCAAGCGAGGAAAAAATTCTATGTATGCACATATCTTTGTCATTTTTACATATTTTGAATTGAAATGTTCAATCAATCAAATTTTATTTGTTACAGTGCATTTCTCATTTTGAATCAGTGCACTTTCCAATAAAATATTTTCAACATAGTCTTCTTATGACTCCTCCTCATGAACAAGGGTGGTGAACATTTTCAAATCCCACTCAAAAGGTGATTTTGCCAAGCAACTGCAAACTCACCTTTTGGGCCTGATCTGCATAATTCCACCACCACTGGTCATGAGGAGGGATTCCCAAAAGACCATGTTGAAAATTTGCGGTCCAAATATGTAAAAATTAGAAAGTTTTGCATCAAAGTTAAAACCCCCATTGAAATACATTGAACCACACTTACCTTAGTTTCTCATATTGCAGTCAGCAGTTCCAGCAGCAAGACATGTCTTCAATTAGAGTGTGGATCAGCATCAGACATGTTCAGGTGACTGAGGATGTGTGGGGGATGTGGGGTGGGGCTTGAATTGGCGAGGGACCATTTTCTTTTTTACAGGTTTAACTAAAAAAAAAAAAAATTGAAGGACAGTTTTTTTTATTACATTGAACATTAATGTGGAGATGGTGATTGGAGGGTGGCTGGTACCACTAGACTCCAAGGAAAGAGAATTCATAAGGGGATAGCAAGTGGAGGGTGGGAGGTACCACTAGACACTAAGGAAAGATAATAGATAAGGGGATGGCAATCAGAGGGTCAAGGCCATCAATAGACCCAATCCAAAACAAATAGCACCATCCACCACACACTCAAATAATAGGCAAACACCAAACTAGGGTGCATAAATAGTTTATTAGAAGGTCTGTGGGTTAGATACCTCTCACAGGAACGCTGGTTTGGAAACCGGTTGGATGATTTGTTGGTGAGGAGCTCCTGCTGCCATTCCTATTAGAGGTATCTGACCCACAGACCTTTTTAATAAACTATTTATGCACCCTAGTTTGGTGTTTGCCTGCTATTCCAGTATGTGATGGATGGTACTCTATTTTTTGGATTGGATTTAAGTTACTCTGTGCACATCCAGCTGTGGGGTTGCTTTCTTTTATTTGTTGGCTACCACTAGACACCGGGGAAACAAAATACACAAGGGGACACCAGTCAGAGGGTGGGGGGCACCACTAGACACCAGGAACTCATAAGGGGACAATGATTGGAGGGTGGGGTGGCACCACTAGACAACAAGGAAACATTATATAACTATGAGGACTGTGATTAGAGGGGGGTGATGGTGCCACTAGATACCAGAAGAACATTATATAAATATGGGGCCAGCAATGGGAGGGCGAAGGGTGTCACTAGATACCAGAGAAACAGAATCTAAACAAAGAGTTTACAATTAGAGGGTGGGGGTGCCACTAGACACCAGGGAAACATGGCTTACTTAATAGGACAACAATCAGAAGGTGGGGGGTGCCACTAGACACCAGGGAAACATTAGCTACATAAGGGGACAGCAATGGGGGGGGTGCCACTAGACAATAGGGAACAGTGGTCCACTGCTTTCAGAGCAGCCTGCAGCATGAGTACCAGCTGTGACTGCAGAACTCAAGAAAATTCTGCTGTTCTCATACAGAGAACATGGGTCATTGGCCCCTCTCACTAAGCAGCTGATCCAGTATTTTGGGGAGCCCAGAATAGGTATTTTTGGCCATTAATTGAAGAAACAAAACATTAGAGTCTAACTAAACAGATCCCATTTAGCTAGGTTCTGGTGTTTGTTTGTTTTTAAATGATGGTATTTTTATGTAATGTCCATGCTTATTAGTTCAATGAGAAATGAAAGAAGATGGTGGGTCTCATGGCACACAAAAGAAATGCTTTGTGCTCTGAGAAGCAAGTGGTGAGAATCCAATAAAAGGCCCTGGAACACAAAATATTTGGTGTCATATCAGAACATTATCCCAAGAACCTAACTGAGTATGCTCGGAACAGAAAACTCACAAAACTTTAAAGCCTTATAACTTTGGAACCATTTAATATTTTTTCAGTAAACCTGTCAAAGGCACTACCTTAGGAAATAATGCCTGTACCCTGAAAGTTTGTGGAAAAAATATTACTCTGTTTAGGCTTAAGGTGGGAGCAAAGAAAAAATCACATGTTTAGTATAGGGAAAAAAATGGACATCTACAGAAAAATTACATATGCGGATTTTAGAAACCACACAAGCTGCCATCACAAAACTTTCCAAAGATTTACATCCTGCCTCCTAGACAACACATACAGAATTTTAGCTGATTTTGTCAAACAGTGCCAAAACTAGTGAGATGCAAATGTAGGGGTTTAACATTGAACATTCTACTCAACCATAACTATAGCGGATCTATCTATCTATCTATCTATCTATCTATCTATCTATCTATCTATCTATCTATCTATCTATCTATCTATCTATCTATCTATCTATCTATCCTGTATACATAATACTTGAATGGTTGCACAAGTACTGTATAATTAGGGTTCAGTGGAGGGTTCACTATTAAATCCCAATCTTTGCACATTAGTGACTTTGGCAATGTTTGGTGAAGTTCCACAAAAGTTCAGGTGGCAAGTTCTTTTGATGTGATAAGTTTTCTGATGGCCCAGAAACATCAAAAATATATGAAACCTTCACTTTTTAGCTATTTTCTACTCTCACCTACAGCCACAACAGTATAGAACGTTGTTTCAAAACTTTCAGGTCAGAAGGGACTTGTCTCAAGGGTATGCCTTTCAAAGGTTTTGTTAAAAAAAAAATTGGATCCCGAGTTATAAGATTTGAAAATCTGGCTTCTGAGCATGCTCTGAAGGATGCTTGGGATAATCATCTCATAAAATGATTCTTTCACAAGCATGTTTAAGTCACAGCAAATTGTGTTTTTATGTCATGTAGTAAAATACCTTTAGGTCATGATGGCCATCATCTTGTTTTCTTTTCTGGGGAATAAATACAAAAATAAAAATTGTGAAAATAAAAACAAAATATTAAAACAAATATATCAGTTTTGCTTACCAAGATGGCTGATTCTTGTTTTCCAAACCTCAAATTCTTGGGTTGCACATTGTCATTTATATAGAGTTTTTCTTACAAATGTTGTCTCAGCACACTTTAAAATCAAGGAGAGGGAGAGAAGAAAATATTGCTGACATTTTCAGCAGGTAGAGGGATTCAAAGATCACAGAGATACTGTAGATTTAGACAGAATTTGAGCACAAGGAGATTAAATTGTTCGTTCAAGTTCACATATCGAGAAAGTGTCAGTTATGGGATTCAAACCCTTGTATCCTATTTGACAGTCTCTACATTTTAACAACAAGGCACATATTCTTTACATAAGTAGTTTCTAAATGTATTTTAATGGTTTTAAAGTAAGGATATTGTTTATTAAATAGACAATAACCACAGTGCTTTTTATTCTTCTCTCTCCTATAGTAAATATGTTGCAAATAATCAAAAACAAGTTTAAGGGAGTTAGTTTTATTTGTTATATGATAATGCATGCAACATTTTTCTTGCACTGGATGCAGAAATAGTGCATCTTTGTAATAGCTCTGTTTTTGTGTAATAGCTCTGTCTAAGCACATTTGAATATGCTTAGTACACTAAGAGCTATCTGATCAGTGCTGTTTAGAAGATATAATATTTTTTAAGAAATTAATTTCTGCTCTACAGAGTTAGTGTTCTTTTTTTTTGTTGGTACCATTTATAATGTCAAATCACTAATAGAACAAAAATGCAGTGTAGTGCAACAATGACATCTCTGGAAAATTTCTAATCAATACATGTTAAATTTAACTAAAAAGACTGCTTCTAGACAGAATGTTTGTTGTACTTTCAGATACGTTACTTATTTGATGCACAGAAAGTAAGAAAATATGACATCAAAGTCGCTTATTTGATCACATTAGCCTTGCATTCATAGAATGACCCATATCTAGTTTGTACATGTCATGGTACTCAACATTTTACAGTTATTTGCACTGAAAAGTTTAACACAGAAATGGGTCATTACAAGTGAGGTGCTCAGTGGAATGATTTTGTGACCTTAAAAACTGACTTGATGTTGTATATACTTAAATGGTTTTCAGCTTTCTATATTTTATATTTGCCTTATAATAAACATGTACAAATGTGATTTATCATGAGTTATTGTACTTTTATGTGTGTGCAAAGTCATTGTATATTCTTACTCTGAAAGTGGGATATTTGAAATGGAAATCTAAACATGGGCATACAGTTTTTTTATACTCTTGCTAAAATACTACAGGAACTGTTTTACCTAGTCTGACATTATTCAAGAGGAAGCATCAGTTATCAGTCATAAACTGGTCTCCACTTCATTCGCCATGTTTTATGTTCATGACGAACCATCCTTTTGGAAGCAAAGTTAATCACTCAACTATGGAGTGGCTATGATTTTATGCATCATATAAGCTGTTTTTCACACACACGCACATGCACACACACACACATGGATGACAGATAGAAGAGAGGAAGAACAGAGGAAGAGAGATTGCACAACATACAGTATGTCTGGACATATCTGATCATTTAAAAAAAAATCCTGCTTTTGTTAGAGAACAGATACTGGAAACATACTAGTTTTAAATTATTAATATATTTATAATGATAAGGAATTTAAATTTATAAAGCATAATGCATACTCAGTGAACTCCAAAGAAAATGCATAAGCTATATACAGAATTATCAGCTAATAGGCAACCACTGGGAGGTTACAAGAGACAGAAGGAGGGTGATATAAGCTTGGGAATCTCATAGAAAGAGGGAATGGGGGAAGGACTAGATTAGTATGAAATTTAAAGAATGGTTCTAATCATGCTCACACATGAACTGGGCAGCTAACTGATAGCTTATTATTGTAACTCTACGGCTCAGATGTCTGCAATGTGACACTATGAAAAACCCATGAAGCCTTTAATTTTATTTATTTATTTAGTGATTTTACAGTTACTTGTACTGAAATAATGCAAAGAAGTGCAAGATCATGCACATAGGGAAGAGAAACCCTGAAGCTACATATAGGTAGGGAGGGGAGTTGCTGGCAATCACAAGGGAAGAAAGAGACTCGGGCATCATCATCACGGATGACCTGAAATCATCCAAGCAGACCACTGAAAAAGTAGATAAGGCTAGAGGGATGTTGGGGTGTATTAGTAGGGGTATCACAAGTTGTAAGAGGGCGGTAATAATCCCTTTTTTATAAGACACTGGTTAGGCCCCGTCTGGAGTACTGCATATAGTACTGGAGGCTGCACCTGCACAAAGACATTAACAAAATGGAGGCAGTCCAGAGAAGGGCAACCAAAATGGTGCAGGGACTGCATCAGAAAACATATGAGGACAGATTAACAGAGCTCAATATGTATACCCTAGAACAAAGGAGGGAGAGAGGTGATATGATCGAAACATTCAAACATCTTAAGGGCATTAACAAGGTGAAAGAGTCAATATAAGAAAAATAGTAGGACAAGAGGACACAGTATGAGAATAGAGGGAGGCTGATTAAGGGGTAATGTGAGGAAGTTCTTTTTCACAGGAAGGGTGGTGGATGCATGGAACCGCCTACCTCAGGAAGTGATGGATATTAATATAGTGCAGGGCTTCAAACTGGCTTGGGATAGGCATAAGGGAGCAATACAGATGAATATGAATAGATAGACCATGGGCAGAGTAAAGGCCCATGGCACATTCATAAGGTAGAAAAACTAGGCAGACTGGATGAGCCTTGCTGTCCTTATCTGCCGTCAACTTCTATGTTTCTCTTTCTATGAATGTCTCAGATTACAGCAACCTTTAATCTAGTAGCTCATTTACAAAGGTCCCATGTCCACTACAAACAATAAGATATACAAAGGTATTTAACTTATGCACAATCAGTTCCGTCACACGATGTGAGGAACAGTACAATGTAGGCCAATGAACAATCAATACGAGTGGCAGCCTGGTTGGCTCTGTCAGTAGGAAGGTTAGGAAATGGCAGCCAAATACATCCTTGCCAAATGAGGAAGAGTAGGTTGATGGGGCATGGGACAAAACTGGCCTTACCAGTTAGGTTATGTCCTGGTACACAAAGCACAGATAGAAAAACAGGGAATATTTGGGGGGGGTGCGAGGATGAAAGAGTAAAGGAGATAGGTATTATGGGGCAGAGGAGGACATCCAGGAATGGGCTTTGTTGTAGTCAGAGGTAAAGCAGGCTAACTAATGAACTGACATTTATCCATAAGAATCAGATGTGAACATAGCTCCCTTTTGAACTGCCCAATGTTCTGGACAATTGTAAGAGTAGTAGGGAGTCCATTTAGACACAGAGGGGCCCTGTAGGTGAAAAAATGCAGGGCTAATGAGGTATTTCTGAAAGGCACCTGGAGGGCATTTCTGGTGGTGCTCCAAGTAAGGTGCAGACAGTGTAAATGCTGGAGGAGCTCTTGTATATCGAGGGGGTAAGTCCTAGGCATGCTTTTTTACCAAGGAGGCATACTTGATATGTAATCCTACCCTGGAGTGTGAGCCAATTGGATTGGGCATAAAGGTCACCGGTGTGTGTTAGTTTCCCAATACCCAGAACCAGTCTGCATGCTTTATTTAGTGCCACCTTAACTCTTTTTAAAGCTATTTTGGATGCTATGCTGTACACTATTAGTCTGCAGTCTATAACAGACAGTAATGAACTGTTAACAGCAAGTTTTATGGCCTCTTATGTCAGATAGTTATTATGCTTGTAAAAGGGGCCTAGTCTGGCATTTATTGTTTTAACCACTTGGTCAATGTGTTGGATGAAGAAAAGGGAGTTATCTAGTATGACACCAAGGTATTTGAAGGTGCACACATGGTCAAGCAGTTCCCCACTACTGTTCAAAATGAACATTTGGCTCACTTTGCCCTTATTCTGGGGGTTGGAGAATACCACAATCTTTGTTTTTTTGTAGTTTAGCAGTAGTTTATTCTTCCTAAACCACTCTTCCAGTTGTTGGATGCTAAGTTGGAGCTCCTGAATCAGTCAGTTTGTCCAAGGGCTATGAGTGAAGATGGCAACATCATCCACATAGAGTATGAGATGGGCATGCATCTGGGAGGGTGTTTATGAAAAGGCTGAAGAGCAATGGTCCAAGTTTGGACCCTTGAGGAACACAGAGTGTGACCTCTTTGCTATCTGATAGTACACCATTTATCTTTACTTGTTGGGTTCTCTGGGTAAGGTAGCTTCTGAACCAGCTCACTGTCTAAGAGGACAGCCCAAGTGCATAACATTTTGTGATTAACAGTTGGTGGTTAACTGTATCAGATACTTTGCTAGGTCTATATAGATAGACCTGATGAAATGACCTTCTTCCAGTGCCTCATGAATGTGGTTAGTGTACTTTATCAACGTAGTTTTAACACTGTGGGCTTTTCTAAATCTGTGCTATTTGAGGCACTGGATATTGTACTTGTAAAGATGGTCCACACGTTGATCCGATATGATTTGTTTGAGTGCCTTCTATAGAAGGGGCATAATAGAAATTGGTCTGTTGGTGTAGATGGCACGATGTCTAGTTTTATGGACATGTGTTACTAGGGCTGCTTTCCATTGAGTGGGGAATTTAGCCTCTTGTATGGCTAAGTTAAAGATCTTAGTGAAGGGCAGAGTGACTTCATCAAGTGTGAGAGCAATCATCTTCATGTCTAGTGTGTCACTGCCAATCCTAGTTTTGCCCAGGATGTGTTTTAAGTACTTTTTGGTTTCTGGTGCAGTGACTTGTTTGAAGTAAAATTGGGGGGGTTGTCAGGAGTTGACTATGTTTTTTAGTTGTTTGTACATCAGTTGGGCTTGGTGGTGAAGGTAGCCTGGTGGGAGGGTTCCGTCAATGTCAGTAAATGCTGAGTTGAATATGTCTGCTACCTCCTTTGGATCTAGTGTTGTACTATTTGTGAGAAGCATAGTAGGAGCTGTTTTATTGTCTTTTCTAGTCAGTTCATTTAGATTGTCTCAGAACTTTCTCCCTTCCCCCACAGCTTTTCTTTAGCTGGTTCCTATAGCAATCAGGTAACCCGTGAAGTGGGCGCATGAGGAAGGGTGCCATTCGTTATGGTGACACCTTCCTCACACAATCCACTCATGGTGACTGGCGGGTATGGCGACCGGATGAGGGGTGGGCGTAACTAGACGACAGGATGTTGCCATACGACACGGGCGGGGTGGGAGTGAGCACGGGCAGCATGGGCTGGGGGTAGAGAGGCTGTAGGGGGTGGCAGTGCAGTCGTCAGTCAAGCTGTGGCATGGCGTTGGGGATTGAGGTGGCTGAGGTACTGGGTTCGGGTCCGGGCGCCTGAGGCAATTTTTATTGCACCCAGACCTAACCTTTTATTTTAATAACATAACCTCTCATCATGCACCCCTGGAGTTGAGAATCCTTAAGTAGGGGGGTGTGGGGGGCACAGCCCCCCCACAGAAAGTAGTAAAAATATGTCCTGGTGCCATTGTGCTGGTGTGCCAGGGTTGTTAGAGTGCCGAAAATGTGTTTGTCACTCTGACTGAGCGATAATGGCGATCGTCTTTAGGCATTCACCGTTATCACATAGACCCTAGCAATCAGCTTTGGCTTACCTAATTTCATGTGTGCAGCAATTTCTAGCAGCCTTGTATCTTTGGTAATCTTTGCCTGATGATTGCCAGTAAGTGTGCATTGTGTTATACTTGAAGGCTGTTCCAGTGCAGGTCAAGTGGGAATATAGAAACAAGTAGTAGGGCATTACACATATACAGTATACTGTGTGTTGCATGTATATAGTAATTGCGATGCTCGTATACTCTGCTGCATGATTGGGATACACCAGATAATTACAGCTTTTCCTGGATTTTCTGGAATCTCAGTCATCATCCTTAAATATCCAGATTATCTCTAGCTAGCTGTTGAAATAATCTGCTACCAGGGCCCAAAACACCTGAACATGTATTCTTGTACTGTCCCCCATCTCCCACACATCTTTCCTCCCAGTTATAGGGTTGTACACTACTCCTGTTTGAGTGCAATTACATTAGGCACCTTTTTTGTATCGTGTAACTTTGCACCAAATGTTGTTATTTTCAAAACCGTTAATGTGGTGCTCTTTTGCACCATAGTTTGTGTACACTATATTACTTGGCACAGAATATTGTTGCTGCACAACTGTTAAAGTAGTTTTACTCTTGCACCTTACTGTATTGTCATCTCTAACCCCCTGCCCCACCCCAAACACATAAGAAATGAGCTGTTAACAGCTCAGTATCTCTCTCCTGGTAAAACTTTTGAAATAAATACACAGCTCAAATAAATAAATAATAAATATTAGCAAACACACAAACAAATAAATAATCCACAGAAAATGGTATAGAGAAACTATGGAATCATGATAGTAGGTTAGATAGTTACAATAAAAGCTCAGTTTTTGCCCTGCTTATAACTGAGTGATAATTAGGGGTTAGGAAGTGAAATTTAACAGTTTATTTTCAGTTAAAATAAATCACTAATTAGAAACTCTGAAAAAGTAGTAAAGTAGTTTTTGTGATTTTGAGTGGAAAACCAATTTTTGTTTACTTCTGCCACGCAAAAAGTTGATTTTTTTTAAACTACAGGGATATATTAGGAAAGTTGGTAAACCATTACAGTTTATGTTAATGTTGGTACTTATCATTTTAAGATTTATTCATCAGTTGTGAAATTAAAAGTAATGTTTCCTGCAAGCTTTGTAGGTAACCTGCAAGAGCTGCCGAACGTATTGCGATTCCCAAACATAAAATGAAGAATTTTTCAGTTTTGTGATTTGATGTTACAACTTTGCCTATGTACTGTGATTACCAAACTAGTGGAAACTTGTCTGTGCTCAGTGCACTGACCTGAGGAAGAGTATTACTCTAAAAAGCTAGTCTAAAAATTATTCTGCTAGTGTAATAAAATATAACCCCTGCAACACACTTGATGCTTTTTCCTACACCATCGGCCTGCTTATGGCTACAACATTCCTTCTTGTAAAAATTAGCAAGAAATACTTACAAACTGTTGTTATTGATATTTTAATTATCAATAATTAAAAACTGTTGATATACCTGCTCTATGTTGCTCTGTCTCCAAGCATTGATTTAAAAGAATTAACTCACTTACCCACATGGTTTCAAGGTTAGCTCATTCTAAAGATAATCAATCACACATTGGTAAGTGATGCTAACTAGCATATAAATAACTGTGTGCTCATGTTAATGTGCATTTGACACAGCAGAAATTATTATGGAAACCTCAAACAAACATGCTGGGCTGCACAAAGAGATTCTCATGCTTGAACGCCCCACGTGAGAGCATTGATAGATTTCTAAATTCAAACTGGATGCCAAGGCTGCCATGTAAAACCACCTTACACAAGGCAGCTAGCATGGTGCAAACACTGCATAACTTGCAGGACATTCTGAGTTGCTTACCATCCCATTATAATCACATGAATGCTTCTCAAGTCAAATGACTGTACTGTGCACCTTCTACTGGCCTTCAATTCTGGTCCTTGTTATCATCAATGACTGGTCCTAGCAGCACATCTATCATTCAGAGAAAACCCCTGACTCACTTGATCTGCCAGTATAAATGTTCCTGGTGTCCAGTGGCAAGCCCCTTCCACTCCCAATCCCTATTATTCATAACCTCTGGCATCCAGTGGTACCCCCTCCTGCCCATTCCAACTAATGAAGAGATCCATGGTTTCCAGTGGTACACAACTACTGGTGCCCATAAATAAACTACATGTTTCACAGTGGCCTTCCCCCAAGAACCTTGCCCTCCTACTCCCCACTGATGGAGGCTGGACATACCCTCTGCTCACCTTTCTGGCCAGCTGCCATCTGTTGCACACAAGTCCTGTATTGCTATACAAGCAAATGTAAAAAAACATTACTTACAGAACATCAATTCTAAATCAGAGAAACTGCTCAAACAGCTAGTTAGCACTTCCAAAGGCATATAAAATGCTGGTGCTCAGTTTATACATGGACAACCCCTCATTTGCATGCATGTCTGGTATCTTTTAGTGCTTGTGCAATACCATATTTGTGCCATGCTGTCTCTTCCTTTGAATTAAAGGTGAGCATATCAGAGGGCAGATTTGAGTTTGGCTTGGGATTTGCAATTTAACCATTTTAGTGATGGTGATGTTGAATTGTATTTGCATTAGGATTTGAATTTTGTTTAGATTCAGTGAAATATCAGTTTAGTCCTAAATCAAAAACAACAACAGATAATTTTAATGGAGAGCTTTGATGCTTGCATCCTTCATCCATTTGAATTCAAGCTGCAATTAGCAAAGTCAAGGTAGGAACACAAGTGAGAATGCCCAGAATGAGCAGTTGAATTTTTGAGTAGGACATATGCCACCTAAAATCACATAAAAAAAAAAAAACATAGTTTCTTTTTTTTCTTTTTGAAGCTCAGAATATGGTTCAAAAATATTACAGATGTTACCAGACGTGTGAACCTAGCAACAGAAGGAAATGACCATTCATCATGTGCTTTATGTTTTTTTATTGGGGGGGGTCCAGAATTATATCTTAACACAAGAAAAATGAATTATAAAATTAAAACATATCAAAAAATAAACTAATTTGTCTATAATGTAGAATGCAAGGGGGGGCATCCCTTTATATTTATTAATTATTCCTTTTATCTACAGCAGTCTGAAATGGATACCAAAGTAGTTCATCTTTCAAGAAATGACTTTCTCAAATATAATACATTTTCTTTAGCCTACTGTTGTCAGTAACTAGATTAAGCCTTTGGTATATATGGTGGGTTTTTGATCTTTCCAATTTTAGTAGAATTGTTTTTAGTGCTATGATTAACAATATATTTAAAAGACTTATTTGAGGCAATGAAATATCAACATTACATATCTGTTTAAAACCTAATATTCTAATGGCCCAGTCAAAATGGATGGATAAATCTTGTGTTGTTAAAGTTTGGTTCTCCACCTTCTTCCAAAAGGTTTCTAATCTGGGACATGTGGACTACACATGCAGGAGAATGCCATGCTAATCTAAGCATCGAGGGCAGTAGTCTGGCAGTGTTGGTTAAATTTAAATAGTTTTAACAGCATTAAATAAGCTTGGTATACTGTATTAAACTGGATTTGCCTAAGTTTAATGTTTCTAGAAATTGTTACGAGAGAGGTTAATCATGCATTCCAATTAGGTAACATGTTGTTCTCACCTAAATCTTTAAGCTATGAGATATATTATATTGACCATTGATATTTTGTTCTCTAGATAGAGCTTATAAATCTTTTATGTTAGTTTTTCACCAGTATTGGGTTTGACTAATAACAATGTTTCTAAGCTAGAAGGAGGGGGTAGCATGTATCTGATCTCTGATGTTTTCTTTCTTTTTTTATTTTGTTCAGGAGATTCTTTAATGTAATCTCAGATTTGTAAATATATCATAAGATGTCATACATGAATGTAATATCTATCTCAAGCTTCTTTAAATGTTATCGGTTTTTCATTATGATATAAATGCACCTTGGTGAAAATAATATCAACCAACATTGCACATTAAATGGTAAAACATTAAATACAGTTATGGAAGAAAAAAGACCTCGGAATAATTATATCTTCTGATTTAAGTTTTGGAAAACATTGTGGTCATTTGGTCAACAAAACAAATAGAATAATAGGTTGCATTAAAAAAATATTTTGTATCCAGAAATAGGGGCTGTGTATTGCCTTCATATAGAGCTTATGTTAGACCCCACCTGGATTATTGTTCCCAGTTATGGAGTCCATACCTAAGGAAGGACATGTCAAAACTGGAGGTAATCCAGAGATGGATTACAAAAAATAGTTGGCAACATGCAAAATAAGACTATGAACAATGGTTGAGGGAATTGAATATGTACACATTGAAACAGCGTAGAACGGGGGGGCGGGGGGCTTATTATTAATGTACAACATTTCAAGAGATTTGGAACTAAAGACTGAAATGGGCATGACATTCATTTCCCAGACCGTGTAATCTTAGAAATCACAAATTCCAACTAAATCAAATCAAATCATCTTTATTTTTATAGCGCCTTTCAAAACCAAGGCGCTGTACATAAAAACCATATACATAAAAATAAAATTCTAAAACAGACATTAAAACAAAGCATCCATAGCTAGAAAGCTAAACTAAATAAATATTTCTTCAACTCTATTTTAAATCTATCGACAGTTGGGCATTCTCTCAGCCAATGAGGTAGAGAATTCCACAGGGTTGGCACTGAAAAAGCAAAGGCATGAGATCCTGATGTCTTTAATCAAACCCTAGGAATCTCCAGCAATCCCTCATTGGTGGAACAGAGAGGATGAAGGGGGCAGTAGGGTACCAGGAGATCTTTCAGGTAACCGGGTCCCTGATCATGTAGGGCTTTAAAGATTAGTAAACCAACCTTAAAGGTGACCCACCACCAAACAGGCAGC
Source organism: Neoceratodus forsteri (assembly GCA_016271365.2). Lineage (NCBI taxonomy): Eukaryota > Metazoa > Chordata > Ceratodontiformes > Ceratodontidae > Neoceratodus > Neoceratodus forsteri. The sequence continues at coordinate 972,943,330 of CM028132.1, read as the reverse complement.
CAGTGCAGTTTGCGGAGCACAGGAGTAATATGACTGGTTCTAAAAGTCCCAGTCAAAAGCCTGGCCGCTGCATTCTGCACCAGCTGCAGGAGGCGGATATCAACCCTAGGTAGCCCTAGGTAGAGGGAATGGCAGTAATCAAGACGGGCAGTGACAAAGGCATGGACCAATGTTGGAAGATCACCCGGAGGAACCAAGTGTTTCACCCGGGCGATATTCCTCAGATGGTAACAAGAGGATTTGATGACAGCTGACACCTGAGATTTTAGGGTCAAACCATCATCAAAAAAAAACACCCAAGTTACGCACCTGATAGGAGGTAGTGAGCGAAATACCACCAAGTAATAAGCCTGATGGTTGTCCAGCCCCCAAACCCACCCCCGGATGACCTGGGTCCACTACTAGCACCTCTGTCTCAGCCAGCTGGAGCTCCTCCAAAGTCTGATCTCAGCAAGGCAATTATTTAGCATGGAGAGTGCATCATCTTGTCCAGGCAGAAAGGACAAATACAGCTGATTATCATCTGCATAGCAGTGAAAACCCAGACTGTATCACCTGATGATATCTCCCAATGGTAGCATATACACTGCAAACAACATGGGGGCTAGAATGGAGCCCTGCGGTACCCCCACAAGGCAGGGAGTGAGTACCAGAGGAATAAATTCCAGTGGCAACTCTCTGAAACCTGTCTGTGAGGTAAGAATGGAACCATTTGAGGACTGTACCAGACAGCCCACAAAAGAACCGCAGGCACTACAACAGCACACCATGGTCTACAGTGTCAAATGCAGCAGAGAGAGATCGAGAAGGACCAGAATGGTACATGCCTTTCTATCTCTAGCCATTAGGAGGTCATTCAATACCCGGACAAGGGCAGTCTCCGTGCTATGCTTCTTCCTAAAACCAGACTGGGGAGTATCATAGACATTGTGAGTTGTAAGATGATCATCCAATTGCAGCACAACCGCCTTTTCAATAACCTTACCAATGAATGGTAGGTTAGAGATAGGCCAGTAGTTGGCTAGACAATCTGGATCCAAGGAGGGTTTTTAAGGAGTGGTCGAATGACCGCCTCCTTGAGGGGGTCAGGAAAGACTCCCCCCTCTCCAAAGACTTCCAGACAATGTCAGCAAGGATTGGGCAGATAACTTCTACACATCACACTAAAAGGGGTGTAGGATCTGGATCCAAACTACAACTGGTTGGTCACAATGTTTGGATGATCTTCACAATGTCAATGAACTCCAGCCGGCGGAAATCTGACCAGACAGACTGATTGCATGCCACTTCCTGTCGGCCACTGCAATCCCTCAAAGGAGAGGTCAGACCAATGCCAGACTTGATGCTGGCAACCTTATCTGCAAAAAACGAGCGAACTCCTCACATCTCAGCTGAGAAAAAGCTTATCTGAGCTGGAGACAGATTGGATTGCACAATCTGTCAACAGTCCAGAAAAGCTGAGCTGGTCGATTCTGTGCAGTAGAAATCTCCCTGGACAGGAATTCTGCCTTCTTACGGGTGATTTCTGATTGATAGCCATCATAATGTGCCATCAACCTAAGCCTGTCAGCATCATGGCCGGACTTCCACCAGACTTTCTCCAACCTTTGGCCAACTCACCTTAATTCCTTCAAGGAGCCGTCAAACCAAGGGCTCCTTGAACGAAGGATGAAAGGCCGAACATGAACAGGAGCAATCTTGTCCAGAGCATCTCCCACAGCCTTGTTATAGGCTAGTATGAGATCATCTGGACTCATGCATTCACCTGACAAGTCCGATAGATCCAGTACCGCCATTAGGTCACTGGGGTTAATACCCCTTAAAGGGTGGTACTGAACCATCTCCATAGGGACAGACCTATTAGGGGGAGCCCTGAAGCTGAACCTTATGGTGTGATGGTCAGACCAGCTGACTGGTTCCACCCCAAATCAGCAATCTCCACACCCAAAAGAAAGATCAGATCCAGTGAATGACCACCATTAACTTATCTCAAGAATAACATTAGAAGGTTTTTCTTCACACAAATAATTATTCCACTGTGGAATTCACTTCCAAATTATTTAGTTAACTCAAATAATATTAAGATTTAAAAAAAAAACTTGGACACCCACCTATTGAAACTATGGTAACCTGTTCCAGCACGCTGGAAGATGTACTCATATGGGTAACACACCTTCTGTACATCTAACGCATCCTAGTATAACGCCTAGTATAAATCACCAATTTGTGTGATAACCCTCTCTTTCCAGCTGTGAAGTATCCTCTTTGTCTCTTTACCCAAGATAATTTTTATTGTATTGTAAGTGTGTATATTATGAGATTTTCTTGTTTCTTTCAGTTCTCTATGAAACTCTTGCCAAATGGGCAAGTGGCTCCCTATAAATAGCATATAAAAAGGGGACATAGAACAGACTTGACAGGTAGCTCTTTTTAAACTGAAGCATGTTCTTTATTTTTATTCTTGCAGTTGTATTTTTTGTAGATGGTTTTTACCCATTGTAAGTAAGTGTTCCCAATAACAGCCTTTGACAGGGTCTCCAGCAAAAATTCCCAGGAGACCCTATCAGAGGCATTGTCACTGTCCAGTGCAATCACGACTGAATTGCCATTTGATGCATGGTATAATAATTTTAGTGCCCATCTAATATTGTGTGATTACCCCCATCCTCCAATGAAGCCTGTTCGATCTCTGTTTATAATCCAAACTATACGTCTCTTATCATTTTGCCAAACTTTTTGAAAATATCTTGTAATCATTATTTAATAATGATATTATTCTGTAAGATTTACAGTTCTCTAGTTGGTATATCTAGTTTTGGAATTCATTAAATTAGGGTTTCACTGAAGGATGGAGGCTGAGGATTTGTGGGAACCAAATCAAATGAAAATTGTTTAACGAAGTCTGCAATCAGACCATATGCACAATGTGCTTTCCCCAATTTAAGGTATTTTATCACATCTTGGATTCCTTCAGATGATATCTCTTGATCTAACCACTTCTCTTCATTTGTAATTGTCGTAAGTTGTGATTTACCTAAAAATGTGTGTATCTCATTTATGCTTATAATATATTTTTGTGCATAAGGTTTGGTAACATTTTTGAAATATATTATTTATTGATTTCCTCTGTATCTATTGTCATCATCCCTTGATCATTTTTGAACTGATTTATTGAATTCTGTGACCTTTCCTGTTGTAAATAACTAGCTAGTAGTCTGTTTGCATTATCGCTCATAAAATTATAGCTAGACCTTGACCTTAAGAGAGTCCCATCAGCTCTCATTATTGCTAAATTTGTTATATTTTTTCATAGTTGCAGCACTAGCCATAGGCCATGTTTTGCATCTGATAACACATATTTTGCTTCTGCTTTTGCTAGGTTCTGCTCTAACCTGTTAAGATCCTGACTGTGTTTTTTTCACCAACATTCATGACTTATTATGACCCCTCTAATATGTGCATTTAGAGTATCTGATAAAGTAATGTATGAAGTCTCTAATGGTTCATTATTCTCTACAAAACCTTTAATAATCTTTTGAATTAGTTTAGTGTACACCTTACCTTTAAGTAAAGATGCTTCCATTCTCCATACATTGTTCTTCTTTCTATTCTCCCTGTCCATTACATTTATGCAAATATGTGGGACATGACCTGAGAGGAGTATATTTCCATATGAGATGTGTATTATTTTATATAAGATTTCAAAGGATACGTAGCATATATCTAGTCTGGAAAATGTTGTATATACATTTCTTAAAAAGTAGATTTCTTGTTGAAGGGTATAATATCTGTATGTATCTGTCAAATTAAGATCTCCAGTCAAATTAGTAAATTAATAGCTGTTTTTATTTTGGTTTCTCTTGACCTAAATGACTTGCACAGTTTTGCATGCATTGTCTAGTATGCAAGGTCTAAATATGTGGAAAGTTTTGTGACAGCAACTTGTGCAGTTTCTGAGCTCCACATATTTTTAAATCAAGGATGGGAATGAGAAAGGAAAAGTGTGGCCTACTGAGATTTGAACCTCAGATCTCTGGTATGCCATTCCAGTGCTCTAATCATTAAGCTACAGGCTCATTGGTCAAAGTGTCTGAGGAATTTCCTTACAGCCCCACACACTCCTTTCTCTAGTGTTTCGCGATTATGCAACTAGGAACCAATGTTAGAAATACAATTTCTCTCATTGCAGTTTAACCCCTGCAAGGTATACATATTTTTAAATCAAGGATGGAAATGAGAAAGGAAAAGTGTGGCCTACTGGGATTTAAACCTCAGATCTCCGGTATGCCATTCCAGCGCTCTAACCATTAAGCTACAGGCTCACTGGTCAAAGCATCTGAGGAATTTCTTTGACCACACACTCCTTTCTGTAAAGAAATTCCTCAGGCAGCTGACCAGTGAACTCAAATAATTGGGGTGCTGGAGCAGCATACTGAGATCTGAGTTCAAACCTCAGTGAGACTTTCCTCTTCTCCATTCCATCCTTGATTTAAAATATGTATACTTCAGGGTAAATCTGAACTAGTGGTATTTCTAACATGAAACTCCACATATGTCATTTTCCTGTAGATTTCTAGTTTTTTCCTTAACATTGGCTTTTTGGATTTGCTGTCACATACAGCCTACACAGAATTGAATATTTTTCTCCAAAACTTTCAGGGTAGAAGCATGCTGTGCCAGGGTAGTGCCTTTGGAAGGTTTCATGAAAAAATATTAAATTGTTCTAAAGTTAAAATTATTTACATTTTTTTGCAGTTCTGAGCATGCTCAGTTGGGTTGTTTGGATAATGTTTTGATATGACACAAAAAATTCCATGTCACAGACCATTCCTCTTTTCTCACAATTTACTTCTCACAGCACATTAAAAAACAATTGCTTATGATGGCCACCATCTTATTTTCTCCTCAACAAAAAAAAAAATCATGGAAAATACATAAAAATTGTGTGATTTGAAAAAACCAAACACCCAGACCTAGCTAAGTGGGACGCATTTAGCTAGATTAGCTAGGTTTTAAAAAAAGAATGGCCATAAATACCTTTTCTGGACACTCTAAAATCCAGGGTGCCCAGCTTAGTGAGAGGAACCATTCATCTGTGTTCTCTGTATGAAAACAATGGGAATTTCTTCAATGCTGAAGCTGCAGTTGGAGTTTTGCTGCCGGCTTCAGCTGAAGCAGTGAACCAGTGATCACTTGTTCTTACTGTCTCTATCTCTCTTTGTCTTTGTCTATTTGTATGTCTGTTTATCTATCTATCTATCTATCTATCTATCTATCTATCTAATTAAAATTTACCTTAAGCAGACTATGGTGTCCACCCTAGTACCACTTCTTTCTCCTTTCTCCCCTCCAGGTCGCCAGCCACACTTCCAAATGTTTATGTATTTGGTATATCATATAAGTGGACAAAGGTGTCCACCCCTGGTACTGCTTTGCTAAACACTGGGATGCTCAGACCCCAGTGTCATGTCCCCTGAGATGAAGAAAACCATCCCTCATTCATTTTTTTGTTTGTTTTTAACCTGTAAAGAAAAAAAAAGTCCCTCACTCATCTTACCCTCTACACACACCCACACACCCCATCCCAACCTCTCACACAGCACCCAGCACCCCACACACCACACACACCCTCACTTACCTGAACATGTCCCATGACAAGGATTCACTCTCTGATCGAAGACACATCTTGTTGCTGGAACTGATGAATGCAATATGAGACAATAAGGTAAGTGTGGTTTAATGTACTCCAGTGGGGCTTGAACTTTGGTACATATTTTTACAAATAATTTTCAACATGTCCTTTTTAGGACATCACCTCATGACCAAGAGTGGTGGAATTATGAAAATTTGCCACAAAAGGTGACTTTTGTGGTCACTTTGAGAAATCACCTTTCTAGTTGGATTTGAAAATTTTCACCCCCCATGTTCAAATCATGAGGTGGGGTCATAATAAGGCCGTGTTGAAAATGTGGGATCAAAATATGTAAAATGATAAAACTATGAGTGAGTGCTGAAGTATGTCTATGCTCACTCATAACTTTCGGTAAGTTTAAGTATTTTGGCCCCAAATTTTCAATATAGCAATTTTTTCACACCACCTCATGACTGTAACAGCTATCAGTTTTCAAATTCTGGCCAAAATGTAGTTTTGTACCTGTGGCATAGAATGATATTTTGGTAGGGATTTGACATTTTTCACCTACTGGGTTCATGACATGGGGAAATAAGAAGTCTATGCTGAAACTTTGGTGCACAGATATAATAAAGTGCCCAGGTTATGAGTGAATGTTGCAATATTTCAACATTCACTCATAGATTTGCTAATTTTCAGTATTTTAACTCCAAGTATTCAACATTGCCATTTTTGCACACCACCTCATAAATCTTACAGGTGTCATTTTACAACATTGCATGAGATGTGCTTTTGCACTTGTGATGCAAAATTACATTTTGGACAATGTAATATAAATGCCATATACCATGTTTATAAGGGGAGTCATAAAATGACTATCTTGAAAATGTGGGGTAAAAAAATATATATACATATATATAAATATAAATATATATATATATATATATATATATATATATATATATATTATAGGTGCCATCAAGCCTCTATATTTAGGGTTATGAAGGCTTCTATGTTAAACTTGAAATTTTGCATGTTATTAACTTTGGACCCGTTAAACAGATTTGCATGAAATTCGGTATACGCGTTTGGGCATGGTAGATCTCTTGATTTGCCAAGTTGTGTTTCAGTTAGACTTATGGTTTTTGTGCACCAAAATGCTGAAAAATGCACTTTTCACCAGTTCTGTCGGCAGTTTTTCTGATTTTGTCTGTGGTGCTGCACAGCCGTTGTGTGGTCTGCTGGTCTGAAACTTGGCAAGCAGAAAGAGCATGGGGCAAGGAACATGCCACTATTTGTTTGGTGAAAAAATATTAATCCATTCAAAAGTTACTAAACTTTTTAGCTCCCATTATAAGTCTATGGGAACATTTATATGGTTATTTTGAGAAAGAAGAATGGGGTTTTGGCCATCTGGTCACTCCTCACAATTAAAGAATTTGCAGGCTCATGATCAAAAAATTTTTGGCTGTGAGAAATTTATTGATCGCGATGGCTGCCAACTTGTTTTCATTTTGGAGTTGGAACAAAACAAATATCTCATCCCAGGGGTGACTTCTCAAGTAAAGCTTGGATGGGTTTTGCTCAGGGGGCTTCCCTCTGTCGAGCCATGCCTGTGGTTTAATGTAATTATGTCAAACAATAGAGTTTCAAACTTTTAAATTCTTTTATTGTGGCTCGCTAATGATCTTTGATCGCAAGCCTGTAAATTCTTTGATCGCGAGATTCTTTGATCGCCATCTTCATTTGTGAGGGAGGGATGACATGGCCAGATTTTTGTGTTGGAAAAAATCAAATATCTCAGTCCAGGGGCGACTTCTGAAATCAAACTAGGATGTGTTTTGCTCACTGGCATCCCTCTGTCGAGCCATGCCTGTGGTTTACTGTACTTATGTCAAAAAGTAGAGTTTTAAACTTTTTAATTCTTTGATCATGAGCCTGCTAATCTTTGGTCACAAGCCTGCAAATTCTTTGATTGAGAGATTCTTTGATTGCGATCTTCGCTCATGCGGGAGGGCTAGATTTTTGCTGGACCAGATGTCTCTGGGAGGGACCAGATAGCCCAAATTCCATGACCAGATATTCCCTCACGATCAGAGATGATCTTTGATCGTGAATTCGCAGTCAGTTCTCATGATCAAAGAATTTTAAAGGTGTTAAAACTTTAAAATTAAATATCTCAGAAATGGTTTGGTGTTTTAACTTGAAATTTGGAGGGTGTTTAGGGGATGTCCTGTAGATGTTAAGTATGATGCTTAGGTGTCATAAAATGTATTTGCTGCAGAGATATTGCATGGCACACTTTACATTTTACAGATAGTGTTCTGCATTGTGGTAGTGGCTTGAAATTTATAGGGTAGCTAACCTTACTGCCATGGAGGTACCTTTCAGTGGTTAGGTGTGTAAAATGTAAACAGGTGCAGAATTATGCCACGCCGATGAAAGAAAATCTCAAACTTTAAAAGTAAATATCTCAGAAATGGATTTGTCTTTTAACTTGACATTTGGAGGGTGTTGAGGGGATGTCCTGTAGATGTGAATTATGGTGTTTAGGTGTCAGATAATTTATTTGTTGCTGAGATATTGTGTGACACCCTTTACGTTTTTCGGATGGTGTTCTGCATTGCGGTAGTGGCTTGAAATTTATAGGGTAGCTAGTCTTACTGCCACCGAGGTACTTTTCAGTGGTTAGGTGTGTAAAATGCAAACAAGTGCAGAATTATGCCACTCCGATGAATGAAAATCTTGAACTTTAAAATTAAATATCTCAGAAACGGTTTGGTCTTTTAACTTGAAATTTGGAGGGTGTTGAGGGGATTTCCTGTAGTTGTGAATTGCGGTATTTAGTTGTCAGATCATTAATTTGCTTTGGAGATATTACGTGACGCAGTTTATGTTTTGCTGATAGCATTCTCCATCGTGGTAGTGGCTTGACATTTATAGGTTAGCTAGCCTTACTGCCACAGAGGTAATTTTCAGTGGTTAGGTGTGTAAAATGTAAACAGGTGTGGAATCTTGCCACTCTGATGAATAGAAATATTTTTCATCTCAAGCTGGTGGGAGCACGGGGCCCAATGATTGGGCCCAGCGCTCCTATTCTTTCAACACTGTACTTTACTCTCAGGGTCAACCTTAACCTTTTTTTGCACTAGCCAGCAGGGCAAGTTGATTCAAAATTGCACTAGCTTGCAGATGGTTGCACTAGCCCTTAATTATAATGGTAAATTTTGATCACTTACACAGGAAACAATACAAGCAAAGCCAAGAAATACTCTGATTATTGCACATTTATCCTGCTCCCACACTGCTTCCAGCTCCCCAGCAGGAAAAAAAAGACTGCAGTGCCATCACAGACAGTGAGCCCCCCCATTGTTTTGTACCATAGCCTCCTCTCTTCCTCTTTCTGCCCCCCCACACCAAACAGAGAGAGGATATCACAACAGCAAATGTTCAATAAAGCAGTCCTAGCTCTGCGCACACAATAGCTGACATCATCATGCACCTCACCACACTGTCACCACCACCCACAGGGCAATGAACAGAGTCAGGCAGAGAAAGACACTTTCAGTCCGCCACCCTATAGTCAATCAGAGAACTGCACATTTGAATGTTTTTGTACAGTCTCAAGTGAGCCAGGAGCACATCTAAGATTTCTTTGAGGTGGGGGCTAGACAAACCTAAGGGGCTTGGGAAATAGAAAATGATGACATTTTTATTTGTAAAAGCATTGATTTTAATATGCTCAGCACCAACAATAACATATTTTTCTTTAACATTGTCCTTTCATCAGCCCAGGGGAAGCAGTACACAGGCATAACACTACACTATTTCTATTTCTGTGTAGGATGATCTATGCACTCCATGAATGCCTATTTCAAGGTTTCAAATTATGTATTTTATCAAGGTTTATTTTTGTACCATACATGATCCAAAGCTTTGTTTTTAGGCTGAAAGGACATGCTAAGTGGGATAAGAGTGGAACTGTATGGATGGAGATGACTAGTATGGTCCATTTAGAAGAGCTGAGAACCCCCTACACTTGCCAGTAATGGCAGCTATGGATCTATGGATGGTCACTTCAGAGTCTGCAGTAGTGTCCAGGGAAAGAACAGAGTTAACAGATTTCACCCCCATGCCTGTATATATCATGTATAAATGACTGTTCTCACTATTCTAAAATGTTGTTTGACTGTGTACTAAAATGTAATTTGTGCCCACTGTGATTTCCCTGTATTACCACCTTGTGGCCTGGGTCATGACTGAAAATGGTCCACTGGATCAGTGCACTTACCTGGTTACCAAAAACATAAATAAATAAAAATATGGAGGGGAGAGGGAAGTTATGGTGAGGCTGGGATAAAACCCACCGCCTGCAGGGCCAATTCTGTATACTTCTTTGCATTTTGTCACTGAAATATTGAATAAAAACACTCAAAATGTAGAGAAATGAGGGGCACTGGTCTTAATAATATTGGACAGATTGTTAGACAGACACATTCAGAAAACTGGAGCCTAGTGACTTAACAGCACTCTACCCATGATCACATCCTGGACACTAGCTGAAAGTCTTAACAGTGGAGTGATAATGACTCACATTGAGTCTTTTGTGGGATCCCTCTCTTGAACTGCCAGATAATTGCAGCTCTTAATGAGCTATTAATCACCCCTGGCCATCTGGAACATTGAGAGAGATTAGCATGAGGACTAGAGAATGCTAAAGTAGAGAATTTTTTAACTTCATTAACAGCCATGAAAATCTGCACTAGTCAAGATGGGCAAGTAGAGAGTTAGCTGCACTAGCCTTGGTCAATTTGCACTAGTGTTTGGGCTAGTAAAACAATGTTAAGATCGACCCCTGTTTACTCTGCTTTCTCAAAAAGTAAGGAAATTCTTTGCAAAAAACTGTGTTAATGCATCATTTAGGGTTAAAGCACAAAAAGTCAGGAAATTAGACCTTTAGGGTTGCTCCCTACTCCCCTTTCGTGTACCCCACTTCTCCACAGACTGATAGACATCGGGGTGTGTCATTGGGGTTGCGAGGCCTAAATGTCACCCCATTCTTCTTTACTGTGGCATGTCAACATGCTTATACATGGAATAGGGTGACACTTGGGCCTTACAACCCAAATGACACAACTCAGCATCTGTCAGTCTGTGGAGGAGGGGCTACAAGAAAGAGGTGGTAGGGGACCACCCTAAATGATGCATTAACCCATTTTTTTGCAAATATATATATATATATATATATATATATATATATATATATATATATATATAACACACACACACACACATATATATATGTATGTATATACTGTGTATATATATATATATATATATATAGATATATATATATATATATATATATATATATATATATATATATATATATATATACTATATATATTATGGCAGAGGAGACATTTACATGTTAAACCTAAAAGTTTGTACCTTAATAACTTTGCAACCGTTCAACGGATTTGCCTGAAATTTGGAATACATGATCAATACTCATCCATCGTAGGATCTGTCAACTTTTGTACTGTTCAGATATATGGCTGTGGAGTTATTAAGCATGATCTGCGTGCATGTTTATGCTTCTTTGAATTCTTTGCTCGTCCCTACCAGTTGCACGGTTTGCGCGACCAGTCCGAAAACTTCAGGGAACGTGCGGCCAGGGTCCCCAATGTTCCTTTTGAAGATTTTGTGAAAAAATATTAAACAGTTCAGAAGTTATTCAAAAAACTATTTCCCATTATAAGTCAAAGGGAAAAGTTAACAAAAAGTTCAACACTTTTGCAAATGCAGTTTTTACTTTCACAAATGGCCCTTTTACTTTCACAAATCCACCATTTTGTTTTCAGTTGGTGATCAGAAAAATGCTTGGGACCCTCTAGCAACACAATTATTTTTGTGTTTACCTAGTCGGACCCTGAGGATGCTAGGTATGTATTTTGACCCTAGAAATATGTTTTTCAAGTTTCGGAAAAAAGTACTTTTGCAAAGTAGTGTCACACTCATGAAAGTGTTGCAAATTTTTGAGAAAGTTTTCTCAAATTGAGACACTACTTTTCCAGGCTATGCCAAAATGACAGCAATTCTTTGCCACCCTGCGGCAAAAGAATGGTTTAGTCTTTTGGGCTCAAATTTGTAGGAAACATAGCCAATATCTCGCAGATGTACCGTACAGTGTCTTGATGAAAAAATATTACAGGGTGGCAAAGTTGCAGCACTCCAAAGTTGACGCTTTTCCCCATAGGATAACATTACGGCGTTTGCCGCATTACAGGAATCCTTTGCCGCCCTGCTGCAAAATAATGGTTTGGTCTTTTGGGCTGAAATTTGGAGGGAAGAAAGCCAGCATCCCACTGATGTGCCTTTTGGTGGTTTGGTGAAAAAATATTACAGGGACACAGTGACAGCACTCCGAGTTAATGCTTTTCCCATTGAAACCTTACGGTGCCCGGGCTCACGCCTTTCTCGTCCCCGTGATCTCAGAAACGGTGCGAGATATGGACTTTTCATCACAAAATTTCTTAGACCATAATATGGGCTTAGCATAAAACTAGCTAGAAAAGTCATAATTCATATGAAATTTACATTCTTTTTCTACATCGTACGGTTACTGTGATATAAGCAATTTAATATTCCAAGTCCTCATTTTCTGCTCCGAGGCCCATTGTTATGTATACATTCTTTGTTTTCACTGTGTTTTTCTATGCAATTTTTTGGGAAAAGAAGGTGTGCCCTTTCGTTACTGTGCCAGTTAAGCGCTTCCAGTTGCATTCGCTACTATTTGTGGCACCTATTACCATCTATGCCACCGTATACGTTACGGTTTGCGTTATCGCTTGCGTTTGCATTTCTGTGTCATTTGGTGTTATTGTTGCTGTTACCATTACAAGTTTCATTTGCAATTGTGGTACCATCCATGTGCGTTACAGTTTGCATTTTCATACGTGCTTCCATTTCTGTTTCTTTTCTGTTTCCTTTGTCATTATTTTTGCTGTTACAGTTACCATTTGCATTTACAATTGCGGTACCATGACTGTGCATGTAATGGTTTGCATTTCTGTACTTGCTTGCATTTGCATTTCTCTTTCCTTTGGCATTATTGTTGCTGTTACCATTATCATTTGCATTAACAATTGCGGTTCCGTGACCATGCACGTTAAGGGTTGCCTTTCCATGTGCACCTCCATTCCCGTTTCTGTTTCCTTTGGCATTATTCTTCATGTTAACTTTACCATTTGCGTTACTATTGTGGTACCATGGCTGTGCTGCTATGGTTTTATGCCGCAGGCGGCCAAGATTTTATGCCGCTTCTGTCCCTTTTCACATTCTTTTTGCTGTGACACTTAACATTTCCATTTTAAATACTGCTGCCATCACTGTTCATGTTACCAGTAGTGTTTTTGTATGTGCTTCAATGTTTGTTTTCATCACTGTTCACTTTGGCATCACTTTGCGCTTGCATTTCTATTAACGTTTCCTTTACCATTTACATTTCCATTACCATGTGCACCACTGTTGGCACTTCTGATTGAGTTGCTGTTCCTGTTACTATGTCACAAGACATCATGTGGCAGGACCGTGGGACATGAAGGGCCCCCTGCTCCCCCGTTCCCCCCGCTGCATTACTTTCACTATTTGTCATCATCATTCTCAAAAAAAAGGGAAATTAGAGGCAAAAAACTCTGTTTAATGCATCAGTTAGGGTTGTTCCACAGTGACAGAAGTGAGGAAATTCAGTATTATGGTTGAAAACCCCCCCTTGGACCTCCCAGCCACCCCCAACCAGCATCAGGTGCTTGTTGGGGTCGTTAATCCTAACTCTCACCCCAGTCTCCTATAATTCTGCTTCTTAACACATGTGATGGGGTGAGAGTTATGGCCAATGACCCCAATGTGCAGTGGGCTGGAAAAGCTGGCCAGAGATGTAAGGGGCTTGTGCAGCAAAAAGTATAAAAAAGTAGGGAAATGTGGCTTGGGGTTTCCAGTCCTAATTCCCAACCCCACCCTAGGATTTTGGGTCTCCAGAGTCTAGGTGAGTCAGTGGTGGGGTCTTCCTTGGGGTTGTCAGTCCTAATGCCCACCCCATTCCCTGAGCAAACAGCATCAGCTGTGATCTGCTTCTTCACTCAGAGCTCACAGGACCTTGCATGAAGAAAGCTACAACAGATTGTGTTGCAACATGTGGCAAGACATACTTCTCTATCTTTGAAAAGTTGCATCACTATGAGGCACAGGCTTGGAGCTGTACATTGTGCTTCGGTCAAAAAGCTATGGGCTAGGGAATGGGTGAGCATTAGGGTTGAAAACCCCAGGAAGACCCCACCATTGATCTGCAAAAACTCTGGAGACCCAAAATCCTAATGTGTTTTCCTTTTGCTACTTGGAATGTGAGGTGGAGAGTTGGAAACCCTAATGCCACATTTGCCTACTTTTGTGGCATTAATTTAAACCCTAACCGATGCATTAACAAAGCTTTTTTCTGAAGATTGCATATATATATATATGTATATATATATATACTAACGTTAAACTTTGAGAGCCTGATTTTATAATTAATATTACATATTAACCTTCATTATCAGTGTACTACTTTACAATTAGTGCTGAGCAAAAGTTGTGAATTCCGCTTGAGCAGAACTTTCATGAAAGTTCAAGAACCTTCAGGGAATTTTCTGAACTTCCACCTTTGGTGAAATCGGAAATCTTTGAATGAGTTTGTGCCACTGAATTTTCTTGCTGAACTGTGAAAGAATACACAGGAACTACAGAACTAATCCACAATTCATGTAATTATTCTACAGTTCAAATAGAAAAAAAACTTTACTGGGTGTGTCTAGTGGCACCCCCCACCCTCTGATCACCAGCCCCATAAAAGTTTAAAGTTTCTCTGTTGTCTAGTGGCACCCTCCACCCTCCAATCACTGGCCAAGTATTTGTTTATATGCCTCCTCCTCATTAACCCAAATGCCTGTAAACTTAAGTAACTCACAACTGCATGCTCACTCCTTCTTAGTGTTTATATCATGTGGTAGTCAAGGAGAGCTTTATGAATTCCATGCAATGTAAGCATGAAGAAAAGGAGCAAGGGTGCAGTTGTGATTTGCTTAAAGATCAATAGCAAGTAGAGGATATAATTTTTACTAAAGAAACATATTTCAACATAAATAGTAATAATAACAGTTTGTTGTACACAAATATATCTCATATGTGTTTTTTATAATAAAAAAACAGATATCTGAAACTAAATGTCTTAGTATTAAACATCGTTGTCAGGAGTTTTTTTTACCAGAGTTGGCTTCATGTCTGTCTCTGTATGATGTCACACCTGGAGTGACATCAGCTCTGTGTTGGCCCGTGCCTGTCTCTATGTTGTACTGAGAAAGTAAAAGTAGCATGTGTCAGTCTTGCTGTCAGATTTGTTTTTTCAGTGCAGGCTAATAAATCTGTAAATTAATTGATTTACAGCTTTTAAAAATAAGTTTAATTATATAAGTATTTATGTAATCTGCTGAGCTGAAGCTATTAAGACAGCTGATCATTAATCAGTTTCAAATGGAGTTTCCATTGTTTCCCATCTGTGAAGGCTCCCGATTGCAGTCACTCTAGTGACTGTCAGCAGCTTCCAAAGGACAAAATATCTGAGCAGAGCATTACTTATTAATTATTTTAACTGTGCTTTCTGACATGAATAACACCATGGAATGGAGGGTGGGGGTAATGGTGGTGGTGGTGGCAGGGTGGAAGTAGTTAAAAATGATATATATTTAGGTGGTAAAATAAATAATAAATGGGTTCATTGACATTATTTCTGTTCCCTGCCACACTGATGAAAGGTGTTGCTCTAAATTCAGTATAGTCAGCATTACTACAACACAGGACTACCTGTTCCTATTTTGACAGGTACTTCTGGACTTGGAATGATCATCAGGGTGAGTCAAGGAATTTCACAAAAGCTGCATGTGAATGGGCAGGTAGAGCTTCTTAAGAGGGGTCAGATGCTGAGCCCACAAGTTGTAATTTGCCATGCCGAGTCAGAGACATATCTTAGGTCAACACAGGTTTGATTCCTTTATCTGCAGAGTTGGACAGTAGCTGCTGCTGATCCATAATGAACAAGTTACTTGTTCATTCATGGTTCATGATTCAACAGCACCTGCCTGAGTTTCCCTGTCCCCATGAATAATTAGCTAATGTACAGGTCTTTTAATAATAAAATAAATGGCTGTAATAATTACTCTTAATTTGCAGTTTTTCATTCACTATGTTCATTCAGGGAAACTTTTAATTCTTATGGAAACAGTGATCAGAGGATGGGAGATGCCACTAGACACCAGGGAGAGGGAAAAATTAAACTGCTGACAGAAATTCCACAGAACTGACCTCTGACAGTGATCAGTTCTGCAGAATTATTTTCCCACAGATTAATACATTAACCCACAGTTTGTACATTTATTCCACCGTACTAAGGCAGAATTTTCACAAAGGTTGCCAAAATGATTTCCCAAACTTTCACAGACGAGAAAGTCTGACTTTCACGTAAATTCCGCTGGTAGATTTTTTTTGCACAGCTCTATGTACAATTGTTGTGTTAAACTTTTTTGAAAATATTACTGCCACACCTTGAGAATCTCTTGTGTAGGGTGCATGAATCCCCATCTCTTTTATGAATTCACGAAATATTTAAAGTCACCATCAACAAAATGTGTTTTTGTAGGTATATCCAGTTAATATCCTGTATTTTAATAAAAGAAACTTATTTTAATATTTAGTGGCTCTGTTGTTCCCTTAATGTCCCATAAGAAGCAATGTAACTCCATTAAAAGGGTAATGAGAGAGTCTGGCAAAAAATGTATGTCATCAATAAGTTCTGAACTTGCATCAGCATATCTCCAATCAGTCGCATGACAAAAATTAGATCTCTAAGTTAATTTATTTAAAAGTTACAAGTTATTTTGCAACCCTAAATTCAGTTCCTGTTCAAAAAAACCCAGTTTTAGTGAAGATCTACTGATGATGTCATAACCAGAACTCACTGCCTAATCCTCCCTGCAAGCTACCTTACAGGACTTATTTCTCACACATTACATTGCAGTTATAGTAAGCATCTGAAAAAAAGGATTCACAGGGTGGTCCAGGCATGCATCTCCAAATAATGTGCAGATGCAGCAGCATACGTTGCTTTAGAATGACATAGGTGTATGTAATTTTTAGAATACTGCAGAGAT
Source organism: Neoceratodus forsteri (assembly GCA_016271365.2). Taxonomy (NCBI): domain Eukaryota; kingdom Metazoa; phylum Chordata; order Ceratodontiformes; family Ceratodontidae; genus Neoceratodus; species Neoceratodus forsteri. The sequence goes on along the minus strand of CM028132.1, from coordinate 972,926,458 downwards.
GAGATTGCCTCCAGCTCACAACTGTGGAATACAGCTATGATACAATCTCAGAAAGTAGATGGGACACACAATTTTGTAATGAAGCAGGGATGCTAACTTTCATAATGTGTTGGTATCATATTTTTAGAATGTGGCAAAGAATACACAATTTTGAAATGGAGTCACATATTTGCAGAAACACATAATTGCTGAAGGTAACCAGTATTTGTAATTTTGTAATAGTGTAACTGCTGCAAAAAGTTGACATGTGTCTGTGATGCACAATTTCAAAATGTGGCTAGGATTAGAGTTGCATGAAAAAAAAATTCCACTGGCTGAATTGCCACAAAAGTCAGACATTCGCTTTCCCGAAAGTTCAGAAAGCAAAAGAGCAACTTTTGCAGAAATTTGCACTGGACAGCACTCTACATAATAATATTTCCCTCCCTGAATCCCTGGTGTCTAGTGGCCCCCCTTGCTGGCTGCCAAGTATCACCTATTGAGCAAATTTCCCTGGTGTCCAATGGCTCCACCGAAGCCCTGCTCAAAATAAAAATAAAATTCCCCAGTGGCTTGCAGTCCCTCTCCCCATCTGATCACTCACCCCATAAATAAAATGTACTTGCCTGGTGGCTAGTGGCCCCCTCATCAAAAACTCACCACATATAGTAAATGAAATATACTTTCTTGGTGGCTAGCAGTCCCTCCCCCTACCCAAACACTCACCCATAAATAAATATACTTTTCTGGTGACTAGCGGTCACTCCCCCAACCAGATCACTTACCCCATAAATAAAATATACTTCTGTGGTGGCTAGTGGTCCCTCCTCCCTCTCAATCACCCACCTGACATTGACATCAATATGCCCTGGTATCTAGACACCAGTGTAACCCCATCCCGATCCTCAATATAGTCTATATAAATGAACATTTTCCTGGTGGTCTAGTGAACCCTCCCTCCCTCTCTATCCCTGATGCCCAGTAGGTGAAGCTATTCCCAATCCCTGGTGGATTAGTGGACCCATCATTCCCACCCCAGCAGGTAGCCCTCTGCTCCCTGCCAAGGCTGGCTGCCCACTGAGTTGTCACTGAATGAGCCCATGATTGTACAAGCATTCATTCATTCATTCATTGACAGCTCAGTGGGAAGCTGGCCATGTTGGAGAACAGAGGACAGTGCTGGTCACACACTCAGGTTCAGGCTGAGGGGAGTAGGGTGATGGGACACTGCACTACCTGCTGGGTGGGGGGCAGGGGGTGCACTAGGCCATCAGGGATTGGGAATAGCTTCACTTACTGGGGATCAGGGATAGGAAGGGGGATTCACTAGATCACCAGTAAAATGTTCATTTATATAAAGGCTATATAGGGGATCAGAATGGGGGATTACACTTGAGTCTGAACACCAAGGCATATTGATGTCCATATCGGGTTGGTGATAGAGTGGCAGAGGGACTGTTATCCTCCAAGGAAGTATATTTTATTTATGGGGTGAGTGATCTGGTGGGGGGAGGGACCACTAGGCACCAGGGAATTTTATTTTGTGAATGTGGTGGTGATGCAGCAGTGATGCCCAATTTCAGAACGTGGTGATGATGCAGTTTTGGAATGTGGCAGTGACACAGTTTTGAAATGTGGTGGTTACAGTTTCTTAATATGGCACTGAAATTCAACTTTGAAATGTGAAAGGATGTGCAATTTTGGAATTTGGCACTGACACACTTTCAGAATGTGGTAGTGATGGACAAGTTCAGAATGTGACGGTGACACACAGTTTTGGAATGTGGTGGAGATGCAGTGGTGGCACACAATTTCAGAATGTGGTGGTTATGCACAATTTTGGAATGTGGTGGTGACACAAATTTCAAATGTGGCATTGAAAGACAAGTTCAGAATGTGGTGAGGATGTGCAATTTTGGAATGTGGCAGTGACACAATATTTTGGAGTGTAGTGGTGATAATTTGAGAATGTGGCAGTGATGCACAGTTCAGAATAAGGCTGTAATGCAGCAGTGATGCACAATTTCAGAATGTGGTGGTGATGCACAATTTCAGAATAAGACAGTGACAATCTTGGAATTTGGTGGTGACACAATTTTGGAATGTGGCATTAAAACACAACTTCAGAATATAGTGGGGATGTACAATTTTGGAAGGTGGTGCTGATGCATCATTTTGGAATGTGGCAGTGATGCACAGTTTTAGAATGTGGCATTGATGCACAATTTCTGAGTGTGGTGGTGCACAATTTTGGAATGTAATGGAGATTCAAAATTTTGAAATGTGGCAGTGATATGCTATTTTGGAATGTGGCAGGATGTGTAATTTTAGAATGTGGCTGGTACACACAATGTTAGAATGTGGTTGGGATTTGATGCACACTTTTGAAATGTGGTGGGTGCATACAGTTCTGGAATATGGCAAGGACAAGTAATTTCAGAATAAAATGGTGTGTCCTGTGTCTCTCAAACACTTTGCATCACTACTATATTCAAAAATTGCCAGCCCCATCCAAATTACTCAATTTGTGAACCTGTCACATTCCAAGATTGAGTGTCCAACCACATCGAGATGGTGCATCAAGGAACCATCAAGGGGGTGAAGAGTGCAGCAACCTCAACAACCAGCAGCAGACTCAGCAGGCCAGTCAAGGAACCAGGAAGATCCTGGTAGTTGGCGACTCCATGATCAGAGGAATGGAATCTGGGATGCACAAGTACTCACAGAAGAGCAAAAAGAGACTGAGAACATTGGGAGAATTGCAGACAGGGAGGAAGGAGACATGGAAATACTGGTACACATTGGAACAAATGATCTGGCTGACCAGATGGTGGAGGATGCAAAACGGAGTATCAAGAAGTTTTGAGACAGACTTTCAACAACTGTGACCACAGTAGCATTCTCAGAAGTCTTGCCTGCATTGGATAAAGATGGCAGCATGGAAAGAATAAGACTGGAGGAAATACTGTAGATGAATTCAACAACTGATTGAAGATCTGGTGCCAGACAAGAGGCTACCATTTTATCAGATCGTGAGGGAATTTCTGGGGTAGATCATTCTTAAAATGGGACAGACTTCACCTCAAATAAGAGGGAACAAAAGCACTGGCCCAGAAGATGGAAGTATACTTGGACCATTTAAACTAATCGGAGGGGAGGCTAAGGCATGGAAACAGGTAGTGTGCCGTGCCAAACCCTCCCCCAACAGGAAAACTGAGAGCAAACATAAGTGTACCAATCACATTAGGACAAACAAAGCATACAACAAAGGGCCAGCATCAGAAAAATGACACGAGGAACAACCCGCAGATAAAAGGCAAACACAATCACCCAACAAGAATCATGATGCTAGCTCATGGCGAGGAGTCTGCCTTAATGCTAGAAGCCTGGGCAACAACATCAGTGACTTCCAGGCTCTACTGGCATACACAAAGGTTGATCTGGTAGCTATTATCAAAAGCTGGGCCACAGACAACAATAAATGGGACCTGACCATCCCAGGCTACACACTGTTTAGAAGAGAAAGACAGGTGGGGAAAAGTGGGGGGGGGGGTTGACCACTATGTGAGGGAGGGCATCGAGGCAACAGAGGATGAAAGCACCAAGGCTGGGTGGGCTTGGAGTCAGTCTGGGTCCACTTAGCGAACAATGCAGGAAAGAAATTGCCTATGGGTGTGATATACAGACTCCTAGGGCAGGGAGAGGGGAAAGATGAACAATTATCTGAAGAGTTACAAAAGATGGCTGGTAAAGATGACATAGTTGTTGTTGGGGACCTTAACCTGCTGGATGTGGACTGGAATATCCCAGCTGGCAAGAGCTCCTGAAGTCATGCTTTTCTGGACACATTCCAGGACTGTCTGCTGTCTCAACCAGTGAAGGACCCAACCAGGGGGGATGCCATCTTGGATCTGATCCTCACAAACTTTGAAGAAATTAGATCCATGGGGTGGAAGAACCCTTGGCAAATAATGATCACAATACAATCTGGCTTGAAATAACCATGGGCACTACTAAAACCACATCAGACACAGAGGTGCTGTGCTTTCAGAAGGCTGATTTTGGTAGACTAAGGCAGATAGTGAGGGATAATTTAACAAACATTAGAGACAAACCAGATGTGGAGGAAATATGGAAAGATATTAGAGATACCATTCTAGAGGCAACAAGATTCTGCATCAGGACTACAAAGAAAAATAGGTTTAAAAGACCACTGTGGTTCTCCCATCCAGTAACAGAGGCAATCAGGGTCAAACAGAATGCAATCAAATGGTTCAGGCAATATAAAGGGGACAGGGAGTGTGAGGATTGCACTCAGAAAAGTAAAGAGGCCAGGGCAATAGTGAGGGAGGTCAAGGCAGCAAAAGAGCTGCAAATTGCTAATGGAGTGAAATCTGGGGAGAAAACCTTTTCCCGCTATATCAGTGAAAAAAGGAAAAAGGGGGATGAATTGTAAGGTTAAAAGTGGGGGATAAGGCTCTGGAGGATAGTGGACAAAAAGCTGCGGCCCTAAATGAATACTTTTGCTCAGTATTCATGAGGGAGAGTCAGGGCCCACTGCAAGATAGCAATATCAGAGCCAAGACCAGATGAGTTCAGAGAATGTGCACCCAGGAGTTCACCATTGACAAGGTCAGGAAGGGCCTTCCAGGCATCAGACCCAACAAGGCCCCTGGCCCTGATGGTTTACACCCTAGGTGCTCAGGGAGCTTGCAGAAGAGCTGACAGTGCCTCTCATGCACCTATTCAATAGGTCATTGCAGTCAGGGGTAGATCCAGGTGACTGGAGGGTGGCTGACGTGGTGCCACTGCACAAGAGTGGAGATAGGGAAGATATAGGTAACTATAGGCCAGTCTGCCTCACATCAGCAGTGGGTAAACATATGGAGGCACTTATCATGCAAGATTTAGTGGAATACCACAAAGTAAATCACCTCCGGAACTACGAACAGCATGGGTTTGTGACAGGCATGTATTGTCAAATGAACCTTATTATGTTCTTTGACAAAGTGACCAAGTTGTTGGACAGGGGTCATGCGGTGGACTTGCTTTACTTTGACTTCAGTAAGGCATTTGATACAGTCCTGCATAGACACCTCTTAAAAAAGCTAGAAGACGTTGGGTAGCAGAACAGATAGTAAAGTGAGTATGGAGTTGGCTGAGGGACAGAAAACAAAGAGTGGTAGTAAACAGGGTGAAATCTAATGAGAGGAAAGTCACTAGTGGGGTGCCTCAGGGGTTGGTCCTGGAGCCGGTCCTCTTCAGTGTATTCATTAGAGTCATCAGCGAGGGCATAAATGGCAACATCTCCCTGTTTGTGGATGACACAAAAATGAGCTGAAGAGTGGATAGTACAGAGGGAGTCAGCCAACTGCAGGAGGACCTTAAGAAGTTGGAATGGTAGTCACAACTATGGCCATTAAACTTCAATGCTAAGAAGTGTATGGTGATGCACCTGGGTAGGGCCAACCCAAGGAAGACTACTGGCTAAACGGAGTCCAGCTGATCTCCTCTTCTGAGGAATGTGATCTGGGAGAAATCATTAGGGATGACCTCATGCAGCAAAGTCAGTGCAATAAGGTTTACAGCAGGGCTAGCAGAGTGTCAGGATGCATTGACAGTGGGATAGACAACAGGGACAGGGAGGTGATACTACCACTTTACCAGTCATTAATGAGGTCTCATCTAGAGTACTATGTACAGTTCTGGAGGCCTCACCTAAGAAAGGACATTGCTAGATTGGAAGTGGTCCAGAGAAGGGCAATAAAAATGATACATGGCCTTCAGGAAATCACCTATGAAGAGGAGCTTTGGGGCCTGAAATTGTACTCACTAGAGACTAGGAGGGAGAGGGGGATATGATTGAGACCTTCAAGTTCCTTAAAGGCATCAACAAGGTATCAGAAGCACAGTTTTTTACCAGGAACATCAATTTTACCACAAGTGGAAATTGAAGGGTGGAGTGTTCAAGAAGGACCTCAGAAAGTATTACTTCTCAGAGAGGATGGTGGAACCTTGGAACAGATTACCTCCCGAGGTGGTGGCTGCAAAGTCAGTATCAAGCTTTAAGCATGGGTGGAACAATTATTGGGAACAAACACATGGCTAGGCTGGGTGTCTAAGAGGACAGAACAGTGATGCACAATAAGTCCCAGGGTACCTTGCTTGGGCAGACTTGATGGACCACAGGTCCCCTTCTGCCATCATCTTCTATGTTTCTATCTTTCTATGTTTCTATCCTTGCAAAATTCCAAAATTGCATGCCCTCCCCAACATTCTAAAATTTAACACCACCGTGACATTCTATACCTTGTTTCAGTGCTGCATTGAAAACCCACCTCCTGATGCATTCCAAAGTACAGTACCATGCATCTGAACATTCTAGAAATGCAAGCATTGTAGTCAACCCTATGCCAGCTATTTTCTAAATGGTTACAACTGCTGCAGTTTCTTAAACTGTGGAGAAAAAGATTATATATGCTTCTGTGATGGTTGGTTGGACTCTGTTCTATACGTGATGTGTAGATAGAGTTAGAAGCAAGGATTCTGCCTACTATTTCTGTCTTTTTATTGGACTGCACAGTCAACTCTTGCCTTTACTTGCTGTTCCTTCTTTTTCCTTTTTTACTGTCTCTACCTTGCTTATATATAGTTATAAAAAATACGTATAAAACTGGGTTCACTGATTTGCAAACTAGATATAGTTATTACTGTTGAAATTATTACAGAAACAGCTTTTTGAGTTTATTAGCAAAGTGTAACAGAGTGTGACCTTTTTGATCTCAGACTGGTGGAATCTGTTAGCAACAGATGCTAGCTTGTAGTTGGGGTCACAATTCTCTGGAAGCTAGGATCAGTCAAGGTTCTGAAACACTGGGTCACAATGACCTGGAAGCTAGAATTTGTCTGAAGCTCTGGGTCACAACGATCTGGAAGCTAGAATCTTACAAGGTTCTGAAGGTTCTGAGTCACAATGCTCTGCAGGAAGCTAGATACTGATAAGGTTATGAAGTTGTGTATAAAAAAAGGAGAGCAAGTGTCTTCAGGGGATTTGGAGACAAGATGTGACAGAGACGGTTAATTGTAGACTTCAGGTGGACATTTTTAAAGTAGATGCACCAGTGCATCTATGATGAGCTGGTACAGCACAAGATATGCGCTGAACTGCGATATTCAAACAGGATAGATGCTTCTTGCATCTTTGGAAGTGCCCATGAGCATCTATAATGTATACGGTGCATTCTGAGGGGGCATCCCCATGTATGTGCTGCACAATGCCATGTTCAGCCCAAACATGTGGAGCAAATGGGGCACATCTGCAATGATGCGCTGCCCAAAGGTAGGCATGGAAAAAACATGCCTAACTGCTGACCACTCACAAGCGGGTTGCTGTACTGCACACAGCACCACAGCAGCCACCAGCCCCTGTAGCCAAGTGGCAACCCCCCCAGTCACATTTCCTGTCACCCAGGTACAGATGGAATCACCCATGAGCTCCAGTGTAGGGCACCCCTACCCAGCCAATTACCCAGCACCATAGCAAGGTGCAACCCACCCCCCAGTTCATCGGTGCACAGCCCCCCTCCCAGCCCCCAACCAGTACACAGTGCCCTGATATACCCTTTCATATATTGCAGTGCCCCCTGCCTCATCTCGATCCTTGTTCCTAGTTCAACATAAAATAAGAACCTGAAGTGTTTCCATAGTGAAGCTCCCCACCCCAGCAGGCAGACCCCTCCCACACCCCCAACCTGACCCATGCTGGTGACTAGCACAGCCCTCCACACTCTACCATGGCTAGCCACTGACTGATCGGTCTGATCATGTACTGTACAAAGGACAGGCTCATTGGTGACAACCAATGAGCTTGTCCTTTGTACAGTACTGGATCGAGACTGATTAGTCAGCGGCTGGCCACAGCAGGGTGTGGAGGGCTGTGCCAGTCATCGCCAGGGGTCAGGTTGGGGGTGTGTGGAGAGGTGTTAATGCCTGCTGGGGTGGTGGGGTGGGGGGCTGATACACTATGGAAACTCTTCAGGGTCTTATTTTATTTTGAACTAGGATAGAGGATCAAGATGGGGTGGGAGGGTGCTGCACTATAGACACTCAGTGGGGTCTTATATTATTTGGATGGGGTGGGGTGGAGGGATGCTACACTTTGTAGGACGGTGTATCAAGGCACCATGTACAGTGATTGGGGACTGGGAGGGGGGCCTCTACACTCTGGAACAGGGCAGCTGGATTTAGTCTTATATTTTCAAGTGGAGTCAGGATGGGGAGAGGAGCCCTACACTATGGAAAAGTACTGGGGTTTGTAGCATTCCCGATATGGTACGCTTCTGGTCTGGGGGGGTGGGGCAGGCTGGCCTGGCACATCCTGCTGGGCGCACACATGCAAATGGGCCCATAATGGGCATGCATGTGGGCCATTTGTTCTATGCATGACTAATAGGCCCATTTGCATACTGTTGCTGAATATTGCCCTTTGGGGTGCAGGACATCCCCCATTGGCAGTATTCAGCCCATCCCAGGGCTGCAATGGGCATATTGTCAGTAGCCCCTCATTTGCACCACCAGCACTTGCTCCTATATTCAGACAAGATGCCCGATTCATTGGGATCATGCATCTTGTTTGAATATAGCATTGTTTTGTGCCAGCCAATTTCTTTGAATTCTGGTTATAACATCATCAGTGTCTCTTCACTGAAACTGTTTTTTTTTTTTAAAAAGCGAATGAAATCAGGGTTACAAAATAGTCCATAACTCTAAAATGAAGTAACATGGAAACCTAATTTTTAGTTTGAGATTTATTGGGGGTATGCTGATTCAAATTTGCAATGTAGCACTTTTGGTCAGACTCCCTCTTTAAACTACTCATGTTGTTCCCTTATTCAATGATCTATTTCTTGACAACACCCAAAATGCCAAAGCCTTATAATATGTTACTGTCATTCTTTCCATCCAAATTAATAAATCTGAGTTCCTATATTTCACTTTTAGCTCCAATCCCTATGCTACTGTTAGTGCTGATTTTTTTTTCTTTTTTCTTTTTATGTTGATTGCATGCATGCGCAAGAAACATGTTGCGGCAACTTGCTGCAGAAGCAGGCTGTGGAGGCATGGCACTCTTGTGGCCAATGCCCCCACTGCCTTTTGAGGCTTGGCCCCCTGTCCCCAATGGTGTGGCACGCTGTTGTTGACACTAGCTTAGCCAGCGTGCCACAACCTTGTGAAGTTTTAGCCACTGCAATCAGGGGCCACCTCGTCATTGCACGCATCATCCGCTGCAATGAGGGAGCGATCCCTCATTGCAGGGCTTCCTTGAATTCCTGACCTGTTTGCAGAGAGGGTGCCCAATCCCCCTCAGTACCATGTCCCCTACTCCTGGTTCTTTGCTGATGGTGGTGCCCAATCCCCGTCGGCATGGCCCCCCAAAGTTCTTGTGTGCCGAGGGGGTGCCCAATCCCCCCTCAGCTCATGAGACCCACACCTTACCAGTATGTGCCAACAGGAGTGCCCAGTCCCCATCGGTTCCAGTCCCCCCACCCCAAAACACGCAAGTGGCATGCTGGGAGCCCACTCCAACATGCCAGAAATACCTGCAAAAAGAAAAAAAAGTCCTGCAACGACTTTTTTTTTATATAACCCTGAAAATAAGAAATCGGTCCTTCGCCGTCTGCACCTTCTGCCCCAACCCGCGCACTCCCACTGCATATTTCACCTCCCCACACCCTCCCACCCTATACTTACCTCCGAGTCTGGCGCGAGATCTTCGTGGACCGGGAACATGTCTGCACTCTTCAAAGTGGACCGCGAACTGAGGAAATGCTGGTAAGCTATATAATGGCATAACTAGGGTTTTTACAACTTTGGTGGATATCTCAGGCATTTTTTGGAATTTTGGCAAAACATTTTCAACATGGGTTTTTTGGGACCCCTCCTCATGAAATCTGTCACTGTCATGGCATTATTCGGCCCCAAAAGGTGATTTCGCGGTCACTGCGCAGAATCACCTTTCAGGACCGATTAACAAAATGACAGTGCCAGTGTTCATGAGGTGGGCTTTCAAAAAGCCTATTTTGCAAATTTGGTGGAAAAATCAAAAAAATGACTGTTTTATGAGCATGTGTTGCGCAGTTGCTATGCATGCTCGTAACTTCATGAATTTGCAATATTTTCAGGCCAGATCTTCAACACTGGCAGTTTTTCACACCTTGTTGTGAACAGTACAGCTGTCATTTTTCACATCCTGGCTGAAATGTGTTTTCATACTTCTGGCACAGAATAGCGCGGTTGCTGTGGGAAATCAGTGTTTGGGACAGATTAAGAAAATGACAGTGACACTGTTCATGAGCAGAGGTCCTAAAATGCCTATGTTGAAAATTTGGTGATGCTAGCCTATCAAATGACTGTGTTGCAAGTGTGCATTGTGCAGTTTCCACACATCCTTGTAACTTTGCAGATTTGTAATATTGTCACTCCAGATTTTCAACACTGGCATTTTTTCACACCTCCTTATGAACAGTACAGGTGTTATTTTTCACATCCTAACTGAAATGTGTTTTCGCACTTCCTGCACAGAATAGCGTGGTCACTGTGGGAAATCAGTTTTTGGGACAGATTTAGAAAATGACAGTGACACTGTTCATGAGCAGAGGTCCTAAAATCACTATGTTGAAAATTTGGTGACAAAAGTCCATAAAATGACTGTGTTACAAGCGTGCATTGAACTGTTACCATGCACCCTTGTAACTTCACAAATTTGTAATACTTTCACACCACATTTTCAACACTGGCATTTTTTCACACCTCCTTATGAACAGTACAGCTGTCATTTTTCACATCCTGGCCAAAATATGTTTTTGCACTCTTGCCTCAGAATAACACAGTCACTGTAGGAAATCAGTGTTTGGGACAGATTAAGATCGAGCGAGTAAGAGGGGGGAGTGGCCAAGCTCAACTGAGTTCTGTCGGGACTGCTGCAGATGTCTTTGTGGGCAGAAAAAGGCCACAACGCGGGAGCCCAGTACAAAAGGGCAACCTGCAGCACTGGGAGAAACAGAATGAGAGAGCGAGTGAGGGAGGGGGAGTGAGCGAACTCAACAGAGCTCTGTCGGGACTGATGAGGATTGCTTTGTGGGCAGAAAAAGACGTCAGCACAGGCAGGGGCCCAGTACAAAAGGGCATCCTGCAGCGGTGGGAGAAACAGTATGAGCTAGTGAGAGAGGGGGAGTGACCGAGCTCAACAGGGCTCTGTTGGGACTGCTGTAGATTTCTTTGTGGGTAGAAAAAGGCACCAACGGAGGCAGGATCCCAGTACAAAAGGGCAGCCTGCAGCACCAGGAGAAACAGAATGAGCGAGTAAGAGAGGGGGAGTGAGCGGCCTCAACGGAGCTCTGTCGGGACAGCTGTGAACTTCTTTGTGAGCAGAAAAAGATGCCAACACAGGCAGGAGCCCAGTATAACAGGGCAGCCTGCAGTGCGGGGAGAGACAGAATGAGTGAGTGAGAGGGGGGAGTGAGTGAACTCAACGGAGCTGTGTTGGGACTGCTGCGGATTTCTTTGTGGGCAGAAAAAGGTGCCAACTCAAGCAGGAGCCCAGTACAAAAGGGCAGCCTGCAGCACCAGGAGAAACAGAATGAGTGAGTAAGAGAGGAGGACTGAGCGACCTCAACAGAGCTCTGTCAGGACAGCTGTGAACTTCTTTGTAGTAGAAAAAGTGCCAACGCAGGTAGGAGCCCACTACAAAATTGCAGCCTGCAGCACCAGGAGAAACAGAACGAGTGAGTGAGAGAGGGGGAGTGAGCGAGCTCAACGGAGCTCTGTTGGGACTGCTGCAGATTTGTTTGTGGCCAGAAAAAGGTACCAACGCAGGCAGGAGCCCAGTACAAAAGGGCAGCCTGCAGCATCGGGAGAAATAGAATTAGTGAGTGAGAGAGGGGGAGTGAACGAGCTCAATGGAGCTCTGCCTGGACTTTACACTTGCCCACCCTCCCACACAGTGTCCTCTGTGGTCCTCTATTACAGCACAGTCTCTGGTGTGGAGACAAAGCAATGATTGGATGTTTTAGCATTGCTGTAATAATACAGATTTACTTCTGTTTCTTTCTCTAACTGAGCTAAGTACTGAGCTATAGTGTTATGATTGCTGTAATAATACATTTTTATTTGTTCTGTTTATCTGTCTAACTGAACTGAGCAATACTTGGAGTGCAATAGGATTTCTAACTGGGCTAAGTGAAACTATATGAGAACTGAGAACAAAAAGTATGGTAGCTGAGGGGTGAAAAATGGACAAGGAGGCTTTAGGATTGCTACAGTAATACAGTGTCTAACGGATGACATTTGAGCCTGAATTATCCCCGTCAGCAAGGGGTCAGTAGGGGGACTAGTGTGGGGGGGACAGGAATTTGAGTAAATAGGGGCCTAACTGTTGTAGTAGGGTACAGAACCTGGGAGTAAGACTCCCTAGCATAAGATGGGAGCCACAATGGAGCAGGTGCTACATGTCACTAGGCCGGGCATCTTTGGAAGGGTGGAGGGGTTTACAGGGTGTAGGTGTGCCATGATCCTGGACTGAGCTTGGAGGATGGGGGGGGAGTATGGTCTGTAGATGACTGGCTAGTTTAAGGGAGGAACTGTGAAGGTTAGGGAGGAGTGTAAGTGGCAGGGCATATGAGTATGATAGGCATCCTGAGGGGGGAAGGGGATGGCAAAGGGGGACAGAGGAAGAATAACTAGGGGCTGAAACTGACCCCAGTATCAGAGGCACTAGCAAGAAAGAGAGGAGAAGGGATGGGGTGCCCGAGGTGATGGCAGGGCTGCCTACTGATGGGGGAGCAAGACACCACGAGGAGTACCAGGGCCGAGAGCAGATGGCTCAGGGTAGTGAGGCACCAGGGGTGGCATGGAGAGGAACAAGTAGGAGGGGGGAACCGATAGGGGGAAGAGATGTAGGACAGGTATCAATTATGAATTCATTCAAACCTCTGCTATGGGACACAGAGGGGGAGCAGAAACATACTGAAGGGGAGAGGACAAGTGAGGCATGAGAGGGATGGCAACAGGTAGGGGAAGAGATAAAAAGGACAAAAGGGTAGAAGGAGGCTAGTAAGGAAGGAGGGGTGGTGACTGAAGAACAGAGGGCTATGGGAAGGGGGAAGGATGGGAGGGGCATCACTATCTGGGTAGAAGGGAATGGGGGCTCTAAATCGACAACAACAGGGATGGGAGAAGGGTTGGAAATCAGCAGGGGAGGAGGGGAGGGGAGGTTGACATGGGAAGCCCAGTAGGAAGTAATCAGGCTGGGAAGGGGTTCAAGGGAGATGGGAGGAATAAAGAAGAGAAAAGGGGTGAGGCAGAAGTAAGGGGTGCAGATATAGAAGTCACAAAGGGTGCAGTTGGCGGGGGTAAGGGACATGGAAGAATGAATACTGGGGTGGTGTAAGAGGCATTAGAAGGGAAAGGGGGTAAGGGTCGGGGGTACTTATCCTGGGAGATTCTATACTGAAATGGGTGAGATGGGGTGGAAAGGGGGAAAGGCACACCCATATTTGCATTGCAGCTTCCCTCAGGTTGAGTTCAGGAGGGGCAGGGCAGGCAGTGCTCAAACGTACAGTGAGGGGCAGGAAGAAACCTCATTTTCTGCTGCATGTGGGTACAAACGACTTGGGGGACACTGTGGAAGTAGTGAGGGGGAGGTTTCAGTACTTGGGTAGGCAGTGTGATGGGGGGGAGAAGTCGGTGGCATTCTTGAAAGTACTGCCTGTACCAGAGCCCCCCCAAACACACACATACACACTCCCCAAAAAGCTACTTAAAAGCCTGCAATTCATTCAAATCAATTCCATTTTTTACTTACTTAGGGTTCAATGCCAACAAGTGTAAAATCATGTACCTAGGGCAAAGGAACCCCGATACTGGGTATACGATGGGGGGAGGTACTGATACTCAGTGGACATGAAAGGGTCCTTGAGGTTATTATATCAGAGGACCTCAAGATGGCAGTACAGTGTGACAAGGCTATGGGCAGGGCAAATTGAATTCTGGGGTGCATAAGGACTGGCATCTCCAGTAGGAGGATGAGGGATGTTCTGCTGCCATTGTATCACTCCCTGGTATTCCTCTAGCTGAACTACTGTGTCCAGTTTTACAATTCACACTTCAGAAAGGACAGGGTGATGGTTTTCCACAGGAGGAAAACTAAAATGGTTCAGAATTTTCACAGGAATCCCTACAAGGCAAGGCTGAAGAATCTCAGTATGTACACTCTGGAAGAGAGGAGACTGAGAGGTGACATGATCAAGACCTACAAAGTACCTCACAGGGGTAAAGAGGGTACAGTTGGGGAGTTTCCTTCAAATGAGGATGAGCACCCAAACCAAGGGACATACAATGAATCTGGGGGGTGCATTCAGGATAGATGTGAAGAAATATTTCTTTACTGAATGGGTGGTAGATGCCATGAACAGACTAGCAGGAGAAGTAGTGGAAGCTAAAATGGTAGGGGGCATTAAGCATGCATGGAATAAACATAGGGGTATATTACAGAAAGGAGAAGGAGTTGGTCAATGGAGATCAATAGGTCCATGGACGTGGAGCAGGTTTAAGTTTATTGCAGGAAAAATCCATTAAGCTCACTCACAAGGAGGTTCTGATGGACCCAGGCAGAATAAGACATGCACTAACATATACAGGCAGGAGTTACACATAGGTAGAGAACACTTGGCCAGACTAGGTGGGTAGAGCAGTCTTTTTCTGCTGATGAATTCTCTTGTTTCTATCGCATTATGTGTTAATTCAGGTGCAGTGTTTATTTAAAGTTGGGCCTACCATACATCCACATGTAAGGTACAGTAAATTACTGAATTAGATGCAGCCCACTTACAGTGCAATAAACAGAACCCCACTGCTTTGAGAAGCCTTTACTCTTCATAAGGCTACTTAAAGAGCTGGGGTTCTATTTGAGGTGTCCACACAAGTATGCTGATCTTAAAATCGACACTGCATCTGAATGAGTGCTTGATTCTTGCTCACTCCATTTCTTCCCCACTTTGAAACCTGCTTATCCTGAGTTACTTTTGGCCTGGCAGCACCTCGCCTGTGTTGGAAGATGACCAATAAGTGGCACTGAAAGAAGTCAGACTTCACAGACTGTGAAGACAGCTGCTCACGGACAGACATAAGGAAATTCTACTGGGGGGTAGGAGGAAGTAAGCTGTTGATTAACTAGAATCTGCAGCTTATCCATCAGGAAGGGAAATGGGCAGACTAAGTGGCCCAAGTGGTCCTTATGTGCTGGCAACTTGTATGTTTCTAAGTTTCTCACCCACCATCTTGGCAAGAAGAAGGCTGAAGCTCTGGCCACTGATGACTGTTGGGGTGTGGGGATAAGAGGACCAAAGGGGACACACATAAGGAGATAAAACCATAATAAACATTGTGAGACCTTCATCACCTTTCCAAAATGCTTACCAGTAAAAGAATACTCTATGAAGCTTTTCAAATGGCAACACAATCTGGTGACCCTCTGTCTGCCATCTGACACAAGGCATCAACCAGCATAAAATTGCCTAAAGAAGGCAGTGTGGTCATGTGGTTACTGAAATACTGGAGATTACTGATTTATAAGAACAAAAGAATATCACATAGAAGCTGGCACATATCCCTATAGCAACTGTCTCCTGCTTCTCCGTACTTCTATTTATACCCTTGAGGTACTTGAATGTTTCTATCATATCCCCTCTTTCCCTCCTCTCTTCCAGTGAGTACATATTGAGGTCCCTTACTTTCTCCTCTTATGTCTAGTGTTGCAAGCTCTGTACCATCTCATTCGCCCTTCTCTGGACCATCTCCAGCCTGTTAATATCCTTATGAGGGTGTGACCTCCAGAACTGCACAAGGTACTCCATGTGAAGCCTGACCATGGTTTTATATCATGTCATCACTACCTCCCTCCTTATGCTGGTGATACCCCTGCCCATTCACCCCAGCATGTCACTGGCCCTCCCAGTTGCCTTATCACTTTGACATTTTCAAGTCATCTGACGTAAGAACCCCCAAGTCCCTTTCCTTCCTTGTGACTGTCACCAACTCCCCCCCCCATTCTGTTCCTTTCCCCAGGGTTTCTGTGTCCCAGGTCCATACTTTTGCACTTTTTTGAAGTAAAGTTCAGTTGCTAGTCCTCAGACCATTTCTCAACCCTCCCCAGGTCCCTCCTCATTTTCTGCCCCCCCGGGGGTATCCACTGTGTTACAGATCTTTGTGTCATCTGCAAACAGGCAGACCTTTCCCTTCACCCCTTCTGCAATGTCACTCATGAAGACATTGAACAGGACTGGCCCTGGACCAATCCCTGCGGCACCCAACTGGTCACCCCCTCTCCCCAGACTGTGCCCCATTTACCACTACTCTCTGCCTCCTGTCTCTTACCCAGTTTCTAACCCAATTTACCACCCTTCCCCCCATGCCCACCCTACTCAGCCAGTTTATCAGCCTCCTATGTGGGACGGTGTCAAACGCTTTGCTTACATCACGGTAAGCGTTCTCCACTGCCCCACTTTGATTTACTTCCTTTGTCACCCAAAGACATCAACCAGATTTGTCTGACATGACCTCCCCACTGTGAATCCATGTTGCCTATGGCCCTGGGCTCCGATGTCTTCTACATGCCCCACTATCCTTTCTTTAACCAATGTCTCCATGATCTTCTCCACTACTGAAGTGAGGCTGACTGGCATATAGTTCCTCACTGCCTCCCTACTGCTGGATTTCTATACAGGGACCACATGTGCTCTCCTCCAATTCTCTGGTACCACCCCTCTGTTGAATGACTCAGTGAACATGGCTGTCACAGGTACTGCTATTTCCCTTCACAGTTCTTTTCTTCTCCTTGGGTGTATGCCATCTGGTCCCATTGCTTTGTCCACCTTCAGTTTACTCAGCTTCTCCAGGATTCTTCTGCCTGTGAATGGACTATTGTCCACCTCTTCACGCCTTTGCAACTGCTGTACTGCTGTGGTCCTTGCCCTTCCCCCTATTCTGTGAATACTGAACAGAAAGACACAGTGGATGTCTTGGGGGAGAGGGGCACATGACAGTTCTTAGGCATAGTACTTTCACTTCCAAATACCTTAGCAGCACATATAAGCAATCAACATTCAGCATTGGCAAATGCTTGTTTATTTTCTGCCAAACTACCCAAGTACTCCCTTCCCCCTCCCTTCCAAAAACTGACTTTATCTGACTTTGCTTTGCTTTTAATATATTTTTGTTAATTTTTGCTCCTTTTCAACTGTACTGCTGTTTTTTAAAGAATTCATAAGCCACTAAATTATCAACATTAACCCCCCCACACCTTACCATTCTTATTTTACCCCCTCTTGAGATGATGATGATGATGCCTGCATGATCTTTATGCTACAAAGTGCTAGTACTGACTTCACTCCTCAAGGGTAGGGAGCAAAGTTGGTACCAGCACTTGTACATCAAAACTGCACTTTTTCATTTCTCATTACTTTATTCTACTATATATATTATAGTGGTGCAGTAGAGCCATTATTGTTAGGGCTGAGCAGGGGTTTCTATGTTAAACCTCAAATTCTGCGCTTTAATATATTCACAATGGTTTAGCAGCTTTGCACAAAATTTTGCAAGTATGGTCTCGAAGGGAAGATCTCTTGACCTGCCAAGTTTCATCCCGGTCAACTGTGTGAATTCTGAGAGGCAGATAATGACAAAAATTAAAAAAAAATTATTCTTTTTTAGCAGATTTTGTTTTTTTGTCATTGCCTAGCACCCAGACGGTTTGAAATTTTGGTCTGACAATTTCAGGGTAGAAAAGGCTTGCTCCACAAATGTGCATTTTGCTGGTTTAGTGAAAAAATATGAATCTGGTATAGTTATTAAATTCTGAAATTTCCATTCTGAGCATGCTCAGTACAGTCTTTTGGATAGCTACTTGGAACAAAAAAAGAATTTGGTCCATACAAAAAAGGATCCTTTTTCATATGTGGGTAATCCTTTTTCATGAGGAGAAAATCTTTTTTCATGTGGTTGCAATCTTGATTCTGTTTTTTTTTATTCAAAATCCAAAAAATTACATTCTGCACACTCACCAACATATGTATCTTACTCATCAGAACCCCATTCAGTAAATTCTGTACTTCATTTTTTGATAAATCAGTGTCATCAGTGTCAGTTGCACACTCATCTCTGAGGCTGGAAGATCAAAAGATTGTGTGTTCTAGCCCCACACCAGGCACTTGGGATAAATCCCAATACCGACACTGTAGTGCATCATTAGAGGAATGCAGCACTTCTGAGATGCTGTCTTTTGGATGAGATGTTAAACTGAGGTCCCGTCTGCCAGTTCTGGTGGTTGCTGAGGTGGACATTAAAGTTCCCATGGCACTTTTTGAAAAGAGTAGTGAATTTTATTGTAAATATGCAAACAGACAATGAAAACATTCCAAAAACAAGACACTTAAACATACAGCAAAAGTAAAGCAATTTGAGAAACGTGGGATGAAACAAAGAAAACAATCTCTTTTAACATCAAACTACAGTATGTCTATTTACATCAGTTGAGAAAAAAAAATCACATATGTCAGTTGTTCCCTAGATTTATATCAAAACATTCTCACAGTGTTTCCATAGTTGTTGAATCTGTGAACTAGAATTTTTTCAAAGTCATGCTTATAAATAAGCAGGAGTGCTCTACCTATATTCTGTAATATTTCTTGGTAGAAAATTTATTTTTGTTGCAGAACCCAGGAACATGTAGCTTGCCAAATATAGTACAGTAAAAATGTCCCTATCAATTGCAGTGTTCCCTGGTTATATTTATGCCATTGTTCAGGATAAATCCCCAGTATGAGTTCCTGGTATGTCAGGTGTGTGAGGTTCGGCTCTTTCTAATGTGCAGCTGCATAGGCCCAGAGATTCACTATGTATGGGCAATGTCAGTATAAGTGTTCCTGAGTTTCTAGATCAGTACACAACCTTGTCTTGTACAGTATCTGTCAGTGATTAATGTTTGTGAGCATTCCTAACACCTAACCTCCCTAGTACACTCAGCCATAATATATCCCATACATATGCTGGGATCCTGTTATTATTGACATATCTAAGGACTGTATTCTGCTCACCTGGGGGACAGTGCAGTAAACTCAGAACCAATGTTAGGAAGTACTTTTTCACAGAGAGGGTCATGGACCCTTGGAACAACCTGCCACCTGAGGTGGTGTTGGCTAGGACTGTCAGAGAATTTAAATAGGCATGGGACAGTCAGTGTAGTCACCTCAGCAAGAGCAGTAGATGGGGGTAGACATCTCGGGTAGACTAAATGGACTGCACGATCCCCTTCTGCCAGCAAATTCTTTTGTTGATATTGCAGAAAATTAATGTCACTATCAAAATTTACTCCCATGATCACACTATATAATTGTTTTCTTGTGCATGTTAGCATAAATGTGTGCGGTACCTTCCAAGACTTTATTTTGGTAAAAGTGCTGATAATATAGTCTGGAAGAAAGATTTCTTAATTTTCCTCAATTTCTGTGCTCTCCAATCTGTTACGAAAGGGTTTGTCCAATCAAACATTGCATTTGACCACCCAGAGCTGGTGTTTTTTTAAAGAAGGACCGATATTGGTGATAACAAATATACAATACAGTAATAACATGACACAGGGTTAATGATTCCCAAACCTCCTTGTTTCTTCAATTTATATGTAGTGTTCCTCTTTACTGAGTTCAATCGTCTGCCCCACAAGGCTTGAAAAAAGACATTTGTACAATTTAGTTTCTAGACTAGATGGTGGCGGGAATATATAACTAACATATACAACAATTGGTAAAAGAAGAGCCTTTATTAATAAGATTATTTTCATTTTCAATTTTTTTTCCCCTTTCAAGAAATTAACCTTTGCTTCTACAGTACTCAAACATTTGTTCCAATTTGTCTCTGTCATATTGTGAGTACCAATTGTGATTCCTAGTATCTTGAAATCAGTATGTGCCACTTTAATGGAGACAATCATTTGTGGAGAAATTTGTGCTGAAGTGCCTAAGGGGAATCCCACACTTTTCCCACAATTTATTTGTGATGCTGATGCTAGGCCAATGGTATCTAGTTTTTTTTCATTTCACAACAGGAGTTTTCATTTACATTCACATGGAACAGTCTGCCACAGGAGGAGGTGGGAGTGAGTACAGTGGAGGGATTTAAACATGCTTAGGACAGGCATAAGGGAACCATAGAAGTGGGTTGTTGATTACTTAAACAGATAATATTTCTAATATCAACCCTCTTTTGACAATCTTTAAATGGATCAAATGATTGTTTCTGGCATTGGGTCCCAAACTGCATTTCCTTTTGTAAGGGTTTATCGCCGGATGACCTTGATTCTAAACTCCTCTACTTTTCAGCTTCTGCTATAGCTTACCCTCTCTCCTTAATCCTAAATCTTTCTTTCTCCTCCTCATCTGTCCCTTCATCCTGGAAACATGCAGTGGTCTTTCCTCTTCCAAAGGGTGGTGACCCCTCCTCCCCTGCAAATTTTCATTCAGTCTCCCTCCTCCCTGCCCTTGCTAAACTCCAAGAATGCTTGGTTCTCTCTCAACTAACATCCTTCCTCGATGAATCT
This sequence comes from Neoceratodus forsteri, assembly GCA_016271365.2. Lineage (NCBI taxonomy): Eukaryota > Metazoa > Chordata > Ceratodontiformes > Ceratodontidae > Neoceratodus > Neoceratodus forsteri. Next base: position 972,905,832 of record CM028132.1, on the reverse strand, counting down.
TCCTTTTTTACCCTGTTCTAACCTGGTTTTCGGATGAGCCACTCCATTACCACCTCCCACTCTGGTTCACTGACTCCATCCTCAATGGAATGGATAATGGCCTCATTATCTCTGCCATCTTTGTCAACCTCACCAAGGCTTTCGACACAGTTTTCCATGCCCTACTTCTTGACTTCCTTATGGCTGCTGGGTTGTCTACTTCTGCCCAAAACTGGTTTAGAGCTTACCTCTCAGGTAGAACACAATCAGTCAAGATCCAGGATACAATCTCTCCCCCCTTCCCTATTTCCACAAGAGTCCCACAGGGTTTGGTGCTTTGACCCATTCTCTTCTCCATCTTCCTAAATGACTTGCCCTCAGTATGCTCCCCCTCCTCCTCTATCCATATGTATGCCGATGACACTGTTCTGTTCTCCTCTGGCAAATGCCCTGCTGATGTAGTAAACCACCCTTCAGCATGACTTTGATCAAGCTCAGATATGATTTGCCTTACATCAACTAGTCCTAAATGCCAAAAAGACTGTCTCCATGATGTTTCACACTAGGCAGAGACGCTCTAGGCTCCACCCTTTACTGTCTTTCCATACACTTGATGGGACAATCCTAGAGGACGCCTTCTCATCCAGATACCATGGAGTTTGATTGGACCAACGCCTTAACTTCTCTGGCCACATTGACGCCATCCTGAAAAAAATTGCACCCCGAGCTTGGTGCCTTATTCAGCAATCAGTGTGAACTAGTCCAGAAGATGATCCTCCCAATTTTTGACTACTGTGATATAGTCTATGGTGCCACTCCCAAATCCTCCATAACCAGATTGGGCACTCTCTTTAACTCCTTGTGTCAATTTGCCCTTGATGCTCCATCATGCATTCATCACTGTGACCTCTACCATGCCCTGCCCCTTCCCCCACTTGCCAACAGGTGCTTCACTCATTGTGCCAAAGTCACTTCTAAATTTTGGTTAGGTGATCTTCCCTCCTACCTCTTTAGCTCACTCTCTTCCCCCCGTTCATCTCCCAGTCTCTCAGATCCTCTGACACTCGCACTTTGTTGGTCCCCTGTTGAACTACTCTCATTGGTCAGTCAGGCTTTACCCATTGTTTCCCGCTAATCTGGTAGCTCCCCCCCCCCAAATATGGCACTCCTCCTACTACTACTCCCTTGCCTTACATAACTATCTTTCATCTAACTGATCCTGCTTTAGCCCTCCTTAACTGTCCTCCCATGCCTCTGCTCCACTCCATGACTCACATTCCCTATTACACCTTTCTCCCCCCCAAATCCACCTCTCAGCATGCTTTCCTTTCCCTTCACTGCTTACCCCCTCACTCCTACCCCAAACTTTTTTTCCATTACCAACTTGCCCCTACTTAGTTTTAACCTCTGGCAGGGTTCTCAGCATGCTGCAGGGGTCTAGCACTGGGCAAGCATCCTCCTTCCCTTCCCCTTCTCCCTCTCTTCTTTCTACCCAACTTGTCCTCACCCTAAATCTGCCCTCTGTCAGGATTCTTAGCACCCTGGTGATGTCTACTCTCAGGTAAGTTTCTTCCCTCCATCCTTCTTTTTTCCTTTCCTCTTCTATTCCCCCTATTCCCTCTGCCCAACTTGTCCTCACCTAATTCTATCCCCTGGCAGGGTTCTCTGCATCCTGGAGGGGCCCAGCACTAGGCAATTACTCTTCCTTTACTCCCTCTCCCCCTATATCCTTTCTACTCAACTATTCCTCACCTGATTCTGCAGTCTGGCAGGGTTCTTAGCATCATGGAGTGGCCTAGTTTTAGGCAAGCTTCTTCTTTCCCTCCTCTTCCCTCCTTTTCCTTCATCCCTTCTTTTCTCTCTTCCTCACCTAGTTCTGCCCCCTGGCAGGGTTTTCAGGATCCTGAAGGGGTCCAGCACTGGAAATGACTCTTCCTTCCCTCCCCTTTCCCTGCCATCCTATCTACCTAAATGTCCTCACCTGACTCTGCTCGTTGGTAGGGTTCTCAGCATCCTGAAGAGGCCTAGTCTTAGGCAAGTTTCTCCCACCCCTCTGCCTCTTTCCCTTTACCATCTCCTCTACTATCTCTACCCAATTTGTCCTTGCCTACTTCTGCCGCTTATTCTAAGTCCTACCTCATTCCGCCACTGGCAGCCATTTACACACTCTGAAGGGGCCAGTTCCAGGTATGATTCATACGTCCCTTCTCTATCCCTTACCCCACCTCTCTCCTGCCCCCTCTCTACCCTCTGCACTTAATCAAAGGAATTAGTTCACTTGAGCTAATAATTTGCACTTTTTGTTCTGTCTGAGGTGCTCCCAGATTGCACTAGCCCTGTGTTAACTTGCCCTTCCTAATAGATTTTTTTTTTGCTCACTTTTCTCCAGTAATGTTCCCCATCTTCATCCTCTCCTTCCCCAGTTGGTTTCCCCTGTCTACCCCTCTACTCTCCTTGATGTCCCCCCACTGGACCTCATTCATTCAATAATTGCTAAATAATCTGCCTTTTAACCATGATCCATTCCTGCAAGAAGTTGGCTCCAAGGCTACATTAAATTTCTGTACAACCTTCCTCAGATCTGCTACTTGTCATAAATGCATATTTCACATGTATGATATATTTTAATTGTATGTTATGTCACAAATGCAACTGTATAATTATTTATGATATTTTTTAACTGTATGTCTTGTTACAAATGTAATTGAATGTTTAATTTCTCAGATATTTAAATGTTAAACAGTACGTGTAATTCTTCATCCAATTGTAACACCTCCCACCCCCCCCGGTCGCACTGGGAGACAAGCAACTTGTTGTTCAGTGTGCCTTCCTGGTGAAACATTTCACTAAATAAATAAATAAATTGAATACAATTTACCACAGTCATATTGAATTTTATGCATTTCTATGATTAATGTTGAAATCAAAGTACTATTATTAACTTCATATAATTCTGCTATAGATAGGCCTCTATGAAGTGTACTTCTTCATGTTAAATACTGCATATATGTTGTCAATGCCTTTTGTCCTGACTAGGTTTGAAACAGTTCTTAAATGTCTACTTTGCTCTTTTCCCACCAAGCCATAGAGTCATCATATAAGCAAACTACTGATAGCCTAACTTCCCAGAGCTCTTTCCATTTCTTCAATAATTCTGTATCTGACAAAATCAGACTGTTCAATCTCTATGGGCCTTTACCATTAGGGGGAGACTTTCCCCATTAAACTGAACCCACAAGCATTTTACAGTCAGAGATCTCAGTATCTCTAGTACTCGCATTAAATACAGTAAGGAGGGGAGAAACAAAGAAATAGTCTATTCTAGTGGTGAGTACACCTTTTGAGAATGTATGTCCACCTGTCGTGTGTTTTGTCATGTAAGTATCTTGGACAGAGGACTGTTTTACTACATTGAATAAACAATTAGTCACAAAACATTTTGTTTGTGCTCAGGTATCCATCTGCTCTCTCTATCCCACAGTTAAATTCCCCCCCCACATATAATTATCCTTGACATGTGCAGATAACACTGAATTATGTGGAACAGCTCCACTCTAATAGCTTTAGTCTGTGGGGCATAGACCACTATGATTCGGAATCTAGTGCCGTTATAAGTAACATCCAAAATCATTGCTCTACAAGGTTCTACATCTACAGTATAAGTTTTGTGACATGGATATTTGTGCCAGCCAGTAGTATTCCCACTCAATCACACCTCTCAGAGCATCTGGACCAAAATGCAAGTCCTTTAGGCCATAACATGGTTGCTTGTGAAAGATCAAATTGGGAGTTTAGTCTTGTGTCTTGCAAGAACTTAATTTGTGCCTTACAGTCTTGCAATGTTGTAAAGGTTGCTACTCTTTTCCTGTGACTTTTTATACTATTCACATTAAGTGTAATAGGTGTGAGAGACCCCATTGAAGTTAGGCAGAGTAAAACTGATCAGAGTTATTCCATTGCTTTAGCTGAAGATCTCATTACTCTAGTTCTTTTAGGCTTAGTGGTATCTCAGATATGTTCCTCCTGATCCAAAGACAGGTCTTGCATTGAAGACAAAATTGAGGATATTTCTGCGACCACATCCTCCTCAGTATCCCCCAACTTCTTCCCCTGACTCAAAACACCAAACTTATTGTGCAGGCACCAATCACTCTTTTTCCCCTTAGATGTAGGAGTAGTACCTGATCTGGGTCTCATCTTTTTTCCTTTGGCTCTGACAACTTCAAAATCATCCAGTGGGGGGCATGTACCCTTCAGCAAAACCCATGTTCAGACATGTGGTAGGTGTGTTGGGATCTAAAGTAATTTCCTTTTCCTGCTCAGTTATCATGGGTTCCTCATTAACAATGTGTTCTAGGTCTGATACTTTAGGGATACTAGGGGCTGGGTCTTCAGGGGTGGGTCCCCGCTGTTCAGAATGGGCCTGTTGCCTAGGGTTCAGATCTTCCATTCGCTTTTCAGATGTCCTAGCAGCACCTTGTTGTTAGGCTTGGTTCACAAGTTCTTCTTGATACATACCTGGCCCTCGATTATGAGAAGCCCATAAACATTTAGCAAATGAGTGGCCTCTCTGCTCACAAAGGTTACAATGAAATGCATTTTTAGAACCAGTAGTAAAATGACCATAACCCATACAATGTGCACATCTTATGCTATCACAAATGTTACTTATATGAGACTGGGAACCACATTTGAAACAGGATTTGGGCTGTCACACATAAAAAAAGTATGCCTTTATCACGTCCCAAAAGGAAGCTATTTGGAAGGTGCATTACCCTATGATATGCCTTCAACAATTTCACTCTAACCCTTCACCCCCCTGTACAGATTTTCTCAGAGTCTACTATGGGTTCAGGTCTATCTAAAACTTCATAGCTTTGCCTCAACCAGTACAGAATGTCAGATATGTTTACATTTTCATTTCTAAACATAACAGTTATGATACGAAGAGTAGATCTGGTTAGGGGGACTGCCATGAAAGGAAGACATGAAAGTGGTGTCCCATAGCTTTTTATATTGCTTCCAAAACCTGTCCAAACTGGTGATTTGTTTGAAACTAACATCGTAGTTTGCTTCCCCAGTGTGGATCAGGGCATAGATTTCTGAAGCAAAGTATTTAATTGACGTTTTCAATAAAACTCGGGCAATGTAAACCCTGTCAGGAGGGGACTACAGCATCCCATACAGATGATCATGACAACACAGTAGCTCAAAAAAAGTCTGAATAAGACCTAGGCCTAGTGTTGCCCTCTGGGTTCTGGTTGTGACCCTCTGGGTTCTTGTCATGACCTTCAGTGCACGTGCTTCCTACAGCTGTGGTGCCAGACACTATCTCTAACTTAGAAGGGTGCCTGCTATCAGGTTCAGATGCTGAAATGGCATCTACTGAGTGTTTCTGTTCAAGAGGATTGTTATGAGCCACAGTGTCATTAAAGCATTATTAGCAGTAGGTGTATCAGAAATAAAGTCAGTAATAGTCTCACCGGCACCCAAGGTAACAGTTGCAAGAGCAGGGTCGTATGGACTTCGAGTGAAATTTTTGTAACTAAAAAGTTATCTTCTTTATCATGGGTCCTCGGGTGCTATACAGTAGGCAGTGGCCATTTCAGCTTCTCACCAGTAGCATTGTACAACAGGGTCTGCATCATCTGAGATCCAGTTGCCATGATTCGTTCTAACCCAGCTATCTGTGTTAAGTGCTCTCTCTAGAGACTGGTTTGAACTGTTGGGTGCTCTGCATTGAAGTTTGGAAGTTTCTAGCTTCCTGGACCTATCGTTTTAAGCTTTACAATTTGCACAGTGAGTATAGTGGTCATAGAATGTTCCGTATTTGACAGCTCTCCAGCAGCTACCGTGGTTACCATCTGTGATGTGCTGTCCTGACACAGTCCCTCTTTTGCTCTTGCTGCAGCTATTTTCTGGTCTTCTTCCTATAGTAAAGCCAGTAATAGGGCTCATTGCCTTTCATGTTTGTTGATGTTCCTCTGGATCTGTGAAACATTTTCAATCTGCCACAATTCTGATGCCTTCATGATAGTGGGGCCTAGTGATTGTAAATCCTGTTCATCCAAAGGATCGATTCATATTCCATCAAAATGTCAGTGCCATGTTCAGACTGCAGAGTTGCAGTAGCTGAGGATGGATCCCCAGCCCTGTCATTTGCTTCTCCCTCCTCACTCTGATCTGCAGAGTTTGCCATCTTAGATGTGTGGCTATCTTCTCAGAAAGAGTAGGGGAACTTTTATTTAAAACCAAAAACAAACATACATTTCACTTTCATGTACATACATTGTAATCATTCTTCATTCCTTGTTTATACAGTTTCATTTCAGTACCCACACATTCTATCACCCTACCTAATATATATTTGCCCACATTGTTTTCCTTGCCATTCCCCAAAATATTTCATGTCATAACTATGGATTGCATCTAATTCAGCCTGCAGCTTACATATTAAATCTTCTAGAGTTAAATCTTGCCTTGTTAAAATCTTTGGCTTCTGACGTGTCTTATTGTCCACTTTATGCATGCAAAAATTACATATATAGTTCTTTTGTCCCATTTCTCCCATTCTTTTGTGAGCTGCCCATATATTAATAATTCATATGTCATATTCTGAAAACAGTCAGTGTTCCACATTCTCGCTAAGGTAATCCATAGGGTTTTGATAAAAGAACATTGAAAAAGCAGATGAGACATCGTTTCCTCTTTTGCTATACAGTCTTTACTTAAATACATCCTTTCTTCTGTAGCCTGGTGTTTGTGGTCATGTCTAACATTTAATTTCCCATGACTGCACATCCATATTGTTTCTTTCATTTTTTCGGTATCCTACTTTCAAGGGTTGCTTCTAATAATACTTCCTTCTTTATAGTAGGCTGCACCACTGGTTTCTCATTATAGTTCTTTATTACAATATCCTTATGTAACTATTTCCTGGACAATAATCCTAATGTTTCTTTCTGGATGTTCCATTGTGCTATGTTTTGTCTACTTATTTTAATGTATTCTGGTAATTCTTCATTTCTGCTCACTTTTTTCTTGGTTTCCCATAGCTCCTGCAACTTGTCCTCCACCCCTGCACTAAGGGGATCCAGATATTTTCTTCTTTGCTCAATAAAGGCCTAATATTGGTGTGTAGAAATATTGACTGGAAAAAGGCAATAGAGCGAACCATATTTAGGCCTCCCTCCTTTACTAGCCTACATGTATGATTTCATTTTATTGGGTTCAACCTGCTCCCCTACAGTAGTTGAAAGAAAAGTACTATTACTTTTGTCTGAAAATTTCCTGGGATTGGGAAGATATATGATAAATATAAAGAGATTGTGATAATATAATTTTTTAACAAAAAGATTAATTTTTCTTTGGACATGTTTCATCATTTCTACTTTTGCACTTTCCTTTGGGCAATGCCAATTTTCTCTTCTAGAGATGTGCAAAAAAAATTCTGCCGGTGGAATTTCATGGAAGTCAGAATTTCTCCTCCAAGAAAGTGCAGAAAACAGTTTTCTAACTTCTGCCAAATTTCTGACTTAGAAGTGTGATATTTTAAGCAGGTATTGCAGTTTATTAATACTAAACTGTGGAAAAAATTGGAAAGGTGGGAAACAGGCCGACACTTGCCTGACACCTAGCGGAGGCTAGGTGTTAGCACACCTGGCCCTGTACCATGAGACACAGAGGTGGAGCAGCTGGCAGGTATGCTAAGTGTGGACACATATGTGGCATGCCCACTGTCAACATTGCATGATCCATCACTGAAAGAAATGTAGAAAAATGGTGACCCGGGTCGAGCAGCTTGATGGCCATCTGACTCAACACACCTTCTCCAGAGGCCCTCACTTGTATTGGATCTGGTCCTGGTGAGTGAATTAGAAGTCTCCCCCTCACCCCACCATGGTGGGGTAAGCAGTGGGGGTAGCAAGGTGATGGCCCGAAGTTGGAGTATGGGTGCAGAATGGGCAGTGGCTGGATGAAGGAAAGATGCCTGGAAGAAAGGAGCTGGCCAGGGACAGAGAAACAGTAAACAATAAAAAAAAGTGGAAAAGGCATAGTGATGGAGAAAGACAGAGAGCAAATAGACAGAAAGTAGGTGGTGCATATAGATGAGTAGAAAGTTGAAAGAGATACTCAAGTCATAGAGAGGGATAACAGGGGTTCAATTTGGCTGTGGCTGTGCTGTCTGGATACAGTACATGGTGTATGGGTTGGCATTCCCTGGCTGAGACCATGCAAGTTACCAGTGTTGTAACTTGTGTGTGTGTGTTTTGTATCAGGGAGGTGTACTGGTAATGTTTAGGGGTTCAATTGGGCTGGGGCTGTGCCCTCAGGTCAGTGTTTGGGGAGGGCATTCCCTGCTTGAAACCTTGCAAGGTCCCAGTGTTGCAACATATGTGTGGTTTGTATCTGGGAGGTGTAACAGTAATGTTTGAGGGTTCAATTTGGCTGTGGCAGTGCCCTCAGGAAACAATACCTGGTGTTGGGGATGCATTCCCTGGCTGAGACCATGCAAGGTACCAGTGCTCTAACATACTGTTTGGTTGGTATCAGGGAGGTGTAACAGTAATGTTTAGGGGTTCAGTTTAGCTGTGGTCATGCTTTTAGTATACAGTACCTGGTGTTGGGAGGATGACATTCCCTGGCTGAGACCGTGCAAGGTCCCAGTGTTCTAACATATGTTTGATTGATATCAGGGAGGTGTAACAGTAATGTTTAGGGGTTCAATTTGGTTGTGGCAGTGTCCTCAGGATACAGTACCTGGTGTTGGGGGGGTGTTCTCTGGCTGAGACCGTGCAAGGTCCCAGTGTTCTAACATATGTGTGGTTGGTATCAGGGAGGTGTAATGGTAATGATTAGGGGTTCAATTGGGCTGTGGCCATGCCTTCAGGATACAGTACCTGGTGTTGGGGGGGGGTGCATTCCCTGGCTGAGACCGTGCAAGGTCCCAGTGTTCTAACATATGTGTGGTTGGTACCTGTGAGGTGAAACGGTAATTTTTATGGCTTCAGTTAGGCTGGCTGTGACCTCAAGATACCAAGCACATAGTCTGCGTTGAGGAAGAGTGGCATGCTGGGGTGAATAGGCAGAGGTATCACTAGCAGAATGCAGGAGGAGGATATGCCATTGTATAAAACACTGGTAAGGCCTCACCTCAGTGGCATTATTTCACCAGAATCCTATGGGTTGCAAAGCTCCCCAAACCCCCATATTGTATATACATAAATGCTAGATAAATCCTGTTTTAGGGGTTCCAAGAGGTTGCAAAGGACATCATAGGGGTTGCAAAGAAATCATAGGGGTGACCGGGGTCACAAACACAACCCCTGTCTACTCTTAAATGATGCCCCTGTCTCACCTCGAGTACTGTCTCTAATTATGGTGGCAGTGTATGTATGTATGTCACTAAACAACATGTCATCAGTCCATCAAATTTCTTGACACTGACTATGTGACCACTCCACTGACTTGCATAGTGTGTGACTCTGAGCAAGTCACTTAACTTCCTTGTTCTGTTTCTTTCTTGTCATGAGTCTCTTTATCGATGGTGAAGGTTTTTAAAAGTTCAATCATGTTTGACTGCTGTTCAGGGTTCAGGCATCCATAATAAAAAAAATATGTAGCAAGAATACCTTATTTGCCCTCTCCCCCAAAAAATGCTGGATTAGGCACTTGCTTAGTTTACACTGTATGGACTTAGGCCATGTAGTACAGATTGATAAACACAATGGTGTTCATACAATCTGATCAACCACTGGTGTTGTTATTTGACTCCTCTTCTTGTATGGAGAATCCTGCATCCCAACACCAGGGATTTCACCTTCAGATCTGCACTTCATGACTCACAGTCCAGACCAGACTTCTACCTGGTCAGCCAAGAGATTCTGAAGGTGACAACCACCTGCGAAATTGAGGCAAAAACCATCTCTGACCATACCCCGGTTATCTTAACCTCCCCCCCATACCCTCAATCGGGACAGAATCTGGAGGATAAACAACTCCCTCCTAAAAGACCCAGAATGCCCTAAACAAAACAAATGAAGCAATAACACTCTTCATTGAAACAAATACTGACTTAGTCCCCTCCCAACGTCTCCTATGTGGAGCTTTTAAATGCACCCTAAGGGGAGAACTTCTATGCCTAGCCTCCACCAGGAAAAAAAGAAAAAAGGAGGCGAAATGCCAGAAACTGCTGGATACAATCAAAAATCCAGAAAAGGTTGTCCCCGAGCCTCCAACTCAAAGTCCCTACTCCAACTCAGTTCAGCCATCACCAGATATGGTGAGCTCCTGCGAGAACAAGTGGAGTTCGTCATCTTTATGGCCAACACTAGATACATGGATCAAGGAGAAAAGAGAGGTAGATTACTTACCCTCAGACTAAAGCAACAGGAACAATGCAGAAATATACCATCCATAAGAAACCCTAACAATATCCTCCTCACACACCCCAGGGACATAGCCTTTGCTTTTAGGGAATTCTTCAAGAATCTTTACAAAAAATGAGATACATTCCTAAAGAAAGCCAAGCTGCCCAAAGTCTCCCCTGAGGCACAAGGAGCAATGGGGGAGCAAGAAGTATGCCAAGCCATTGCCTCCCTGAACCCAGACAAAGCTCCCGGCCCAGATGGGTTCTCACCAAATTTTTATAAAGCCTTTGCAGTAGCACTCACTAAGCCCCTCACCACACTCTTCAATGAGGCCCATGAGCTAGATCACCTAGACCCACTCCTATAAGAAGCCACCATTACCCTGCTCAGCAAACCTGGCAAATACCCCACCCTCATGGGACATTACAGACCAATCTCCCTGCTCAATATTTATCTCAAAATTCAAGCGAAGATACTTGCGTCAAGGCTGGACAAAGTAAAAGGAGACTTAGTTGGTCTCCAGCAAGTCGGCTTCATGAAAGGTAGACTTGCCTCAGATCACCTCAGGAAACTCATGCACATCCTAGTGACAGCCAAACCCTCAAACACACCATCTGTTCTACTGTCTCTGGATGCTGAGAAAGCATTTGACAGAGTTTCTTGACCCTTCCTTTTCGAGATACTTGCTGAATTTGGACTACTGGTCTCATTCACTAAATGGATCAAACTGCTTTATTCCCATCCCACAGGCAGGATCATGTGCGACGAAACTCTCTCTGTACCCTTCAAGCTATAGGCAGGCACCAGCAAGGCTGTCCCCTCTCACCATATCTCTTCAAACTTTACATTGAGCTGCTGACCAGGAGGTTCCTCTTGGACAAGAACATCCAAGGGATTCAGGTGGGAGAACATCGATACATAATTTCAACTTATGCGGATGACATTCTCCTTCACCTTGACAATCACATGTGATCCATTCCCCATGTCGTTAGTTTGCTGAAAGATTTCAGCAAGATAGCCTGATACAAACTAAATATCTCCAAATCCAGCATTATGCCCCTCAACTGCCAAATATTCAAAACAACATCCATGCAATGGGGGGGGGGGCAATTGGAACCCGAATAGCATGAGATATCTGGGGATCACTGTCTCCCAAAATATCAAAGTAATGCATAATAAGAACCTTGAAGACCTCAAACCTAGTATCAAACAAGACTTAAATAGATGGTCATCACTCCGCCTAACACTCTGGGTCTGTATTAATGTGATCAAGATGAACGTCCCCCCCAGAGTGCTGTACCCCATGAACATGGCAGGCCACGTTATCTCAGCAATGTGGTTCACCCAACTGTATTCAGCACTCACCCAGTTCCTCTGGAATGGAAAACTCCCTCAAAGAGCCTATCATAAGCTCCTGTCCAGCAAGAGTATGGGTGGATAACAACTACCCGACTTCAGGTTCTACTACCTGGTGGCCCATGCCACCAAATTTCTTTGGTGGAGGCAAAATGTGGGAACATCAGGGTCCAATGAGCACATGCCCAAATGGAAACATGTGGAAACAGAACTCTGCAAAAGGTCAGGGCTTAATCTCATTGCCCTAACAAGCACTCCCTACCACTCTGTCCCGACAGAGATAGAGAAGTTTCTGATAGGGACCTCCAGCAAAATCTGTCGGCAACTTCACATCTTCCTAGGCACGATCCCATGCCTCGACCCACAATGACCTTTGGTGTGAAACCTTTATTTCACCATCCAGAAAAAAAACTATTCCTCCCAACTTCATAAGACATGATGAAATAAAGACCCTCAGACACCTTATTGTTGGAAACTCACTGATCTTCTACCAAAAACTACAACATGAATATGCCCCAGCCAATATCTAGATCTTCCCTTTTGAACAAGTGCAGCACATGCTGACTGAAGCATTAGGTTCAAAGCCCTGGAACACTGAGAACTTTCATAAATGGGATGAACTAGGTGAATTATCCAAAAAAAGACATGCCCTATCCCTCACTTGTAAAAAAACTAAGGAACATGTTAACAGACCCAACTGTGACTCACAGCCCATACTGGCAAGATGGGTTTCATGAACTAGACACCCCAAAATGCAGAAAGGCACTCTGGTCAAACACAAACACATACAGATTATTGAAATTTGATGGACTTCATCTAATGCAGCTCAAAATCAACCACAACCTATACTACACACCTACTAAACTATACAAAATGGGAAAGCTAGACTCAGACCAATGTACATGCTGCAAACAAGAAAAAGGCACACTCAACACATACTCTGAGATTGCCCTAGGGCCAAGCCTCTATGGAATTCCATACTCAGAAATCTGGACCCATGGTTATGCCTGGAACAGGCATTTACCCTACAGCGTTATCTATTAGAACTCAACCTCGAGACCATCACCAGCGTTGGGAAATTCCACATTGCCTCATAGCCACAATGGCCAAAAATCTGATCCTAAAACATTGAATGCATGACAAAATCCCCTCCTATGTGGAGTTACACAATGCAGCCTTGGAAGTGCTACAAATGGAAAAAATGATCCACCACATGCACCACACACCAAAGCTATACTAATCCAGGTGGGCCCCACTAGAAGCCCTCTTACTAGTCGCACAAACTGACCACCCGTGAGCCACTACAAACTTGACATCAGATGTGTTGTTACATTCCCCCATCCTCCTACACCCACCCCTGACCCTTTACAAGTATTTCTTCCTAAATTGCCATCCTCTAGCACCCACATCTTTCTCCCCTTAGTCCTATTGAACTTGCTTTTGGACAATTCAGTAGTAGCAAATTCCCTACCTCACTCCCACAAAGTGCCTGCAGTTCTGTAAAATAACTCACCCTCCACCCATCAACCAAATATTCATGATAGTCCCCCACCCTTGCACAGTCTGGCACTCCACCTCCCACCTTCCCCCCACTCGCTCATCACCTCCAAACAGAAGAACAAAAATCAGGTTCCAGAGTGTGGTGGCACTGCCTTCTCTTTATCAGGTGCCAAAGGTTAAATAAAACCAGTGGTTTGCTCATATAGCAATCACTTGATTGGCCAGCTGACTAGTCAATCTGATGATACTATATGAGAGCACCCCCAGTTTCAGTCAGAAGTTGCTGGCAAGGTGGAGGGAGTGGTGTGCTTGTTGCCACACCATGGGGCCTATTTTGTATCTGTTTTGGGGGAGAGTGGGTGGGGGGATGTGGGTTGTGAGATGACAGAGGGTGGTGGGATAGGGCCTGTCTCTAATACTGTGTTGGGTAGATGGAGGAGGAGGGTGGGTTATTGTACAAAATTACGGACATTGGGTGGGTGCAGGGAAGAGAATGTGTGGCAACTGATTGGTTTTTTGTAATGCAATTGGCTGGTTATTACAGAATAGAACATGGTTATTTTGACGTCGGTGACAGCCAGTCAAAGTAACAGCTGCCACAGTCTCATGCTCACAGAAATAAAATGCCAAAGAAAAGGAAAATAGCCATTTTTTAAACTCACACCACTAAACTGACCAGTAATTATATAAAATAAAGAATGGGGTGTTACATTATTCATTTTTGTGCACCTTCAGTGTGTCAAAAAACTCAAAATGTACAATTCACCATCCATTATTCTTTATATAATTACACTTTATTGGTGAAGTGGCAAATTCACCCATTAAAGAGCCACACAGTGACACTAGCATTTTTCATAGCATAGTTTAAGGATTTCCAACATCACTATTACAGTTGACATAGAGTCTCCTCCTAGTTTGACCAGTGTTTCCCCACCTATGGCAGTGTCTAATCACAGTTGTAAGGGTGTATCCTCTCAGCTGTGTCAGTGCATCCAACTGTACTCACAGCTGCACAAGTGTTTCTCCACAGCTGTTATGTCAGTGTCTCAATTCAGTTACAACAGTTTCCACTCCCACATATAACAGTAGCTACAACAGTGTCACCTTACAGCTATTCAGTTTCTCCTTCCAGTTACACCAGTGTCTCTACTCCCAAGTTATGGTCCCAGTTACACCAATTTCTGCTTACCAAATAAAAGAAAAAAAAACAGTCAGTTCTGTGGAAACCTTTGCTACAAATCACCACATTATTCCACAATACATTCCAAACTTCTGCAGTTTAATGTGGAATTTCAAAACATTTCCTGTTTTTCATGTAATTTCAGTGATGCAAATTCTGCATTTCATGATAATTGTGATGGCAAAATGTTAAATTTTGCCCAGTCCTATCAATCACTAACACAGCCAGTTTCAGGACACAAACATTTTTTTTCAACTCTATTTATTCACTGTGCTGCAGATCGGGATATCTCCTGACTTAGTCCACCATCCCCACAACTGTCATCCTCTGACAGTCACCCCAGTATGGAGACTGGTAGCTTCTCCCTTTGATGGTCCCCCAAAGGAGAGACTGAGATTAACTATCTTCCAGCCCGAGAGAGGCTGCAGCTCATTCACTGTGGGGTCAGAGGTCCTCACACTGCTGTTGCTGCACAGGGTTTTCCTTTGTGTCAGTTTTCCTAAGGAGTCGATGTGCAATGATATTAGTGCATGGGCATGCGAGTTCCCACACATGCACCACAGACATCTGCCACTGCCTTTCCCTCATTTACGTGGTCCCTGGCTTGGTGTACACCCAGCCTCCTCAGGGTATTACCCAAGTGCTGCATGCCTGCTATCCCAGGGACACTCATCTAGCCTCCCCCAAGCTGGCCCTCTGATGTTATAGGCTCATTCCTGAACCCAGGTCATAAGCACCAAGAATAGTAGCCTACCACTGCACCAGTGGGCTGGCTAGGACACAGACATTTATATACCAAATCAATAATGGGCAGATCCAGTACAACTTGGCAATGGTTATTATTTATAACTATGTTTGATTACTCTTTTTTCCACTTTAACTCATTCTCCCTATACCTAGATATTGTAGCCTCTTCCATTCTCCTCCTCCTCCTCCCTACCCTATATGTCCCTCCTAACTGCTCTCCCCAGGCCTAGTGCCTATATCTGTATAGTCCTGTTCTGGCCTTCTCCTCCTCAACTGCTGCTCACCTGCTTATGCCCCCATGGTACCTCTCCAGTGCAGCCTGCCAATACACCTCTTTAGAGTGGTTGACCCATGATCTTGCACCTGTAAAAGTGTCGAGGGAAATCGGAGTGCAGGCAATGTAGCTCCATCAATTAGGGCACCAGTCACTGCAGCGGAGACACACAAGACATTGATGGTTTTGGGGGTGGTTAATGCAGGGGTCTCTGCTCACTATACTTCCTGTCATGGGATCCCCCATTAAAAACATATACTCACCTCCACCCCCAAGCATATCGGGATGGAGGCAGCACAGAGAATTGTGCCAAGAACGTCCGGGCATCTGGATCACTTTGACCATCATTTGAGCACCCTAATGACAGTGCCATAATCAAGGTGCTCCACCAATGGTATATGCTTTAGAGCAGTGGCTGTTAATGTATCCACCCCTGCCCTCCATGACCAAGAAGATGTACATAGCCCAGCTCCAGCAGTATATCAGATGTGCTTCCTCCCAGTATCCTGGATACATGTTTAAGCCCACACCCCTCCCTCAGCTGCCAACCTTCACTCTACATACAAGTGCCATTCCAGACTGATATAATTCCTCTTAAGAGCAGCAAGCTGATTTTAGCAGATATAATGTATTTCCCTAACACCTGTAGACATAACTTTTTAAACCCTGGCAGTTTTCCAAGTGCTCGTCCATACCTTTCAGCTGTCACATATTACAAAGTATGTCACTTGTTTTACCATCCAGAAATCCTCTGGCCCAAATGAAGATGTTGTCATTGCCCACTGTAACTATCGAGTAGAAATTCATGTTAATCTATTATGCTCACTTATAAGAAAACAGTACAAATATTTGTACAATGAAACCTGCAGTGTTCTGAGAGTGCAATTATATATCTTGATGATGTGTCACATTTTCCCTATTTGTTATACATCTTGTCGCACATTTGGGTGATGAAAGGTTGAGTGGTATAGTGGGTGCTATGCACTAAGTGAGCAGGAGTACATGGAAAAGTCACATACTCCACCTGTGACCATGAACCCCACAGACAGGTGCACCCATAATGGCATTCACCAATGCTGGCCACCTGTCTGTGGCTTCTCCCTCCTGGCATGCAGGACTCTGCAGGGTGGCAGGGAGCAAAGTCACAGATGGGGTGGACATCTGCTAGGGGATCCCTCGTGCTGTATTGCACGGGTCCAAGGTTGTGCATGCCACTGAGGCACCTGGACCCGTGTGGTACAGCCCCTATGACAAGTTGGTTTACTGGCCCAGCCATGGCAAACAGTGCCTACCAGGCACACTGCAGGTCCCTGCTTCAGGACCCACCTCCTGCCCACAACATCTGCTGTGCCTCAGTGTCATTGGCCATACTCCTCAGTCCCTGTAGGGGGGGCATGTGTCACAATCTGACTCTCCCCCCATGCAACATCCCAGTGCCACCGCTTATCTGGCATTACGGGCACTCACCAGACTCACTGCACCTGCCCTCACCAGCTGCCTAGTGGGTAGGGGCAGCATGGAGTGCACTGTCAAGGACCTCCAGTGTCCAGAGAATGGAGACCATGGGGTGAGCAGAGGGTTATGGTAGGGTCTACACTGGCATACCCTACACCACCCTCTGCACCCATGCATCCAGCACTACATGGTTTAGTGAATACTGTGAAGTGTTGGCATGCCCCCAGAACACACCCAGCATGGTACGGTCCACAGACATGGGGGATCAGGTGCAGTGGGTCTGCATGCTCCCTTGATACATCCCTTGGGGGGCACATAGGGTGTGGAGTGGATGTATGCCCCAGATACAGACACATAGCAACTCCGCTCCAATAGTGCATATGGCCCAGTATGTGCACTTCAATCCTCCCTACTAAACTATGATGTTAGAAATAGTTGTTAGCAACCTTTTAGATAACTTCAGCCAACTCTGTTTGCCTTGCCACCTTTCACCACTGGAACCACTCACTGCTGGCTCATATGATGCATGACTTACAAGAAAGGGAGCCCCACCTCCCCATTAACACCCTGTTGAAGTGGTCCAAAGAACAATATCTCTGGCTTTTAGTAAAGCCAGTTTCAGATGGAACTAATCCTTAGATTTTTTGCACAGACTTGACCCAATTATACCTACAGTCAAGTTCTAGGGACAATAAATTGCAAAGGATCACTTAGCTCCATTGATTAGATTAGAATACCTTACACACTAAAAAAATATACATTTTTTTCAATTGTTTAACCAGGAGTGGCACACTAAGCTAAAAGCTTGTTTAAAGGTGTGACCTGGGAGCACATGGAAGTCAGGTTAGTTGATATCTTGGAGGTAGAAGACTTGGTTTGCTGGCCAAGGCACCTAGCTTCACCTGAGCTCTTTCCTTCTAAGACTGCTTGAAAGGCAGAGTAGAGATACTTACCAGAGCAAGGGAGAAGGATTAAGACTTAGTTTGGCTAAGCAGATTTACTGTGTGGTGGTGTTTTTATTTTTTACTCACAGGGATTGCTACTGTTTGTTGCTAACATTTCATTGCTTTATTTTTCTCTGATTCAAATTGTTGTTGCTGGTATACCTTCTTCTGCATTATTACAAGGTGTGCCTACAGGTGTGTGCTAACAGATTACTGCTGTAATCTTCTGATTCAAATTGTCTTTTGCAAGGTATATCTTCTGTTACTGCTTTATTTTTCTCTGGAGCAAAGTGTTTCTTACAGGGTATATCTTCTCTGAAATTACTGTATTACAGGTGGAGCTTACATTTTTGTGACTTTTTTATCATTGGGCTAAGCAAAATTACTGTTTGACACTGTGTTTTATTTTTTTCTTGTTTGTTGAAAAGGTTTGTTGTCTCAGAGGTGTTTCAGTCTCCTTCTCACATTGAAGGAGCTAATTGCTTTTCCTCCCACAGCTCTTCCAAAGGATTAGGTGTGTATGTGGGGGTGGAGCTGGCAAACTGTCAGTAATTTCCAACAGAAAGAAGGGTTAAAAAGTCAGGTTAGTTGATATCTTGGAGGTAGAAGACTTGGTTTGCTGGCCAAGGCACCTAGCTTCACCTGAGCTCTTTCCTTCTAAGACTGCTTGAAAGGCAGAGTAGAGAAACTTACCAGAGCAAGGGAGAAGGATTAAGACTTAGTTTGGCTAAACAGATTTACTGTGTGGTGGTGTTTTATTTTTTACTCACAGGGATTGCTACTGTTTGTTGCTAACATTTCATTGCTTTATTTTTTCTCTGATTCAAATTGTTGTTGCTGGTATACCTTCTTCTGCATTATTACAAGGTGTGCCTACAGGTGTGTGCTAACAGATTACTGCTGTAATCTTCTGATTCAAATTGTCTTTTAAGGTATATCTTATGTTACTGCTTTATTTTTCTCTGGAGCAAAGTGTTTCTTACAGGGTATATCTTCTCTGAAATTATTACAGGTGGTGCTTTACAGGTTTTACAGTTTTATCTAACATTAGGATAAGCTTTCAGGGTTACTGCATTTGTTGTTGACTGATTGTTTCTGCTCTTGCCTCCTTGTTCTTTCGTCCGTGGTTCTTCTTTTTAGGCAGGGGAAGGGCCCAGCCACCCACCCCCATCCCCAACCACCCCACGCTACACTCCTTTTATAGGGTACCACAGTTGTGACATTTCCTGTGGCAGAACAGGAAGGCGGATCAGTGGGGCTCCACAAGGTGATCTCATTTACAGGGCACTAGTAATTTAACTTGTTATAACAAGTTAAACAAAGCACAATTAAACCATTACTTGCATTTTTTTCCTTCTAATTACTCTGACTAGGTTACAAACCCAGCAACTTATTTGTAATGGATTTCATTAACTGCAGGTACTGGAACAATTTTCAGAAGGACAGTCTTACAGGATTTAGGAAACTGTCCTACATGCTGGGCCTTTGAGATCTTAGGTCTCAGCTCCGGGCAGCATGGGCAGAGATTGCACGCCTCAAATTTCATATTGAAGAGGAAATACATTATAAGAACCACCGCCATTTCCCCAGCATCCAACAGAAAACCTCGACCGCAGAGGTGAGTTGGTCCAGGAGGTTGGCAGGTGGTTAGGAGGAGCAAATCAGGTGCCCCATCACTCTCTGCTCTCCAACACATTACCTCCAAAAACCATATAAACACTACAAACAGGTATCTGCCTCTATCTCTGAAATCAAATAAAGAGCCAGAAGACACTGCAGAGCAGGACACTGCGGCACAGGAGCTGGCACAACAATACTCACCCAAATCAGGAACCAAAACTAAACAAGCACAAAGGAAATCCAAAAAACTTCTGATCATAGGAGACTCCATGATTCGGGAGTTGATACCCATCTCAGCCAGGGCGATGGTCAGATGTCTCCCAGGTACATCAGCATGGAGAGACACTGACCGCATTGCTAAAATTGTTCACAAAGCAGGAGAAAACATTGATGTCCTAGTACACATAGGGACTAATGATCTCGCCAGCCGGTCAGTTGTGGAGACCAAGGAACACCTGACTAGGCTGGGTGACAAACTATCATCTATTTCGTCTGGCATCTCCTTCTCTGAGATCCTGCCAGTCTGGGAGAAGGGAGCAGATGGACGGAAGGTCAGAGAAGGGGAGATAGGGGAGCTAAACACGTGGCTCAAGGACTGGTGCCAGGAAAAAGGACACAGATTTGTAGGGAACTGGCAACAGTTCTGGGAGCGAAAGTTCTTTAAATTTGATGGACTGCATCTGACTAAAGAGGGAGTCAGTGCATTGGGCAGAAGTTTGACGCCTTGCAGAATATTTAAACTAGCAACGGGAGAGGGGCAGCACCCATACGCCGAATGGAAGAACACCCCCTCAGCTAGTGGTCAAACAGGAATTCAGCATGTTTGCCGTTCATTTGCATCACCAGGTAAGAAAAAGGTTTGTCTCCCATACGATGCACAGGGTAATGCCAAACTTCACCCAACAACTAACACACCAAAATCTGGCCAATGGAAAATCATGTACACAAATGCTCACAGCCTGGGAAATAAGATCCCAGACCTGCAGGCAATAATGTCAGAGGCTAAACTGGACATAGTAGCAATTAGTGAGACGTGGTTTACCAGTAACCACACTTGGGAGACTTCAGTACCTGGCTATGTATTGTTCAGAAGAGACCGAGGTGCAAAAAGGGGGGGAGGAGGCCCTGTATGTTAATGAAAATATCAAAGCTACAGAAATTCAGAATACACATAAGGAGCCAGAAGAACTGTGGGTCACCCTGGAAACAGGAAATGGACAGCCATAAGAACTGGGGTTGTCTACAGGCCCCAGACCAGAGGGAGGACATAGACACATTACTGTTAGAAGATATACAAAACATGACAGCTAAAGGGAGGTTCTGATAATGGGAGACTTCAACATGCCAGATACAGATTGGTCAATACCAGCAGGAACATCTGCCAGAACTAGACTCATAGTGGATTCCTGCAGGGAGGGCCTCAAACAACTGGTACAGCAACCCACAAGAGACAGGGCTATCCTAGATCTAGTACTGACTAACAAAGAAGGATCACAGATCTCCAGGTAGAAGGTCACCTGAGGCCAGTGACCATCACATGGTATGGTTCAATTTGGCTACTACATCTAAATCATCCCATTCCAAGGCAAAAATATGGGACTTCAGAGGAGCTGACTTTGATAAGATGGCCAACAGAGTTAAGCTAGCCCTGGCAAAAGAAACACAGGTGAGGAGGTACAGGCAAAGTGGGCAAGCATTAAGGATACAATACTTGAAGCAACATCCCATTGTGTTAGACAGAAAAGGAAGTGCAAAGAAGAAGGACCACTTTGGTTCTCAAATACAGTAGCAGAAAAGGTCAGAGCCAAAAGGCTGGCCTTCAGAAAATATAAGGGAACACAGTGGGATGAAGATAGGGAGGCATACCAAGCTGCCCTAAGGAAGCAGGTAAGACAGTAAGGCAGGCAAAGTCCCAAACTGAGGAAACACTAGCACTAACAGTAAAGAAGGTGACAAGACTTTCTATAGATACATTAGTGAAAGGAGAAAGTCCAGAGTGGGTATTGCTGTTTAATGGAGAAAAGGGAGCGTGTGAGGAGGAGGACCTGTAAAGGCATCTATCCTAAATAGATACTTTTGCTCAGTATTTACTGAAGAGAAGGTAGGGCAGGGCCCACAGCTCAGCATCATGGACACAGGGGAGGGAGGTGAGCACTACTCCCTTCACAAAAGAAAGGGTCCTACAAGAGCTGCTAAGCTCAGGGTGGATAAGGCAATGGGACCTGATGGCATACATCCCAGGGTACTTAAGGAGCTAAAGGAGGAACTAGCAGAGCCATTAGCAGAATTGTTTAGTGAGTCTCTGAGCACAGGAGAGGTCCCAGAAGACTGGAGAAGGGCTCATGTGATCCCACCCACAAGAGTGGTAGCAGGGAGGAGGCGGGAACTACAGACCGCCAGTCTTACCTCAGTAGTGGGCAAGATTATGGAGGCACTCCTTAAGGAAAGGATAGTGCAACACCTGGAACCATAGGGCACAGGATCCAAGACAGCATGGGTTTACAAAGGAAGGTCCTGTCAAACTAATCTCATAGATTTCTTTGACTGGGTAACCAGAGTGGTGGACCAAGGGGAGAGTTGATGTCGCCTACCTTGACTTCAGCAAAGCTTTGACACTGTTCCACATAGAAGATTGATAAATAAGCTAGGTAGGCTGGGGGTCAGAAGTTGGTCAACTGGTGGCAAACTGGTTGACTGGCAGAAAACAGAGAGTGGTGGTGGTAAATGGTATACAGTCAGAAGAGATGCAAGTCACAAGTGGGGTACCTCAGGATCAGTCCTGGGGCCAGTCCTATTCAACATCTTCATTAGTGACGCCGCAGATGGACTAGAGGGTAAGGCTTGTCTGTTTGCAGATGACACCAAGATCTGCAACAGAGTAGATGATCCAGATGGGGTGGGCAGAATGAGAAGAGATCTGGATAAACTAGCAGAATGGTCAGAAGAGTGGCAACTGGGATTTAATGCAAAGAAGTGCAAAATCATGCACATAGGGAAGAGAAACCCTGAAGCCACTTATAGGCTGGGAGGAGTTGCTAGCAGTCAAAAGGAAGAAAGAGACTTGGGCATCATCATCACTGATGACCTAAAATCATCAAGCAGACCTCTAAAGCAGTAGGTAAGGCTAGGGGGTGTTAGGGTGTATTAGTAGGGCATCACAAGTCGTAAGAGGGAGGTAATAATCCTCTGTACAAGACATTGGTTAGGCCCCATCTGGAGTACTGCTGCAGTATTGAGGCCACACTCTTCACAAGGACATTAACCAAATTGAGGCAGTCCAGAGAAGGGCAACCAAAATGGTGCAGGGACTGCATCGGAAGACATATGGGGACAGATTAACGGAGCTCAATATGTATACCCTTGAGCAAAGGAGGAGAGAGGTGATATGATCGAGACATTTAAACACCTTAAGGGCATAAACAAGGTGAAAGAGTCCAACATGTTTAAATATAAGAAAAATAGCAGGACAAGAGGACACAGCATGAGATTAGAGGGAGGCCGATTAAGGGGGAATGTGAGGAAATTCTTTTTCACAGAGAGGGTAGATGCATGAATGGCTTACCACAAGAAGTGGTGGCTATGAATACAGTGCAGGGCTTCAAACAGGCATGGGATAGGCATAAGGGAGCAATACAAATGACTATGAATAGATAGGTCACTGACAGAGCAAAGGCCGATGGCACATTTATAAGGTAGAAAAAGAAATGGGCAGACTGGATGGGCCTTTCGGTCCTTATCTGCCGTCAACTTCTATGTTTCTATGTTAAGTGACTTGCTCAGGGTCACACAGTATGCAAGTGGGGGCTGTGGGATTCAAACCCAGGTCTCCAGATTTGCAGCTAAGAGCCTCCCCCACTATATTAGCTCTTGAGGTCTATTATCCTTCACAATCCCTGTTCCGTTTCCAATTCAAACTACAAATTACAAATGTGTCCCCTCATAAATTGCACAGCATTCACTTCTCTTTCCATAAAACTCATTATTCAAAAACTATTCTTTGTAGAAAAATTTAAGCATGTGTACTGTCTGATACCAAGGTCCAACCAAGTGACTATCTACCACTTAGCATACTTGACTGGAATAGCTAGGAAATGGCAAAAGGTGTGGGAAAATCAAATGACTGTGAGTCCAGAAGAATACAAAAGAGAATGTGTAAAGTGAATGTGAGAAGACAAAAGTTTTAGGTAATGAAACCATGCAAGTAGAGGATACACAAAATGATGAATTAAAGAAAAACAACTTGGTTTTAATTTATAGGGAAGGGGTTTTATGTCAATAAAGTATCTTGGATGTTATATAAAGTTACTTAAATCAGTTTGTTCTCTTCAACTAAACAAGGTACAGTCTGAGACTTAGGTGTATTGCACATCATGCATTGTGCACTGCTGTCTGTGATTGTCTTGTTTTTTTAGCTTAGAAATACCTGTGTCTGCTTTAAGAGTTAACAACTCATGATATGACTAATAATGTGGTCATCTGTACATATAATGTTGATTATTGAATACAGTACAATAATTGTATTAAGTGAGGACTGCCTCCGGCTCTTTTTCGTACAGAAAAGATATACTGTAGCATTTAATTGGGTGAAGGGACGGTACTGTAACAAAGAGCATACTTCAAAAAAAGAATTAGTGTTCCCAGGAGTAAACAGCAGATCACTTAGTCTAAGATTACCAGAGGATTCCACTAGTGGTGCTTTTCATCCTGATGGTGCTAAGGTCTATAACATTTCCTGGTAACACCTCCTTTACAGGCATTTCAATGATATTGAAAACTGCAGCTTCCTGGATGGCAGGAGATGAACATGATAGACCTGAGTTCATTTTCTTTCTAGTATTTCCTAATTACCTTTATTCATCATTCAGAGCTCCAGCAAATTAAGTATACCAATTCCGTTCCTGTACTGAGGGAAATTTACACAAGATCCTGAGATCTAAAAATACCACTGTATAGATTCTTGGTTAGGCCCTGTTTAGAGTTTGATGTACAGCTTAGGTCAGCATACTACAGAAAATATGTAGGTATAAAATAGTTCAGAGTAGAATAGTAAAACAAAATTAAATATATTTTGTTTCCTATATTCCCTCTAATACACCTTTCCCATGGTACGTTATAGTCCTGGACAGAGAGAGGGAAGAGAATGTTACTCTCACTCTCAGCACATGGAAGGGTCAAAGAAGAAAGACATTTATTGGAGAGAAATTTGAGAAAGATTGAGCTCAAGAAGATTTAATGATTTGTTCAACCTCACACAGTTAGTGCATGGCAGTTGTAGTATTCAAACTTAGTTCTCCCAGGTTAGCAGTTCTGCACTCTAATCACCTGGTCAAACTGCCACCCCCCCCCCCTACAAAATAGTAGATGATATAGCATTTAAATTATGAAGAATTTTATTTGACCTTCATCTCAATATATATATATATATATATATATATATATATATATATATATATATATATATATATATACATATTTATAAAATGGGTAGGAAAAATTATGTCTGTTGATTTGTTGGATTCCATCACATGACTGTGCGTATATCAGAGCGCGACCATACACCTGCACTTTTACACCCCTAAAAAACAGTGTTGCCATTTTATAAGTTAGATAACCCACTCTACGGTGTGCAGTTGCGCTCTGATATATGCACACTTTGGGTGGTTGACACACTCAGCCTCTGGCCTTGTGCGTACAATGCACACCAAGGCATGCGTATATCAGAGCGCGACCGCACACCTAAGAGTGAGTTATCTATTGCATATATATATATATATATACACACACACACACACACACACACACACACACACACACACACACACACACAGATGTATATATATATCATTGCAAAAAACTTCATTAATGTATCACTTAGGATTCATGTTACAGCAACAAAAGTATGAACATTTGGTGTTAGTATTCATAACCCTAACCCCACATTCCCCCCTACCTCCCAACACACACACAGACACACACACACACACATATGCAAGCAGAGGAAGGGACAAGACAACACAACCAATTACAGACTGCCATCATTAAGTAAGAGAAAGAACATACAACTCTCTGAGCATACCACAAGACACATCCATCATCATGGTTCACCAACTGTATGAGTTCTGCTGGCATGCCACTGTCTTGGGGAAAACCCTGTGCTGCCATGCAAATGTCACCATTACATGATATTGGGGTACAGGGTCCATAGGACCCTGCAATCCAACACTGTGGACTACTTTAGTTACTCTGGGACTACACAGGACCCTGCACTTGCATAGTATGGTAAAAGTATGTTTCTGTCAAAGTGTAGTGTCCAAAGGACACTGCACTCCCACAGAATAGAAAAAATATATCTAACTGAGAGTACAGTCTTTTCAGTAACCTGTCCTTGTAGAGCCATACACAAATGTGTAGCTGTGAGTGAAGATGTGTTGGGGGTACACCCTCATGCTGTGGAAGCATGGTGGCTACACCACTACATGTAGTGTACTGCATACTGCACCCTAGAGACATAGAGAAATGGATTGTGATTATGGCATAAACAGATGTGTAGCAAGATTATGTATGTGTGGGGGAGGGCGCAGGCTGCAGAGGACCCTGCACTTCCACAGTATGTAATGGTGATATTTGCATGCCAGAGCAGGGTCCACAGGATACTGCGCTGATACACTGTTGTAAAATTATGATTTTGTGGCAGTACACTTTTTGCTGGAGTGTGCAGTGGGACATTATGATAAATGTATATTTCTGTGGGAGTGCAGGGTATGAACTGATGATGGCTGTCTCTGATTGATTGTGTTGCGTTGTCCCTTCCTTTGCTTGCATATGTGTGTGTGTATGTATGTGTGTGTGTGTGTGTGTGTGTGTGTGTATTTGTGTGTGTGTGTGTGTGTGTGTGTTGGGGAGGTGGCAATGGGTAGTTAGGGTTGTGAACCATAACACCAAATTTCTATACTTTTGTCATTGTAATATGAACCCTAACTGATGCATTATTGGAGTCTTTTTGCAGTGAATTTCTTTACTTTTTTTGAAAGTATCACCATAGCCATAGTTGTTTATTGTTGCGCAGGTCCCTCTGGGACCTGTTCTCCCATATCTCCATAAGTGTAGAGAGATTGTAATGAATACTTATGTCTTTCAGGCCCTGTGCTTCCATCATTCCATAATGGTATCCAACCCTCATTTACATGTGGGAGCGCAGGGCCCTCTGGGACCTGCACTGCCATCAGTCCATAATGGTATCCATATGTGCATGTGGGAGCTCATGACCCTCCTGGCGATGTGCTACCATGCATGTATATTTTAATTATAACTCATTGCATGTGGGACAACCCTACACCCCCATTTATCCATAAGTTTTGAGAGATTATAATGAACCCTCACTTCCCTGTGATACCGCAAGGCTCTTCTGGTCTTACAGTTCCATCAGTCCATAATATTATATGTCCATGTGTACCCCAACCATCACAATGTTACCCTGTGTGAAATAACGCAATTTCAGAATCTTATAACTAAACAACCAATACAAATATTCTCACCGAACCAGCAAAAGGCATATCTGTGGGGCAAGCCCATTTTTACACTGAAAATTTCAGCCCATTAGTGCAAACTGTTTGTTTGCAATGCAGTGACAAAGAAACTAACATTTCTGGAAAGTAGTGTTGCAATTCTGGAAAGTAGTGCCTCAAACTGAGACAGCTTTCACAAAATAGTGTCACAATTTTCAGCATTACTGCAGTAGTTTCATGAAACAGTACAACAATTTGTGACAGTTTCACAAAAGTACTGTCACAAATTTGTGACACTACCAACAGCTGACTAAAATAAATATATTTCCAAACAGTTTTTTTTTTTTAAACTAATGACAGAATTGTGTTCTTTGGGCCCCGATTAGGTAAGTTAAATGTCGATAAGTTGCCAGTCAGGCAGTAGTACAGATCCCCTGTTGGTGTTTACCAAGAGGCAGTATTTTTTTAATTATATCATTTTTTCCACATCACTAACTGAAAACGAGATGACGTAAGCATGACAGTACTTTCCCATTTGTGAAAACAAAAAGTGCTTTCACGAATGTAAAAACTGCTTTTGCATGGCACATCTCCTTTTTCCTCATAGAATATAATGGGAAACTTCAAAGTTTAATAACTGTTGAATAGATTAATATTTTTTCACCAAACCTTCAAAAGGTACATCTGTGATCCAGACCCCATATTCTCTAACAATTTCAGACCAAACCCCCAAGCCATTTCAGAGAAACAGTGTGACAAAGGATTTGTACTTAAATGTTAATCTTCAAATGTTTTGACACTCTTCATCTCCACAACCACACATCTGACCATAACAAAACTTAGGACATCAAGAGATCTATGGTATCTGATGGCACATGAAAATTTTTGTGCATATCGGTTGTACGGTTGCAAAGTGATTAAAGTACAAAATGTTGGATTTAACATAGAAGCAACCATTTAACTCTAACTATACTGGCACTACCATGCCAGTATAAGATAGATAGATAGATAGATAGATAGATAGATAGATAGATAGATAGATAGATAGATAGATAGAGATAGAGATATAGATATAGATATAGATATAGATATAGATATAGATATATGGAAGAGATTTAATAACTTCAAGATATTGAACAGAATAACTTCACTTGATCAGAAAAAGCTGCTACGTTCATCAAAAGATATGAGAACTAAAGAATATAATAAGAAACTTATGGGATGATTACTTAGAAATAATAAGGAATGTTTTTTCATAGATAAGTGGTGGATGCACAATTTGAACAGGAATTTTTTTTAAATAATTTTTGAGATTAAGAAATATCATAAATACCTCTATGGTAGTAAATTTACTCTGATTACAGCCACACATCTTTATTTAAAGTTCTGTGACACATGGAAGCTATACCATTCCTGGCACAAGATAGGTTACAGTGATGGTCATTGTGTTTTGAATTCATATCAGTGTGATAATCAACACAGAGCTTCGTACTAGCATGCTAATGTGGATGCATTATTTAGATGACCACTGGACACTGAAGATGAAAATTGTGACCTAGTTTTCAGAGTGTCATGTTTTGTTCAGTTATCTGTCATCACAGCTGATACTGCTTTTGAAACTGAAAAAAATCCAGTGTTAAAAAACATTAAACACTATATACTTACTGGGTGGCACGCATATGCATCAGATATAAACCTGCTGTATCCAGAAAATCTGCACTGTCAGAAATTATTAAATATTGTGGGGTATTTAGTATTATTTAGAAAGAATATTAAGAAAGATTTTGTTTTTCACAGAAAGAGTGGTAGGTTGGTGGAGTAGGCTTCTATCTTAAATAGCATCATTTGAAACAATCCATGAGACTGATAGTGAAATGTGATTGAGTTGTGTGAACATTGCCCCTGAGTGCCATAATCAATATTACTTACAGTATACTACAATGTGGGAAGAATTTCACTCACCATTATATGAAGCAGTCAGATAAGCCCAATATGTTCTGCTTGTGCCAGTTTTGCACAAACATGAGGCAGACACTAAATGGAATATAGCAACTCTGTATCACCACATATGATTACACTGGAACTTTTTTAATGGCCCTGCATTCTCTGTCTGAGCATGTACTAACCCTGATCTACTAATAACCAAAGGCCTGTAGGGCATCAACCATGGACTTGGCAAATGTTGCTGTGCAATTAAGTCAGCACTGTAAAATCATGACATTCCTTAGCTGTCCTTCCTTTGTCTTCTCCACATCCCATATAGGCCAGAGCTGAATACAGAGCAACACCGAGGGACTGCAAGACTAGAATTTAAAGAGTCAAGATTGACATGGAATCCATGACAGCTGTAAGAGCCACACACTCCAGAGCCTTCTTCTAGCGCATAAATGGAAGGGAGATTGGGCCTGTGAAAATAAGGGAAGGGGCTGAACCTGTGATAGATCCTGGGATGATGGCTGAGAAGCTAAATGAATACTTCTCTTTGGTATTCACTAACGGATACTCAGGGCAGGAATGATGTTCGTTGAGAGGGCCCATGGCATCAGATGTAGCCATCATGCAGCCTATGGACACCACACCTGCACTCATTGCTGCTTGCTTATTGAAGAGTAAGCATGCTAAGTTCCAAGAAGAACAAGATATATATTCCACAATAATTTAGAAATAATTAAAGGTTTTACAATGCCACTTGCAGTATTCTTTCATGAAGCTGTACAGACAGGTGTTGTGCTAGAGAGGTTAACAGTGGCCAGTGTGGTCCAATCTTCAAGAAAAGAACAAGACTGGACCTGAGCAACTACAAGCTGGTCAGCTGACATCAGTGCTTGTAAAGGTCTTGGAATTCATTATTAAGGGCAGAATAATTGGAGCACTTGGGTTTGGACAAGGATCTTGCTAATTTCAACGTGACTTAAAGAAGAACACTCAGCCAGGATGCAATTCAGTAATGGAGGAGTACAGTATATCACAAAATGCCACAATGTGCTGCAGTGAAGAGTGTAATTCAACAGCAATTATAAAATGGGGTTTGAAAATCATGAAATCTGATTGGCTGAGGGCCATCTTTACCAGTGTTGTTATCTCAGCCCAACAGAAATTGATAAGATCCAGCAGCCTCTTCACACTACAATCAATACTAACCACACATCCATGATTGCCATCACAAATATGTCTGTCACCTTTACTCGCTAAAAACCATCAAGTAGGCCTAAAATGAAACTGCTTAAATTTAATAAACAATAAATAATGTTATCTGTCATTATAATTCTCTTCTGACACACACATAAATATATTTAAAAAAAGAACTACAGTACTTAGAATTTTAATTTTGGATGTTTTTTGCTGACCATGAAAACTCACCCGTCTATCCTCACCTGCTTACAAGGGAAATTTCTGCTGTTTAATTTGCTGCAGCTAAAAGCCCTGGTTTGATCTGATGCCTTCTGTTGTGTGCTTGGTAACTTGGTAATTGTAGACAAAGTAGGTCGAGGCCCATTTAATTGTCTCCCACTCATAGTGGGCTTATATGTTAATGTATTTCCTAATATTTGTAAACAAAAATTTATCTAACTCAATTTTGAATGTGCCAAATGGCATTTTTTCAACTATATTCCTTGGTAAGCTATTCCAAATTAGGGGTGTTTGTATATTATAAAAAATTAAATGCCTATTAGATCTTGCTCTGTTTATAAAGGTTTGTCTATCATGTGATCTTGAGTTTAGAGTTTTGGGGTTCCATATTATGTTGCATTGAGACATCAAGGTTTTGTCCTCCAGAATACGAATTAAAAATAGTAGATCTCCCCTAATGCGTCTTAATTCCAAGAGGTACAAATTAAGTTCTGATAGTCTATCTACATATTCCACATTCTGTAAACCTTTTATTGATTTTGTTAGACGTTTTTGAATCTTTTCCACTCTAAGTATGTCTTTCTTTAAGTATGGACTCCATATAGGAGAACCGTAGTCAAGATTAGGGAGTACATAGGTCTTATATAATTTGAGTACACACTCTCTGTTCCTTGATATGAAAGCTTTATTAATAGCATAAATGGTACTGTTACATTTACCTATTAATTTTAAAATGTGCATTTTAGATGATAGTCTGGAGTTTATCCAAACACCCAAATCCTTTTCACTATTACTATGTTTTATTTTCTTTGAATTTAGAAAGTATGAATGTTTTGGGTTATTTTTTCCAAAATGGATTACCGCACGTTTATCTTCATTAAATTTCATACCATTTCGTATTCCCCAATCTTCTATTAAACTTAAACTATTTCTTAGCTCCATGTAGGCACTAAGGCTTGTAACTTCACCCCCTATTTTAGTATCATCGTCAAATTTAGTTATGTGTGACTTGACACCTTCATTCAAATCACTGATATAAAGTCCAAATAACAAGGGGCCCAGTACCGATCCCTGAGGGACTCCACTAGTAACACACCCCTCATCCGATAAAACAGTATTGATACGGACCCTCTGAGTATGATTTGCCAACCAATTTCCAATCCATCTAATAGTGTTTTTATTTAGACCAAGTTTGATTAATTTATCTATCAACTGATAATGTGGGACTGTAGCGAACGTCTTCCCCAAGTCCAGAAAGATCAGATCCATTGGTCTGCCACTATCCAACTTAAGGCTGATATGGTTGTAAAATGCTAATAGATTGGTATTGCACGAGAGCCCTCTTCTAAATCCATGCTGGGTAACATCCTGTAGTCCCAATCTTATGATATCTTCATCGATGCTATTTTTAATTAGTCTTTCCAACAACTTACAACAAACTGATGTCAGACTTATTGGTCTATAATTAGTCACACATGATTTGTTGTCTTTTTTGTGAATAGGCACCACTATGGCCTTTTTCCAATCCAATGGCACCACACCAGTCTCGAGAGATTTATTAAATAATTTTGTAAGAAGATTGGTTAACACATCCACAAATTTTTTCCATACAATCGTATCAATATTGTCGGGACCTGTGGAGGATGATATCTTTAATTTTAATAGTTCCTGTTTAACTGATTCATGACTAATATTAATGGATGTTTCATTTTTTACCTCAGTAATAGTAATATTAGTATTTTAGAGAGCAAATCTTCTACCAGTTGAACTGAAAAGATATTTGAATTCTTGTATTCCATCTCTTGAATGTAGGAAAGACAGAAAAGAAACAAGATGGGGAAAGGAAGGGAACAGTACAAAGAAAAAGAAAGAAAGGTGAGGAAAATGGTTCACAGGGGGCAGGTTAGGGAACATAGAGGGTTTAAGTGCTAGTTAAAAATAAATGTATTTTGCTGTGCACAATATTTGAACCTGAGATTGCATGTCAATGCTGGGATGTGCTGGGATTATTTTGCTGAGGTGGATGAAAACATGTTTTAAGTCATAAAAATGTTTCTTTTTTTATTCTTTTTGTGCATTTTTTCACACCCTTCCCCCCAAAAAAACGTGGACCAATTTTATAATTATAATAAGACACTCTAGGGTATGATTTGTGGTGGGGTAACAATACTTCTTGGGTGGCTGAAAGCACTCGGTGATGCCTCATGCCTCATGACACACCTGAGGTATGCAGTTATCCCATCACAACACACACCCTGCAATGTATTTTTGCTTAATTAAGCCCATTTTTACTGCAGTATTTTGTGACATTCTATTTATTGCAAGTTAATGTGTTGCATCTTGACTGGCTGTACCCTATATCTGAATATGAAGATTTAGTTCATTGAGCCATAATTGCTTTTCTCCACTTTTTCTAGACTCTTTTCTTAAACATCTGAGTGGTCAAGGGAATACTTACTTGTGGATGCATGTTTGAAAATAATACATTTTTGTGCTTTAGGCAACATCAAGAAAAATATGAAGTGGAGACGTCACAGCTTTTCAGATACGGTACTTACAGATTGGTTCTACATTAACAAAAGTTATTAGCAATAATCTTGAGATGAATGATCCATCAGAGTTGTTCTTAGTTGTAACAAATTCCACAAGGCATCTGAAAATATCTGAAATATTTAAATTGTTGTTTAGCAACCTTAACCTAGGATTAAATTTAAAGCTAACCAGAAAAAGGAACTGAATATTAACATACATAAACTACTTCTCATTTCGCACATTTCCATTTCATACTGTCTTCATTTATTCTAATTGACTGTCCTTTTTCAGTTTATGGAACACTCTACTGTACATACCCTACACTTGTTTTATCCTACTATGAAAGCTAAACTAATCATGTTCATTACTCCCCCATTACACAGTTCCGCTATTAATCTGTCTGTAATGCAGTCCCTTCCACTGTAAATTTCAGTAAACAAAGAAAAAGTCAAAAAAGGTGCATGTATTTCAATTTTCATCTCTGTCCACCACATCTCTCAACTAATCCCCCATCCTCTTCTCCCCATTGTTATTAGCGTCCCTCATGCTTCTTTGTAAAAAAGTATGTCTTTTAACTTTGTTGATCAACAATTGTGGGGAAATTGTTTAATCAGGAAAGGCACACTAAGCCAGAGATTGTTTCCAGGTGTGACCTGAGAGCACAAGTAAGTTAAATGACTTGCTCAGGATCACACAGTATGCAAGTGGGGACTGATGGGATTCAGACCCAAGTGTCCAGATTTGCAGCTCAGTGCCCTTAACCACTGCGCTATACTGCCTCATTACATAGAAACACAGAAACATAGACTTTGATGGCAGATAAGGACCGCTTGGTTCACCTACTCTGCCAATTTCCCTACCTAGAGGATAAGCTGCAGATCCTATTTAACCAACAGCCTATTTCTTCCTACCCCTACAAAAATTGCCTTATGTCTGTCCCATGCATTCTTGAATTCTCCCACAGTTTTAGACCCCACAACCTCCTCAGGAAGACTATTTTATGCATCCACCACCCTCTCTGTAAAAAAATACTTCCTCACATTTTCCCTGAGCCGTCCCCCCCTCTATGTTCAAATCTTGTCCCCTTGTTCTTGCACACCTCTTTTTCTGAAAGATGCTACCTTCTTGGACTTTTTTGATTCCACTGAGGTACTTAAACATTTCTATCCTGTCCCTCCTATCCCTCCTTTCCTCAAGAGTATACATATTAAGCTCCTTTAGTCTCTCCTCATATGGCTTCTCTTGTAGACCCTGCACCATTTTAGTTGCCCTCCTCTGAACTGCCTCCATCCTGTCTATGTCCTTTCAGAGATGGGGTCTCCAAAACTGGATGCAGTACTCCAGATGGGGTCTCACCAACTGTCTGTACAGGGGGATAACAACTTCCTATTTTCTGCTGGTGATGCCTCTCCCTATACATCCCAGTATCCCCCCAGCCCTCCCTATCACCTTCTCACATTGCTTGCCAACCTTAAGGTCATCTGATATGATTACCCCCAGGTCTCTTTCCGTTTTTGTTGTTGTTACTACCTCCTCCACATTGTGTAATCTTCCCCTGGGTTTTTGTTTCCTAGGTGCATTATTTTGCACATCTTTGCATAGAATCCAAGCTGCCATACTTCTGACATTGGTCGTTACATATTAAAATTTACAATACAAGAAGCTTGGGCAAATACATATTAAAATTCCAATAAAAGAAATTTAAACATATTTAAAAAATGACAATGAAAATCTAGAAATTTCATTGGCCAAGAGACATCACCTGACTGTGCATTAAATCTCTATAAATGCATGATCAGATGATGACTCTCATGCCCCCCCCAAAAAAAGCTTCTTAGAGTCATTTAGTAAGTGTAATAAGCCCCTCCAGGGTGTGCATCATAGGATTTTAATGCACTTTCCAGGGACATGAAGACACTTTCCCTTCTGCCTTGAGCCTTAGTACACCCCGGAGTGTGCTTTAAAATCATATAATGCACACCCTGTCATGGATATTACTTACATATTATTTATTATAGACACCCATCATTGCAGCAGGGCATATCCAGCTTCATGTGTATAAGTAAATTACCATATTAAATGTAATACAAATGCACACAATTGATTCTACAGGGATTCCACAGTCATCCAAGTGTATCACATTAGAGTTGATATATATATATATATATATATATATATATATATATATATATATATATATATATATATATATATATATATATATTACAGTACTGAAAGGTAATCCTTGAGTACTGGGTTTCAACATATATCATGCCAGTAATACTATATGAAAAATGGATATGTCCAAAGTTTTTAGCTGACTCATTCAAAAGCCCATCTAATGCTCTTCCTGACTTTAAAGAAGACTCTGCAGGGATCGGGACTGGCTACCTTCACCTCTTGCAATGTTTTGTTGCCTGTAATCCATATACTCTATACAGAGACAAGAAAAAGTCTGAATGAATTTAAAAAAAAAGATTTAGTAGTATTAGTAGAATGTTTTATTCATTACAAATAGTGAAGCAGCAACTCAGCTGAGTCAAAAACTCATTTCCAGTGAGATCCGTAAAATGTTGCATACTTTAGTAACAATTCAAACATATAATTTGAATACCTAAGTATAAAACATGCCAAAACTCATCAATTATACAAAAAAGTGATGATTAACATACCAACATGCATCTTTTATATAAGACAATGATGACTAACAGAACAGACTATACATATATACATACATACAAACATATATACACCAATACGAGTAGAAATAATATTGCACTAAATCCCCTACATACACGCTAGTAAAGTATCTTATTCAATTACCAGGTTCCCTTAATCTTTCCTGTTCCAAACCAATTCTTTTAATTTGCCCCATCTTCCTTTTACCATCTTTTGTTCTCAACTCTGCTGGTAATACATTCCAGGGAGAGGGTCCTTTATGGAAAGAATGACCTCTACCCAAATTTGTGTTGCACTTTGGTAACAGGAATTCTATTCCTTTTGCTGATCTAAGACTCAGTTTTATCATTCTTTCCTGTAAACATTCTGTAATATATCTTGGCACTTTATCAGAAAAACATTTTTCTATAATAATAATACATGTAAGGACCTCCTATCCCCAAGCATATCCCAACCCAAATTGTGGTATAGGTCCTCCCTATGTGTCCTTCTTGCTGCCATTATAATATAACGTGCCATTTTATTATATATAATTTACAGTTTCCCTAATAATCTTAGACTAGCCCCCATATATATCAAATCCCCATAGTCCAAAAAGGGGATCATAACAGTATTAATCAAATGTTTTCTAATTGCATATGTTGCACATTGTCTAATCCAATATAAAGCACCCATACATCTATTAATTGTTTTTATCAATTGTTCTATATGTATACCCAACTTCAAGGAACAATCAAAGTGGACCCCCAAATATCTATAACTATCTACTTGCTGTAGAACTTGATCATCAATGGTTTTAATCTGCAATACTTTAACTGTCTGATCCCTACCTGTTTTTCTATGAAAATACATAACTTGAGATTTTTTTGAATTCAGGAAAAGTTTAGATGAAACCAAAAAATCTTGTAAGTCATCAAAAGCTAACTGTAATTCGGCCTCAATTTGGATATCCACTATCCCAGACTGGTACATTATTGTATCGTCAGCGTATAGATGATACTTTATTTAAGGATTTGAAAACTTCATGGAATTGACATATACGTTGTACAATAATGGACCTAACAAGGAGCCCTATTGAACTCCCATTTTAATTTGAAAGATTTGTGATTTCCATTGATCAAGTACCACAAACTGGCCTCTATTGGATAAATACGATTTAAAGCAATTTATAGCCTGATCTAATAGACCCATATACTGAAGTATGGACAGGAGAATATCATGGTCCAAAGAATCAAAAGCTTTCCAAAGATCCACATATTTTTCCCCCACAGATAAACCCCTGTCCAGGCTTATAGTTAGGGAATTTGTAACCTGCAATAATGCAGAGGTTGTGCCATGTACTGGTTGAAAGCCAGATTGGAATTTATTTAAGATTTTCTCTGACTTAAGGAACCTTTGAACTTGCTTGGCAACCAAACCCTCAAAGATCTTAGCAACCACCGGGAGAAGGGAAATGGGTCTATAGTTTCCAATTTGCTCTTTTAACCCTGATTTATAAATTGGGACTACTTTAGTAATTTTCCATACATTTGGAAATTCAGATTGTATCAGTGACATGTTATACAACTCTGTCAGAGGATAGGCAATCACAGGAGCAGCATATTTTAGCAATAAATTTGGTATACCATCATCCCCGCCAGCCTTATGGACATCTATCCTTCCCAGTGCCTCTATTATCTCATGGGGTGTAAAAAGTACAAACTCAGAATTGGGTGGTGTCATCTTTATCTTCTCTATATGCTCTTCTGATGACAAATTATTATGATTTCCATCCTGATTAACTTTTGATAATGAATTCTGAGCAATAAATCCCATGTATGTAAAAACACCATTGAAACCATCTGCCACATCTGCTCCCAATGGAATTCTTACATCATCAATCTCAAAGTTTTTTGGGGAACTCTGAGATCTGTGAGCCCTGAACATTCTTCATGCTTTTCCAAAATTTATAGGGATTATTTGTTGTATTCTGAGTAAGCTGTCTTTTGTAATAATTATACCTAGCCTGCCTTAATTCTTTTGTGTATGTGTTCCTGTATTGTTTGTATTTTAACCAGTTCTGGGAATTTGATGTCTGTTTCGCAATTTTCCATAATTTGTCCCTCTGTCTTTTCAACTTATGTAATTTTGTGTTATACCAGGGGACATTTTTCTTTTTAACTTTCAGTATTTTTTGGGGGGCATGTTTATTGCATATTGCCATGAACTATTTATATGTGAAATCCCATGCATCACTCACATCAGGTATTCATTTTACTCTATCCCACTTTATACTCTCTAATTCCAACATGAGCTTCACATAGTCAAATGTTTTATAATCTTTAGTGATTATAGACTTTCTTTGGATTACCTGTTTTGTCATTTGTCTTATACAATATATCATTTCATGATCAGACATCGCATCTGGCAATGTCCCAGAACTTGAGTACTTTTCAGA
This sequence comes from Neoceratodus forsteri, assembly GCA_016271365.2. NCBI lineage: Eukaryota > Metazoa > Chordata > Ceratodontiformes > Ceratodontidae > Neoceratodus > Neoceratodus forsteri. The sequence continues at coordinate 972,867,903 of CM028132.1, read as the reverse complement.
TTGAGTAACAAAAATTAAATCTAACATTGTGGAGGCCTCTGGGTGCTCACTATTTATCCAAATAGTGTCTTGAATTAATTGTGTTAAGCCAAGAGTGATGGTCATGTCAACCAATTCAGAGAACTGATTGACCTTTTTTCAATTCACATTAAAGTCTCTGATCAATATTAGTTCATGATGAACTATATATTCTCCCATTGCCTCTTTTAACTGCTCAAAAACCCTGTAATTTGCTTTTAGGGGATGGAACAGTCCCAATAAAAGCAGTGGTTTACTAAATGCAAGTTTAATTTCCAATAATACCCCTCTGCTCCATTTCTATCTAAATTGTCAGCTTTTTTATTCATATCCAGAGCTCTAGTTACATAGATAAGGACTCATCCACCCCTTTTTGTTCTATCATGTCTCCACAAATTGTAGCCCTGTAGGTGTATCTGCTCATTTGACACTCGTTTACTTAACCAAGATTCAGTAATTACTATAATATCAGGCTTATATTTATGGGTCCAATCTCTTAGGTAGTCTAATTTAGGTAACAGACTAAATATGTTTATATTTCTTTATTTCTTTATTTATTTATTTTATTTATTAGATCATCAGTTTATAGACCATTGAGTCAAAGACTCATTCACAAAGGCAGCTTGTCAAGCGAGCAATACATCACAGCAAACAAAACAGTACAGTACATAATGCTCAGATTAAAAAAGCAACCAGTGTTACAGGAATTCACTGGTGGTACAAGCTTGGTAATAGGTAGATTACAGTAGTCATAATATAGGTACATGAGTACCACATCAGGTTATAGGTACCGTTCTTAATCACTGAGCCATCAAAAGATCAGCTATTATGTCCTTATTGATATTACTTTCCATGACTTTATTTCTTGGTCCTGGGTTCAGCTGGACATCACCGCTGAGTATCAAGATTAATGACATGAATAGTTTACAACATTTGAATCCTTGCCTGTGCTTAAACAGATAGTATTTATTTTGGGCCTTCTTTACCTCTAAATGCCCCCAGGAAAGCATCCTTTTTTCAATTAAGGGTCATTTTCCCAGTGCATTATCCAGATATCTATGTACTATTCAGGCAGATATCTTTTCTGGCCTATGCATACTAACCTCCTGATTTCCAGTCATTGTACCTCTCTCCTCCATGTAGACAAGGACCATGCTGTCGACCTTCAAGTTGTAAGTTCAGCAGCATGGGCCATAGCAAACCAGAAGAGGGAAATGTGCCAAAAACAGGTACACCTTAAGTATACTCATTCTGACTAGGCTCACTAGGTCAAGGCTGGAAACAAGATTTGCCAATATGTGTAGACAATTAAGCAGTATACTAAATTTCTCAATACACAGCTACTCTTAATTTGTCTTCTACAAAATCTAAGAGAAGAGGCTATAGAATAATTTCTTAATTATATAATCAAAGTAGGGCCTATGAGGCAGGATTTCCTACTATGTAATATGTTTAAACAATTCCTAATAGATTCTACAAATGAAATGACTAATAATTGTCCTATTATGGGATCAAATCAAGGACTATAGACACAATTATTAATGCATAATTACTTTTATCAACTCCTCGAGTAGAATAAGATTTGGAACTGAGGACACATATTCTTATAAATGGTCATATAAACAAAGGGACTAAATATTTCTTAATAAACAATATCATTCATCACGCCACATAAGACTAGATCAAATTTTCCCTTCTATACAAATTTTATACACATGCATGTACAGCCAATGTGCGTTCATACACGGTTCAAACACTTTCTTCCCCCATCCCTAAAAGTTAAGACTAAAAACATTTTATATCCAATCTTTCAAACACTTTGGACAGATCCAAATGTTAAGGCAAAGCTACCTAATACATATTTGCTTTCTCACATACCACAGAAAACCATGTAAACTTCCCACCCTTAAAACTTCTTTACCAAACAATTTACTAGTTATTTAACATTCGGATCATATTCAGTGGTGCGTAGGCAATCTATATAAAGTTAAGCACATATTTATTTAATGTAGAGGCAAATTAGCTTGCTCTATGCACCTCTGAAATCGATCTGTTTTTCTTCAAGTTTCTGTGACCGAGTTATATGTCCCACTTGACTTTAATGTTTAACATTTTTATTATTCTAACATATTGATTATCTGAACAATTTTACTCCTGATCTTTGTCACTTTTAGGAGAAATATAGCAAGCTTTTTCAATATGTCCATATTTTCAGCATTACAAAGTAAATACAATATACATTTTGGCAGTATACATATAATGTTCCTATTATCTTACCTAAAAACATTTTCCTAATTTGAGTATGCCAAGGGCCAATGACATGCTCTAATTTCTTCTACTTCTGATGTTCTCTGTGCTGTTGCACTCACAGCCTAGACTTCTCTTGGTATTCACAGTGCTTCTCCACATCCAGGTTCTCATGGTAAGCTTTTGATTGAGCTGTGTAGGTCTTCAGATGTACTTCATAATGTTCAGGGTCATTCTTGATACTATCTCTGAAGCATTTACTTCTCTCCTTTCCAGTCAATGGAGTGGACTACATTCTCAGTCCAGTGTTGATCAAGGATGCCTCAGACACACATGGTCTTCAGCTACGTTGATGTTCCATTGTTCAGAAAAACCTTAAGAAGCAGAAAGGTTCAGAATTAATCACTCACAATAACTTCCTCTTTCACAGGTGAGAAGGAAAGAAGCACAGTGCACACACTGGTTGACTCAGAACAGACAACGTGATGGAAGGAAGGAGTTTGGCACATTGATTGTGACCTAAAGAGATGAAATGATGGAAGGAAGGAGAACACATCAACACCTTCACAACATATGAAACTATGGAAGGAAATAAATCACACTGTAGTGGTTTCACAAGAAACGATGGAAGGAAGGAAAGTGCACATCAGTTGCCTCACAAGAAATGATGGAAGAAAGGAGTTCAGCACTTCAGTTGTGAGCCAAACAGATGAAATGATCGAAGGAAGGAGAAAACATCAACACTTTCACAACATATGAAAGATGGAAGGAAATAAAGTGCATTGCAGTTGCTTCACAACAAATGATGGAAGGAAAGCACACATCAGCTTCTTCAGAAGAAATGATGGAAGGAAGCTGAGGGCACATAAGCTGCTTCACACAAGATGACAGAGACAAGGAATGTGATAGGGAAGAGTGTTGCATCACAACAGGAACTAAAAACTCTATCACACCTTACAGTGCAAGCCAAATATTAATTCAGAGACTGCCGCATCCCCACACACCGCATGGTCTCCAGATTGCTGAAGGTGAAGCAGTAAACAAAGAGCTGCTCAGCCTACAACCATGTGGAGACCATATGGTGGTGGCTCTACAAATTTTGGCTGCAGTTCAGCAAACCACATAAAATACAATAAAACACACATTTCTAATGTAAGCCTGTAAGCCAAAAAATCCTTCAGCCTATTCCCCCCCCAGGTACACACCGCATGGCCTCCAGATGGCTGAAGGTGAAGCAGCAAACAAAGACCTGCTCAGCATCCAGCCATGTTCAAACCATGTGATCATTGGCTTGTTGGAAATATACATAGCAGATACAAAAAGCAAAAATAAATTCTGAAATATTTGTATAGCTGGCCACAATTTTTCAGAGCCCATATCCCCCCAAAATAGAGCACACACACCACATGGTCTCAACATGGCCAAAAGTACAGCAGCAAACAAAGGCCTGCTCACCATCCGGACATGTTAAAACCATGCAGTTGTGGGCTTGTTGGATGTGCATCAGACCACAGAAATATACACAGCAAACCACAAAAAGCAAAAATAAACACTGAAATGTTTTTAAAGCTGGTTACAGTACTTCAGAGCCCACAACCCCCTCCCCACAAGTACACACCACATGGTCCCAACATGGTTGAAGGTGCAGCAGCAAACAAAGGTCTGCTCACCATCCAGCCATGTTAAAACCATGTGGTCATGGGCTTGTTGGATGTGAATCGGACCACAGAAATATACACAGCAAACCACAAAAAGCAAAAATAAACACTGAAATGTTTTTAAAGCTGGCTACAGTACTTCAGCGCTCACAACCTCCCCCCCCCATAAGTACACACTGCATAGTCTCAACATGGCTGAAGGTCAAGCACCAAAGGCCTGCTTCAACTCCAGCCATGTTAAAACCATGTGGTTGTAGACTTGTTGGACATGCATTGGACCACAGAAATATACACAGCAAACCAAAGAAAGCAAAAATAAGCACTGAAACATTTTTAAAACAGGCCACAATACTTCAGAGCACACCCTCCCCAACCAGCATACACACAGTATGGTCTCAAAATGGTGAAGCAGCAAACAAAGGACTGCTCTAACTGCAGTCACGTTAACACCATGTGGTTGTGATTTTTTTTCCAAACAATCCTTTGGAGGCACTCACCCCCAAACACACACATTCTATAAATGCAACGGCAAAGCAGCAGTGTTAAACAACTAGCACTCTAAACTTTATTTTTTTAATCTTTTGACCTCAGCAGCTTCATGATACCAGTCTGAATAATGACCTCAACACATGCAGGGATCCAGCTGGAAGATTATGGGACTTTGGGACAACAAAAAGAAGTTAAAAAAAATGTTTTCCCCGTTAACACAAATGATGCTTCCACAGTCCAACAATAATGCTACCAGCAGCATTTTTACAGTTTGAGCTGGTGGAATGTGCTGTACAAACTAATTTCTGCTCATTTTATGAGTCTGGCTGTTACTAGTGTACCTGGATGCCAGACATGCCTGTTCTTAAGATATTAGGACACGTCATGCTGTTGCATCCGTGATGCACACAAGGATCCCCAAACAGGTGAAAAGGACAATGAACAAACAAAACCTTACCATAACATGCTGCTCAACATAAGTACCAATATAGTATGTAGATCCCACAGTCCCACACAGCTACACATGGAATGAACCCTTACCTAATGCATTTTGCATGTACATTTGGTGCTCAGATTCCTTTCCATGTGTCCGCTTGTTAGTAATGTACCGCAGATGCCACACAACCTGTTCTGAAAGTACTTGGACACGGAATGTTGTGTCATCTGCGGATCAAACAGTGAGCCTCAAAGCAGGTCAAAAACTTAAGAAATGCAGCAAACCAGTCCATATAATGATGCAGGATGTAAGGGTTATCAAGCAAGCTTATCGCAGGATCCCCAACAGCAGCACAGGAAAAAGTACACTTACCTTTTGGTGTTCTGAGCATACTTGGAGTAGCTTTCCCACAGTTGGCATTAGTAACACACTGTTGTTGCTGGTGGTGGGCATGAAGGTGTTCTTTCAGTAGCGAGACTGAAAGAAAGGGAGTCGGTACCTAGATAGTACCCTATTTATACCCCATCCTGGCTGGCATCATGATACACAAAATGAAATTCTGCGGGGCACAGTCAGACAATCTTGGGGATGGGGGGCTGTTCTGAACATAGAGCTGCAGTTGGTGGACACAATTGGCTGGCTGCCCTGAACCAAATGACATCAATGAAAACACATAATGGCAGGAAAGATGCAGTACCTGGCGTTCTAACAAGGGCCGCAGTGGCAACAAAGGACGGCATAAGAAGAGAGCAAGATCACAATATTTAACAATAATAAAGGCATATATTCTGAATGTACCAGCAGCAGACACCAGCTGCTATGTACAGAACAAGCTCTTCAGGAGCATTTCTCACAAAAAAAGGAGAAAAAGCCTAAGGTGCTGAAACAAATTACGGGACAACATATCATTAGTTAAAACAAGCTTTATTTAAACAAAGTACATGGCAGATGTTTTTTTGACATGCAACGACAATCTTTGAGGTCACATGTCACAGTTTGGGCTGAAGAAAAAAAGCTATGAATTGGGATTGGACCAAAAAAAAAGTTCCTGGCAGCCAAGGACAACAATTTTATGATATGTATATATACACACATTAAAGATTAAAACAGCATTTTAGACTTGTTTTTTTTTTCACTCTGCATATGGCCATGCCATTGGTACTAGGTGTTCATGAACCCACATACATACATATATATATATATATATATATATATATATATATATATATATATATATATATTCATGGCAAAATCTCCATTTAATGCATCAGTTAGGGTTGTTCCACAGTGACAAAAGTGAGGAAATTCGGTGTTAGGGTTGAAAACCCTAACTCTGCATTCACCCCCCCAGCACCACACACACACGCATGCAAGTAGGGGGAAGGACCAAGGCAACATGACCAATCACAGACAACCAGCAGCAGGTGACAGAAATAAAAAATAACTGTCTAAATGTACTACAAGACATCCCCACCCACCTGACCAGGTACTGCATGCTCAGTGGAGAGCCACAGCAAAACTGACACCATGTACACCAAATGTACACATCCCTGATTGCAGGTGCACACAATGAACCACACTTTTGTTTCATGGCCTTACCTAGCGATGCCCCACACCCCACCACACCTGGTACTGCACTCCGGCTATAGAGCCACAGCAAAACTAAGTAGTTGGACAGGTGCTGGTTATCTGTGATTGGTCGTGTTGCCTTGGTCCTCCCCCCTACTTGCATATGTGTGTGTGTGTGTGTGTGTGTGTGGTGCTGGGGGGGTGAATGTGAAGTTAGGGTTTTCAACCCTAACACTGAATTTCCTCGCTTTTGTCGCTGTGGAACAACACTAACTGATGCATTAAACAGAGTTTTTTGCCATGAATATCCTGCCTTTTTGAGAATGAGAAGTAGCAATAGTACCTGCACTGTTGTAGTGACAGCACCAGACACACATAGCCAAATGCACACATATGAAGAACGAAGTAAGTCATCTAGCCGAATTGTCTGTTATCAAGAGTAAGACAACATCCATCTTAAGCGTATGTCTCTTAATATTTATCTATTTCCTTTTGCTTAACATTGGTATGTTATATACTAATTTATGTTGTTGCACTGTTTCACACACTATCATTTTGCAGGCAATGACACTGCTCTTGTGGGACATAAAAAATGTGGCACTTCTATTTCTCAGCACCACTGTTAAATATCTACATATTTTACATGGTCTTCTTCCATACCTTTACTAGACACAAATTCTTAACATAACTCATACATATTAATGTACCTGCAAAAATGTTGTCATAACACTGCAAGATATGTAACACAACAACAATTGTGATGTGTTATTTGTTTAAACCGAAACTATGTGTATAATGTCCTTCTGTACCAAACTAAGGAAAATTACTACTTTCTTATAGAATATATATTGATGACAAAGCTCCCCACAACTTAATAATACCACAAGACAAAGTGTTATTTTCAAAAAATAATTTTTTATACATAAAGTAAAAAATATACTTTTTAGATGTTTAAATCAAACAAAGTCAGTCCTGACAAAAAAATGTAAAATAAATTAAATGATGTTTCATAGAAAAATATAAAAAACATAAAAATATATTCATTTTTTTTCTTATTCATCTACAAAATTAAATGATATATAAAAAATTAGAAGTCTTCATTAAAAAAAGTTACAAAAATACTCATTTTACAAAATACATGAAGATATATTTTAAAAACTATGTACAACATTTATAAACAACTCTGAGAGAGAGGTGTGTTGCTGCTTGAGGACACAATGTGGAGGCACAATAGAAGTGGAAATTGTTGCGCCTTCCAGAGGAGATACCGGAGGAGCTGTGGAGGCTGTTCAGTCTTTGCCAGGGAAGCTCGATGCCACTGGTGGAGGTGAAGTGCTCGAGCTGGCCACAGTCTAACTTGCTGCTGTCACCACAGGCTCAAGCACAAGGTTGACAGTCGCTTGTTATGCTGCCATGAAGGACAGTAACTTCTCCTGCCCTTCACAGAGTGCAACATTGTCTTATAAGACTGTCAACCTTGAGCTCAAACTTGCGGTAACAGCGACAGTGACCAGTGCACCGCTTTAAGCGAGGGCGCCCTGCAAAGTGACAAAAAACATAAATCAATATATGACCCTCAAAATGGTGATTGTCTACCTGTCCTTCAACTTAGAATATTGATATCTAATTCAATAATTGTAATAATTGTAATACATTTTGCTGGCCGCTCTCAAGACCATCAAGGAGTGTGATGTTAATCAGAACTGCTGTCTTGTCAGTTCCGTTATATTTTTCTTTTACCGTACTATGTTCTTCGTGGACAAGTTGAATAGATCTATAAGAACAGTATACTTCCTACACTGTTGTTCTATATTAGTTAGTATTTGCCAAAACTCACTACTTAAATAATTTGGCATAATGAACAACACAGTGTGATATACAGTGATACTAGCTCTTCAATTGTGTATGAACAAGTGAACTTGAACATCTCCATCTATATGATTTGTTCCCAGCTGCATGAGAATAATAGCATGAGCTGTAGGCCAACACTACTATTTCCATTATCTAATGTTCATATAATCTTTTTAATAACTGCTACAAAAGAGATACACATGTCATATACTTTTTTATTTTGTATACATATTTTCATAGAAGCAAATCATCTTTTACTGCTGTTACATTAACACTTGAAATAATGTTAAACGTTTAGAAACCAACAGCTCAGTGGCATTGGCAACTGATTAATGAAATATTATCTCTACACATCATGTAAAGAAACAATGGGTGGGATATTCAGAAGGGTTGCGCATGGCGCCTTACAGTTTCCTGTCATAACCCACTGATGTTTGTGTGATATTCAAAGGAATGTACTGGCACAAATCCCGCTGCATTGAGTGCACTCAGTAATGTTATGCGGCTCAAGTGGGGGTTTGCCCAGGCATTCCGCACATCCCGATATTCAGCCCAGGATGTGCTAACCCATGCAGTCACAACCCCTACTTGCACTGCACACAGTTTATCCCCAAAAAAAGGAGCAACAGCTGGCCACTCACAGGTGAGCTGTGGGTGGCCACCTGAGCTCCAGCGACACCTTTGTGGTGGCACCCCCCATGCCTGATCATGGGCATTAGTATAGTAATAATGGTCCTATATCCCTAGTGATCCAGTGTACCACTCTCAGCCCGATTGCGGGCATCAGTAAGATATTATGCCAAACCAAGCCATCCCTGATGGTCCAGTGGTACCCCACTCCCTACCCGCCCACTGAGCCCCACTGCCCCACTCCCCCCAGTCAGCAGTGGGTGGCAGCTCCCCACCTGCTTATCACCCTGCCACCACCGATTGACTCTGTGTAGGGTTGTACACCCATTGGTCGACAGTGTGTTAATGGGTGTCAGCCTCATACCGACATACATTGTGCCATACATGTGAATGGATCCATTCACATTTCTGTACTGTAGCATAGTATGGCCTGCACAAACCATTGCTTATGCTGTGGACCAATGGGCGTACAGTCCTACCGCATGGAGTCAGTCAGCGGGCAGCAGGGCAGCAAGCAGATGAAGCTGCCACCACTGCTGACCTGGTGGGTGGGGCCCACGGGTGGGTGGGAGGGGGTACTCTGGGCCACCAGAGGTGGATTGGTTTGTCATGATATCTTACTGACACCAGCGATCATGTGCTAACACAGCATAGACTATAATTAACTTTTGCAGTTTTGTTGTGATGTATCCCAGCAAATACACTGTTTGAATGTAGAGCACCTCATGGTTAGAGAAAATACATCTTTCTCATACTTCCAACACCTGACTGCTATTATGTTTAACATAACATAAAAGTGATGCAGTCATTCAACATTTGTCTTGGTATGCGGCTCTGTAATATGTACAGTGTTAACATCAACTACTGACATAGGATGTATATGTATAAATGCAAGATTAATGCACATACTGTATACGTCATTGGGTTATTTATTCAACAGCAGCGTAAAATACATAATTTTATCTAAGTCAATATCAGGCCACATGTATTGAATGAACATACCTATATACATATATTAGTAACACACAAAAAAAATGCATCATTATTTAATAACAGTTATAAATACTTTTTCCCTTAAGACAAAAAAACAAAACAAAAGGCAAACAAAATGATGTCTCTCGTGATGTAGGAAATATTCAGTTGTTTTACATGGCAGCCACTTGAGTTGTAACATCATATTGTGATAATAACATGGCTACAACAACAAAGACTCCAATCAGAAAAAGACTTTATTTTACCTGATTGTGTACCTGCACTATTATATCATAGAACCCGGTGGGGGACTCCATTGTTAGAAAGGTAGAACTGGGCAAGGAAGGGGAGAGGGAGGTAAGGTGCCTGCCTGGCGCCATGGCTTGGAGGGACAGGGAGCAAATCCTCAGGATTGCCAGAGCAGCTGCACAGGGGAGGGAGCTGGATGTCATTGTCCACCTAGGGACAAATGACCTGGCTAAGAAAGGGATTAGAGAAGTGCAGGAAGAGTTTGTGGAATGGGAGGGCAAAGGCAAGAAGGACAGGGATGGGGCAAAAGGGGGTAAGGCCATCAGGAAATGGAGGTACTGAGTACCAATGCCCGTAGTCTGGGCAACAAGCTCCCTGAGCTGGTGGCCTTAATGGAAGAGGGATGCCTGGATATCGTAGCAGTCACAGAAACATGGTACACAGAGAACCATGACTGGGATGTTAACATACCAGGGTACATAACCTACAGGAGAGACAGGCAGGGGAGAAGAGGTGGAGGAGTAGCTCTCTAGCTAAAGGAAGGGATAAAAGCAACTGAACAAAAGAGTAAACAGGGAGTAGAGAAGGCACTGTGGGTCACCTTGGAGACTGGAAAGGGCACCACAATCCGCACAGGGGTTGTGTACAGACCCCCATGTCAGGGGGAAGGAATGGACAAGGATATGATGGAAGGCATTCTTAGAATGGCAGAGAAAGGGGAGATACTGTTGATGGGAGACCTGAATATGCCAGATGTTAACTGGAGCACATTTGCTGCATCCACATCCAAGAGCAGGGCCATTCTTGATGCCCTACAGGTGGCAGGCATTAGACAGCTAGTTTGGAACCCACTGGTGAGGGAGCAATCTTAGACCTCATACCTCAAACAGGGCCAGTGAGAGGATCTCAGATCTAGAAGTAGGTTGCCATCTGGGGACAAGTGACCATCAAACAGTGTGGTTCATGTTAAACTCAGCTACAGAGTCAAGCCACAAAAGTGAGGGTACTGGACTTTAGGAGGCTGACTTTGGCAAGATGGAGAGTGCCTCAGAAAAGCACTAGCAAACAGGCTAGAAGGAGGTGTGGAGCAACAATGGGGAATTATCAAAACTGCCATCACAGATGCAACAAGCCTTTGTGTGAAGCAAATAAACAAATCAAACTGAAAGAAAAAGCCACTATGGTTCTCAAAGAGGTGGCTGTGAAAGTCAGGAAGAAAAGATAGCATTCCAGAAGTATAAGGAAACACAGAAGGAGCAGGACAGAGAGCTGTACCAGTTAAGGCAGAAAGAAGCAGGAGGGAAGTCAGAATAGCAAAGGCCCAAACAGAGGAAAAGATAGCCAACTCAGTTAAGAAGGGGATAAAACCTTTATAGGTACATCAGCGAGCGAGAAAGACAAAGGGAGGGATAGTGAGGCTGAATAGAATGAACGGTGGGTGGGCAGAGGGGGACAGTGAAAAAGCAGGAATACTGAATGAATATTTCTGCTCAGTATTCACAAAAGTTGAGGGGGAAGTGCCTAATCCAATTAACAGAAGCACTCTTGATAGGGGGGTCGATCCCAGTCCTTTCACAGAAGAAAGGGTTCTGCAAGAACTCCTAAAACTGAAGGTGGACAAAGCATTGGGTCCTGATGGAATTCACCCCAGAATTCTAAAAGAATTAAGGAAGGAACTAGTGGAACCACTGGCTACTCTTTTTAATAAATCATGGGAGGATGGGTGGTACCCGAGGACTGGAGGAAGGCGGATGTGATTCCCTTCACAAAAGTGGGACCAAGACAGAGGCAGGAAACTACAGACCTGTCAGTCTGACCTCTGTGGTAGGGAAAGTGATGGAGTCACTTCTGAAGGAAAGAATAGTTGAGTACCTAGAGGTCAGTGGAGCACAGGATCCAAGGCAGCATGGGTTCACAGTGGGAAGGTCATGTCAGACAAATCTAATAGATTTCTTTGACTGGGTGACCAAAGTAGTAGACCAGGGATGGGCTGTGGACATGGCCTACCTAGACTTTAGCAAGGCATTTGACACAGTCCCACACAAAAGATTGATAGTCAAATTAACCAGCCTGGGAGTGGGTCCCAGGGTGGTAGCCTGGGTAAAACATTGGCTGGACAACAGGACACAGAAGGTAATTATAAATGGAGTCCACTCTGAAGAAAGGGCGGTTACTAGTGGGGTACCGCAGGGTTCAGTATTGGGTCCAGTCCTTTTTAATGTCTTCATCAGTGACATTGCAGAGGGACTGGAAGGAAAAGTATGCCTTTTTGCAGATGACACAAAGATCTGCAACAGGGTTGATACACAAGGAGGCGTGGAAAGGATGAAAAGGGACTTAGCAAGGTTGGAGGAATGGTCAGACGTATGGCAGCTAGGATTCAATGCAAAAAAGTGCAAAATAATGCACCTGGGAAACAAGAACCCAGGGGAAGAATACACAATGGGTGGGGAGGTAGTAACAACAACAAAACAGGAAAGGGACCTGGGGGTAATCATATCAGATGACCTTAAGGTTAGCAAGCAATGTGAGAAGGCAGTAGGGAGGGCCGGGGGTATACTGGGATGTATAGGGAGAGGCATCAGCAGCAGAAAACAGGAAGTTGTTATCCCTCTGTACAGACAGTTGGTGAGACCCCATCTGGAATACTTTGTCCAGTTCTGGAGACCCCATCTCCGCAAGGACATAGACAGGATAGAGGCAGTCCAGAGGAGGGCAACTAAAATGGTGCAGGGTCTGCAAGAGAAGCCGTATGAGGAGAGACTAAAGGAGCTTAATATGTATACCCTTGAGGAAAGAAGGGAGAGGGGGGACATGATAGAAACTTTCAAGTACCTCAAGGGAATCAACAAAGTCCAAGAGGGTAGCATCTTTCAGAAAAAGAGACTTGCAAGAACAAGGGGACACAATTTAAAGATAGAAGGAGGGCAGTTCAGGGGCAATGTGAGGAAGTATTATTTCACAGAGAGGTAGTGGATGCATGGAACAGCCTTCCTAAGGAAGTTTGGGGTCTAAAACTGTGGGAGAATTCAAGAATGCATGGGACAGACATAAGGCAATTCTTGTGGGGGGCAGGAAGATAAAGGCTGTTGGTTAACTAGGATCTGCGGCCTATCCTGTAGGTAGGGAAATGGGCAGACTAGATGGGCCTAGCGGTCCTTATCTGCCATCAAAGTCAATGTTTCTATGTTTCTATGTTAGAATCTGAGGAATTTTTTTGAATAACTTATGATGAGTGATGTGCTCCCCTGCAGCTGGCTTGCCTGCGGCTTCCCAGAGTTCATAAGTGAAGTAGTACCAGCACTTGTTCTCCGCTATCTCCTCTCTCTGCTTCAGAAGATAGAAGTGTTGGCACAATAGCTTCCACTTGCTTTTCAACTGCACAATGGTCTTATTTTTCACCCCTCAAGACCATGTGCAGGAAGCCTCCACATTGAGTCCAACTTATGGTTCATGCTCTGCATTAAAATGCAAGCACTACCCCTCGCTTGGACTGCCTCAAGCAGCAAGCACACCTCTCTCATTGACAACTGCCTCATTGTTAAATTTTTTATTCTGCAATAAAAACATACACAAACATTCCATTACTCTTATGTCTCAGAACCTATATATTTCTATGTATTCTATGAAGTATTCTGATTAGAACGTGGCAAGAACAGCATTTTAAAACTCAGTTGTCATAATCACAAATATTATCATTCAGGCATGTGAATTAGCGTATTTCAACACACTAATACATACACAACTCTGTGTCATGTCATGGTATATTCTAGTAATAACATATACCACAGCTTGAATACATCAAAAGTTCATCTTCCTGTCTATTGAAGATGAAGCATTGTCTTTCTCATGTTGGTCTGCTTCGCGCAGCCAGCATCTTGTGGTACTACAGAGTTAGAGGAATGGTTACTGTTGGGTCGGATGCACAGTAGATAACAGTAGGTGTGTTCCACATTCCCCAATCACCCAACAGCAGTTGCCACCACCCTGCCTAGCTAATTAGGTGATGACCTCAGAGAAAAGTTAAAGTGCAATGAGAACAAAGGTCTCACACAGTGTGACCATAACACGCCTCTCCCTACATGCACCCAACATAGCAGCAGTGAGTGCCAGTGTTGCTTTTGAACACACCCATTTACTGTGTGTTTATGAGGGCACCCAGTGCCCATTAGCATAATGTAACCCCCTCATTTTTTTTTTGCTTGCCAAGGGTGTGATAAATTCCTCTCGGTTTGTGTGCCCCCCTTTCCTTGTTTGACAAGGAGGGGTTCCCATTACCCCATCACCACCTGCATCCCCCTTTACTGGTTTTTTGATGTGGGTGCCAAATTCCCCGTTGGCTAGACCAACCACCGACACATACACACAGTCAGTTGGTATGCTCAGCAGCTCACCCTAGCATGGCAAAAAACCTGTATAAATGAAAACAGTGCCCCGATGTCTCTTGTGGCAATTTTCATATCTACAAGTGGACATCACAGTAGTCACAGGTAGTAGAAGCACTGTCACACTGGTACACACTGGTGCTCCTCAGTGGGCACTTGCCCTGGCACTATGACACAGAACCATATAATATGCAACTGCCACAGTCACATATTTCAACACAGCTGACCCATAGCATGACGCCATTAAATATCACCATGGCAACACCCATCGTGCATCCAAGGTCAACTGTTACCAGCCCTGCATTTCACTGTGAATATCCCCAAGTATGTGTTACTCCTGTGTGAGTGGTCTATATCCCCATTCTATTTTTCGACCAACATGTTTGGTTCTTAAAAGAACTTTTTTTTTACAGCTCAATAGGTATACTAACAGTCTAACATTCTTAGAGGATCTTGAGGATTCCATCTCAAAGCTCTCCCAGGAAATGGCAATTGCCAGCATGTGAGAAGTACACACCATCAGGTAGGTATAACCAATCATAAGAAAACTTAATTTCAGGGTGACGTATGATGTGCATTCCACACATATGTAGATATGCAGACATTTGTATGTTCACCTTTCCTCTGTGCTTTGTTAAGCAAGTACACAAGGTGTTCTGCTTGCCAGACCCTACACTCTGTAATATATGGAAAAATGATTTTACAGGCTGGCAACATACTGATAATAGAAGTAAATTCCAATTTTGCTTCTGCCACTAAATCTACCCAACGTTTGGTGCCTAAATCATTCCCTCCAAGATGTATCACCAGTATGTCTGGGTGAAGTTGACTACTCAGAAGTCTGTGCATTGTTGGCATGAGGTGCTCCCACCTCATTCCACCCCTGCCATATTACTTCACACAGCAATTATTTTTCACATGGGTTGTATTGTGGTACAGTAACACGCCTATGCATGCTCGACACATCCTGGTATTGATCTTGTGATACCATGAGCATCTGCAACCACAACTCATACTTGTGCTGCACACTGTTGAGGCCCCCCAAACAAAAAAAATTAAAAAACTGGCAACCACAGTTTACCTGCAGTATTGCACAGTACAACATGGCAGCCAATAGCTGTAGGTGGCCACCCAAGATCCAGGACTACCGTGAGTTGGCATCAGCCTTCCCTCACCAACTGTGATTTTGCTATGAAAAATATATCCATGGTGGTCCACTGCACCCCATGCCCTCACCCAATTGTGGGCTTTCTGTTTAAAAATAACCATGATGCTGTAGTGCAGCTGCCACTCCAGCCCAATTGGGCAAGGAAGTAGAGTGAACAGAGCCACGAGGGATAAATTTTATACAGTTAATCCATGATAAGGTGAAGGGGTAGAGTCCATTGTACTACCAGCAGTATTTTTTGTATTGAAAAACCAAGATCTAGTGTTGAGATACATTACCACAAAGCACCCTGGGGGAGGGGCATTGGTAGCCAACAGGTACTGCCTCACAGAGTACCAGGGACAAGTTACTGATGATCAGCACACCTACATGCAAATGAGGCCATAATGATATCCAAATAGGTGCATTAACACCTTGCATGCATTATGGCTCCATTTGCATATACAGTACTAAATATTGTGATAGTTGCACCTACCACCACTGCACTTCAGTGCTGTATCCCCCCTACTCCTCTCTGGCCACTTACACTAGTGCAATCCCAGTGTAACATGTGCAATGCAGGTTGCCAGACTGAAATATTTAAACTGCTGACCATGCCACAGCACTGTAAAATATCACCCTGACAACACCCTCCTGCATTGCACTTGCACTTTGCCCAGGCTTGTTACCCAGCCTGGCACAGTGTAAATATTCCCAACCCATGTGTTACACCTGTGTAAGTGATGTATGTAGCTGTTCTATTTTTTGACCAACATTTTTTGGTTCTGAAGAGAACCTTTATTTGCACTTTGCCATTTGTTCAAACATTCTGACATTCTTAGAGGACTTTGAGGATTGCATCTCAAAGGTCTCCCATGAAATGGCAATTGCCAGCATGCGAGAAGTGTACACCATCTGATAGGTATAGCCAATCATAACAATACTTAATTTCCAGTTGATGTATGGTGTACATTCCAGCCATGCATAGAAATGCAGAAATTTGTATGTTGAATTTCCTTCGGGATCTGTCAATCAGGTACATATGATGTTCTGCTTGCTAGACCCTATGCTCTGTAATATCTGAAAAAATTATTTTACAGGCAGGCAACATACTCATAATAGAAGCGAGGTCCAATTTTGCTTCTGTTACTATATCTACCCAGCGTTTGGTTCCCAAATCATTGTCTCCAAGATGTATCAGCAATATGTACAGATGAACCTGAGTACTCAAAAGTCTGTGCATGGTCGGCATGAGGTGGTCCCTCCTCATTCCACCCCTACCAAATCACTTAACACAGCAATTTGGAGCTGCAGGTTTCTCCCAAAATCACTATTCTGAGCATACTCAGACGCTCGCCTCATTATACTGCTTCCAACAATCCACAAAGTCCTTTTGCTGTTTTCTGCCATTCTCAGCTTTTCAACTTAGAAGTGGACAGAGAGCTACCAAAAAGTCAGTGTTCACCCTGCAGTACCTAAGCAGTAGTGAAAGTAAAACTGCTATTTTCCCTCATAAGTTCAACTCAGCTTCAGTGGGCTGATCCATGACACACAAATAAAACAAATCATTGGCTACTACTGTGCCTTCATTAACCAATGTAGTGTATGCATTGACTATCACTGCACTTCTGCTCCAGCTAAAATGTGCTAAAATTTAAAGGTGGGAAAAATGCATCCTTTTGATAGGCAGTTTTAAATTAACTAGAAGTGCAGACACATGTCTGATTGGTTCCCTCTTCTGTTGTGGGTAAATGTGCACCTTGCTATCTCCCTCCATTTGCAGCTGTATTTGTGCAAGTAAGTACCAAATAATTGCGTGACTTTAAACAGTTGTACCTAAATAATGTAGCATCATAGGTTATTTCTAGCAACATAGTCAAATAGAGCAATAAAAAACATTGTTATTAATACTATTTACCTGTTACTAACACTTTTTATCATAGTAGAAAAATGCGTTATAAAATATGATGTACTAACAGTTATAAATGTGGTGTGTCTTATGCACGACACTACTTTTGTGACACTTTCAAATGCATTAAACTATATTTTGTGACACTTTCGTGCATGCAACACTGTTTTTTTAAAACTTTGATTGTATGACATTATTTGATGATTTTTTCCCCCAAAATTATGATTACTGAAGGAAAAAGTTTCTGGCTTCTTACCTAATGTACAAATACATAAGTTCACACAATTTCACATATTTATTCTGAAATTGTGACTACCTGCAAAACTATGTAAATGCTGAAGCTACATTTTCTCATTTTGTTGATTTCTGTCACTGCACGAGTGACCTTGATATTCATTCCTAATCAATAATTGTGATTACTTGTCTTACCAATAACACATGAACAGAACTTGGCTTAACAATATCTTAAGCACTCTCTAGGGGTGTAATGTGGCACAAGGTAGAGCCAAGTGTCATATTGCCCCAAAGACATCATTAAGTAACTGTCAATGTGACTCTTGTGAATGCCTTGTGGCTATCATAAGAATTAATATTCAAAAATTAAGTGTTTAAAGTCAACTTTATTAATCTGTTACTCATTTAGAGAAATATTTTAAATCAAGTAGTTCTTTCCCCAACAGTTTAACAATACTACATTAAAATCACTATACAAAATTGCAGTAATTCTGCATTGCTCAACGATGAAATAGTATGAAAAAGAATCTATGTGCCATGGTGATAAAGCTATACAGGACAGTGTAACATGAATTAAAATAAGACTGTCAAAATTCACAACCAATCTGATTACAGCATTTTCTGACCTTTTTTCTAATATTATATATAAATCATCTGAGTCAATAATCAACTAGAAGTGATCAACATAAGCGATACTAAATATTTCCTTTTTCTGTACTTTTATGCAGGTGTACTGATACTTCTGTATTAGAACATTGCTGACTGCTACCGTAGAAGTTAAACACATTGAAAGATGCCAGTAAAACACAGACGCATATATAGAAAGACGAAAACAGGTATCATAGTACTTCACTGTTGCTTAAGAATGATAAAAAAAAACAGTGATGTGAGTTCAAGATGTAAAACAATACAGAGTTCTACTGGAATAGTGGGGTCTACAGTAACTCATTCCACAGCAAAACCACATACTTGCTCAACAGCAAGGAAAACATGTTTACCTGAGCAATAGTTGTGTAGATCTCTCAGACAAAATACAACAATTGCTACAGCAACCATAACCAAACCTTCTAAACAATGCCATAGAAAACTCACAGCTGGTGATTTTCATCTGAGAAAGCAAAAGTATTTCCGATCGCTAGCAAGTAAAGCTAAGATCAACAGGCTTATTGCTGCTGTGATGAGACATGAGTTCAAAAAGACAAAGATTCATCTGACTTTGATGAAATTGCATCTCAAAGTATGCACATTTGTTAATAGATCAGTATTTGTTCTTCAACGCTTATGGTGTAAGATGTCTCATGTGCTTGAACTATCAAGAAAAGTTGTGTACGACATCAAAAAAAGGCTACAAAGGTATCCTACTTTAACTGTGCACAATTTCTGTGATGTATTCACAGGTCACTGGATGCACACACAGCACTCAGAGGCATATTTCTGGGAAGAATCTTATTATTAGCAGAAAAAAGAGAGCAAGTTCACCATTGATGAGTCCGGTAAGCTGGTCAATGTGCTCAGTGTCTGTGATGACACAGCAATGGGCACAAATGATGACTGTGATGCAACCTCTGTGTCCCATAAATGGCACTGTCTCTCATGGCCATATGATGCAACCTGCAACAGTAGGCAATCGTCATTTGAAAAAGTTGAACAATTTGTCAACCTATTTGTGATAACAGATCACAAAGAAAGATATAAACTGTTTAACAAGATTGACCTTTGTGAAATCCATCCACATACTGGACTTATGGGTCAATCACTAGCATGCCTCGACAGTGATGTTTTAGATAGTGTTTCACAACATGTGGATGCTGGAGTGCATCAAACAGGCATGCAGAACTTTGTATAGGGGGTATATGTAGTCCAACTAGTTGTCAATCAGTACACTTGTTTGAATGACTTATTGCAGTCTGCGTGACATGTAGGTGCCATCACATTTCTCAAAGAGTTGCAAACGTGACTTGGTACCAGAGCCACAAGTATTTATCAGTCACCAAGTTCTGGTGAAACATCTGTTTCTGTGTTAGAAAGTGACATGCTGAAACAGTACGGCAAAGATATTGCAAAATTTGAGCTGGCAAAGGCTCAGAAGTTTGACTCTGTATGTGTGTCATGTGACCGTCTGTGCTACAGCAAACAAACGGTCACAGTGAACCTTGAAACCTTGTCACCATACAATGACATGTGGTTCTGTCTCTCAGCATTTTTGCTGATTAAATCTGACTATCAGTTACAGAACACCATTGTGCTGTGCAAACACTGTTTCTCCAAACTAAAGTCCAACATTCTGCCACCAAGGTCACTGTTGAATAATATGGAGGCACATGTTACACCAAGTGAGACTGCAACATTGAATTTGTTTGAGCGCATTCTAATTCAGACAATGAAACCATTTCAAACCATTCTACATCTGAACACAAAGACACAGAACATTCCATAGAAATAACTCATTAGATCTCTAAAGGGTTCTGTGATGTATCTCCTACTTCCTCTACAGGAAAATGTGGAGGCAATCTCTATAGAAAATAGTTTGGTGATTCTTGTAAATGGTGTTCCAACTAAGTCCAAGGTCATCTGGCAAGATGTTTTCAATGTACAGAAGGTAAAGCTTTCTCTTGCTTATTTAAAGAGCAACAACCTTTTATAGTAGACCTGGACATTGATCATATAAGTAGTCTCTGTTCAACATGATGTCTTAGAAACAACTAAGCCAATGATTGAGAAGGTCAGGACAGACAAGTGACAATGTATGAACAGTACACAATCCACCCACTACATGGCAGAGATCCAGTAGGACAACATTAATCTCTATCCAAATGAAACAGGTGGAGAGGTGAGCCTGTGTCAGCATTTTGGGAGGTAACACTAGAAGCATGCTGTTTCCAAGACTTATTCCCAAAAGGGTCAGGTGGATGGCTAGATAAAAGGGAAGTGCGTGTATAGGGTGCTGAGTACTGCACTAGCAGTGTGCTCAGTAAAGATGGCAAATTCAGACGTAACATACAGTACATGTTTCATCTACTCTGGAAGAGTGAACTTAGCATTCTGTCTGTGTCTATTGCACATACTATTCGTCTCACAAGTCCACTAGATGGAATAACAGCTGCTCAATTTCTAGAGAAATTAAAGCAGAAAGATGAAAATGTGCAAGTGAATCTGTCTTCCATACTGTCAAGTCTACATGGCACCAAAAAATACTGGTATCGCAGACACTCCGAAGTGATGACAAGGCTGTGAGAGTATGGTGCAGCCACATGGTTTGTCACACTTGGTTGTGCTTGAATATGCTGCAGGACAGCTCATTGAACTTTGAAGTGGGCAAATTCTGATGTTGATGGCATTTCATTAATGACTGTCAGAGAAATGTGTTCAATTGATCCTGTGTTTGTCACAAGACATTTTCACAAGCAGTTCCATGACATTCTGACTTTCATTTTGTCAAAGGACAATCCACCTCTTGGTACTGTGGAGCATTATTTTTGGAGGACAGAATGTCAAGCATGGGGTGCCCTTCATATTCATATGTTATTGTGGTTCAAGGATACACCATGCATAGGTGAACAAGAAGCAGCACAAGTGCTAGAATTCATCAAGCAATATATCACTTGTCACATTCCAGACAAGTATGACAGTCCTACACTATGGAAGTTGGTACAAAAGTTCCAGTGACATATTTGAAAAATACTGTGGCGGGTAGTAAAGAATAAAACCTGATTGGTACACACAATGTCACTTCAGATTCCCTAGACGAAGTTTGTCAGGATGGTTCCATGAATTAACTTTTTCAGCAATGCAATACCACTTGAAGACAAAATCAACCAAGAGGGTATACGATTTACCAAGAGATGAAAGAGGTGACATCAATGGCTGCAACCTCTTCTTCTAATGTGGCAGAAAACAAACATAGATGTTCAGTTTGTGGCTGACAACTCGTTGGCCCTAGGTGTGGTACGTGACTTTGTACGCTAACCAAGCTTGTGAGCAGACTAGCTTGCAAGATCTTTGGAAGATATTGCCAGTTCAAGCAAGAGCTTGACATCTCAGCTGTGGTCATTGGGCTTGAACCTTTCACACAGAGAATGTGGTGCCTATGAAGCTGCATGAAGATTTAATGGGTACACATCTGTATGGGAGGTCTGATGTTGTCCAGTTTCTCGGTGTGAACTACTGAAGAGCCTCACAATGTGTACACTGATTCCAATGCTGAGATTGAGGAACTCATACAATAGACCTTCTTCAAACATATCTTGAAGAATAACCTGATAGACACATACTACCCCCTATAGACACGATGACATGGATGATATGTGTCTCTTCAGGTGGCTAAGTGGTATGACTACAAGGCAGATATATCACCTGACTCAACACGGCACATTTACAAGGTGAATGGAGGATGGCTGTCTCGTAGAGACACAAGCCATGGCACATAGAGACTGTAAATTATATGTAGGCATGATCGGAGAGCAGAGAGCATTACTACTTTGCTCTCCTATTCCTATTTAGACCTTGGAGGAATGAATCTGAATTAAAAGGTGACTGATACATTCGAGGAAGAATTCAATCTCAGTTATGAGACTTTCAAAACTGAATACTCAGAGACATACATACATACAGAGACTAGAGGCTGAGAAAGAACAACTTGAGAAGGCAGAGAAGCAGCTTGAGGAAGACACTCCTGTTAGCTCACAAGACAATCTTGATCCAGAAGGACAAGCTGTTCTAGGCGAACCTCTGCCTTTAAATGCCCCACGAGTGTTAATCTCAGAAACTGAGACTGCCATGGCACATGGAACACACTCCACTGTCAGCCCAGCTGCACTTGAGAGAAAGACTGAATCACAGCAGCATGTAGTTCATCTCAAGTTTGACACCGTCCCATACGGCCTACTATGAAACAAAATTTGACTGTCTTGACTACAAACCACTACTGATCTTTGTTAGTGGTTCAGCTGGTACAGGAATGAGTTTCCTTATTGAAGCCATCACTGCTGAAATACAAAGCCTGACAGGGTTATCAATGTCTGTTGCTGCTACTGCTCCCACAGGACTAGCTGCATACAACATTGGTGGAGTTACATTACACCGTCTCTTTATGTTGCCAGTGGAACATGGCAAAACAGGAGAGTATCATATACTGTCATTTGAGGTTGCATCTCAGCACCGTTCCATGTTCACAAAGATGAAGTTACTCATCATTGATGAAATCAGCATGGTCTCCAATGTAATGCTCACCTGTATACACCTACGTCTACAGGAGATCTTAGGTACTGACTATGGAGTACCATTTGGTGGCAAAAGTATTGTTGTATTGGGAGACCTTTTACAGCTTGCACCAGTGAATGTGGAGCATGTGTTTGCAACTCTGACTGCCAAGCAAGCTAAGAACATACTGGGCTGCATTGCAGGTTTTAACATTTGGGAGTTATTCACCTATGTTGAGTTGTATGAGAACATGCGCCAAAGTGGTGATCTGGCTTACAAATCACTTTAGATCAAGCTCGTACAGGTTCTCCATCACCAGAACATGTTGCTATGTTAAAAGATCGGAGAATCAGAGTTGATACTACATCCATAGAAACAGCATGTAATGTTTTCAGTGATGTGTACTCTACAGGCACACACATAGTGTATCTTATGCCATG
The DNA here is from genome assembly GCA_016271365.2 of Neoceratodus forsteri. Taxonomy (NCBI): domain Eukaryota; kingdom Metazoa; phylum Chordata; order Ceratodontiformes; family Ceratodontidae; genus Neoceratodus; species Neoceratodus forsteri. Next base: position 972,844,470 of record CM028132.1, on the reverse strand, counting down.
ACCAAAGAAATGAACTGAGTTTAACAATGTTATGCTGATGAGAGAAAACCAAGAAGTTCTAACTCTGCATGCTGTTGATACAGTTGATGGTGTCATTCTCAGTTGCAACATGGTAGCAAAGATGACTGAATGACTCACTGAACTGAAGTCAGATGTTTCATGCACAGCTGGCCTAGAAGCTGTTCTTACACTTTGTAAGAATGCACGTGTCATGCTACGATGTAATCTCGATGTTGAACGAGGCATGGTAAATGGTGCCATGGGTAACATCACTGACTTTGTCTACAATGTGCAGAGGATATATATATATCGAGACACTTGTAGTTCACTTTGACAACATAGAACAGCCTGTACAGATAGAACGTACCTGTGTGAAATTTCAGGTATTTAAGGATCTCTATGTAAACAGCAAACAGTTTCCACTATGTGTTGTATATGCTGTTTCTGTTCACAAATCTCAGGGCTTGAGTTTGGATTCAGCAGTGGTGGACATAGGTACAGACATGTTCAAGGATGGCATGAACTATGTGTCACTTTCACGTGTCCGTAGTCTTTCTGGGTTGCACATTATAACTCTTGCACCTCAGAAGATACGAGCTGACAAGCGATGTATTGTTGAGTACAACAGGTTACGCACTCTCTATCAGCCACAAACATCTTTAATACCACTGCCTACATTTCCGGCTGTCTCACATCGTACAGTCATACCTACACCTGTCAGCAAACAGGCACGAGCTTCCACAAGTGATTCAACTCTAAAGAGTTGAACAAAGATCATGATATCAACTAAACATTCAGAGCCAGCTGTTCATCAGAAATCAGTTGGTGTAGCTGCTGTGCCAGTCTTTGACAACAGCACTAGAGTGAACTGCTATGCTAACTCAGCTATGCAAGTTTTTCTCCACATGCTACACTTTGTGCAGGCAATATCTGCTTCACAAGATGCTCCCCTATCAAAGGCATTGAAGCAGATTGTCAACATGGCTTCTGACCACTCTAACAATGTGCAGTCACTAACACCACCACGGAAGGTGTTAGGTACATATAATGGATGCAGTACATTTGCTGCAGACATACAGCAAGACACTAGTGAGTTAATGATGGCAATCATAAACAGCTTGGATGAAGACGGCACTCCAATGCACCAGTACTTTACTGTGTCATATGTAACCAAATATGTATGTGTATCATGTGGTCATTCACAGCGTGAAACCACAGAAGACATGCTGTGGATTTCTCTTTTTGTCTCTCAAGCCAAAAGTGTCAAATTTCGACAGCTATTTACCAATGCTCAATGTGGTCACTCATGTGAAAGGTGTGGAGGCATATGTACTCAGTCCATACGTCTCAGGACTTCATGTCAATATCTGTTGCTAATATTGCACAGATTTGACTCCAAAGGGCTCAGAGTTGACACTCCCATCACAGATTACACAGCTGGTAGAATATTTTTTAACCAATCAGTGTTTGACACTCACAGTGTAGTCTATCATCTTGGTCAATCTATGCATTCTGGCCATTACGCCTGTTTGCTAAGGTACAGAAGTGGATGGGTAGAGTGTGACGACTCTACAAGCAGTTTTAAACAGAGACTGCCATGACACTTGAAAAATGCATGTCTTCTAATATTGAAGAAGTATGATGACCTCCATATCTCAGAAGAATAGCACACAACATGTGACATTTTTTACTGACTACTTTGTGACAGACTCAGTCGTAGGGCAGTACAATTGTTTCCAATCTACGACTGTCAATAAACCATAGTATATCAACAAAATGATATACTACCAGAGACATTTCATGCACTATGAAATATAAGATCTTGTGTGGATCAGTGAGAACGTGGAAATTTTTGTAGTGGCTTCAATTGGCACCAACAGTCTTCACAGTCACTAGAGAAATCATGCTTACATGTCTAACGAAGATTGTACATGTCAAAACAGAGTCCTTTCTAGCTCCCCTGTTCTGTACATATCTTTTCTTGTATGTGTATCATACTCATACATAACAAGAAGTTGTTGCCAATTGCTAACTGTTTGCCTCTGCAGAAACACAAAAGTTGTCCCTTATCATTTTAAATAAGTGTGTAACACGTCTCATTCACCAAAGAGAACACTCTGTCACAAGTTTTCTATCACCAGCTTTTTTTGTCTATTATCTGTTGACATCTTGACAACATCATCATTTTTTTACCTTGCAAAAGTGTTGAACTATGCCTGATGTATTTGTTACACTGAAACTGTACATATGTAAATATAAAACTCTTCAGTCATAATGAAGCAAGTGAAATGAAGCAAGTGTGAACACTGAAATATTGCAGCCTATTATTGAATGACTCTTGCATACCTATGTAATGACATATAAATAATATTTACATTCTCATTTCATCTGACCATTGTTGTTAACTAATTAATTGTTCTAGTAAAAGTGTTTCTATAAGAGTCAAGTAAGAATTTCTCCTTGACATATAATAGAATACTATAGTGATTAAGTTCAGTGACCTATATCTTTGATAAAAACAACATGCTATACACATTTATTTACTAGTTCAGAACTGATATAGTAACTAATGTAACCATTGAAAAAAATGTATATCGTACTTGTAATAATATGAAATGTGTTGTACTTGTCATACAAGTAAATGTAATCTATGTTAATAATACTGGAAATTGTAAATCAGACACTTTTACTGATAACAACGCACTTCATACCTGTTCTTGACAATGTTTATGATCTCCTCTATTGAGGGGTCAGGTGGGAATTTTCCATATACACCTAGTCAGTGATATATCTTAAAATATTTAACCGAACATACCAGTTATCTAATGTCACTGAAATCATAATATTTTTATATTCTATTACTTGAACACTTAGCATCTGTTTTTTTGCCCACCCCAGGAACATACACATTACCAGTCACACAATAACAACAAATCATCACTGTTTCATGTGTGTAATCACTGCTTAGAAGCTTCTGACATACCTTCGTTAATGTAGGACAGGAGAGGGGGATGGGACATGATTGGAACATTCAGGTACTTAAAAGGGATAAATAATGTTGATAACCAAAGTCTCTTCAAGCTGAGTGGCAAACATATCACGAGGGGGCACAGTCTTAAGCTGGAGGTTGGGAGGTTTAGGAGGGATTTCAGAAAGCACTTCTTCCCAAAAAGAGTGGTGAACACTTGGAATGTGCTGCTAGAAGAGGTCACCTCGTTAAAGACAGTGAGCAGCTATAAATGAGCTTGGTATATGCATAGGGGGAAGATAAGAATCATGCCTAGGGAGGATGGGAGGACTGCGGAGGGAGAGCAGAGACATTAGCTCAAGATGCAGACCCTGCAATACGAGCAGACTTAATAGAACAAATGGCCTTCTTCTGCTGCCTTCTTTCTATGCTTGTATTTCCATATGTACGTACTTATTCCAGTCCATATCATCTACTTACTATGCATGACACACATTTAGATACATCCCAAGCAATGATTACACACATGCAAGGATTGTATTGTGAGACTGATTTTGTAAAAAAATGTAAATCTTAATTGGCCCTTTCTCAGTTTCACCAATTGACAATAAATCTTTTTTAAACTTAACCACCTGTGTTGAGTCTTTACTGAACCATAACATTATAACATTAGAATGTAACTGTTGTTCCTTTTAAGCATGCAAATCAACTGGAAGAAGTAGTACCACACATACATGTCCATGGGCTTATTTTTGCTATGGCTCTACACTCAGTATGCACCACGTGGGCTACTGCATGGCGCATTGCCTGACACAGGTCCCATAACTCCTAAGTGTGTTAAGTAGTATGTACCACCCTTAGTTTTCCTGCGCCTTTCCAGTCAGCGGACAGTAGCTGCTGTAGCGAGGTGTTGGACATCGCTTTCTAATGCTATACAGCTGTGGCTATACACTCAGGATGCAGTAACTGCTATGCGTGCTGCAATTGCCTGGCTGAGCCCATGCAGCTCCTAACTGTGCTAACTTCACTGTACCTACAATTACAGAGGTGTGCCGTTGATCTCCATTGCCTCATTCTTCCTATGGATCAGCACTCATGATGCAGTACGAACTTTGGGAGGGCAGCATTAGCTGTCTAAATCCACGCAAATCCTAACTGAGCTAACTTCAGTATCCCTGCAATCAGTGATGTCTACCATTGATGTCCATACCCTCACCTGTGTTGTGTATCTCCACTGATGATGTAGTACCTGCTGTCACGTTTGAAGACACATTGCCTGCCTGAATCCATTCAAGTGATAACTGTGCTAACTATTCTGTACCTGCAATCAGGTAGCTGTACAACTGATGTGCATTGCCTATCTTTTCCTGTGGCTGTTCACTCAGGATGCAGCAAGTGGTCTGCAAGTGCAGTCCCCCCATGACACTGTTCATCTCCATGGGCTTTTTTGTTCTGTAGCTCTCCACTCAGTATGCAGTATGTGGGCTAGGTGTTCAAACATTACCTGACAGAGGTCCTGTAATTCCTAACTAAGTTAACTAGTATGTACTGCCTACTTTTTCTGTCAGTCTGCAGTCAGAGTGCAGTAGCTGGTGTAGAGAGATGTACGACATTGCTACCTAAGTCCATGCAGCTGTGGCTGTACAGTCAGGATCAGTAACTGGTATGCATGGGTAAATTGCCTAGGTGAGCCCATACAAATCCTAACTGTGCTAACTTATGTCTACCAACAATTATAGAGGTGTACCATTGATGTCCATTGCCTCAGTCTTACTGTGCATCAGTACTCATGCTGCAGTATGAATTTGGGGAAGGGGGGCATTACCTGTCTGAGCCTACACAAACACTAACTGTGCTAACTTGAGTGTCCCTGCAATCACTTACATCTACCATTGATGTCCATACCCTCAGCTATGCTGTGGGTCTCTACTGAGGATCCATTACCTGGTGTCGCAGTTTGGAAAGGCATTGCCTGGCTGACGCCATTCAAGTGATAACTGTGCTAACTATACTGTACCTGTAATCAGGGAGGTGTACAACTGATCTGAATCACCTTCTTTGCCTGTGGCTCTTCACTTAACATGCAGCAAGTGGTCTGGAGGTGTAGTCCCCTACCCCATGAGACTGTGCAACTCCTAAGTGTACTAACTTCTGTACACCTGCAATGACACAGCTACACTGTTCATGTCCATGGGCTTATTTTTGCTGTCAATCTCCACTCAGTATAGGTATGTGGGCTAGGGGCTGGTTCATTAACTGACAGAGCTCTTCTAATTCCTAACTGTGTTAACTACTGTGTACCACCCTTAATTTCCCTGTGACTGTGCAGTCAGGGTGCAGCAGCTGCCGTGCTGAACTGTGCAACATCGCAACCTAAGGCAATACAGCTGTGGTTGTACAATCAGGATGCAGTAACTGCTATATGTGGTGGAATTGCCTGGCTAAGTCCATACAACTCCTAATTGTGCTAACTGGAGTGAACCTACAATTACGCAGGTGTACCGTTGATGTCCATCACCTCACTTTTGCCTTGGATCAGCACTCAGGATGCAGTATATACACAGGGGGGGCATTGTCTGTATCATAGCATGCAAATCCTAACTGTGCTAACTTGACTGTGCCTACAGTCACTGAACTGTACCATTGATGTCCACATCCTCAGCTATGCTGTGGGTCTCTGGAGGTGCAGTCCCCCACCCATTAGACTGTGCAACTCCTAAGTGTACTAACTTCTGTACACCTGCAATGACACAGCTACACTGTTCATGTCCATGGGCTTATTTTTGCTGTCAATCTCCACTCAGTATAGGTATGTGGGCTAGGGGCTGGTTCATTAACTGACAGAGCTCTTCTAATTCCTAACTGTGTTAACTACTGTGTACCACCCTTAATTTCCCTGTGACTGTGCAGTCAGGGTGCAGCAGCTGCCGTGCTGAACTGTGCAACATCGCAACCTAAGGCAATACAGCTGTGGTTGTACAATCAGGATGCAGTAACTGCTATATGTGGTGGAATTGCCTGGCTAAGTCCATACAACTCCTAATTGTGCTAACTGGAGTGAACCTACAATTACGCAGGTGTACCGTTGATGTCCATCACCTCACTTTTGCCTTGGATCAGCACTCAGGATGCAGTATATACACAGGGGGGGCATTGTCTGTATCATAGCATGCAAATCCTAACTGTGCTAACTTGACTGTGCCTACAGTCACTGAACTGTACCATTGATGTCCACATCCTCAGCTATGCTGTGGGTCTCTGGAGGTGCAGTCCCCCACCCATTAGACTGTGCAACTCCTAAGTGTGCTAACTTCAGTACAGCTGCAAAGACGGAGCTACACTATTCATGTCCATAGGCATATTTTTGCTGTGGCTCTCCACTCAGTATGCAGTATGTGGGCTAGGGGGTGGGGCATTACCTGACAGAGGTCCTATAATTCCTAACTGTGTTAATAGTGTGTACCACTGTTAGTTTTCCTGTGGCTCTCCAGTCAGGGTGTATTAGCTGGTGTAGTGAGGCGTGGGACATCACTAAGGCCATACAACTCCTAACTGTGGTAACTTGTGTGCACCTTGAATCAGGAACATGTACCGTTGCTGTACATGGCCTCAGTTTTGCTGAGGATGTACGCTGAACATGCAGTATGTACTCTCAAGGACTGGGGATCTCTTGTAGTACATTTAGACAGTTGTATTTTATTTCTGACACCTCCTGCTGATTGTCTGTGATTGGTCCTGTTGCCTTGGTTCTTCCCCCTACTTCCATGTGTGTGTGTGTCTCTGTGTGTCTGTGGTGCTTGGGGGGTGGGGGTGAAAGCACAGTTATGCTTTTGAACCCTAACACAGAATTTTATCACTTCTGTTGCTGTGGAACAACACTAACTGATGCAGTAAACAGAGTGTTTCTCTCTCTAATTTCCCTTCTTTTTGAGAATTACTCTGACAAATAGTGAATGTAATACAGTGGCAGGAGCGCGGGGCCCGGGTCTCGCCAAGTGATGTCTTTTCACATAGTAACACAGTGCCCACAAATGCAAATGGTAATGCGCATGGTGACACAAAGCGAAACACAAAGATGAACAGTACTGTAGACACAAATGGTTAAAATAATGCAAACACAAGCACAAATGAAAACACAAAGAGTAACACACAAGGTGGCGTAGACAGGAACAGTAAGTGAAATGGGAACGGAACCGCAAGCAGAAGCATTAAGGGTAACAGTTATGTAAGCTCACACACTGTTTTTCCCCAAAGCTGCATATAGAAAGACACTGAGTTCAAAGAATGTATGCATAATAATGGCTCTCGGAACAGAAAATGAGGACTTGGAATACTAAATGGCTTATATCTCAGGAACCGTAGGACATAGAAAAACAATTTAAAAGTCATATGATTTATCACTTTCCTGGCAAGTTTTATACTTAGCCCCAATTAGGGGGCTATGTATTTTTCTGACAAAAAGTACGTATCTTGCACCGTTTCCGAGATACGGGCCCTAAAAGGTGCGGCAAACGCCGTAATGTTATCCTATGGGAAAAAAAGAGAAGTTCAGAGTGCCATAACTTTGCCTCCCTGTAATATTTTTTCACCAAACCACCAAAAGGCACATCTGTGGCATGCTGGCTTTCTTCCCTCTAAATTTCAGTCTAAAAGACCAAACTGTTATTTTGCAACAGGGTGGCAAAGAATTCCTGTCATGCAGCAGATGCAACAATGTTAGTCTATGGGAAAAAGTGTCAACTTCAGAGTACCGTAACTTTGTATCCATGCAATATTTTGTCACCAAACCATGAAAAGGCACATCTCTGAGATGATGACTACCATCACTCCAAATTTCAGCCCAAAAGACCAAACCGTTCACTTGCAGCAAGGTGGCAAAGAACTGCTGTCATTTTGGCCATAATCTGAAAAAGTAGTGTCGCAATTTGCGACAGCATTCACAAGCATTTGTGAAAGTGTCATGTGTGCGACACTACTTTTTCCAGAAATTGGAAAAACATATTTCTGTGGCGTTTAACCTAAAAAAAAAGACATGCCTAGCATCCTCATGGTCCGACTAGGTAAACACAAAAAGAATTGTGTTGCTTGAGGGTCCCAAATTTAAATGGCAAGCATTTTTCTGATCACTAACTGAAAACAAAATGGTGGATTTGTGACACTACTAAGGCCATTTGCGACACTAAAAAGTGCATTTGCGACACTGTTGAACTTTTTGTTAACTTTTCCCATTGACTTATAATGGGAATTTTTTTTTAATAACTTTTGAACCGTTTAATATTTTTTCACGAAATCTTCAAAAGGCACATCAGGGACCCCAGCCACATGTTCCCTGAAGATTTTGGGCCAGTCGCACAAACCACGTGACCTGTAGGGATGAGCAAAGAATTCAAAAAAGCATAAATGTGCATGTAGATCACGCTTAATAACTCTGCAGCCGTATATCCGAACACTATGAAAGCTGGCAGTGCCCAAGATGTATGGCTCTTGATCATGTATTCCAAATTTCAGGCAAATCCATAGAATGGTTGCAAAGTTATTAAGGTGCAATATTTTAGGTTTAACATGTAAATGGCTCCTCAACCTAAATTGGTAGCACTACCCGTACCATAATACATAAATATAAATATATATATATATATATATATATATATATATATATGGATATGACATGGCCTGACTGATATATCATATTTATCTTCACGAGACCAATGACATCATGATATCTCATCAGTGGTGAAGCAACTGGTGAGATATCTTGATGTCATTGGCCTAGAGTGAAGATAAATATGATACCTTCAGTCAGGCCATGTCATGTATTGTTTATACAACATGTGTTTTGGGCCCTCAGTAGGATCTCCATCTATGTTTTGGGCTCTAAACCTCCCCCCCACACACACACCTTCTTGGCTCTGGGCTTCTGAAGAGAACCTGGTACATCTTCCACTCAGCAGAATTCTCCACATATGTCATTTATCAGGCAGGAGCCGTAGCCTGTTAGCCACCCCCCAAAGAATCTTTGATTCTGACACAATTGGTAAATAAATTGTTGTATTATAAAAAGTTATGTGGTTGATCCTGCCATGCAGTTTCACTGTTTATACTGTGTATTTGTAGCTTGAACAAGCAAACTGTATCTGGATAAGCACAAGAAACAATTTGTTGCTTTTAGAAATAATTATTTAAAAATAAATGTTATCTGGTTGATCCTGCTGTCTTCTGCTTGTTTTAGTATCGCAGTTTCACTTTTTCTGTGGTAGATTTGTAGCATGACTGAGTGGTAGTAACACAGAACCCGAGAGAGAATTAAATACGCTGTTTCCCCATGGAATTATAGAAAGATAGTGCCCTTTTTGTAATGTTTGTTCATTTATATTGGAAACAGTGTACTGACAGGTGAAAGAGGAGAGAGCATGAGTGAGTTGCAGCTTCAATCAAGGGATCACAAGCTTGAGCGAGTGTTGCTATAGCAATACTCGCTCGAGCTTGCAAACCCTTCAGTGAAGCTGCAGCTCACTCGTGCTCTCTGCTTTTTCACCTGTCAGCACACTGTTTCCAATATAAATGAACAAACATTACAAAAAGGGCAATACCTTTCTATAATTCCATGAGGAGCACTCCCACCCTGCACCCCGCACACACCCTCACTCACCTGAACAGGTCCCATTGTGAAGATCCACTGTCCCATTGAAGTTATGCCTTGCTGCTAGAACAGCTGACTACTATGTAAGAAACTAAGGTAAGTGTGGTTTAATGTATTTCAATTGAGTTATCAATTTTGATGCATAACTTTGTCATTTTTGCATATTTTGACTCCACATTTTCAACATGGCCTTTTTGAGACCTCACCTCATGAACACTGTCAGTGGAATTACACAAATCTGGCCCTAAAGATGATTTCAATGTTGCTTGGCAAAGTCATCTTTTGGTCATGATTTGAAGATTTTCTCTGCCCTTGTTCATGAGGTGGTGTCATAAGAAGTGTATGGTGAAAATGTGGACCAAAAATATGCAAACATCACAAAGATATGGGCATACTTTGAAATTTTATTATGCACGCTTGTAACTTTGGTAATTTTAAATATTTTTACTCCAAGCCTTCTACATAGCCTTTTTATTATACCACCTCATGAACATGGCAGCTGTCATTCTTCAAATCTTGCCAAAGCTGTCTTTTCACACATGTGTCATGGAATGATGTTGTGATCCACAGAGTCACATTTTGCCAGGGATTTTGAAAGGCACACTAATCTGTACATTAGGTGGGATAGTAAGAGTACTATGCTGACAATTTTGTTCCTGTTGGCTTACAAATGGAAGTACAGGGCTCGGAAGGCCCTATGCTTTGACAGTAACATACAGTACTAGCGCCAAATTAGACAAGGGATTTTTAAGTGCCTGTTTTCAGGGATGACCTGGGACCACTGGGCGGTTAAGTGACTTGCTCAGAGTCATACAGTATGCAAATGGAAGTTGTGAGAATCAAACCCAGGTCTGGTCTGCTGGATGTATCAAGCTTGTTCAGAGCTCATTACTCTAACCTCTAGGCTATACTGCCAACCAGCTGAGCACAACTATCATAAGGGTTCACCTGCTGGGCCTTACCCTGGGTTCTAGATTTTTACTCAATAAATCATGAGCGTGCCCGGTCATATTGATATTTGCACATCTCATTTTTTATTTCCTGAATCTGAGTATCTAAAGCCCCCTTTCCTTCTCTATGGCTTGTGAGGCTAATACCTGAAATTTGTCTCTTAATTTCAAATAATTAAGGTATTTAGTGTTTGCTGCTCTTTTATTTTTTTTATTTTTATTTAGTTTTTGTTTACTGGGTAGGTGTGCTAGCCAAACAGGTGACTATTTTCAGGCACGACCCAGGAGGTACAGTAACAATACAGAGTTCATTTATATAATACAGGGAAGCAGTAACAATACAGAAAACAGTTTTCAGTAAAAGGCAATAAAGGAGTACAGCTTCAGAGACAATCAACAGGTCAAGAGAAAAACAACAGATTTACAGTGTACAGGTAGCATTTAGTGAGCGGGTAAAGGTATACAGGGCAGATCCAAAGGACAGGTGGGTCAGGGAAGGGGGAGAGAACGGGGAAGGGGGAACTGGGTGAGCAGGAAAAAGGGGGATGCGGAAGGCAGCCTTGTGGCTAAGTGGTTAAGGTGGCAGCAGGGATGAAGGAAGCAGGATGGGGGTCTGAGGTGGGCGGTGAATGGATAGAGGCAGTACATGGTCGAGGTGGGGGGAGAGAGTAGGTCAGGCAGAGCTGGAGGCAGGGGAGACACCACCTGCAGTGGGGCTATAGAGGGTTAAAACGTGGTGTGAAAACAGGGCAGGAAAGGACATGATAGGCATCGGCGGCCAGAGGAGGAGTGAAGCTGGGGAACATTTGGATGGGGCAGGGGGCTTATGGAATATGTCTGGGTGAGGGGGATATGGTAGCATAAGCGTAGAAGGCTACGGAAGAGACCGAGTCCATGGAACTGCAAGTGCAGCTAGAGAGAGCTGAAGGAGGGGGATCAGAGGTGAAGATGGCCATGGGTGGCTTAGCAGCAGAACCACCTCAAGAGGAGCCCGGTTCATGGAACCAAGTCGGCAAGGAGAGTTAGGATGGCGGCTCGGGCGAGGTACATGGGAGCGCTTACCGCTGCTGAAGGTAAGGCGCACCGTTGTGGTACTGTTCTGGCAGGGGAGTAGGTGCCAGTTGGGTAGTTGGGGGGCTGCGGAGGTTAAGAGCAAACAGGTCTAACTGGGGGTGTAGAAGTGAAAAGTCAGTGTTAGGGGGATATGGCGGGAATGGCGACAGGGGGCTGAGGGATGAGGGATTTTGCTATTGTACTACAGAGCTTTTTCATATCCATCTTAGTATCCTGCCACCAGCATAACAAATTGCCATAAAGTTCAAAAACAGATTGTCTGGCTCCCAACTCAGCCTGGATCTCAGACCAAATCTCCACATCTTCCAAGGAGGAAACATTGAACCTCCAGACTGAGTTAGAATGAGGTTTATTATCTGGGTACCCAAAAATTGCTTTAATAAGTCTATGATTTGGTGATTCAAAAGGCAATAACCTACAGGACACAACTGGTACCCATTGGGAAGCAAACAGAAAATCAATGCAGGTGGATAATCTCCCTTTATAGAAAGTATGCACTGGAATTTGGCCACGATCAGCTGCACAATATTTAAGCTGGGCTTGCTTATATAATCTATTTAGGAAATTTGTATCACTGTACAGTTTCTGGTTAACCCCTGTTTTATCTGACTTGGAAAGAATACAATTAAAATCCTCTCCCAAGAACACAGATCTAGAGGTGTACAAATAAGGTTGAATTTTCTTCATCAGCTCTATCTGCTGATATTTTGTTTGAAAATTATAAGCATTAATTAACCATAAATCCTGGGTACCCATCCTTGCATCTAAAATGCAGACCCTGCCAGGGACCAAATCAATCAGTTGGGAAACCCGAAGGTCGGGCATCATAATGACAGACCCCACCCCTGTACATGGTTCCTTCCCCAGGGACAAGAAAGAGGGGCCTCTGAACCAATCCTTGAATGCTTGCTATGCTTCTTGAAAGGTATGAACCCTGGTATCTTGTAGAAAACAAATGTCCATCCGATAGTCCTCAAGAACAGCAAAAGTAGTCAGTCTTCTTTTAGGATTCTTGATGCTGTTCACATTGATGGATCCAATTGTTAAGTGAAATGCCATTATAAGATAACAGATCAAATGTGGCTGTCAACATCATTATCAGTAGAAGACTTGGAATTCATTTTTTCTGATTTTTCCTTTTTCTTCACAGATCTGGTATCCCTTAATGATACATCCGAATCCGTCATGTTCTCTGTTTGAGAGGATAGCAGGGAGGAGGCGTCTGAATCTTCCCCTTTCTCCTCCCACTGTTTCCTTTTGACTAACAATGCATATCTGTTCCTAGTACAGGTTTACTCACTTTTTTGTGAGTTAGTGAGCTCTCCCTTTTAATGAGAGCTACTGCGGGTCACATGTTTAGATTTCTGTTGTTCCCACTCAGCTGTCTGGAGGGGGGTGGCATAATAGGTGTAGATGTGCAAGGTATAGATGATCCCACTTGCAAGCCAGCACATCCATTCTCCCCGGTACTAGGTCCAGGATGTAAAACTTGGGGGGTTTGGGACTCTTCGATGTCCACTAGAGTGTCTCCTTCTGAGGTAGTCACATTATCCTTGTGCACTGTAGGGGTAGTATTGTTCAGATCCATTTGAGTCTCTGCAGGGCTATGTAATAGGGGAGTCAGGTGTCTATTTGAGGGGGTTGTAGACTGCATTGAACCCCTTCATCCATTTCCCAAAGATGTCTCAAAATGGTGTCTCTTAGCAGTGTTACTTTCCCTGTGCTCAGGGGGCTCCTCCTCAGCATTGTGTGATGCCCAGGGACAGTCTGTAAAGGTGTGATTCATTTCTTCACAGAGATTACATTCCACTGGTGTAGAGAAATTAAGAGCAGCATGCCCTATGACCTCACACAGGGAGCATTTAATCCTATCACACATGCTGCTTACGTGTGTGTATACCCCACATCTAAAGCAGGATTTTGATTGTCCAGGGAAAAAAATAATCCCCAGTCCCTCTCCAGGTAGAAACAGCTTGGCAAGTGTTGCATTATGCCATTGATCTGTGGCAACCGGACCCTGATACGCCATCCCCCCATCTATATGTCTTCTGTGTCCATAATGGGATCAAGAAGTCCAAGGACAGAACACTTTGCATGTAACCAGAACAAAATATCTGACACAGCTACTCCCTTGTTTTCAAATAATACCATAATGATACGGTAAGCTAGTTTTGTCAAGGGAATTATCAAAAATGGAGTCCATTCAAGGGTTTGTTTTACACTTTGATATCGCTGCCAAAAGAACTCCAGACCAGCCGCTGTTTTAAAGCTAGCATCAAAGTTGGGGTCCCCTGAGATATGTATGAGGGCGTAAATTTCTTGGGCTGAAAAACACAGGCTTTTCTTAAGCATTGTCCTACCCACATATATATATTATTGTCAGGGTATGTAGCAAGTCCCTCTCTTATATTTTAACCCTTACTGCATTTCACCGTTTGGCAGGCTCAGGTGGCGTATGGAAAAGAGCTGCAAACGTTCTGTTGGTATATGGACGTTCCTTATTATTAGCTGGTCTGAAAACATTATTGTTGGAGCCTTGAGAAATGGAGGTGGAGGGGGTTGGCTCTGAGGGGGGAGGCCCATGCTCAGGGATTTTTAGGATTCCAGAAGTATCTGCTGAATTGGGTGTGTTAACAGCTGGGGAGGTCACCGACTGTACATGTGTCTCCGGGAAAAGTTTAGGAGAATTCTTGACTTCCAGGGAAGGTGGAAGTTCTAGAAGATGATTGGCATCCACACAGGGCTGCACAGGAGAGACCCAGGGTTGGTGTTTTGAATGTTGCACCCAACCCACTGCTTTTAGGGCTTCAGCCACAGACAAGCCTGAGCCCAGAAGATTAGCATCATAATCAGGCCTTTCTAACGGTGGTAGTAGTCCCCCATTTCCCTGTATATCCTGCTCGGTTTCCTGTATCAGTACAGTCCTGGTTTCTACAACCCAGCCCACAGACCCAGTAATAGTATTTTCTACCTGACTCTCGTCTTCAGTTACCTCAGGTTCAACAATAGTCACATCTACCAACATTTTGCCATTATTCAAATCATGTAAGTCACTTCCCTGAATAATTTGTCAGTTCTAATCTATTCCTCCGCAGTGGCCTCAGGACTCAGCAAACTAAACATCCCCTACCACCACACCATACGGTTCATGACAAACCTACCCTACCCAACCCACCATTGCGATTTGTACCTAGCCACTGGCTGGACATCACTCTCAACTAGATGCATGCTTCATGCTGGTATTTGGACTCTTAATCTACTCCTGAACAAGTTCCCAAACTATCTCACAACCCTTTTCCATATTTCCCATAGAGTCTACTCTCTTACGAAAAATGACTTCCTCCTCCTCGATGTACTGAGAATCTGCACATCGCTTTGCAAAAGGGCTGTATTGAGTGCACTCCCAACTATCTGGAACCAGCTTCAAAGTGTACTGAAGCTTCCCATTACTGTCCCTGTCAGCCTATTTAAAAGGTTGGCTGCAACAAAAATAAAAGATACATGCAGCTGCTTCTAAATCCTAGCTCACTGCTCTAACCCTAGCCCACTGTTTCCTCTTACTTACCTAGAAATTAGCTGCCTGGTTACTCTGAAACAAGCATGTGTACATTTTTTTTCTGTACTTGTATTTTTCTATGTCATTATCATTTTTATGCAACATGTTAATGCTTGCCCATAATTCTGTACCTGAATTTGTACTGTTTTTTGATTATGCAATCTGTAACTACCTGTCTGAGCCAAAGGACTTCCTTGTGAATGAGCTTGATCAACTGAGTTTTCCTACAATAAACTTGAACTTGAACTTATCCTCCTGAGCATTTCCTTCAGTAGGCTGGTCAGTCACCAGGGGTGGCAAAGCCTCACGTTCTGCAGTTGTCACATCCTCCAATAGTTCTGTACTTGAAGATTCATTCTGGAATGAACAACCTACATTGGTTCAGATTCTACAGGTGGGCTACATGTGCTCAGTAATCGTACCCAGTGTTCTTCTTCCTCCAACAATGCCTGTAAGTACACACGTTGACTGCTGAAATCTGATTCTTTTAACTGACTTGCTTCAGCAGAACCATGCTGCACAGGAGACACAGAACTGATATTCGTCTCGGATGCAATAGTTTCCCGTGCTGCCAGAATAATTCCATCCTGGGCTTCAGTAGTGTGCCGGTTGGGGAGTGAAGCAGTCCCCTCCACCTGGCTAACTATTTTCACAACTGTCGCAGACAACCATTGACCGGAAATCACAGTGCCCCTATGAAAAGAGTGGGAGGGGGGTTATTGAAATTCACATATTGCATATAAAGGTACATACCAAATCAAAAAAAAATTACATAAGTAGATAAAGCGTTCAAGGAATACAGTCAATAATCTGTAGAGTAAACAAAATTGTATAAATCATACTCCCCTTTTTTTCTAACACAGTATACAAGATTTATCCTGTTATTGTATCATTTATATTTTTATGAATATTTTGAAGCCTTTCCACCATCTATAAACCTTATCACCTGGATAATGCAATAAATCAGTTTGGTACACAGAGTTCATTGCTTGTGCTACTAGAAAACTATACACTGGATATGACATCATTCTCTGGTTAAGTACCCACTGACATTGTGCTTGCCATAAATAATATCACAAACAGCAAAGAAAAACCATATAAGTTTCAAGATGTAGATCAACTATTTCACTGGGAAGAAAACCTAGCACCAAAGTCTCATAATTCATTAATAATAACCAATCCATTTTCCATTTAGCACTTAAAAATATCCAAAGGGGTTTAGAAAAGGAGCAATTGAAAAAAAAATTACTCATGGTTTCCTCTAGATTAATGCATGCTGCATAAGGACAATTCCTATCTGCTGAATTCTTGTGCTTCGCATTTCCTCTAACATTTAGCCTACCATAAACAGTAAGTCATAAGATTTCTCACATAGCATGAGGCACTCTTTTATTGACCAATTGTTTTATAACTTGTGTGTTAGAAGTAGGAGGACAGTTTTTGAAACTGGGTTCAGTTGGATATAACTGAGTTAATAGTACATTATAAAAATGTTTCCTGTTATTTTGTAAAATACATGGTTTTAAAATTTTCCATTTAAATAGTTTCTGAGCTGCTGGTTGGAAGTATTCAGGCAGCTGTAGTTGGGAGTGTAGCTTTGGTGCTACCTCATGCCATGCAGCTAGGAAATGTTTTAATACATATTGCACCAAACCATAAACACCAGTTGTTATATTAGAGATGCCATAATATATAGTATGATTAAAAAAAAAATAAAGAATGGAAGAAAACCACCAGTTCAATCATACCTAGTCCTCCTTTCTCCTTACTCAAGTAGGTATAACAACACTTTACCGGATTCAACATATTGCCCCATAACATTTGAAAAAATATTCCATAAACTGTTGTTTCCAGAGACATAGGAAGTGGAAAAATATAAGCAACATATTCAAACTGTTTCAATATCTGGATTCTCTTTAATTTTGTTAGTTTCCAAAACTGCCATCTTTTAACTTTACTGTGAACTTTAGACAAGGCCAATTCCCATTTATTTAAGGGCAGATTAATTGCCCCATAAGTGATTCCTAAGATTGTTATTGGTTCTATTGTGAGAGTAATGCCATATATTTGACATGAATTAATATTCCAAGGGCAATGTTTAGTTTTGAGTTAGACACTTTAGCATATCTCTGAAGTTCACTCAAAAATAGAGGGATTTGGTTGCAGTGTGGAAAGAAACCACAAATATCATCGGAATAGGCTTGTACAGTAAAGATATCCAATTCATGTGCCCCCATCAACTCATTCAATTTAGGATTGTCAGTCAGGCTTCAAAATAAAGGCTCAATAGAGAGAATATATAATAAATGGCTTAAAGGACAGCCCTGCCAAATGCCTGTAGAGATGATAAACCCTTTTTTTATCTGTCCCCTAATCAGGACATTAACATAAACATGAGAATATAACAACTGTATTTGTTTAATTACTGCCATGGGTATCCCATATTTAGCCATTACAGAAAATAAAAAGGGCCTACTAACATGGTCAAATGCTTTCTCCTCATCAACTGAAAGTATACATTGCCTAGAGTTTTGCATAATGAGATTCTCAATTAAATCTATAATAATAGGGGGGGGGGGCGTGGCCTGGCTCCAAGTAAGATGGAAGCTTAGATTTTGAGCTCCTCTATACAATCTACATCCAGCATCATCTCACTTCATCTAAGGCAATCTCATACTGACTTTGAGGTAAATAAAGAAGAACTATACCTCTGCTACCTAACTGTCGCTTTTTTTCTGCTCTGGATAGCCCTTTTTTCTCATATAAACAGAGTCTTTATAGTCGCTGTGGGATAGCTGCAAACCAGTTATGGCCTACTCTAATAAGCAAAAAGATTCTTTAAAGAATATCGAAGAAATGTTCAGCAAACTATCTATGGACATGCAAGATCTAAAATCTGCCACTCAATTAAACACTCAAACCATGGAAGCTATCAGTTCTAGGCTTGCTTTTACAGAAAATAAAGTTCGTTTCAATGAGGATGCAATACAGGAACTTAAATCCACTATCAGATCCCAAGATTGTACCATCAAAGAATTACAATCTAGAATCGACGACTTGGAAAACAGAAACCTCAGAAACAACCTTAGAATCTTCAGATTCCCTGAAGATATGGAAGCTAAAAACACTACTGTATTTTTACAACGTGTGCTGCTGCAAATCCTAGGTCTTCACGCGGATACAGAGCTTACTATAGAGTGCTCCCATCGATCCCTAGGCCCAAAACCTCCTGCAGATCACCGACCTAGACCAATTATTGCTAAATTTTTAAATTATGCTAGCATTGAGCTCATTATGAGGAAAGCAAAAGAAATTGGACAACTTTCCTGGCAAGGATTTAATATTTACATTTACTCCGACTTCTCTAAGGAAGTTTCAGCAAAACGGAAAGCTTACACTCCTGTTAGACGTATCTTGCACCAAATGGGTCTCCGATTTTCCCTTCGGTATCCTGCCATCATGAGAGTTTATTTTGATAACTCTTTTCAGGACTTCAGTAATCCTGAATCCCTTACAGCCTTTCTTAGCTGTCATTCTGCACATGCCCATAATCTCCCCGATTCAAATCAACTACAGCGCTGCAACGACTTTCATGCGACTACCAGTACTGTCACAGATAACATTACGGTACATTCAGCTAGCGTACCTGGTGTGCCTGACCCTCCTAAGACAACTCTACCTGAATCCTCAATTAACATTCAATTAGCCTCTACTACTCAAAGCGATCCTTCTTCCAAACCGGACTGTTCTTTTAACTGTGCAATCTCCAATACCTCCTACAATAGCGCTCCTACTGCTCTCAGTGTTACTTTATCCAACAGATATTCACCCCTACAAGATTTACCCACCTCAGATGACCTTAATGATGGAAATCCTACTATCCTGTTGGATTTGGAAGAGGATCGAGATTTGGAGGGCACCTCTTGGTCTTGCAGCGTGGGCAACTCTCCTCTTAAAACAGCTGAACCTCCAAAAAAAAGACGTCGTGGGAGAAATCGGCAGAAAGGCTACATGCCTCACAAATATTAACAATTGCATCTACCTAAGTCATCGAGGGGGCTACTGATCTCACGAACTGGAATACATTTGCTCTCAACTCATATATGTCATCTGATATAATTAATCTCCAACTATTGCATATTATGAATATTGGTGCAATTATATTACATTTTCCACATAGTCAATAACATGAATATGCATAATGTTGTTTATGTAAATTAGGGACCATTACTTTTTTCCTTTCTATCCCCAGCTGTGTGGTCACAGATGCATAATTGTTTTTCTTTTTTTTTTTTTAACGCAAAGAACATGATATGTCTTTATTCAGTTAAATCAGACATAGATTCTTGCAAACTTGTAATCATCTTAGAATATTTATTTATAATACCATAGAATGGTCTTGTCTATCAGCTTGACATTACCACCTCCCTTTTTTTTATTGTTAAGTTATATGTTTATCCCTGTAACATTTTATAATGCAGGATAATCATTAAATATTTTTTTGTTTGTTTTGTTTTGTTTTGTTCTTTGTTCCTTTCCCCCCTTCCCCCTATCAAGGTAGCATTCAGATATCTCCACATTATTGTTCTCAAATCATGTTAGTTTACTATCTGAGATGCTGGATTCATGATGACTTTCGATACATCAGACTTAACCAAATAAGGTAAACAGAACCTTTATATCCCATCCCACTTTTGGGCGTTGTATTTATTACAACAATTTGTATTTTTATATACTTTTTGTGTTATTCAGTCCATTGGGATCAAACAACTTTTTCACAGTTTAGCTGCGTCCTAGAGAACTGAGAAGTGGTCTTGGTCCTTCCAGATATTCCCTATTTTTTTTTTCATTTCTCTTCCCCCTTCTTCCCTTTTTCCCCATACTAGACCGACCTTTACTTCTCAGTCCATCCTAGATGATACTTACTTGTTCTTGTTATTATATAATCTTTACATACTGTTGTGTTATTACTATATTGTTAGAAGTGAGCTGCACAAAATATGTTCAACAGATGCTTATTTACTTTTTTTATTTAATTTTTACTTATAGCTCTGCCAGCAATTTATTTTTCAGACACATCTATTGTATACTGATATTTACATCCTCATTTCATTATTACGGTGTACTTGAGCCCCCTGACACCTTTACCGTTTTACTTCCTACTAATACATTTATACATGACAGTTAATATATCATTATGTACTTGGAATGTCAAGGGGCTCAACACACCAATTAAACGCAAACAAGTATTTAACCATCTTAAAAAACATAAAATTCAAATTGCTTTATTACAAGAAACCAAATTGTTAGATGAAGATAATTTTAGACTAAAAAGTAATTGGGTAGGTCAAGCATTCTCGGCCTCTGCCACCTCCAAAAAGAGAGATGTTGCTATACTCATTCATAAAAATTTGAAATGGACGCCTACTACTATTCAGAAAGATTCTGATGGTAGATGGTTTATCATAACCTTTGATACCCCTAGGCCCTATAACTATAGTTAATATTTACGCCTAACTCCGTGATTCCTTCATTCTTTCAAAACCTCTTGCATACTTTAATTTCATCAAACCTAGTGAATTCCCCTTATTGATTGGCGGAGATTTTAACCTCACTTTGGATATACATATGGATAGGAGCAACGGCTCTCCAGATAGTCACCCTAGAAGCTTTGCTATAGTATCCCAAATAATGCAAGATCTCGGTTTAACTGATATATGGAGAACTCTCCACCCTAGAGATAGGGAATATACTTTTTATTCCTCTCAACATCAGACTTACAGTAGAATCTATTATTTGCTGACATCCTCTTCAATTACTGCTAATACAATAGATACTGAGATTCTACCGTTAATTATATCTCACCATTCTCCTGTTACATTTCTGTTTAATTGGGGCTTCTCCTCCACTAAACCTCCCTTATGGCGTTTAGATCCCCTCTTGTTAAGGGACCCAGAATTTTTGCCTTGGATCAAAAAACAAATAAATGAATATATGACATTTAATGACCCTAAAGATACATCTATGAGCATCACCTGGGAAGCACTCAAAGTCACATTGCGTGGTAAAATAATTGGATTCTCGACTCACAGAAGGAAACTCAGGGAGCAACAAATTAATAACCTTGAAAAATTACTCAAACAAAAACTAACTGAATACCTAAACAGTTCCAAACCCGATCCCTCCTCACCCCTACACCACGAAATTCTACAACTACGTATGCAAATCAACGAACTTATTTCCAGGAAAACAGAATTAGCATTATTAAGAGTAAAGCACACATTTTGGGAAGGAGGAGAAAAAGGCAGCAAAATTCTTGCTTACAGGCTTAGAATGCAACAAATGGAATGTCATATTACTGCTCTAAAGGACCATTCAGGGAAAATCTACACCAGTGAACACTCTATTAATAATATTATGACAACCTTTTTACAAAAATCTCTACTCTTCTCCTCCCATCACAAATTCCTCAGACATTTCTTCATTTTTAGATAAGCTTGTTTTTCCTCATTTATCAGAAGAAGCTATACACTCCTTAGACGCACCACTTACCACAGAAGAAGTAAAGAATGCTATTTTTTCCCTTAAATCTGGTCGCTCTCCAGGTGGAGATGGTTTCCCTGTTGATTTTTATAAGATTCTTGTTGAACAATTAGCCCCTTTGTTATGTAATGTTTTTCAAGAATCCACAAAAATTGGACAGTTACCTAAAACGATGATTGATGCTATTATAACGGTCATTCCAAAAAAAAAGACAAGGATGCTACCATTCCGGCCAATTATCGTCCCATATCATTACTTAATAATGATGGTAAGATTTTTGCTAAAATTTTAACTAGCCGTTTAGAACCATTCATATCTAACTTAATCCATAGATCCCAAACCGGCTTCATCAAAGGAAGAACGGGTTCGGATCATTTACGCTCTTTAATTAATCTAATACATAAAGCAAAATCTCTTTCCTCTCCAGCAGTTGCTATTTCTATAGACTTTGAAAAAGCATTCGACTCATTAAGCTGGAACTTTCTTTATCTGGTGCTATCGCGTTTTGGCTTTCCTGATCATTTCTGTTCCTGGATTCAACTTATTTATACTAATCCTCATGAGAGTGCTTACCAATTTCACATTATCTCAGTCATTCGAATTAGAAAGAAGCACGCGCCAAGGCTGCCCTTTATCTCCATCTCTCTTTATTCTGGCTCTCGAAACTCTAGCTATTTCCCTTAGACATAACAAAGACATTAAAGATATTCTATTGTTACAGACAATATACATCATTATCATATGGATGACATGCTTATATTGCTAGAAAATTTCAAATTATCCCAACAACCTCTTTATAATTTACTTAACTGCTTTTTCCACACTTTCGGTCTCAGTGTCAATTATCAAAAACGGAAATATTTCCATTAAATGATCACTGTGATGCTCTAACAAAGTTCATCTTCATTTTCGAAGGGCCCCACAAGGTATAACTTATCTTGGCATTAAGATATCATCTGATCTGAATAAGATCTGGGATCTAAACATACAACCATTACTAACTAACATCAAAACTAATTTAGATAGTTGGAAAAGTCTCAACCTATCCTTCCCAGGTAAAATATCTGCAATTAAAATGAATATTACACCAAAAATTCTATACTTATTTGCTTGTATCCCACTTAAAATTCTCTCCCATTTTCTGCATAAAATTGATAAAATGATGGGTAATTTTTTATGGGAAGGACATATACCTAGATTTAGTCACATTAAATTAAGATCTCATTGAACTCGTGGTGGCTTCGGTTTACCCTGGTTTACTGCCTATTTTTGGGCATTCAGAGCTTATAGAGGTTAAATGGTTTTCAAACCAATTGTAATGTCCCCATATGTTATATGGAAACATCATTATCTTCTGGTTTAACCCCAACTGCTTTATTTATTTTACTTTGTATCTAAATTTAAGCAAATTCCTGTTATTAACTCATCTATATATTGGCTCAAAATGCACAATGGCTTAATATTGATCCTGCACCTATACAATATACTCCTATTTGGGGAAACCCAAAGCTTACACTGGAGAATAAACCAATATACTGTAAATCTTGGGTACAAAAAATATTCTCTTCTTAATGATATTTTAATGGATAACAGTAATACTTAGACACCTTTTGTAACTTGCAAACCAAATGGAACATCCCTAAAACAGAGTTTTGGAAATACCTACAGATCAGATCTGCCATAACCCATTTCACCCTACAACCTAATAATCCACTGGGAACTCACTCATATATTAACAAGTGGATTAATACCCCTCAAGGCCTAACCAGTACCATTTATAAATTAATTAGGGATAAGCTCTCAAATCAGTCTCTTTCAGCCAGAAACAAATGGAACCGGATACTTAATATTGACATATCCGATTTCCATTGGAGCAAATGCTGGAAACTCTGCCATGACTCGTTCAAAGATGTACAGAGCAGATTAATTCAATGTAAAATCTTACATTTATGGTATAACACTCCAGCTCACCTGCATAACATTGGTTTACTACCTAATAATAACTGTTAGCGATGCAATGCCCCAAATGGGGATCTTTTACATATATTATGGTCATGTAATTCTATCTCTAACTTATGGCAAATTATTCACCAATTCGCTACTAAAGTCATTGGCAGAGTTATTCCATTTGATCCTAAGCTATATATTCTTGGCATCATAGATAGTAACATAAGTTTAACAAAATATCAGCATAAATGGCTTCAGATATTGTTCATGCAAGTTAAAAGACTGATCTTAATTCGTTGGAAGTCTCACTTAACCCCTAATCTGACTGATATTTTAAATCATCTAACTCGCATCTCATCTCTTGAGAGAATCTCTTATCTAACCATTGACAGACTCAATGAATACTACCTTTGCTGGCAGAGCTATTTGAACTTTCTCCAATCTTAAATTACATATACATATATTAACTTTTTTTTTCTCTTTTCACGATACGGCTCTAGATACGATGTCTTACTGTTATATATTTGCAGCTCCTTCTCTCTTGTTGTTTAAAGTTCATGATTATTATTGGAAAAATCTTTTTTTTTTACTATTTCCTACTTTTAGCTTCGTGTAGTACGGTCAATATTATATACTATACGGGAAGTCAGTATAGTATTTTGCATTATCATAATTTTGGTAATACATATACTTCCATCATGTTACCTTTTTCTTATTATTATATATTATATCATATATCTCATTATGTATAATATTTTTTGAGCTGTACTATGTCATGTTTAAGCAGATCCAATAAAAAGATTAACTGCAAAAAAAAAAATCTATAATAATAATAAGAGCATCTTATATTTTTTTATTAGGGATACCACCAAATTGCCATGAAGAGAACACTAATGAAGCATAATGCTTCAGTCTAGAATTGATAATGTGAGCAAGAATTTTGTTATCTGAATTTAACAGTATAATTGGCCTCCAGTTTTTAATATCAGTTCTATTTCCAGTTTTATATAAGTAAACTAATAGACCTTCAGAAAAGAAATTGGGAATATTATTGCATTGAAAAAAGAATAGATAGATGGCCTGCAAAAAAATTGATATTTCTGCTATGAAGACCTTATAAAACTGGTTCGGCAGACCATCTAAACCTGGTGAAGTGTTTGTTTTAAGAGCCTTGATTGCCCTTACATTCTCATTTATGGTAATATTTTTAAGCAATAAAAGGTCTTCATCAGGATAAACTGGAACTTCTATATCATGAAAATAATCTGTAATCTCTTGTTCAGAAGGGTCTTTAGAAGGTAACAATGAGTGGTAGTGGGTTTTCATAAGTTCTTCTATACCTAAAATTTCCTCTATTTCATTTCCTTCTGAATCTTGCAGATAATCTATCATCATGTCATCATATATATTTTTTACAAGCCTCATAGGGATCTCCTACAGGTGATTTCTATGTTCCACTATAAAGGATTGCCTGGATTGTGTGGGCTTTGTTATACTGATAAGCTAGCATGTCTTTCTTTAGTTTAATTATTTGTGATGAGTAATTATGTTTAGTAAGGTATGAAACAGTATAAAGGTATTGAAGCTGCTTCCGAAGTTTTAAAGTATTTAAAAAATCTGTTATTCCCCATTTGTTTACTATGAGTGCTAAACCATGACTTCAAATCCAATTTAGTATCAGCCCACCATTCATCAAAATCATTATATAAACATAATACTGATAATCTAGCCAATAATAGAGCCATAATCCCCTTTTAACTTCAGGAACTGTAAGTAAGGAAATATTCAGCTTCCATCTATTCTTAACTTTATTATTAACAACAAGGGTTGGTATGCAGAATTTCAATAAGTGATCTGAAAATTCAAAGGGAATAATTTGAAATCTACCCTTGGGTAAATTCTTAGAAAGAAATAAGTGATCAATGGTAGTTTTATAGGAAACCCTAGCATATGTAAACCGAGAACCTGTATTACAGATGCCACAGTCCACGAGGCATGCTGTTTTAACTACCGTACCCAACATACTGGAGTCACAATAGGTTTTTTCAATTTTCTCCACTAATTTGTTCTCTGGAGATGTCACAATTAAAGTCCTCCCCCAAAGAAAACCATATAAGAAATTACTAGGTATGGTTGAACAGTCCTTAAAAGGGATACTCTATCTGCCTTAGTCTGAGGTCCATATACAGTAATAAAACAACAAGCCAATGATTTTCATTTGCCATCTAACAGAAATAATCTACCCAGTATTAAATCCACTAATTGTATTGAAGAAAAAGTATAAGAACCAAATACAATCCCTATCCCATCTGTACAATCTGGGAAAAAGGACCAATATGAGGGCACCCAAATCTATTCCCTTTTAAACAGTACTAACTGTTCTCTAGAACACATCCATGTTTCCTGCTGAAAAAAAAATATCATAATTGTTCTCATGAATAAATGAAAAAACAGCTTGTTGTTTTATATTATTCAGTATACTGTGAATATTCAGTGATCCTATAGAAAGGAAACCCATAAGTTATTTAAAGAATGAAGTCACACCAGTTTTTTTCCTTTTTTTATTTTTATAATCTCCCTGGTCCACTCCTGTAGAAAGCTGGCTGCTCCCCACTGATTGGGAATCTAATTCCCACTGTTCCATGTCAGAATCGTCATCTGGAAAAAATAATGCCACAGAAGTATTGCCTGTTTCAATTGTAGAAGTACCCTTAACTGCTATTGGGTTTTTTGCCTGTTAGTTCTTTTTTTTTTTAAACATCTCTATTGACCATTTTTTATTTTCCACAAAATATAAGACAGACATACACAAAGGCCCAATTGTTCCTGGGCCCCCCACCCCAAAACTGAATGAGGTAACTATGTACAACATTTAACTATATACATACCCAGCTGCCTTGCACCACCCTTGATTACCCTCTACATATCCATATTCAATAAGAATATACAGTAGAATCTCTGCCTAGGGAAGTACCTTTGGATGTCAAAGTCTAAGACTTAGGTTAATTCTATATAAATACAAACCCTACATCCTGAACAGTAGCCCTTAGGTGGCGCTCAGTAGCTGGGTCCCTAGGAAGAGAAGAGAGTCCATGCCCACACCCACACCCAGCCGCTTCTTCGGATTCCTATAGCCAGACCGGATGTTGTCCAGTCGGTGCATATATTAGGAGTAATCAGTAGGACACATTTTAGTTCTAGCCTCAACTCCCCATCTATAGATCTTTGCCTACATATCCTCAGACAGACAGACCTGAACTTGGGGGGATTTAGACTGCAACATGTAGACTGTCTCTAGGGTCCTCCATCTCTTATCATAAATTCCTTTGTGGCCGTCCCGAAGCATTTGTCTCTTAAACCTACTCAACGTTTTCAGCAAGTCTCCCACCCATTGGTCATATGGATAAATCAGATCATTTTTCCAATGCTTCAAGACAAATGCTTTAACTAAGGAGGACATTAGAGAGATATGTCCTTTAATGAGTGTGCTCGGGATATCTGTCATGTCCCCCAAGACACAAATCTTTGGATCGATAAAGTCTCTGTAATTCACTACGTGGTCCATGTTGCATCTGATTTGCTCCCATAAAGGGTAGATTTTGGAACATTGCCACATGATATGGAATAGATCCCCTGAGTTTGCCCCACACCTGAAACATAGGTCTGTCTGTCTGAGGCCCCTAGCACATAGCTTAGCAGGGGTATAGTATATATTAGAGACTACAAAAAATTGCATGATCCTATACTTAGGGATCAGAATGTACCTACTACTGTTCCAAACCTCTTTCCAATCAGGCCCTTGGGGGAAAGTATCCTTTTTATTTTCCCAATATGGAACTTTTATGAACTCCTTTCCACCTAAAAAATCTAATAGTAGCTTGTAAAACCTAGACAAGGGTCTCTTAAGGTCGTTGACATCTTTAATGTGTTTCCACGTAAAAGGGGAGTCCAGGTCTTTTGCTCTCTCTCTCTCTATTCTATATATCATATTAGTGACCTGAAGTTTCTTAAAGAAGTTGATGTTGATACAGTGTTCGGGAAATACTACCTTGTCTTCTCTTAAAAAATCTGACCATTTCAGGTTTAGCAATTGAGTAGCCCACCGCTTCCTTATTATCTGCCCCTCCAATGAGCATATTTGGATTACCCAAAAGAGGTTGCTCCTGGGCCCCTTCTGGGCTTTCTTTTGGTTTGGGGATGAAAGGTCAACAAGCTACTAATGACATGGCAACTGGGGTTTGCTTTCACCCTCTGGTAAGTCATCAGGATTAAAAACAATACTGCTTCCTGGGAGATGTCTAAGTCTCTAATGATCTGTTTCTATCTGTAACCAAGTTGGAATATATCCCCTCCACAGATCTGGTCCATTGTCCCATTATCCCCAATTGTCCAGCCACATAGTACAGATGTAAGTCTGGAACTTTAAGACCTCCCATATTATAGGGCAATTGTAATATATTATATTTTTCCTAGGGGTTTAGCACTCCATAAGAAATTGGAGATAAGCCTTGTATTTTAATAAAACCAGGTTTTGAAATGTTGTAAGGAGATAGGATGTATTGGGGTACAGAAGCCTGGTAGCAGATTCATTTTAATCAACCCTAGCCTCGCTGCCCAGTTCAACGGAAGCTTATTCCATCTAGCTATATCCATTTTGACTACCGAGATTATCTCGCCCAGGTTTGCCTCTAGACCCTCGTCCTCATTAGTTGTGATCCAAATGCCCAAATATTTGAGCTTTTTCAATGACCATTTCAGTTGCAGATGATCAAAGTCCGACTTGATAGTGAACACAGTAAGGGGAAGGACCTGAGTCTTGTTCAGGTTTAGCTTTTAATTCGATACCCTGGAAAATCTCTCAATTATCTCCAAGAATCTGATGAAGCTTTTTGCTGGTTCCTGAAGGTGCAGCAGAATGTCGTCTGCAAAGACAGAGACCTTCATTTCCATCTCTCCAACGACAATCCCCTGTATCTCCAAGTCCATCTGACTCACCCTTAGAAGGGGTTCCAAATAAATGTTAAATAGAATTGGTGATAGGGGGCATCCCTGTCTAGTTCCATTATCCAGACAAATTTCTTTCGACAAATAATCATTGCATAGTACCCTAGCCGTAGGGGCCGTATATAGATTTTTTATGCCTCTGAGAAGACCCTCCAGGAATCCCATAGCTCTCATAGTTGTAAACAGGAAGTTATGAGAAAACCCTATCAAAGGCCCTTTCGCATCTAGTGCAATTAATGCCATGGGTATGTTCGATTTGAGGCCTTATGTGGTATATGATGGAGTTTCCTGTGTGTTGTAGCTCCTCTCACCTGACATAAATCCTACTTGTTCTTGATTTATAAGCCTAGGGTAATTTAGAAATTCTGTTGGCCAAGATCTTTGTTAGTAGCTTCAGGTCCTGATTCATCAGGGCAATGGGTCTATAACTCCAGGGATTCTTTGGCTTATCCAGTTTGGGGATAAGTGTAATATAGGCCTGATATAACGACGGTGAGGAACCCCATCTTGCATAATGTTTGAGAATAGTTCTTCAACAGAGGCAATATAGATGTAGCATGAGTTTTATAAAATTGTGCTTTAGCCCATCAGGTCTCTGGTGTCTTGCCTTTTGGGAGTGAATTGATTACCTCTAAGATTTCAAAGTCCAAAATAGGGGCATCTAACCACTGAGCTTGTTCTGGATCCAATTCTGGAGAGGTATATTTTCAAAATTTTTTTGATATTTTCTGTTGAAATACTTTCTTATGTTTTTAGTTAGGTTAAGGCATTGTTTTTCTAGGTTTGTTATGATATTCTTGAAATTAATTGTTGGGATTATACGAGGGTGTTTCATTTTTGTTTGTGTGTTAAAGTTTTGTGTCCTTGCATGAGATATTGTTTGATTTTTTTTCTGGCCATTGATTCTACTTTCTAGAGAGATGTTTGCTCTTTTTTAATTTTTGAGTTTAGGTCTACCTCAGAGGTACTTCTCCAAGTGAGTTGTGAGTCGATAGTATCCGAAATAAACCTTCCCTCACCCTTTTCATTACTGTTCCTTCCCGCTATAAATCTCTGAGCCAGATCTGAATATAAAACTTTACAAGTAGGCCATTTTAACCTCATGTCTGATAGTGTAGGAAGTTGGGTCTGAATTATCTCCCTCAGAGCTTGCTCTAATCTCGGTAGTATATTTTCATCTACTAGTAAGGACTCGTCAAGTCTCCATCTGTATGGTTTCCTTGGGGGGGCTTCCATCGACCAAATCAATTGGACTGGGGAGGTCCAATAATATTCTAGTATGGGTAATCAGCTCCTCACTCCTGAATTGCTTTTGATTAACCAAAAAAATCGATTCTTGAATGAGTTTTGTGTGCCCCTGAATAGAAGGTCATAGCATGGGCTCCTTTGTTACATACCTTAATTGGGTCTACCAGCACAGCCACCTCCTGGAGTTTGGCCATAGCTACCTGTGCTATAGATGGGGGCCGCACTGAAGGGGCTTTTTATCAACTATATTGTCGGGGCAAAGGTTCCAATCTCCTGCTCGGATTAAAGGGTATGGGGTTAATAGGGCTATATCCCCTTCTACCGAGGCAAAAAAGTCTGGGTTAGGTGGAGTGGGAGCATACATAGAGGCAGTTGTTACTAATTCACCCATAATGGTACCCGTGATGTGGATCCCTCGGTAATCATCCCTAGCCTTGACCTGTAGGACCACAAACGGACAGTCTGTTCCGATGAGAACCACTACCCCTCCTGAGGCTTTAGCATTTCCATCTCCAAAAACCTGCCCTACCCACAGTCTCTTTAAGAGACCCAGCTCCTCTTTTAATAGATGGGTCTCCTGCAAATCCACAATTTGCGCTCCCAGTTGGTGAATATGTTTTAGTATCACCATTCTCTTCCTCCTTCCTCTGAGGCCTTTAACATTCCAAGTGATAATTTTAACATTAATCATGCAATTTCAATAATACCCCTCCTGTCTGCTCCATCTGAGGCTGCCTTGAGATATGCATGGGTCGTGGACTCCCTTCCCCTCCTCTCCCAATAATCCCCCCATCCCCGATCCTTTGATCGACCTCCCGACCAAAAAGATACGTAGATGAACCATCTATTACTGAGTGGACTCCCAGACCCTCCCCATCCTTGTTGCCCACTCTGAGTCTACTTAATTCCCTGAAAGACACTCCTCTCCCCCCTCGCATCCCCTTTAACCTATTCCCATAGGAATATTTCAAGTGATAGCCTCTCATATTGTAAACATGGGAAAGAGAATTTAGTACCTAAGTATGATAAATCCTAATAACCCTCACAGCGGAGAGAGAGGAACAGCAAACCCAACAAACACAAAACCAAAAAAAAAAAAAAAACCTCTTTAATTCAGAGATAGGGGTGAGATCATGTTGTGGGCCTACAGTTACATCTGGGATACCTGACCCCTAACACATCCTTTGTTTAGTAAGTCCACAGTTCCAAGTGAGATTAAATTGTCCCACCTATTTATCCTGGCCCATATTAAAGTACTAAAGAAATCTCATAGCGTAACAGCCCCCCCCCCAATCCTGGAGGATCTGCTACAAAAGGAGCATAAAAAAAAAAAAACCTTTTTTTGTCTTCTTCTTAGTCTTCCTTTTCTTCTTCTTCTTCTCTTCTGCCTTCCTTGTCTCAACCTCTCTCTCTAACATAAATTTCTCTGGTTCATTTCTCTCCTATTGTCCAGTTGGATTCAACATATTCAGATCCACAAAGATGCCGCACCAGGTCAAATTTAGCGCAGTGATCTAAGGTTCTGAGCTGCAAATCTGGTGACATCCAGCAGACCAGACCTGGGTTTGAATCCCACAGCTTCCACTTGCATACTGTGTGACCCTGAGCAAGTCACTTAACCTCCTTGTGCTCCCAGGTCGCTCCTGTAAAAAAGCTTTCAGCTTAGTGTGCTATACCTGGTTAAACAACTAAATAAAAAAAAAAATCCCTCCTTGATAGGCCGTGTTTAGGTCACAGATTTAAACAGGTCTGGAAGTTCCCGTCATAGTCCTTCTGCTGCTTCCTTCACCGTTAAGTACTTCTGGTCCCCGGATTGTAGCTTCACCACTAAAGTGGCAGGATGTTGCATCCTAATTTCACTCCAGCCAGATAAAGCTTTTTCTTTATTTCTCCATACTCCTTCTGCTTCTCCCAAATCCCCAGAGTCTGATCTTGAAATATCAATAGGGGTGCCCCATTCCATTGTAGGTATTTTAGTGCTCTGGCTTTATTTAAGACATGAGACTTCTCCTTAAAATTTAAGAAGCACATGATAATGACTCTTGGTCTGGCTCCCAGCAGGGGTATCTCCCTAAGGGACCGGTGGGCTCTTTCCAAATTATATGAGTCCCCATATGGAGTTGGGCCTAAAAGTTACATTAGGAGGTCCTGAACAAATGTAATGCAGTCTGCCCCCTCGGACCTCTCTGGGAGACCAACCAGGATCAAATTATTCCTCCGGCTACGTGATTCCTGATCCTCTACTCGATCCTCCAACCTTCTTACTTGCTTTCAAAGGGTCACCAGCTCCTGGTCGTGCAATAGGGATTTCCGTTCCTGAGAGGCCATACGCGCCTCCACATCTCCAACTCTTTGGGCCAGGGCATTTAATGTTGGTTTTATTGAGGAAAAATCAGCAACAAGCCCCTTAAGGAGATTTTTAATCTCCAGAATATCGTTAGGGGATGCCTGAACCCCTCCCGCCCCTTCCTCATCATGCCTCTGGTCCTCTGGCACAGGCGATGGGGGTTTTGGCCACTTCATTGCCGGCGCTCGCGGGTCCGGGTTCTTGGGAGCTTCAAACTCCATCACGGGTGTTTTTGTCAGCCCCCTGATCGTTCGCGCTTCTGCAGTGAGCAGGATCTCCACCTCGAAGTCAGGTGATTCTTTGAGGAGGGCAGATGATTCCAAAGAGGTAAGCTCTTGTCAACCGCTACTCTACGGGGTCAAAATGACATTTAATTTTAATTTAAATCAGTTAGGGCCAGGGAGCTCTGCTCAGCGCATCTGTCCCCGACTAGCTCATCACGTGATCCTCTTGACTGTTAGTTCTTAAGGAACATCGTGGAGGTAGAGGCTGCATCTCACTAGTACTAGCAAGTTCTTGCCTTGGGGTTTTCTGTTCCACATAACATACAGGAGCAAATAGGGAATCACATAACGACTCTTCACCAATTGGAGTCTCTACTTTTTTCAGAGACTCCAATATAGGGACAGGCAGGGATGGGAGGGTCCTTCTGTACTATAGAAACATCTTGCTCTTCTTTCAGTAAGGAAACAGTAATGGAAGTAACTACTGGAGAAGAGGAAGGGGGTGGTGGGATGTGGTAATTCAGACTTAGTGGGAGCAGAAGCAGATTCCTATGCCTGTTGTATCAGTAGTTCTGGACTGGCACAAGAAGCTTTGTTTCTAGCTGCCCAAGGGCACTCACTGAAAATATGGCCATGGTCCTCACAAAGATCACACCTGGTATGGTTGGCACATTGCATAGCTATGTGCCCTAGTTCCCCACAATTATCACAACGTGCTTTGTCACAGGTACTGGACAAGTGAGTTCTAGAGCCACATTGGTAACATGCTCTAGGTTGCACTACATAGAAACAGACTCTACTATCTCATCCAACATAAGTGAGTTTGGAATATGCTCCATCCCAGTGTCAGTAAGCCTAAGCTTGACCTTGTATTTCCATCCTCCCGTCCCAAAAATTTCTGAGTCGAGAAGTGCTTCAGGGTCACTTAAAATGTTGCATTTTTGGGATAACCAATATGTAATGTCATCCACATGGACCCCCTCATTAGAAAACATTATAGTCACATATTTGACTAGTGGTTTACTCAGAGGTATAACCAAAAAGGGGGTCCATGTGGGTGAATACTTAACTTGTGAATAGCATTCCCAAAACAATTCTAAAGCATATGCAGTCCTACAATTAATATCGTAATAATCTTCCCCGGAGATATTAATTAAAGCAAATACTTCTCTAGGGGAGAAATACAATGAGTATTTTAACAATATTCATCCTACTTAAGACCTGTCAGGCCTTTCTTCCAGGCCCCCCTTGTAACGAATGAGTACAGCATTTTGTCGTGGCACAGCGTCTTTCTTTAGTTTGGTAAAAAGTTCTGATAATAGAGGCTGTTGGACTGGTGGGGTATCATGTGATTCTTTTTTTTTTTTTCAAAAATAGGGACCTCTACTACTGCAGGCATGTCTGCTTTCAGCAGGTTCAATGAGTCAAGGCTTACCGGGAGGTCAGAGAAGTCAGAATTAATTTTGTCTGTATTTTTTGCAATATCCATTGGCTGGGATTTTAAAATCATATCAGCTGATTTGATATCAGTTGGCTTCCACTCAGAGGATGCCTTAGAAAAAATTCAATGTAGGATCCCAGTCAGGGTCAGGAAGCCAGTACCCTTTAGATGTCTTAAGCCACCCTGCATTTTGTAAGGCCTTCTGGGGGGTCCAAACACCATCAGGTACAAGTGGCAAGGGATACTGAGACCCAGGTTTAATTTTTATTTTTATTGTATTTAGTTTTTGTTGACTGGGTAAGTGCACTAGACAAATCCTGCCCATTTTCAGGCACGGCCCGGGGGAAGGGGATACAGATGAATGCCAACTGATCTTGAACCAGATTAAGCTGTTGGTGGTATTTTTTTAGTGATTTAATAGGTGGTTCCTTTAGTTTAGTTGTCTGGTTAATTTCAGGTTGTTGCAAGATATGGGTTTGAGTATTTGTATGTCCGGAAATAATATTACTGGGGCACTTGAAAATGTAATCTTTATTCACCTTGGATGTAAATAAAATTGATGTAGACCCAGTCTGCAATGTTGGATTAGTTTTATAAACTACTTTTTGCACAGGAACATTGTAATCAACAAGAGGTGGGTTAGCAGGATGCTGAAAAATGAATCTGGAGTCTAGCATCATATGTTTGAGGTTCTGAACCGTAGTTGCTAACTGTGAATCCCTCGCAACCAGCGGGTGGCCAATTCCGGTTACTAGGCTGTCTGCTTTTGTCTGGATTTTCTTTACATGGGAAAACAAGTCCTTAGCAATGGGTGTTCAGCACACACCATCCTCAGTGTGCAAACTGCCAGCCCTGGATTCCGTACAGATAACAGCAGCTGTTTGTTTAGGCTGAGGCTGTCGGCACGCACCATCTGTGTTTAAAATGCCAGCCCCTAAATCATCAATTACAGCAGGTAAGGGAACAGTTTTAATAGCTGACTCACCCAGCTGCATTTGACTTTCCTCAGTGACAGCGCTCGTAGGATTTTTGACAGGCAATGCTAAGCCCTGCAATTCCAATCCTGCATTTGCAGTATTCGCTTCTCGCTCTGAGTATGCAACAGGTTCTGTTGAGTGTCGTTGAGTTTTCTCTGTGCCTGTCAAGTGGATTTCATAACCAAATAGTTTTGTACTTTCCACGTTTATCTCTGTATCTTTCCCGATAGAAGTAAAATCCTCTGTTGAGACAAAAACATTGCTTGCTTCTCCTTCCAAGTCAATTACTCATTGCACAGTATCTTCAGCCCCTTCCAAGTTGAAAATAGGAGAGGAGGCACACTTTCCTACCTCCATGTCATCCATTTCATCCAGTGGATCACTCCAAGTGGCCATCTTAATGGCCAAAGATTCCCCTACAGGTGAGTAGAGGCATTTCCCCGGTGTCCTGGCCAAATTTCCCCCATTCACTAAAAATACCACCAACAGCTTAATCTGGTTCAATTTCAGTTGGTTACCATCAGTATCCTCCCTCCCTCTGTTCACCCCTGAAAAAGGGACTTCTAGTCTCAGTGGGCCTACCAGGTCAACAAAATTCAATAAATAAATAAATAAATGAAGAAACTGAGGAGTTTACCACAAGTGACAGTGATGAGGAGGAACTCCCAACTATAAAACTAACACTTCAACAAAAACAAAAATGCTTGCAGGCAGAATTAAAAAAGGTCAGAAAGCAGTTAAAACAAGCAAAAGAACAAATGGAAAAAGACAAAAAAAAAGAAACACTGCATAAACTCACCACCATGCCCAGAGAAATTGGGAGCTAATAAGTAGTTTATGACAGATGCACCTACTGAATGCTCGGATCCTCCAGTACAGACTACACCCCAAAACTCAAAGGCAACACCCATGGACCAAGCTCCTTTGTCACCAGAAGTGGCATTGAACAAAGCTGGATTGAGTAGAATCTAATTCTGGGGTATGGATACTGGTCCCAAGCATACCTATTCCTGGAATTTCTGAGAAAAGCACTGGAAATGAAGAAATACTACCTAACAGAGTATCCAGTGAACATGGTGACTGTGATTGAGTGACTGCAAAAAGGGTGATGTGATCACAGTGCCTGTGTTCTGGGCAACCTGGCAGAGTAGCAATTGGATAGGGGTGGGCGACTATGGTGACAGGATCTATGTATATACATGCACGCAGTGGGGAGGGACCACGCCGCATAATGGGCGGAAGGAGAGGGAGGGTAATTGAGGTGTACTGTGACAGTTGGCTGTGTTGTGTGGTGAGAAGGGTGCCAGGTTCAGGCCTGGGGCATGATCGCTTTCAGCGTCGGGTGTTTTTATTATTTTCTTAAGTTTTACACACCTCGACCTGCATCTTCCTGGAGTTGAGAATCTTTATGTGTGGGGGGGTGTGGGGGCACAGCCCCCCACATAACAGAAAACTGTCACCAGTTTTGTAATTGCTGTGAGTGTGCATCGCCGTTATTTATTTTCAGTGATGTACACTTGCCCAAATGGTGATTGCTATTCCGTGATCTCCATTATGACATAAAACCACCTGACAGTTCTGCAGGAGAACACAGTGCTCAGGACACTACAGGTACTGCTGATAATGTTATAAATGACATTTCTTTGCCACAAAATAACTCTAACTCTGAACAGAACAGGACTGTAGATAATAGAACTGAAGGCCCACAAGTTTTAGATCAGGAAAACATCATGGACCCAAACCCAACCTTAACAGTTTATTTTATAAGCCAGTTGAATTAGCAAGAAGGTGAAATGCAATAAGACTTTGCTACACTGGTAGCAGAGAGACAGTTCCTGATAGGTTTTTTGTTGGTAAAACTTTTCCAAAAGAATCATTGGGTTTCACACCATCAGAAGTGTATCCGCTAATCCATGCACAAGGCAAATCCACTTTTGATATAGGTTATAGAACCTCTGAGAAACTGAAGAGATTCTGGTGCTAGTATACTAATTTAAAAACAAATCCATTGTGGACTCCCTTTGTAGTCATACCCTTAACGAAACAACCATTTCAAGTAATAACTGTATTATTCAGGAATGAAGGGGTTAATATTACAGATGTGTTGTATTGTTTGGAGAAAAGGTGTACAATACAAGGTAATCCAGCCCCTATATTGGACAATGGGGGTTTCTGGAATGGGGGCTGGAAAATAAAAGTCAATCTCCAACAGAACATAAATGACACTATCCACCTTCCAAATTGTTTTTACTTTGGTCGGGACAAATGGTTTTTGTTTTACCCAGGACAACCCTGGACCTGTTTTAAATGTGGATCAAGCAGGCACATTAGTACCAATTGTGAAATCTTAAAATGTACCCACTGTGGGGAAATGGGTCACCCAAGTGCACACTGCTTTAAAGAACTCCTTTGTAATCTCTGTGAATAAATGGGCCATAACTTTACAGACTGCCCAGGGCTTCCAAAAATAATGCATATATTGACTTTAGAATACAGCATTTTTACATTAAAACAGCTTCTAATCAAAATCCTGGACAGGAAAGCCCACCAGGAATACCACAATGGCAACCAAGAGCAGCAAGGCCACTCAATCAAAATCAGCCTATGTTAGCTGAAACAGAAATCCCTGAGCAACCTGTGCACAGTAACCCAGAACCAGAAACTGTAATACATAAGGCCCCCATGCATCCCCCTTCAATGGCAAGACAGGCCAAGATGGCCTTTACAGAAGTGCAAAGGAGAAAAGGGAAAAAATCCAAACTGAAACAAAAACCAAATGCTAACACTTCAGATGAAACAGTGGTGGATAAGAATAAATGTGCAGCCTTGCAATGGGCAGAATCAGAAGTGGAGGGTGAATTGGATAACACTTCTGTCAGATCTTCTCAGACTGGTAACCCATCTGACACTGAAGTTATGGAGGATTCTCAGCCTAAAACTCAAAAGCAAGGCAGACTAATAAGGGCTTCATACAAAGTTAAATAAGAAAAGGGACAATAGCTTATGGATACTTCCCAGTATGACTTAAAAATAGCAGGCCATATTCACAAAAGGCAACTCAAGACACAAGGCAACTTGAATCAGGAAAAATGGTGCAAGTAGCACTTGCGTCCTGAGTTGCATCCTGGTGGGATTCACAAAGGCAGCCTGCAACATGCTGCAGGCTGCCTGTGCCCAACTGCACCAATGTGCTATAAACCCCCTTGTGACATGGCGTAAGGGGGTTTATGGCAGCATTTGCACCCTATTCAGATAGGGTGTCTTCTATGTCCACAAATCAGGATTCAGAGATGATCACCAGTGAACATCTGTCAAAGACCATTTATGCCAACAAGAAGATGGTCTAAGTGGTCTTTGCCATTTACTGGAGGTTGCCACTGTGCCCCAGCTCCACATCCCCTGTGGGTTACAGCCCCCATAGGCTCCAGGTCCCAGGCATGGCACGCACTGTGCCAGGATGGGTGTGTGAAACACCCCCCAATGCACAGACCCCCACACACACATGTTGAGAGCCCCCATGCCCTGGGGCAAGATCCCTCCTTCAGTCCTGAAACTCCCTGGTAGTCTAGTGGCTCCCCACCACACCACCCAACAGTGTGAGCCCCCCCACATACCCACATACCCACAATACCTTGCTGGTGACTGGCACAGCCTTCCTCTCACCACCATGGCCAGCCGCTGACTCATCCACCACGTGTGTGTGTGTGTGTGTGTGTGTGTGTGTGTTAGGGGGGCTGGCACCACTGAGAAGGGGGTAGGGGACCACTGGACCACCAGGGTAGTTAAGGGTGTTGTTATATGGGGGGTATCCATGTCAAGGGAGCTTGGGCTAGGGCCCACACTTTACGGGGATCAGAGGGGTGGGCATGGGGGTACCATGGCTCCCCTCAGCTGGTGCATCTGCCGCATACCCTGTCCTGTGATCTGCGGCATACTTGGGATCTGTGCCCTACCTTGCACAGCTACCACAAGTCACAGGATGCAGACCCCAGGACCCACTCCGTTACTGAATTGGGTGCAAAGTCCAGATCACAGGGATGGTCAGCGCAAGCTGCCGTTGTCGCAGCTTACGGCACATCTTTGTGAATCCGGCCCAGCATCTTTAAATGCTAACAGTCTACAGTCAGAACATAAATGGTTAAGCACCTTTGCCCAATTTCAGTTTTCTAGCCTTGGTCTAATTTTATTTCAGGATGTCTGTTTACATACTTCTGTAGTGGTGGATGAAGCAAGTAGAAGTTGGATATGGGGTAAAAGTGTATGGTCACAAGGAGAAGAGGTGTGTTCTGGGTTAGGGGTTTGCTTTTTTTCCACAGTACATTTCTCTTTTTTTTTTGACTCTGTTTCTGTGCCTCCAACATGGAACTCTCTCAGGCATCCTCCACTCCCGTGTGCTGTACCTCCTACCTGAAGCTTTCCTCCATTACCCACTCCAGCCAGACAGATCCCCCGGCTCTGCACCCCCGAAGGTGGGGCCACCCTATCCTCCCAGGGCACTCTATATCACAATCTAATGTGCCCAGTAGGGTGGTTGGCTCAGATGGAGGAGAAGCCCAGTATTGGAGTGTGGCACAATGAGGCAGGGTGCCATTGCCTATCCCCATTGAGGGGGATTTTCACTTTACATTTCCTCCACAGAGCACAGCATGCAGTGACGCTTGTGCATGGCTGTTCTGCAGGTGTCTGCCGTGCTCCACCCCTCACATCATGCTGGTGTTCCTGCAGTGCCCCCAATCTCCATTGGGGGCCACTAGGACACTGTTCACCCCCTGGATCCCTCCCCAGGAGAAGAGAGCTCTCCTCTGGAAACTCCATCCACTCCCACCCCCACTGAACAACGCTCCCTGAATCCGTCACCAAATCCAGGTCACCAGTGTGGCATGAGGTGTGACATCCAGGGACTCAACCCTCAGCAACACTGAGCCCCCCCCCACAGCTCATATTTACCAAACCATAGATATAGTCCCAGAAAGAGTTTTTTTATTGGATGTAAAAATAAAATGGATGGATTTTCAAATTATAAATGTGTATGCTCCCCAATTAAAATATGACAGGGTGGGACTTTTTTGAAAACTAAAACGTAATTTATTTTCTTCTAAAAACATAATTATGGGGTGTGGATTTCAACTGTAGTTTACAGTTATTAGATGGGTTTACAAATGAAGATGTTTTGTGACTTAAACTGTCTTCAGAGCATTATTACAGAAATGGGTCTTATGGATGTGTTTGCAGTAATGTTCCAGATCGCACCCTGCACATATTTTTGCAGCAGGTACTCCACAAGAATAGATTATTTTTTTGTTTCCTAACACCTACAATTACAAACTGCCCAAGTTAAGCCTGCTGACACCTCGGATCATGGATTACTAGAAAGAACAATAGGGAATCATCCGAAGCAAAGGAGAGGTTTTGGATTATGGAAACTGAACCTTAGTCCTTTGAATACACAAAATATTGAACAGGGTTTTCAATACACATTAGAAGCATGGAAATCATTGTTTTTTTGTTGTTTTTTTGTATGAAGATAAAAATATATGGTGGGAAGAAACCAAAATAGAGATTATATCATACTTTTAAACAATGGGGAGACTGAATGCAAAACAATCAACAGATGCCTATAAAAATCTTAGAGAGCAACTATGGTATTTTTATAATTTACAGAATGAGGGATGTGGGAACTTTTCCTCACAAGTAAAAATGAATTTAATACAACTAGAGAAAATGCAGAAATTAGAGAGCCAACAACAATATAAAATGGAAGGAAAAAAGAGAAACATGCCCCTTGGAAAACTGTAAAAAGATAAGAGACCAAAAAATTGTAACATATTTAGAAACAACAGAAGGGGAAAAAGTCATTAAGAAAATCAGACATTTTACAGGAGATGGAGAAATTTATTTACAAAAATGTTTTCTAACCAAAACCTTCCAATAGAAGGGATGAGAGAATGGTTAAAAACATGTGGTCTCCCTACCCTACCACAAGATTTACATTCATTACTCAGCTCACCGATCAGTAAGTTAGAATTAAAAAAGTAATAGGGTCCCTAAGTGCAGGGACAACATCTGGAGTGGATGGTCTGCCTCATGAAATCTATAAAAAAATGTTGAAGTATTAGGAGAAGAAATGGTCATCCTCTATAATGAAGCATTAACACAAATTATATTACAGGGTTTTAAATAATTGATTAGCAGTTTTTTTCTTGGGACAATGCTAACTGTACAGAAAGCATTTATATAGGTTTTCTAGAAGTGTTATGTTTGTTAAACACAGTGAGGCAAGTGCTATGCATTTTCACAATGTTTTAGCACTTTTATGAGCAAAACGCTAATCAATTTTTGGAGTTAAATAAATCCCTGTATTACCTAGGAGTACATATGATGGTGTCCTATTACTATTATTCAAAATAGGAGAAAAAGGGAATCTAAAAAATTGGAGGCCAATATCCTTATTTAATACTGACTGCAAAATGTTAATGAAAATTCTATGCAACAAGGTGACAGCAGTTCTAGGTACTATTATCCATCCCACACAGTTTAGTAGGGTACCATCTAGAAAAATGCATGCTGCTTTAATTCTCTTAAGAGAGATTATGAACAAAGGGAAAGAATGAGAAACAATGGGCATTTAATAAGTTTAGACAAGCAAAAGCTTTTGACCAAATAGAACATCAGAATCTTTGGACAGTTTTAGAAGCATATGGTTTCCCAATAAATGTATATCCTGGATACAAACCTGCTAAAAGCATGCTTGTATTATACCTAGAACAATTGGGTGGGTGGTAAATAAAATTCAGGTCAAAAGGGGAGTAAGGCAAGGGTGCCCTTAAGCCCAATTTTGTTCATCT
The DNA here is from genome assembly GCA_016271365.2 of Neoceratodus forsteri. Lineage (NCBI taxonomy): Eukaryota > Metazoa > Chordata > Ceratodontiformes > Ceratodontidae > Neoceratodus > Neoceratodus forsteri. The sequence goes on along the minus strand of CM028132.1, from coordinate 972,802,706 downwards.
TAACTATAGATCCCTTACTACATAAAATAAATCAGACTAGTATGATTGATGGGATATCACCGGGAAGTGAGGACAACCCCATCTGTATCATTGCCTGCACAGATGATTTGGGCCTTATATTAGCAGATGAAAACTCAGCCAAAGCTGCAGAACACATACTGACAGAATATTCCACCACTACAGGGTCAGAAATAAACTTAGAAAAAAGTAAATGTATTCCTATTGGGCAAAGAGATACCACAAAAACAGATGTCCTAGGTATACCAATAACTGAACGATATCATAAAATTCTACGAGTTTATTTCAGGCATGACAATGCACAAATTTATAACCAGAATAGAAAAAAAGAAACCAGTAACAAAATAATGCATTAGAACTAGTGGCGAATGTCAAAGAAAAAAATAATATATATACATAATTAAAACCTTCCTACTACCAATTTTCCTATATTTGAGCATAATGTTCCCCCTCCTGAAACCCTAGAAACTACCATATATAGCATCTTTTTTCAATGTCTATGGGGAAGTCAACTTATTCCGATAAAAAGAGGAACCACATATTTAGATATAGCTCAGGGCGTTTTAGCCATGATTTACCCCATAGTATTTCTAAATTGCACATTTTTGTACCACAATACAGTGCCTATGATAACTTCAGTCAGAAAGGTTTTGGGTCCTTGGGTCCTAGATACTATTGGACTTCGCTTACGTAGTTGGGACAGACAGTCACCAATCCTAAAACAGAAACACATGGCATCACTTCCAAGCTATTTTATAGATGTGGTGGGAAAATTAAAATTATGGAAGTTAACAAAAGAAGATCTACTGACAAATATGAGGAAATAACTATATAAAAAAAAAGTCCTGGAAACACACTGTGTGGAACTTCCTTGGTATGCTAAAAAAACATTAAAAGAACAAATAATAGTATCCGGAATGTTAACCAGTTCAAGAACATCAAATTACATGTGGGATTTTATGTGGCTTTGTATACACAATACATTAGCTGTAAAGAATAAGATGAAGCATAAGGAAAAAATAGAAAGATAATCTCCAAGAAGGGAATTATGTGCAGGAACTTTAGAAACAAGGACCACCTTTTTTTGGAATGCAGTTATGCAGTTTCCTTCTGGTCTTACCTAAGAAAATTATGGATTCTAGGGCCGTTTCAATATATAATACCAGAAATGTTTAATCTATGTATTTCTCCCCCAAGTTGGGAGAAATATGATAGCAATACAATGCAACTTGTACTATTATGTATTAAATATCAAATATGGCATGCTAGATGTGCCTTAACCCTATGGCAACAACATTAGTCAGTAGACCAAGTTGCGTATGCTGTTATACAGGAGGTTTTTAGACTACAACTTAAAGAACATGCCCTACACCCTCCAGATTTATATAAACTATGGTAGAGAAATATGACATGGTTAGATACAGGTAAAAAAAAAAACACATGTGTTACCTAAGGGGTATGACTGAAATATTCATGTGTTTTTTTTTCTTTTCCATTTTTTGGTTTTGTTTCACATTCCATGATTGCTATGATATAAAAATATTTTCTTGATTTTGATGATTTAAAGGAAATTTTCCCTACTCCTTTAAAGGGGAAGGGAGATGAGAGAGGAGGGTGTGTACCGAATGTAGTTTTTGAATTCATAAATTTTAGATTTTTTCTCCTTTTCTTCCTCAGTTTTAAAGTAAACAGGCTATAAGACATTATGAAAGGGGATAAGTATGCAGTAATATATTATTTTGCATTTATTTTTCTTTTCCTTGTTTAAATATGTTGTGTATTTTGTTTCTGTTTATACAGTATGACTGCAATACCTTATTATTTTTTGCTTTTCTTAATGTATTATTTGATGAGAATCCCCATTGCTTGTTAGTATTTGCTTTGAGGTTGTAATAAAAATTTCCCCTACTTTTTTAGCGGGGAGGTGGGAGAGGATAATTTGAGTTCCATAATTTAATTTTTTTGTTGCATTTCAATATTTATTTGGAAGCAATCTAAAGCGGGTATGACCGAAATACTTATTTTATTTCTTGTACTTTCTGTTTTTGTATATTATTATTTGTGTGAATCAACACTGTTTGTCAATATTTGTGTTTTAAAGTTATAACAAACAATTCCCCTACTTTCCTGTAGGGGAATCTCTGACCGTCTGAGAGATGGCCATTTCTCCTGTGATGTCAGCAGAGATGGATGTGAAAGATGTTAGGGAGCAGGCCTCCTCCTCTGTCTTAATTTTTACATAGGCTGATGAATTTCATGATGCAAAAGGACATTTTAAGGTGGAAAACAAAGATGAAGACTAGATGGATGTTACAAAGGCTGGTACTGTATCCCAGAATGACACAGTTGGTGAAAAAATACTGTCAGGAATGCAGGATCTTCTTAAAAAATATTTATTTTCAGCAGACAACCTTCAAGCTCTTTTAGAAATGGAATAAAAGAAATTCCAACAGAAGTGGCAAGAACTGACAGCTACAATAAGTAAACTTTGTGGAGAAAAAAGCACAGCTGAGGTCATGGGACTCCACGGGAGTCAAGGCCCCAATCCAGCTTCTATGGCAACCACCAGGACAAACTCTGCTGTGGAAAAGGATTCAACAACCAAGATATGATCATCTTTCAAAAAGAAAAAATTATCAAACAAATGCTACTGTATTCAAATCTTTTTGGCAAGAACTGACCGCAAATTGGGACATGAGATAAGTGTAAAGTCAATTGCAAGTGCAGCTCCTCAGCAGCCTTGTGCACAGCTGGGGACACTGTACCTTAGCAACAGTAAACATTTCAGGGTTGAGAATGTCTGTATACCTGATGATACAGTTCTTGGTAAACCACTTGAAAACACTGAACAAATGCAACCCGTAACTGTCCCCAGTAAATCAGCTAACACTTTACAAGTGAATAAACTGTTCTGACAGACTCCCCTGTTGTGCATCTTGCAGTGGAAATGGACCAAAAATAGTGTGCATTCCTAAAATTAATTAACCATGATGAAATACAACACAAACGGAAAAAAGAAGAATTACAAAATAAAAAGGATAGTCACATACAGACAAAGAGAATAATAAATCTTGTTCATGTCTTAACAGATGACATCATAGATGGTTTGGCTCCTTTACCTACAATCAATCCTATCTTGAATGTAGAAGATGTTGATAAATCCATTATGGAACCAAACTCACCTGCTATCGCCCTGGATTAGACCCCAACTCCCCATGGTCCCAGAAATAGCTCTTGAAGGTGCAAGTTGGAAAAAAGATTCCATGGGCAAATGGCTCCCAGACCCTGATTGGGACCCAATACCACTGTCCCAAGATAGTCTAAAATTGCACCCACAGCAACAAGGCCCGATCACTGTTACACAACAAACTAAAGGACAAACACTAGGTACTCTAGGACATCCAAAGTCACCCCAGCAACATGAACCAAACCCAAACTCTAATGACAGTGACTCAAATCAAGGACAAAACTTTAATACAAATCAAGCAGATGCTAATCAAATAAAAAACAACACAGAAATAATCTGATTTTTTTCACAAATCAGAGGCAAAACCACGTAGAACCGCAGTCCTCATATGTTATAAAGAAGGTCTTGAAACTCCTCCTGATCGATATCTTGTGGGTAAAAAACTACTAAAAGAGTCATTACACTTTACTCCTGCTGATTTTTTGTGTTTATTAAAATTTCAAAAGAGGATAACTATGATGTTAGCTTTCATTCACCACAGCTTTTAGAACTCTTCTGGTCCATGTACAACCATGTTAAATTTTCCCCATTATGGATGCCATTTCTAGTTATACCTCTAACTAAACCATTTATCAAATTCACTGCAATAATGTTTCAGAATGAAGGGGTACATGAGGAGGACATCACTCATTTACTGCAACAGTGGTGCACCATCCTCAGTGCACCAGAGGCAATACTGGACATGGAACAGTTTTGGACGGGGGGGGAGTATAAAATCAAACTCCGTCAAAATAAGGAAGGCATAGCCCATGTCCCACATTGCTTCTTTTTGGGGCGTGATTGTGGCATGTGTGTCTACACGGGTCAGCCCAAGGCTTGTTACAAATGTGGATCATGGACTCATCTTTCCTATTTGTGTGATAAGCCAAGGTGTTGCATATGTGCAGAGGTAGGACACATTAGTATGCAATACATGAATCACACAAAATGCACTTTATGTGATGAAATGGGCCACCATTTTCATGAATGTCCATGGGCATCAAAAAACAGATCTGATAAAATAGACCCTGATGACCTCATACAAAAAGCATAGCAAGCTGCTAGACAAACAGCACTTCCAGAACACAGATATTCAGACGTCGAAGAGTAACAACAGCAAAATAATCAGGAGCACACAGATGTTCACACAAATCAGCAAACTCTTGAAAACCCTCCAACCCCCGCAACACTCAACTCTCCCAATAAGGCATCCTCTAATAAAACTGACTCCTTGACATCAGATCTTTTAACCCCTGTCTGCTATTCTGAACCCATGTCTGATGCCACTGCAATGCAACCCCCACAGCCATGGGTAACCCTTGTTACCAGGAGAAGGTCTATGAGAAAATCTGCTATCAAATTGAAGACTTCTGGCATAGATACTGAAAACTCTTTCTCAATCCTCTAGGCTATCAGCTGGGGGGACACAGAAATGGAAGGAGAGGAATCAGATAATATTTCTATTACCTCAGAACCTGTAAAATCTGATGATTATAAATAGTTGTGGAAGAAGAAAAAAGAATGAAAAAGAACTAGAATTTTATCAACTTTGCTGATTTATGCATTGTCTAGAACCTTTAAATACATGCAGTTTGCTAAATCATAAAAAAAGACAGTATGTTTTTCAAATTATGATGATTACTCCTTTGATGCTATTTTTTACTGGAAACCTGGAAGTGGTCTAGTGCTCAAATCCAACTATACAAGGGAGAATGGTACTGGGGTCCATTTTACTGATCTTTTCGGTTAGATAGGGCAGACAGGGTAGGAATCTTATTTGACAGGTCCAGTTTTTCCTTATCTAAACTGATCAAACTTATTGCTTGTAGAGTATAGATGGGATTTGGATAACACAACCATGCAGATTTATTAATGTCTGCACCCTTCAGTCAAAAGTGGAGAGAGTGAAATTAATCCCTACAAAAATAATATACTTAGGTGGAGACTTTAATTGCAATCTGAAAGACCCAAGTTCAAATAAATTGTTGGGAAAAACTTATTGTGATTCAGCAATGCTGCAGAAATATATGAAAACGGTGTATTTAGTCAATTGTGCAGATTTCTGGGTAACAGGCCCACATTTCACATACCACAGAGGTAAACTAACATTAACTACTGACTATATCTTTACCAGTAAACACCACTGAAAAATCTCTTTTGAAATCTATCCAACAGAATTTTCAGAACATATGCTGTTGAAGGGGTAATTTTGTTACTCATTTACAGCACTGTATACAAATAACAGATGGTAACTTAACACTTCTGTTCTTACAGATAAATATGTACAAAATACTGTAAGATGCTTATTGAACACAAGAGTTTCCATTTATGATTTGTATGATGATAAGGGAAGAAGTTAGAAAGATACAAAACAGGACCCGAGTAAATGGTTTCAAAAGTACAGAAATAAAACGTGTAAAAGGATAATTTTTTAAATACCTGAAGTTAAGGTCTCAACTTTAATATCTGATGTTGAGTGCCTACTTCTCTAAATTTGATTTCTCTGACCAAATTTATCAACTAAAAAAAGATATGCAAGAACACCAGTCTGATAGAGAACAATCTGTAAAGTCTAATTTGATTTATGGAACACAGAAAACACCATATAGAGACCCTTTTGGGATAAGCAAAAACAAAAGAGAAACTACAACTTTTTATGAATTGCAAGATGAAAAGGGAAACTTAACCTCCAAACCACAGAAATTAAATGAAATTGTATCTAACCATCTTCAATCCTTTCAAAAAAAAAAACCCACAATCAAGACAGAACAGCAAATTACCTTTCTTACATACATGTAAATAAGGACCCACCAGCAGCTCAGAATCTTATTCAACATAACACAGCCTCAGAGATTATTAATACAATTATTGTTACAAAATCAGGATCTTCACCAGGGGCAGATGGACTACCATACAAACCATATAAGACTTTTCCAGAGGAACTAGCGTTCTGTTAAGAAAAAGTTGTTGATTATCTTTTGCAGAGCAGTCAGATATCTAAATGTTTTACAAAGGGTTTAATCATTATCCTTTTCAAACAGCTGACATAACTCAGATAAAAAATTGGAGGCCAATATGTTTACTAAATACAGATTTTAAAATGTTATCCCATATTTGATATTTCTGTCTGAGAAAATTTGCTTCAAACAATATATACCCCATGCAATTCAGTGCTTTACCAGGAAGAAATATGCAAGGTGCACTAACAATTATTTGGGAAGTTGTAGATTTTCATAATCAACATAGTCATCCTGGGTGTATAATATCACTTGATCTTAGTAAAGCCTATGATAGAGTAAATCATACATTTTTGTTCCACACACTCCATAAATATGGTATCCCAAAGGGTTCATTAATTGGCTTAAAATGTTATACTCTTCAGGTACTGTATGCCTCATAATCCTGGGGACCATAAGGCCTGAACTACGATTAACAGAATGAGTACAGCAAGGATGTCTTTTAAGTCTGCTACTATATATATTTTCCTTACACCCCCTCCTAAGGCATGTCATCTTAAATAATGACATTCAAGGATTAAGTGGGACTCAGGTGGATGATGAGGTGCTAGTAATGGCATATGCCAATGACATCTGCCTATTTTTCCAAAATAAAGAAGGTATAGAAATAATGTTACAATAAATACATGAATACTCTAAGATATCTAGTGCAGTACTAAATGTGGAAAAATGTATAGGGATAGGCACTGGCCACAGGGATACAGTTATGCCACAAATAGCAGGAATCAGTTTAGAGAATGGTCCCATTAAAATATTAGCCTTCATTTTGGGGGGCAAGACATGACACATTATAATTGGGAACTAGCTATCACAAAAAGTTAATCTAAAGTCCATCTATGGAAAGGATGGAAACTATCTAAACTAATAAAGGATAAGCATAATAAAAAAATCCTAATCCCCTGCGTTTTATATACAGCCAAGATTTTTCCATTACCTTTTGCTTTAGAGACAAGCGTATACAGTTGTTTCTTTCAGATGGTATGGGGAGCCGACTTAATCCCATTAAAATATTTGTTACCTGCTTTCCAAAAGAAAATGGTGAACTAGGAATGATAGAACCTGTAGTGTTTTTCTATACCCTTTTTTTGAGTCCACACTTTTAAAATAGGCTTTAATCAGCTGGATTGTTTGACAAGAAAATGGATCATAAACAACCTGGAAAGTTTCTTTCTTTATAGCAAGGGGAGATACACCCCACAAGAAAAGTAAATATATTACCTTTCCAGACTCATTAAAACAGACAGTACAATAACTCAGGAAATGGAATGTTTCTAAAGTAAATATAAACAAATTTAATAGCTCCCAATTATATAACACAGTTATGACTAATCTAAGACCTGAAACACCAGGTTTTAAACATTGCCCCCCAGAAGAATCAAAGACAGTACTGAATCTTTTAAACATTACAAGGATACCAGGAAAAATGTGGGAGGGAGATGATATGGCTTTGTGCCTAAGGGATGATTAACGTGAGGGGAAATAATAAACATAAGGCAGTAGAAGAAAGGTCATGTCCATATTCTGACTGTGCAGTTTCAGAGGAAACTATAATGCATTTTTTAGTATCCTGTGAGTATACTACTGGCCTGTGAGAATACCTTGCCCAGAACTGGCACCTTCTTTGGGTAGCAACAAATACTTATGAAAGCATAGCCTTAGGAATGTATCCCCCCAATTTAAAAAAGTACCATTTAGGAAACTTGCATATACTATTTGCTATGTAAAATTTTATTTATAGCATCCTAGATTTCAGTGGGTTTTACAGCAATGGCTAATGAAGTATGAAACTGAGAAGAATTTATGTATACATGCATTGACTGAAACTTATCAGTATGAATTAGCACACAACCCTTTGGCTACAGTTGATATGTGGTGGAGAGGCCTCTCCTTTTTTATAAAATACGAATAAGCCTTATGAATAATAATCCTATGATAAAATAATGGGATAAAACAATTTTAATGTCTATATAATTTTTCAGTTTTGCATTTATAGAAATTATTTGTACACTTTTTTCACCTCTTCCTTTTTTAGATCTAATCCCATGATGATATAATGGGATGAAACCCAGTATCCTTAGTTTAATGGAAATATTAATTCTTCAACCTTACGTTCATGAAAATAGTTATTGTTTTCTTTTGGATTTTTTTAAACATGAGAAAGGTTATGTTTCACACTGACAGAGTTTGTTATGACTGATGTTATGTTGATTCATTATTATTACCGTCTTGTATATATGTTGACAATTTTTCTGTTTATGTGATTTTCAATAAAATATTCCCCTACTCTTACCAATAAGTGCCATGGGATCTTTAACATCCACTTGAGCAACCACCAGAACAGGCAGATGGGACCTCAGTTTAACATCTCATCTGAAAGACAGCACCTCCACAGTGCAGCACCCTCTCTCGATGCATTACAGTGTCAGTATTGCATTCCTGGTGTGGGGCTAGACCCCACCACCTACTGATCTTCTGACTTCAGAGTCAAGTATTCTACCTGTTGAGCCACTGATACTCTATACTTTGAGGTAGTGTCCTTTTGATTTGAGGTATGAAGTTCCCCTCGTTCTCTTCCCTGATTAGTCAGTTTAAATGATTATCTATCATTTTCCTAATTCTGTCTCCTAGAATTCAAAAGCCATATTTGTTGAGGTGCAATCTGTCATTCCTAAATAATCCTTGATTCCTAAAGGCATCCCAATTTCTAATGAATGAAAAACCCAGTCTAATACTCCACTGTCTAAGCCACCTGTTTAATTGTGATATGCTCCTGGTTTTGGCCAACCCTGGTTTGGGAACTGGTAAAATTTCTGACACTATGATACTGCACTCTTTTCCTTCAGAGTCTTCCTTAGCTCTTCAAACTCCCTTTGAATATCTTCATCTTTTCTTCCACCCATATCATTTGTTCCCACATGCATCACCAATATTGGTTTTGATGTATCTGTTGTGTAACCCACAATAGTCTGCTTTATGTCAGAGACCTTTACTCCTGATAGAGATGCTGCCTATGTGTACAGTATGCTTTTCTTCCCTCACAGATTATGGATTCCGTATATTTTAGAATAGAGTCCTGAATTACTATGATGTTCTCTGTGTTCAGATGGCATATTCCTAGTGACTTACTCTGTAGGTACTTTTGGAATATTGTTCTGATGATTAGTACCTTCTTCCTGTGTTTCCATCTCTGTGGGCTGTTGAGCTAATGAGCTTGTGTCACTTAAATCTTTTTGTTGATCATTACTATTCTCGATATCATTGACACCCTTATCCAATAGTGGTTCATACCTATTGGTGTGCTCAAATTCTATGGCCCTAATTGTCTGCCTTCTTCTCCTTTTTCTTACACCTGTGACTTTGCACCATTCCTTGTCACTGCCCATCTCGTCATTATCTGATCTGCTATTTAAATCCCTTTTCCTCTTTTCTTTTACTTAGTCCTGTTCACATTGCTCACTTTGTGATCCCTTCAGCCTTCTTCGATACTGATAAGATCATATCATAAATAAACCTTTCTAATTCTAATATTTCTTTCTCTGGGACCATGCTATTTTTTCCCAACCATTTTTCCACTAGTAAGTGTAAGTGTGCCATAGTAATCAAAACATTTTCTATGTTTGTTTGTCTCTTTTTGTTGTACACAAATGAAGGTGCATTTATCACAAACAAGGAGCTTTTACCCCTAATATAAATATTACATGAATTGCACATGCTCTATTCATCCTCCATGTTAACACTAGTGAGTATTTACTATCAAGTTTACAATTATAGGTGAAAATATTAGTGCTACTTAGAAGATAAATTTAATATAATAGTTTTCTATTCTAAATGTTTTGGCCCTTTCCTTGCCTTCCTCAGCAGATGCAGGCAGACACTGCATTCCTCAGCCTGCGTTGCTGCCATTCTGTGCTTGCTTCCATTCACAGAGGCAAGAGCTTTATGCTGCTTCCAGTGGAAGTGACGACCACTGTTGCTATGGCAGCCCTCAACTGTTTGAAACTGCTAAAATGCCACTCTGTCAATAGACTGCCTTTAAAAAGACAGTCTAGAACAGAGTGGGTTGCTCTATGAGGCTGCCCCAGCCACAAAACTATTGTGGCAGTGTGTTACCCTCTTCCCTCATCTCACAGGGGGTCAAGGGTTCAGTACTAATGCACTTCTTGTGATTCTGCTTTAACTGACTCCCCTGTGTCACTCACATTATATTAAAACACTACCCTTACTCAGACAGCACGTACACACAGTAAAAATAATACTTCTGTCCTCCTGACTCACCTCTGCATGCTAAGGCAAGAGCTTTATACTGTTCCCAGTATTTATGCTATTTATATCTTCAGCATTGTTCACCCTCCTACATAGATTTGTATTACCTACAACAGGAACATCTTCCCATGCAATTCTCCCTCTTTGCCACTAATATACAATTTAGACAATTCTGGTTCCAGAACAGATCCCTAAGAGACACCACTGGTTACTTCATCAATCTCTGTGATTTTGCCATTAAGGATCCCCCTTCTGTGTCCTGTCTGTCAACCAGTTTCTGATCAACCTGGTAAGACTCTCCCACAGTTTCAAGTCCTCCATTTTCTTCATAAGTTTCTTAGATGGAATGGAGCTGAAGGACTTGCTAAAATCCAGATAGAGGATATGCACTATCTGGCCTTTATTCCTCCACCTATCACTACATTACAGACACCAATTATTCCATTCCAACATGACCTATCCCAAGTTAACCCATACTGCTTCCTATCTGAACATTCTTTCTCCTCTGGGAATTCTAATGTGTCTTTTTAAATATAGCATGTAGGATAATCCTATAATGTAGGTGAGGCTTACCACTACCAGCCTAAAGTTGCAAGTTGCCCCTCCATTAACACTCTGATGGGGAGTACCCCATTTGCCACCTTCCCAACCTCTGGCACATCCCCAACCCAAGGGACTCCATTACATGAAGAAATAAGGAAACAAATGTTCACTCCACTACAGCTAAAGGTGCAGCCCTTTGCAGCCACAGCCAAAAAATGTGCTAAAAGAAATAGGCATGCACACCATCTATAATGTGCAAGTCTGATCTGGTGAAGTCTTTTCAGCCTGCATACACAAGGATTGTAATATTCATGATGCCTTGCTTTGGGGTTAAGTCTTTAGAGTATGTGTGTGGTTTTTAGAGATGCATAGTAACACAACAAATTTGATATTTCTTTACTTCCAGAATCCAGTTAGTTAGTGAGGTAGTTATTTGAAATTACTGCAACTAGGATAACCTAATGAGATGCAGCACCTTGGTTTTATGAGGGTTCTGGGAAGTATAGTAGCAGTCAATAGATGAACAGAGTCCAACAATAATAGTTACAGGCAGGCTAAAATATACACAGGAAAAACACTTTAAAGGTATGTATATCTAATTAGTAACCAAAGCAAGCTAACAAAGTGAGGTCACAGCAACCAAAGAGAACATGTATTTTTATATAAAATAATCATGGTCAGGGAGGAGGGTATTCTGGATTTTTTGCACTATTTTTCCTGTAAACAGACTACTTGGTATGCTAACTCTTAGTGTACTAAATCCCCCATTACAGCTGTGCTTTTATGTCATGGCTGATGAATGCTGTGATGGTACAGGGCAGACTCACGTAACACAATTGTGAACGTGTGGTATTGTGTTAATAGGGTTGTCACTATACATCAATAATACCAACATTAGCTTTGTTTGAATCTGATGAAGGAAGAGGAGAGGATATCATGCCAGATGTCTGAAAACCTGAGATTTCTGCAATGCTTGGGTGCACCAAGGACATGGCACTCTAAAGGGATTTTCTATCCCTTGTGGCAATTGATACAAGATAGGCCATCTTTTTGTGATCTTACGTGCTTCAGTACCAGGGACCATTTTCATGACTTGCACTTGAGATCTGGTGCAAGCAGCCATAAAGTGGGCAAACTGTCATGAGTGCACCTTAGACTGTAAAATCAGGCACAGCTGCAGCAAACCTGTATGGCACACAAGAAATGTTTATTGCAGGGCTTGATGCATGCTCTGTGCCACCCTTTGAAAATCCAGCCCCTTGTGTTTGCATGGGAGGAGCCACTGGACCACAGCAATTGCTATTGCCCACACCCCACCCCACACCCCATGTCACCACCGGAAGCAGAAAACTGAAAGTTTTGACTTTTCAGCCAAAAAGGAACTTGGGACAGGGGGATTATTTTGGGAGGAGGGAATAATAATAAAAAAAAAAATATCGGCGGGAGGGAGGGCCTAATAGTGGGTTTTATTTAAAAACCCAACTTTGTTGCCCACCTCACATAATGGATGAGTGCTTAGTAGGGTAATGATTATGCAAGTATGGACTACTTGTCCCAGATAATTAGGGTACTGTAGAGGTTAGATCAGAAAGGAGGATCCTATTTTAAAAACAGTGCTTGTTGTGACCAGTGCAGCAGAACACCAGTTATTTTTTTTAAATTAAAAATGGTGTGACATGCTGGCTGCATAGTACCAAGCAGTAGGGCAGCAGGTTGGCACACCAGTGACCCAGGTTCAAGACTCAAGCCCCGGATATCAGGAGCAGAGGTCAACAGGGAGGGTGACAGAGAGTTCACGTGGATGGTCTCCTCCCAGGGGAGGGTGCTGCAGAGCACCACTCAGAGAGCAACACGTGGTGGTGTGTGGAGCCTCAATGGCATGGCTTTCCACATGTCAGCTAACTCTGCCTCCAGAGTGTTGCTGCAGTGTGCACACCCTTGGGGTGTAGGGATTGGCCCAGAAACTACCATCCCTCTCCACATACTAGATGATGACTGCCTACTAGTCCCCCCACACCAAAGTCCCCAGTGCATTGCTACTGTCTCCCAGCCATGTATACCTTGAAGGACCTCCAGGAATGCTAGTGTCCTCCTCTCCCACAGGGAAGGGACCCCCAGGCAGGAATAAACTGGTCCCTCCAAGGATGTGGGGACAGCCTGGGGAGACAGGTGCAAGAAGCAACAGTGAAGGGTGAGAAAGGTGGGTTAACAGTGACATAGACCAGCCAGATGGAGTGGGAGGTTGGGGGCATGAAGGAAAAGGTGCAGAAGAAAAATGGTGTGACCATCAAGAGGAGTCAGGGTAGGAGATCAGTGAAGGGGTGGAACTGCAATGGATCATCCCCTACTGATTTTATAGATAAAAAAATATGTCTTTTAATATTGTAACCATATTCAATAGAGTAATTTCAGTAACACTTTATTTTAATTGCCATTAACTACACTGCAACTACTGTATAACAACACTGTAACTCCACTATAACTACTGTGTAGATACATGTAACTACTACAATATGTACTTGTGAACTAGTTTCACATTTGCACGTTGTGTAGTTACTCACAATCTGCATGCATTAACTACACTATAACTGTACTGTAACTACTGTGTACTTAACTAGTTTCACATTTGCATGTTGTGTACTTACACAGTTTGCATGAAGTAATACTGTAGTTACACGCGCAGCTACTACTGTCTCCCTTTTGGCACAAATCAATTCATTCTGTCAAGTGTAAGTACACATTTAATAGCTGTTGCAAAGTGTAATAGAAAATGTTGTGCAAATAGCACTGTACTTCTTCTGGCGTTATGTAATTTGTTCTTAAAAGGGCAACTACACATATAATAGCTATTGCAAATTGTATCAGTAAATCTATTTTTGTAACTACTGTGTTGCTACTTTTGGCATTATTACATTTGTTCTTACAAGTGTAACTACATGTGAATGCTGGTCTTGTGCACTGTTTCAACAGTCTATGTCTATGTGACATTTATTTAAAGAGTAATCAAATAGAAAAACTTAAAAGTGTAATCAGAATGGTAACTTAAATATTATTACAATGTAACTTCAGTCTGCTACACTTAAATGCACTGATTGGCAACTCTTTAGATGATGTTCCATGTCTGTGTTCCAGTTTTTCATGAATTTACAGGTTAATAAACGTGCAGTCTAATCTTGTGAATTGATATATAACTTCCCAAAAATATTTCATTTGCATAATTACCAATTGGCATTGTGCAAAATTACATTTACTAAATGTCAGTACTGTAGCTGTGATGTAAGTTCTCATTCAGAAATCATTCTCTCATGAACTTACTGTTTACTAAACATGCAATCTAAGATTGGACCCTATTCACATCGGTGAAAAGGAATGTGTCAAATGTGTATACTCAGGCCTGGGGATCAACAGAAGCCATCCAATCAGATGGACTGCACACTAGTAGACTGAATCCTGCACTCTGTGTGGAGTGGGGAATTTTGGGATATCGCTGGTCCTCCAAATACTGCTGTTTTCCAATTAGGTGACCTACTGGTCTGCCCATATTCAGTGTTGTGCACCCAGCCCTCCTGGTATAGTCAGCGGGTCTGTGTAGTTTGATGTGAAGGATGGTGCCATGGCTGACACCCTGTTCAGCCAGTGTGAAGGTCATGTAATGGCTAAGGAAGGCTAGCTGGATGTGTATTCTGTGCCACCCACCAACACTCCACATAGCAAGTCAGGGATAAAGCTTGGCATGTAGCCATGCCTCACCCCTAACCACCCACCTGGGCAGCAGCAGGACATGGGTGTGAGTGCAGAAAAGGTGTGGGTCAATGCCACAGAAACAACACATTTCTTAGTAACTAGAGCACTGTTACAAACCAATAATTAATTATGTAAATTATTGATTTGTATTGTGTAAACAAACAGTGTAGTTGTATAGCAATTAACAATATTAGATTGTGTGTTTACTAAGCAGTAAGTTCATGTGGGAATTATTTCTGAAAGAGAACATACATCAGAACTACAGCATTGAAATTTGATCAGTGAAAATGTAGCCACCAACAATTACAGTGCAGTCATGACATAGTTACTCTTCTTCTTACACTTTATTTATGTGTCATTTTCTGCATACTTTCTTTGCAAATACACATTAGTTAGGCATTAATTGTGCAAACAATGCAACACAAGCAGCACATTTCATAGTAACAACAGCACTGTTACAAGCCAATAAGTAATTATGTAAATTAATGTATTTTTTAGTAATTAACAATATTACATTGCATTTCTTTTGTTGTTGGCGGGGGGGGGGTCAAACAGTATACAAGTGGTGGTTCTGGGATTCAAACCCAATTCTTCAGGATTGCAGTTCAGTGCTCTTAACCACTATGCTATACTGCAGTAAGTTCATGGGGAATGATATCTGAAAGATTACATAAAACAGAACTACAGTGTTGACATTCAATCAGTGTAAGTGTAGTTACCAGAAATTACAGTGTAGTCATTCTTACCCATTATTTTAATTGTCAGTTTCTGCATACTTACTTTGAAAATACATGTTAGTTAGGCATTAACTGTGGAAACTATGCCACAGAAGCAGCACATTCCTTAGTAACTACAGCACTGTTACAAGTTAAGAAAGTAATTATGTACAGTAAATGAATTATTTCTTATCAATTAACAATATTAGATTGCATATTTATTAAGCAGTACATTCATGAGGAATGATTTCTAAAGGGAAATATACACATATATGAGATGCATAGGCTTTAGTGCTGTACATCCCACTGCCAAGCAATGGGGTTGCCATCAGACCCCAGCATAGTTAACATGGGGACCCATACCCCTTTTGTGTTGCTGGCCTATTGGGTAGCTGAGGGTGTGGCATGGCTACATATCATGTTTATTCCCAATCTGCTCTGTGGAGTGCTGGAGGGGGCACTGGCTACACATGTATGGACCTTTTCTTAGCCATTATGTGCCCCTCTCACCGGCTGCATGGCGTGGTGGACATAGCACTATCCTTACCGCTGAGCTACCTTGGCACCCTCACAATACCATGAGGGCTGGGAGCACAGTCAGGAACACAGGAACATCAGTAGGTCCCCTTAATGGAATCAACAGTACTGGAAGGACCAGCCATATCCCACAATCCCCCACTCACCACGGAGTACAGGATCCAGTCTGCTGGTGAAGGTCAATTTGACTGAATGGTTGCTGTTGATCACATGGCCTGGGTATGCACATTTGTTGCATTTCCCAACCACTTACATGAATAGTGTTCAATATTAAATTGTATGTTTATTAAGCAATACGTTTATGAGGGACTGATTTCTGCATGAGAACTGACATCACAACCACAATACTGTATTGACATTTGATAAATGTAAACATGTGCACTTGCAAATACATGTTACCGAGGCATTAACTGTGAAAACAATACCATTATTTCTTAGCCACAATATTATTACATGCCAGTTAGTAATTCTGCAAAGTAAATATTTTCGTGTACACTTACATATCAATTTGCAATATTAGAGTACATGTTTGTTAACCTGTAAGTTCATGATAAACTAAATCAGAGATATAGAGCATCATCAAAGAGCTTCTGGCCTGTACTTTTAAGTGTAACAGGCAGAACTTACATTGTAATAATATTTCAGTTACCATTCCGATTACACTTTAAGTTTCTCTATGTGATTACCTTGTAAATAAATGTCTGATAGATATAGACTGTTGCAACAATGAACAAGATCTGCATTCATATGTAGTTACACTTGTCAGAACAAATGTAATAATACCAACAATATTAACATAGTAGTTACACAATAGATTAGCTGTTACAATTTGCAAAAGCTTTTACAAGTGTAGTTGCCATTGCAAGAATAAACTATATAATGCAAAAAGAGATACAGTGGTAGCTGCACAACAGATTTTTTGTTACACTTAGCAACAGCTATTAAATGTGTAGTTACACTTGCCAGAATGAATTGTACCAAAATTTGTACCAAAAGAGAGACAGCAGTAGTTGTTTGTGTAACTATTCATGCAAATTATGTAAGTTCACAACATGCAGTTTTGAAGCTAGTTCACAAGTACATAGTAGTTACAATGCAGTTACACTGTAGTTATACAGTAGTTACAGTGTAGTTAATGACACTGAAAATAAAGTGTTACCCTCAAATGCCATCTTGTAAGTCCCTAGGTCAGCAGTATTCATTGGCCAACTCCCAGCCCTGTCTGCCACTACCCCCAATAATTATCCTCCAGTGAAGTTCACCATAGAGCAGGGCCCAAGGGTGCTATGACCATCATCCTGATGGATCTGTGTTACTTCTCTCCGGACTTTTTCCAGCCCTTCCACCACTCCAGAATAATGTTAAAGCCTCATACACAGTGAACCTCATGCAGGGGTAACAAGCTCCCTAACCCACCACAGGAGTCACTGGGGTGATGGAACTCAGTGTCAGCCCACCTGATGGGGAATACTGCCATTTGGCAGCACTGCCTGACCCCAACCACTACCTGGTCAGCTCTTGAGTCTACTCCTGTACCCAGATTGCTAGCACAGAAGGGACATGTGTCCCTTTTTACATGTGTTTTCAGGATTCTAAGTACCAAATACCAAAAACAGTGGCTAATACTCAGTATCCAGACTCTGAGTAATAAATAGCTTATTCTTTATGATATTCAGGAAATACTATCTATTGCTCACACATCCCAATGAAGTCCATGAAAGAGACACTAAACAAGTAGAGCAGAAGTTTTATTTCATCTCTTACAGTTGATCAGACTGGTTATGTATAAGGTGCCAGATCTATGAGAGCTAACAAGAATCTCCCATCTCTTCTTTTAAGAACTACAACTTCCATTTATATACTGTGCAGTAGGACTATTTCATTTCATTTTATACTGGTGAGCATATGGGCATAACTGCTATTTTTCTTATGTGACCAGTTAACAGAAAATACAAAGACCACAATAAATACAGACAGTAACTTTGTGAAAAATACAAGAAGAATATGATAAAACAATTACAGCAGTAAGAATCAGACCATTTGGGGATCTTTTTAAGCTCATTCTTAAAAACTGAAATATAATTACTTGACATAACAGATTGCAGGATATTATTATAACATTTTATTGATCTTGAGCTAAGTGAGTTCTGACACAGTTTAGTATTTAACAGAGGAATTTTGAAGGTGAATTTGCTTTGGCATCTGGTTGCAAAAATATTACTACATTTGGGAACAGTTCAACGATGCAGTCAAGCAGTAGTGCCAGATTAACTTTGTACAAAATAGAGTATTAGTGAACAAAAAGATTATCTAGTGAAAAACACTGCAATGATTAGTAGATATCACAGTGACGTGCTGTACATAGAAGGCTTATCACAAACTTTATTATACTATGGTATGTGGTTCCTCATTTTGACAGAACATTATTAGATGCAGAGACATAAAACCAAGGAGCCAAAGTTCAATCAATGATAATAATAATAAAAAGTTGTTAAATGAAAGTAATCTAGTCTCTGGGATGAGCAAATGCTTGGCTCTATAAATCATGCCCCACCTCTGATGGAGCCTGCCAATAAGGCTACACACATGTGAATCATAAGAAAGACTATAATCTGATTGGACCCTAAGATATTTAATTTCTGAGACCTTTTCAATTATACCTCCTTGAAAATTAACCATCTCAGAATCAAAATTAATAACCTTACCAGGTCCTGAGACGATCACAGACTTGTGTCTTCTTCAATTTCAAAATAAATCTATTTAAAGAAGAAAACCAAGTATTCAAACTGCTGATATCATCCTGTAACACTTGATTCAGTTCAGAAAGTATTACCACCTTTGTAGTAAAGTACTGCATCATCTTCATATAGTGTGATATTGGTGTGAGTACAGATTTTAGAAAATAAATTAATAAATACTCTAAACAATAGGGATCAAGGATGGAACCTTAACAATACCCCACAAAGAATATCACATTAATCACAGTAGATGCCACCCAAACCAAGTTTTAGGTATTCTTTGTTTCAAATAATCAGTGAACCACAGAAGGACATCAATAGAAAAGTTCAACTTTTAATGAGTGACAATTAAAATTTGATGATCAACGAGGATAAATTCCTTGATGAGGTCCACAAATACAGCAGCCATAAGGACTTCCGTATCAAGGGTTCCATGTATGTGGTTTATTAATCTTATCAAGGCAGTCTCAGAATTATGACTGACTCAGAAGCCATGCTTTGCCTCTCATCAAATCTTACTTTCCATTAAGAATGTTATAGGCTGGTCAAAAATAATTTTTCAAAAAGTTTGAAAAGGAGGCCAAGAGGGAAATGGGATGGTAATTCAAAATACTGTTTTTGGATCCTGACTTATGTATGGGTCTGCTGACTGTACCCTTCCAGACAGAGGGAAACATATCAAAACAAAGTGAATAATTATAAATTTTTGTAAGGGGAGGGCAAATCATTTGCAAACCAGTTCACAAGCTTATTGTAATTTTTTTTTATTTGTTTATTCTTTAATTTTATATGTTTTCTAGGATGACACATTAAGCCAAAGTCCCTTTTTCATGTGTTGTCTGGAGCCTCAGTACAAAACAGTCACAGCTGGTAACACAATTTACAATTACAAAGATACACAATACAATAAATTACATCTTACAATATACAGGAACTACTTAAAGATATACACACTCAGTAATGCAGATCCTGTCAAACCCTGTAACCAGTCTGGGATTCATTCTCTCCAGATATTTATGCACTTCCATTGGAGTAATAATAGGAAAACAGAATTTTGGAGGTTCCTGAAAAAAAGAACCAGTAACTGAGTTAGAAGATTCATAGACCACTGATGGGGGGGGGGGGGCATGACCTATATGTATCTATATATTTTTTTAAATCATTAAAACACTTGGCAAACTCTAACAGATTCAAAGTCTGTACTCCCATCATTCTCCAAAAGTATTGGTTCAGGTTTTTGTTATTTACGAAACAGATCATTAAGGGTATTCCAAATTCATTTGGGATAACCATAACCCTGCTGTTGTTTATGGTCTAAAAAGTTAACCTTGACCACTCTAACTGCATACATGCAGGAGTTTTGGAGAGTTTTGTACCCTATAAGATGATTTTTTGATCTTCAAGTATTTGTATACTGCTTACATTTTTTTGTCCATTTCTCATTAATTTTTGAAGACTTGGGGTAAGCCAATCATTTCTGGATCCCCTAATTCTAATCTTTTTAATGGGTAGGGACCTATCATAACTATAAAACACTACACCATTTTTCATATGCTAAGTCTAAGTCAGAAATAGTATCCAAAATTGTCTAATTAGCTATACAAATAAAATTGCTGAAATGATCAATTTTCATATCTCTAATTCTGTGGGTATACAAAAACACTGGTTGCTTTTTTTCCCCTCCTGGCAGATCAACTACAAAACATGGCACAGTGATCACATATGGAGTTCAAAAGGGCACTAGATGTGATTAGCCTTAAGAGGTTAGTTACTATGATATAATCAAGGATGGACTTATTTCCTGTTATGTAATTTGTATGGGCTGTGCCCTGAATTATTTATTGAAGAGCATGATTAACTATGAACTGCATCACACCCTCTGCCTGCCTGTTACTCCATTTCAAATTAACATCCTCCATCAAAATCAGTTCCCTGTTTTGGAGGTAGGTACTTTGAAAAATCATGTCCACATCTTGACTAGATGATCCAAGTGGTATATAAATACCACTTATAGTCAACATTTTATTATCTCATACTAACATACTAACATACTATTTGCCAGCAGATTAGGCCTTATGGTCTATCAAGTCTGCTCGAACCTAGATCCTTAGTTGGGTGCCGAGACCCTCCCATCCCTTGTGCTCCAGAAACCCCTATCATCCATCCCAACCCCCCCGGGACAGGTCATCATCTGATACATCCACTTTCTGTGTCTGTCCCACCCTCTTGAAGCTCTCACAGTGGATCTCTGAACCAGCTCACCAGGCAAAGCATTCCAAGGGTCCACCACCCTCTCAGTGAAAACCTCCTCCTCTTTTCCCCTCACCTTCCACCTTCCAACTCAAGCCATGCCCTCTGGTGATGCCTCCCTGCTTTAGTCTAAAGATCCCTCCATGTTTACCCTATTTATTCCCTTGAGGTGCCAGAGACCTCAATCATGTCCCCCTGTCTCTCCTCTCCTCCAGTAGAAACAGGCAGAGCTCCTCAAGTCTGTCCTCGTCAAATCCCCCTAGCCCTCGTGTCATCTTTGTTTGCCCTCCTCTGTACCCTCTCCAGGAGCTGTATGTCCCTCTTCAACTGTGGTCTCCAGTACTGTACACAGTACTCAAAGTGTGGTCTAACCAGTCCATTGTACAGTGGCAGAATCACTTCCTTGCTCCTAGAGGTGATCCCCCTTGCGATGCATCCCAACATCCTGTTTGCCTTGCTAGCTGCTCTCTGCACTGCTCAGTGTTATTCATACATATCCTGCCATGACCCCTAGGTCTTTTTCCCCTGTTGAGGCTTCCAGCACCTCCTCCCAGGGTGTACATGTGTTAGGGTTTCCCCGACCAAGATGCAACACCTTGCACTTGGTGATATTGAAATTTAATTGCCAGTGTGTGAGCCCAGCTTTCCAGGGTGTCAG
This sequence comes from Neoceratodus forsteri, assembly GCA_016271365.2. NCBI lineage: Eukaryota > Metazoa > Chordata > Ceratodontiformes > Ceratodontidae > Neoceratodus > Neoceratodus forsteri. The sequence goes on along the minus strand of CM028132.1, from coordinate 972,780,996 downwards.
GTCCCATGCAGGTGCCAACCTCCCTCTTCTCCCTCAGCTACTGCTCCCATCTTGGAGTCATCCATGAGAGACTCATTTCACACCCTATACCATCCCTGATGTCTGATATGTATGCATTAAACAGGAGTTGGACCCAGGACCGAGCCCTGTGGTACCCCACTCAACCTCTGTAGGGTTCGAGGCTCCCCCACAGACCACTACTCTCTGGTGCGTCCAGCTATCCAGTTTTCAATCCATCTGACCATCAAGGGCCTACTCCTAACCCCATCAGTTTCTCCACCAGACCATTGTGGGGACAGAGTCAAACACCTTGCGAGAGTCCAAGAATAATACATCCACAGGCTTACCCCTGTCCAGTTCTGATGTTACCCATTCATAGAACTCCACAAGGTTGGTTTGACATGATCTACCTAGCACAAACCCATGCTGCCGACTATCCAGACCTCCCACCTCCTCAAGTAAACCCCAATGGTTCCTTTAGTATACTCTCCATTAATTTTCCCACCACCGAGGTTAAACTGATGGGTCTATAGTTTCCTGGTACTTCCTTGACCCCCTTTATGGATTGGTACCATGTGCCTCTAGCCAATCCTAGGTACCCTCCCTGTCTCAAGTGACCTGTTGAAAAAGCTCCGCCAGGGGTGCAGCCAGTATCCGCCAATTCCCATAGTACTCTCGGATGAATGCCATCTGGCCCAGGAGATTTGTCTTTCTTTGGGCCTTGAGGGCAAACCACACCCTTTGGTGGGGATGGCATCATCCGTCCCTCCACCTTACTGGTCTTTTATCCTTATCCAGATGCTTGACCCCTGGGTACCTTTCCCTCCTTTTGCTCCATTTCTGCTGCTCCCCTGATCCGCTCCCTGCGCTTCTATCCCTTTGTGCCTTGCTTTGTAGATATCCCATCCCCTCCCTAGCTGAACACAGAGGCTAAAGTACTCGTTAAATACTCTGCCTGGTCCCTCGCCTCTTCCACCCACCCTCCTTCTGATCTCAATCTGCTGAGATGGCCCTTAGTTTTCTCCGCTCCCCAATGTGCGGAAGAACCCTTTTCCCCTCCATGTATCCCCTGTGCCAGCCGTTGCTCTTTACTGGACTTTGCTCCCTCACCATCTGGGTGACTTTTCTAGATGCAAGCTGGTACATTTCCTTATCCCTATCCCTCTTGTTGTTTATATTTTTTGTAAGCTGCCTTCTTTTCTCTGACTGCTACCTGGACCTCACTGGACCACCAGCATGGTTTATGTGACCTTGCTCCCTTCATTTCAACTTAGCGCAGATCCTGAGCTGCCTCATAAGTCCCGTTTTATGACCTCCATCTCCTTTCCACACTTGTTGTTGAGGTAATCCCTTCAAGTGATCCTGAGAATATTTCCATGCCCATAAGTCTGCCCCCACAAGTCCACTGCCAGTGTCCTAGATCTCACCCCACTCCCCAATGCTTATTTGAAACCAGACAGTATTGTGGTCACTCCCAGTCAGGGGTCCTGTACAACCATGTCCCTTACCAGATCCCCATCTGCCAGAACCACATCCAGGACATGCCCCTCCTTGTGGGCTCCATCACATGCTGTGTTAGAGACACATCCTGGAAGCCATCCAGCAGCCTCTGCTCCTTGGCCACCTTAGAGGACATGGTTCCCCAGTTAGTACCTGGCATATTAAGGTCCCCATCAACACCACTCCTTCCCTTTTGGACCACTCTGGGCAATGATGTTGTCCAGCAAACCATCCTCTAGAACATCACTCATCCCGGGGGCCTATATGCTACTCCCAGCTTGAGCTTTATCTCCTGCTGGGGATCGTGGGTGACCCATAAGGCCTCCACGTTCCCTCTGCCTCTTCTACCATAGCAATTTCTATGTCATCTCTAATGAACATAGCCACTCACCCCTCTGCCCTCCTTTCTATCCTTCCTAAGCATAGTGTACCCCATACATTTAGGTCCCAGTCATGGTTTTGTTGTACGTTTCCGTGACTGCCGCCACATCCACCCCTCGAACAGCATGGCCTGGAACTCTGGCAACTTGTTTCCCAAGCTCCTGGCATTTACTAACACTAACCCCACCCTTATCACCTGATCCTTTTGTAGAACCCACCCAGATTCCTTATACTTCCATCCTCCCCTGCTCCTCCTGAAACCTCCACCTCCAGTCTGTTTCCCCTCCCCCTTGGGCATGAGGCTACTCCCTCATCTGGAGGGAGCCTCTGTCAGCCTCCCTTATCCCTTCCCCCCTTACAAGTTTAAACCCCACCTTTCTTGTATGTAGTCAGCCATCCCTGTTTAGGACTTCCTTCCCTAATGGGGCAAGATGAAACCTGTCCTTGGCATATGGTCCCTTATCCTCCCAAACTCCATTCCAGTTCCCTAACACCCAACCCATTCTCTTCTACCCCACTTCCTGAGCCATTTATTAACCTCTGTGAGCTTCAATTTTTCTCCACTGAGGCCTTTGGTACTGGCAATATCTCCGAAAAGGAAATGTTGCATCCATTATCCGACAAACTCTGGCAAGTTCTTGGAACCTTGCTTGGATTTCCATAATGCTATTTCCTTCTAGATCATTAGTTCCCAAATGCACCAAAATCCGGTTTCCTCCACAATCCCTAACCATTTCATACACCATGAACTTTGCTCTGTGCACTGTCAGCCCAGAGATACTCACTACCTTCACCTGGCTATGGCATCCATCCCTGTCCCTCCCAATGGATACCCTTAATCATCGAGTCTCCCAGTAACAGAACCTTAACACCGCATCATCCTATGGTTACCTCCACTATGCCCTCTCAGCCCCCTCCCCACTTTATTCATGATTGCAATTTCATGGGAGTCTTCCTGCCTTATTAGAGACCCCCTTGTCACCTCCCTTTCTGCCTCCCTTGCTATTTGCCCACTTAACTCAAACCCCTCTGAATAGGTGTCCCCTTTAACCCTCTCTTATCTGAACCATTTATCCTGGCCCTGATGGTTTCCCTTCCCCGCACCTCATCCCCCCTCTTGTAATAGTACCCCTGTCTCCAGAGGCTCTCTGTGGGTCCCCTTTAGCTAGGGCCTCATCCTTGGTACTGACCTTCCTGCTGAAGGGGCTCCTGTCCCCACCTCCTTGTCTCCCAGTTCCTCTCCAATCATGCTCTCCTCCCTCATGTCTGGAATATGTTGCATCTCCCCCATTTGCTTAACATATATGTTTCCCCTTCTCCCTCTGGGACTATGTCTATCCTTTCCATAGCTGTTCTGTGATGCCCTATGGGTATCTGACTCCCTCCCTCCGGCCTCTGTATAAGTTTCCTCATTTCCACCAACCCCTTCCTCCCCCTCTAGGATGCTTAGTATCTCAAATTTATTGTGACACTCTATGTCAGCCTCCATCAAGTAACCCGAGTTTCCCCTGACTGCATCTCTAAACTGACCCTCTTCTTCCTCTCTTGCACTGTTCACCTTAGGAGCTCCCTTCCCACAGTCTGCTGTTTTAGGCTTCCTTTAACAGCCCCTCCTGACTCTTCCCCTCCAGTCTCCTTGAATTCAGACTTTTCACCCTGTCGCTTTCCCTTAGCATCAACTTCCTATCTAAGGGTCCTCTGTCCTAATATCCCCCTTCTGCTTGCTGTAGCATAATGTCCTGTAATTTCAGGCGTTGCCCCAGCCTCCCCTCAGCCCCACCCTTCTGCTGCCCATATCCACCTTATCCTTGGACACCCCCAGCTCCCACAGCTTACTCCTTAACCAATATACCTCACTCCTGATACAAGATAGCTGTCTACAGGTGGGCAGCCTCCCTCCTCTCAGGCCCAATTGGGATATTGCCATCCCACAGTCTGTGCAGCCTACAACCCTTCCGAAGATGCCTGCCATGGTGGAATATGGCAACCCTGATTATCCCCTCTGTTTATAATAGCACCCCTTTTCTCAGTCCCTTTCCTGGTTACAGTTTCTCTCTATACTGACTGTAGTTATTTACAAACCCAATTTCAACCCCACCAACAAAGTTCCCAAGTCTCACAAACACATACAGTCCAGTATGTGTTCAGTCCATAACAGTGTGTGCAAGCAGACTCCAGGTACCGTGTGATGTCACAGGCCCCACCAACTCCTGTTGCTTCAAATTTCAGTCCCAAACAAATACTCAGCCTTCAATCCCAACCCCAGTGGCTTTTCAGTATTTAAGAAAGCCTACAAAACAGGGTGGGTGGGAGGGCTCTTACCAAACACCAGGCAAACAACACATTTAAATTACCTTCTATTTTTCCCTGCCAAACATCTATCCCCAAACCTACAATATCACAGCCCAAGTATCAGTTCAAATTCAAGGTAATAATTTTTAACACATAGAACTATTTTCACTAACAAACTATTCAAATATTTCAGTTTAAAACAAAATATAATTCCTGGCCTCTTTTCTACCAACCTGTTGCTTAAGCTCCCAAGTGAACAATGAAAGCCACAGTAATTCCTGTTTAAAGACAAGTTAATTGCAGCTAATGTCCCCTCCTCCAAACACCAGGCAAACAACACATTTAAATTACCTTCTATTTTTCCCTGCCAAACATCTATCCCCAAACCTACAATATCACAGCCCAAGTATCAGTTCAAATTCAAGGTAATAATTTTTAACACATAGAACTATTTTCACTAACAAACTATTCAAATATTTCAGTTTAAAACAAAATATAATTCCTGGCCTCTTTTCTACCAACCTGTTGCTTAAGCTCCCAAGTGAACAATGAACATCTCCTAGTACCAAATTTAAGAACAAGAAATCACAGGTGGAGCAATTTTTTTTGTACTGACATTCAGAAGCCTCTAATTCATTGAAAATATTAAAAAGGTAACAACCCCCTTTGTTGCCTACCCAGTCTTTTCTAAAAATAGAACATCTATCCACTTGGATCTCACTGTTTGGAAACAATCACCTTTTCTGGCTTCATGGCAAACCACAGTTCAACATCAATTTTGCTAAAAGTAGTTACCGATGTTCAAGAAGTACAACCTAAAAGACTAAATGTGGGCAAAATCTTTGTAGACCTGAGTAAAGCTTTGAATGCCCTAAGCCATGAAATCCTGGTGGGAAAACTTAAAGAGATAGGTCTGGATGATAGGGCATGAACTTGATTCAGGAGCTACCTCAGTGACAGACTCCAGCAGCTCGCTCTGAACAAATACACTTCAAACATGTTGCCATCTGTCCTAGAGATCCCTCGAGGCTATATTTTAGGAGCATTTCTATTCAGCATTTAAATGAACTCCCTGAAATTTCACCCCCAAGAAATAGATTTCCACCTCTACGTAGATACTACTATTATATAGATGTCAGGAAATTCTCCTGGCCAAATCCAGGTGGCCCTGCAAGATGCTTTCAGTTCATTGCAAATCTTCATATACAGCCAAAAATTGGCACTCAATTCCAAAAAATCTAAAGTTATGCTCCTCACACCCCAGTACCAAACAGTAGGGACCCCAGAAGAGCTGGATATTGTAACACATGCAGGAAATAAGCTAGAAGTTCTTAATGCCTATTAGTACCTTGGTCTATGGATAGATGAAAACTGTAAATGGAATGTTGACATCCAACAAATGACTCAAAGTCTTCATAAAAACTTTTTCAAGTTTGAAATGAAATACCAAGAGAAGCCAAAGTCAAGATAATAGAAACAATGGTACTACCCGCTGTGGATTATGGTGACATCTTGTACGGAGGTGCATCCAGTACTGAACTATATAAAATCAACATACTTTATAATAAGTTTGTGAGATACATACTGGAGGCTCCAAGCACAAGGCACCACTGTTTACTATACTGGGAATTATGATGGATAAGCCTGGAGGTCAGGAGAAAGCTATACACTGTAAACCTCATGAGTAAGGTGTGTAAAAACAAACAGCTCTCAAGGTATATTCTAGACAAACAGGAACAAGAAAATAACAGGTCTGTTCTGAGATCTGCAGATGGTGTGGAATTCATGACTTAGCAGATGATAACTAACACCAGCAGGTCATCATTCTTATTCAGAGGTCCTTCAGCTTGGAATTCACTGCTCATGCAACTCAGACTGAAGACAAAACCAATAAGACCTGACCCTATCAAAAAGTGGTTAACTCTAGAAGCCAAGAAACCACTGGTTTGTTGCCCAGACTATGACAATGGATAACTCCATTCAGTGTATGGCACGCCACTCTCTCACTATGATTGCTGTAATGTCATAAGATTTCTCTCAGAACTAGTACCTCCCATCTAAGAGTATATCTTAGGTTGTAATCCTTGTGATGCTAATGTATATCCTGATTTGTAAATGCTGATGTTGACCATTCTGTACCGCAGATGTCTTTGTATGAGCAACTTAGTTTTTGAGCCTATGGTTTCCTTTGAATATTAATATGCAAATGCTGTTGTTGATTATTCTGTACCACCGATGCCTTTGTGTGAGCAACTTAGTTTTTTGCTGTGCCTATGGTACCCATTGAAAAGGAGTCTTGGCTCGACTAGGGTCTGATCATGTTCATATCATATAATGATGATTATGAATAAAAATGTCACTTACTAATCACTGGTCTAGTCTCGTGTTCACTATTACAATGGCTAAACCTGGTGGCAAGTGGACCAGGATGGGGATGAATCAACCCTAAAACCAATAACGTAAGTACAAGTAATTTTCTTTGCCTGATTGTTCAAAACTGTCAACTTTCCTAATTAAAATATTTCACAAATTGCTATTCCCAGCATTATTAGAAAATGATGAGTACCCTATATAGTCCTGACAAGGATTTTCCATAAAGGAAATAACACAGATACAATGGGCTTGATTTTAAAAACCCTGAGGATGATGCAAGGTGCCTGCATCAAACATAAATGATGCAAGTGGCACCTTGAGTCAAAAGTTCCGGCAGTCCCTATTTTCAGATGCAGTCTACATCAAAAAGGGGAATCATTGTGACAAAGTAGCACTGTGCCAGCCTTGTGCCATAAAATATGGTGCACCAGGTTGCAAGGGGGGGGTTGAGCCATGGCAGGGCTGCAACAAGGACCTGGAGGTATGGATCAGGGTAAACAGCCCTGATATCTTAGCCATCTCTGAAACTTGGTTTAAACCCACAGTTACAGATTCTCAGTGCTCCTTTCATGGTTACAAAATGCTTCGAGTGGATCGTACGGGTGCAAAAAGAGGTGGTGGCCTGGCGCTGTACCACAAATCTCACCTGAATGTCACCTTAATGTATGACCCCCCGCTGTCTAACTGTGAGGTCCTCCTTCTGCTTAGGGGAGTTAAAAAACTTCAAATTTTCTGCATATATATTCATCCCAGGAACTCCAGGCTAGGGCTTAGTGAATTCATTGATTATTTGATAACAGTAACAGAGAAAAGTGACATCATCTGTCTTGGTGATTTCAACCTAGACTGGGCAGAACCTAGCTCCTCTCACCTATCCTCCATGGTTAGCAAGGCCAACCTCTCTCAGATTATTCAGGAACCCACTAGGATCTCCTGTGGGGGTGTCTGTGCCACCCTACTTGATTGGATCCTTACGAATAGGAAGGAATTCATAACCTCGTCAGGAGTACTCCTGGACACCATTAGTGATCATTACCCAGTTTATGGTATATGGGATACCTCCTCCCCCTCCTTCCCTTCAAAAGTGATAACCTTCTCCAACCTCTCCCATCTTAATGCAGATGCCTTCGCTCATGATCTTGTCCAAATTGACTGGTCTCCTCTCTACCTTACTGAGGACATTAACTTTGCCACTGTCTATTTTAACTCTGCACTACTCTCACTGCAAAACAAACACATCCCAGTCACCACATGTAGGGTAAAAGGGAAGGTTACCAAATGGCTCACGCGTCCCCTTCATCAACTACTGAAATGTAGGGATAAACTGTGGTCTGCATGGAAGATCTCACATCTATGGACAGACTTTGAAGTCTATAGAGCCACAAGGAACAACTGTAAAAAGGAACTACGCCTGGCAAAAAGTTCTTATTACAGGAATCTCCTTATGTCCTCTGCCTCCAACCCTAAAAGATACTGGTCACAAATCAAGGAAATTCTTGGAAACCACACACCTCTGACACCTACTGACATGTATATTAAGGATAAAAACTGTAACCATTCTCTCACCATTGCCAATGCTTTTAACTCCCTCTTTTCCTCGCTACCTTCTCCCTCATCCACTGGGTTCCATAATGACCTGCAAGCTGCCTCTTCCAACACCCCCACTCCCTCTACCATGCAGCTGGCTTTGGTCTCATACCATGAAGTTCTTAAACTTCTCAAAACCATAGTGGCTCAAGGGGGACCGGGCCCTGATGGTATCCAGCCTGGCATACTTAGACAGTTTGCTTCCTGGCTTGCTATGCCCATTACCAGGCTTTTCAACCTATCTATTAGCACTTTCTTAGTTCTCCTGGTCTGGAAAATGGCTAGAATAATTCCCTTTCTTAAGAAGGGAGATGATAAACAACTGTCCAACTACTGCCCCATCTCTCTTCTCCCCACTCTCAGCAAGCTTCTCAAGAAATTAGTCCATTGACAGCTCTCGGAGCACCTTACCAAGTTCAAACTCTAATCCCCTTGTCAACATGGCTCCAGGGCGGGGCACAGTACCACCACTGCTCTAACCCAACTAACCAGTGATATCAAAGGTTTTACGGACAAGGGCTTACTCACTGGTGCAGTTTTCATTGACCTGTCCAAAGCATTTGATATGGTCCACCACCCCCTCCTGCTGATGAAGCTATGAACCTTAGGAGCCACTGACTCTACCCTATCCTGGTTTCGCAGTTACCTGGATAACCACACCTAGGCTGTTGCTTTGCATAAAGCTCTCTCCTCCCCCATACCTATCACCCGTGGTGTTCCACAGGGGTCCATAATTGGTCCTCTGCTCTTTTCTGTATTTATTAATGATATTCCCAGTCTTTTTCTTAACAGTAGCATGCTCATGTATGCTGATGACCTGGTTCTTTATTCCTCATCTAAATCAATTGATGACATCAACCACAAACTTTCACATGACTTTCAATCCCTTCAATTATGGCTCTTTGACAACCATCAAATCCTAAACATAGGCAAAACACAGGCTATGCTTTTTGGATCCTCAAAAAAAGTGACCTCTGAAGCTCCTAAGCTTCTTGTTCACTGCAATAATGGAACCTCAGTTACTAATACCTCTTCTTTCAAATATCTCAGGGTTACACTTGATCCTGCTCATGATTTTACAGCCCATGTCAATGAGGTCTGTTGGGCTGTTAATGCAAAAATTGGTGCTGTCTACCGTGTACGCCACTCCCTCACACCATCAGCCAGACTCTCGGTAGCTAGAGGATTACTTCTTCCACAGCTCCTATATGTACTTCCAGTTCTTTTCCCTGCCTCTACTAGTGTGCTAAGCAAATGGGACACTTCCTACAACAATATCTGTAGGTTTGCCTTATCTGCCCCTCGCCTAACTCATCATTGCCTCCTATGTGCCTGCTTAAACTAGTCATCACCTCAGGGCCTCCAGGCTTACTCTTTAGGGTGTCTTATTGATTCTCTTACTAGACCACCTCATCCAGACTCTCTGGCTGACCTTCTTATCCCTGTCTCCTAATCCTGCACCCTTTGGTCCTCCTCCATCCCAATGATCTAGCTTAGACCTTGTGCTACAAAAATGGGTGAACTGGCATTCTCCAATTTTGCTCCTAAGTTATGGAACTCTCCCCCACTGCAGGTTAAAAATTCCACCTCCCACCTTGTTTTTAAGAGCTTGCTGTTCTCACACCTCTACACCCTTGGAAACTGCAAATGCACCTAGATGTAACTACCACTTGGTCTCCTGGCTGGGAATTGACTTATTAGTGTTTTTTCATAGTGTGCCAATTGGTATTTGTTCACTAGCTGGGCTAGGACCATTAGCTTATCCACTAGCCTACCTGGCCTCTTACTGTGTCCATATTACTTGTCTTCTTGACCTATCTTAAAATATACTCTAACCTGTGCTATATTTTATGTACTATGTTATTGTTTTTATTTATGTATTTGTACCATTGTGCTTATTTGTATTCCGTCTTGTACTCTCCCGGGTCATGCCTGAAAATAGGCAGAATTGTTGCCTAGTGCACTTACCCAGTTACCAAAAGCTAATAAATAAATAAATAAACATCCCCTTTTCTGTGATTTTTTTCAAGCCCCTCCATGGACGCAGGAAGGAGCTCCACTTAAACCCGCCAGGAGGTGGTATAAGAGCCCTGTGTCAATGTGGGACAATGCTGCCAGCTGAGAGGGGCTGTCTGCCAGAAGGAGGCCAGGGACAGACAGAGAATGGATCTGGTGCCCTGGGGGCATGAGGAAGATGGAGCAAGTGCAGCTTTTGTTTCCAAATTAACATGTTCTTTTTGGAAAAAAAAATGCCATTAAAATACATTATACAGCACTTACCTATGTTCCTCAGTTCACAGATAAGCACTGAAGAGTGCAGACGTATTTTCTTTTTGCAGGATTAAAGGAAATAAATATTTCAGAACACTGGGAGTGGACTCCCCAGTGTCCCACATTGCTGGGGGGCTTGTAATGCCAACACAGGGATTGGGCTCCTGATATCCACACCATCAATAAAACAATGGGTTGTGGGGGGGCACCAACACCAGGGTGTGCATCCCGGTGTCAGATTATATAAACAATTTAATATATAAATATAAAAATAAGGGGGACAGCAGTCAGAGGGTGGGAGGTGCCACTAGGCCATTGCAGTGCTTCAGGGTGCTGGCATTAGGGTGTCAAGTCATCAGGATGCCAACATCAGAATTTGCTGCCCCCTCCCTGAGGTCTGCCTCCCCAGAGTTGGAATCTATAGTTGGGGTGGGGCACAGCCCCCACAAGGCAGAGCACAGGGGTGCAGCTCCCCACAAAAACAGTGGTCAGTGATATCACTGATTGGTGCCTTAATGATTCCATGCCCTAATGCTGGTGTGTTAAGCGTGGAACCCCACTAGACACCAGGGACTAAAATAAAAATTAGGGAACAGTGATCGGGGGGGAGGTGCCACTAGACACTGGGGAATACATATTTTTATTTAGGGACAGTGATTGGGGAGTGAGGGGTGCCACTAGACACCAGGTCAAGGGGACTCACAGGACACACTACAGCTGGCAGCACCAGTACAGCTTCAGAAGTCAACAAAATCTGCAGTTCTCATACAGAGAATGCTTGCGAAGCACTCCTCTAGCTAAGCTGGGCACCTGGGATTTCAGGTGCCCAGGAAAAGTATTTCTGGCCCTAATTGAGAAAAGCAAACACCAGAATCTAGCTAAATGGACTCTGTTTAGCTAGGTTCTAGTGTTTGATTTGTAAAATGACATTTTTATGCATTTTCCACTCATTTCAGTTCATGGGAAAAAAAAACAAGATGGCGGCACACAAAAAGGAATTTTTCTGGTGAAAAAGGATTAGCCCCTCATTAAAAAGAATCCTTCTTTATCAGGGCAAATCCTTCATCAAACTGTATACCTCTATCCAGGAAAGTGATCATCCTATTGAAAACAATGGGAACTGTGTACAGTACTGGAGACCACACTTGAAGAGGGACATACAGCTCCTGGAGAGGGTACAGAGAAGGGCAACAAAGATGATACGAGGGCTAGGGGATTTGACTTACGAGGACAGACTTGAGGAGCTCTGCCTGTTTTCATTGGAGGAGAGGAAAGACAGGGGGGACATGATTGAGGTCTTCAAGTACCTCAAGGGAATAAATAGGGTAAACATGGATGGGATCTTTAGACTAAAGCAGGGAGGTATCACCAGAGGACATGGTTTGAAGTTGGAAGGTGGAAGGGTGAGGGGAAAAGAGGAGGAGGTTTTTCACTGAGAGGGTGGTGGACCCTTGGAATGCACTGCCTGGTGAGCTGGTTCAGAGATCCACAGTGGAGGGCTTCAAGAGAGGGTGGGACAGACACAGAAAGTGGATGTATCAGATGATGGCCTGTCCCAGGGGGGTGGGGATGGATGATAGGGGTTTCTGGAGCACAAGGGATGGGAGGGTCTCGGCACCCAACTAAGGATCTAGGTTCGAGCAGACTCGATAGACCATAAGGCCTAATCTGCTGGCAAATAGTATGTTAGTATGTTAGTATGTTAAAAACTGAATAACTTTGCAACAGATTAATATTTTTTCACCAAACAAATGCATGGATGTTCTGCTACCCAAACTGATTCTAACACAAAACAAACCAAAATTCCACACCTGGGTGCAAGGCGATGAGGAAATAACTGCAAAATATGGTGACTTTTAAGGTTTTTGCATTATCCAGATCTCAGAAACTGTACATTCAACCAGAGTGAAACTTGTCACATCAAGAGATCTACCCAACAGAACAGCATATGCCAAATGTTGTACAAATCCATCGATCAGTTGCAAAGTTATTAAAGTACAAAATTTGAGGTTTATCATTAAACATGCTACTCAACCCTAACTATAGTGGTGCTATCATGCTACTATAATCTATATAAATAAAAACACATGATCAAAATAATATTACAAATATACTAAACACAAAGTACAGTAATTCTTATAGTAAAAGAAACTATTTTTTTAATGCAGCCTCTCCTATGGACTTCCACTGGTGACACCTACCAATTCAGTGGCTTGTCTCTTCAAGAAAGATAGCTCCTCTGTCAGCCACGTCACTGATGCCACTGACCTGGGGAGGATGCTGGGGCACTGGAAGCAGTTTATCAAAGGGAATCAGCAGGTAAAGAGTTGCAGGAGGCTAGAAAAGCCCAAAGTTGTGGTGTTGTCCTTGGATGCAGTCTTGTACAGCCACTGCAGCAGCTTGTCTCTTAAAGGCTGGAAGCTCAACCCCCAACCACATCATCACCATGCCCAACACCTAGTCAGTGCTATCTACTGGGACATGATGAAGGGTAAAAAGGAACAGTAAAACAAATGGGAGAACAGCAGGTACTTTGTTGCAGGGGGCTAGAAAAGCCCAAAGATCTGGTGTAGTCCTTGGCTGCATTCTTGTACAGCTGCTGGAGCAGCTAATTTCTTAAAAGCAGGTAGCCCTGTCTCAATAATGTCACCACTGTGTTTGACACTCAGACACCACCATCAACTGGGAGAGGATGAAGGGGCAACAGGAACAGTAAAATGAAGGGGGAGCAGCAAGTAAGGTGCTGCAGGGGACAAGAAAAGTCCAAAGTTCTTTTGCTGTCCTTGGTCACAGTTTTGCACAGCCACTAAAGTGGCTCATCTGTTAAATGCAGGTAGCTCTACCCCAAACACATCAGCACCATGTCCAATAACTGATCACTGCCACTGACCAGATGAGGGCAAAGTAAATGATGCATGCTTCCACGCTCTTCCTATACCAACATCACATAGTGTTAGAGCATGGGGCACAGCTGGCAATTGAGAAAATGGAAAGAGATCATGCAGCAAGCTCCTAGGGGGAAAATTATGACCCCTTCCCTCCCCTTCCTTCCATTAGGGAGTACATTACCAAATTATTCAGCACCACACAGGAACTGCAATTCAGGAAAGGAAGCTCCCTGTTTAGGCTTAAAAGCCCAAACCATGAGGTATCACATCAGGATCTCGCTGCCGATACAACATGGTCGAAAACCCCACTGTCGAAAAAGCACACAGAGAAACTGCAAAGCTATATACATATATAAATATATGTGTGTGTGTGGTTTCTGACCTTGCATATGTGGGCAGTAGTGTGCTTTTTCCCCACGCAGAGTTTGTAATTATTAATTTGACGTGGAACCAAAGCTTATATTACAAATGATTCTCTTAAAGCATTTATGTACTAGATTTTCTAATACTAGAATCCACTGGGAATCTGTTCAATATATTGTCTTGTAAATAGTAATGTCTTTATGCAGTTTACTATGTAGGAATTAAATTCCAAATTACAGTTATCTGTATCTGCTTTGCTATTGTTGTTTCCCTACACCTGAACCCTCTTCTAAATGATGTGCTCCACCTAAATGAGGCCATGCCCATGTTTGAAAATTGTAAATAAATAATAAATATACTGCACATGTCACAGATAAAATCAAAGCTGCTGGCTTGGCCTTTTACCTTCTTATTCTGCCCCTGATTATCAATGTTTATTTTGCCTATAATTTTAATTTACTCAAATAATACTGAAATCAGTTACTACTAAGTACATGTTGTGGTAGTATTCAAAGTGAAACAGTAGTTTAACTTCTATTATAGTACTGTCAGTACTATGTTGTGTTTTTGAAAAGAACATAGAAGAGATCCCAATCACAGACCAAAGTTATTTACTTTATGACAGATGTAATCATAACTGCTATTTAAACATATTCTTTCTGTGTCTATTATTTACATCATATTTATTTTGAATAAATACATAAAAAGTATGTAAGTTATTTCTTTATGTTTAACTAATCCTTCAGCATGGAAATCATCTGGAAATAATGCACATGTTTATATATTTTCAAGGTTCTTTAGGTTCCAGTGCTTTCCCCTGGGGATGAGGCTTACCTTTTTCACTTTCATGTACCTAATTAATCAAATTATGAGCCTCTTCAAAGATTATCCATGACAGTTCTTCTTTGATTTTACTAAGCTGTTGGTATGAAGAGAGAATATTAGGCCAAATGAATAACCCTCAACATAAATTAACTTTTGATATGTATTCTCTGAGTATAAACAATATCTAAAGTCCAAGTATTACTATCATGCCTACTACTTTGATGCCTGTTACTGGTGGGTAAAGAGATAAGAATGAAACTAGAAAAATAAAGGTCCTGTGGCATCAGTATATTTGTCCAAGAGGGGATCAAAGAATTCAAAGATCAATAGTGCCAAGCAGTAATTAGGTCAAACAGAATGAGAATGAAGAAGTCTGAATACCCAGAATGCTGTTGCTCACCTCATCATTCATGCCAGAAAATATCATGACATGCTTCCCATTCTCAGAGATCTATACTGGATAGCTGTACAATTCTGAATACAAATTAGAATTGTGTAACACACTGCATGGGTGTTTACTTTTTCTAATAAGGAAATATTCAAATACTCATACAAATAATATGATGCCATAATCTGGTAATACTATTAATCTGATGTCACATCACTGGCATTACAAGATCAAAGGTAAATCAAAATCCAACATGTGCAAGTCAGGGTTTACAGTAACTGTCACCTACAGCAATACCCAACTAATAAGAAAAAGAAAGCTACAGAAAGATGTTGTGTCATCTCACAAAAAAAATATTGAACTAATTAGATGCATATGCAAAAAATAAATAAAACAGGAAGCTATCAACTATTTGGCTTTGATTGCATCTCTGGGTTCTGATGATATGATGAAACCACTCAAGGTTTGCTCTTCTAGTTTTTATGTCCCAAGAAAGCCTTGATGGATTTACAGTATAGCCTTTTAATTCTTGATCCTCACCTGTTATTCTGTTTACACTTATCTACCTACTGCATCAACTCATAAAGTGTCCATTATTGGTGGAAGATCATTCACCTTTGGGACAGCAGTTCAGCCTTTTTGTTAGGCTACAAAGCTGGGAACCTGAAGATGCAATTTTGAATCCCACCACCACTTAGTCTGTGATACTGAGCAAGGTTCTTGACTTCCCTTTGATTAAGGCCCCTGGAATTCTGTGGTTTTGTGGTTTGCCACAGAATTTGCATCATGCCTCAGAATATTAAGTATATAGTGCCACAGAATTCATTGTTTTTGATGAATTTTCATATAACAATACTGTTTTTCCATAGTGTCAGGCTTTCTTTCCCACCTCGTTTATCCTGAAGCCCCTCTTCTATTCTCAGCATATAATGTCATCGATGACATCACATCATATTTAGCCAATGGCAGGACTGCATTTTGCCAGAGAAATGAATAAATCATGCCTCAGAAATCAGAAAATGTTGCCGCAGAAGTCAAGGAGCCCTGCCGCAGAAATCAGAAAATTCTGCCTCAGAACACCAGGGGCCCTGTCTTTGATTAACATCTCTGTAATCTTTCTCCAGGCTGTCTCTGAGTGGTCTAAATCTGCCTGTGTACCTGATGGCAACATACACAGTGGAGAAATATGAAAGCAACTACCTTCCTTAAAATTGCACTTATTGTTTTCAAATACTTCATGATAATGCACCTAACTACTTTGCTGATTTAATTCTGCCCCTTCCCCACACCTTTGCTCCTCTAACCTTCACCTACTCATTGCTTCAACTCCTATAATATTCTTTGTGTTAGTGGCTGAATATTCTCCTCTACTGCACCCTCAGTATGGAAAAATCTACCTTTTTCTCTTGACCTACTTGATTTTCCTCAACCTTTTAAATCTTAATTAATAAATGTTTTCTCACTTTCTAACCAGATTGTTATTTTGGCAAATATCTTAGCAAGACGTTTGACATTTTAAATTTTGAAGACTGAACTGTATTGGCATTGCATGATACTTATGCGAAACAATTAAGATATTATGTAGAATACTCTATAAACAAAAACTGTATTTTACTGCTTTCAAATTCAGAGAAATCCTTGCATTTAAAACATTTAGATTTGGCATGTGATAATATGTACTAAATAATTTCTAATACTATGGCTAGAAATAATTTGATTATAAATAAAGTACTGTAGCATTATTTTCTTATGAGTGCAGGTGTGGTGACAATTGGGAAGTTGGAGATTTTTGTTTGATGTTAGAAACCAGATTAGTAGTGATAATATTAACAGAGAGGCTGATAATGAGCAGAATAGTGTATCTCAAGAAACTCAAACAGGGTGTCAAACAAACTCTATTTAGAATCAGAAACACATTGGAGGGTACAAATCAAGCAGGGCTGTCAGAGTGGCATGAAACTCTGCATCAGCTAACATCAAGACCATTAACAGGGATGCTGGGGAGTTTAAGGCACTTGCTGTTGTGGCCTGTCTAAACGTGTGTAATGACTGAAATATTGTGGAAAGTTTTAAAGCATACAGACACTATGCTTTAGGAATTTTTTTGGGGAAAGGCTTATGAAGGGAAGAAAGGTGAAGAAGTGATGCATTATCTAAGACAGTGTATTGAACAGAAGGTAAAAGGCTATGTTGATCAAATATAATTAAAATAGAATCTGTATACAGTTACATGAGATTACATGAGAATAAAGTGGGATTGCAAAGAAGAAGAAGAAGAATTTATATAGCACGTTTCATGCACATTGTATCCCAAAATGGTGTGCAATCAATACCATACTGGTACTGAAGTGACTGTAAATGTGTAGTGGCAGTCATATCACACAGCATCCACACAGCCTTGGACAATTGAATTTTACTTGTTTAAATTAAAATTTTAAGAAAATGTTACTTTACTACTCTTAATGGACCCATTTCATAATCACAGTAAGGCACTCCAGTGTATGTTTTTTGCTGTCATAAAAACATTTCTCAGATTGTAGGACACATTGCCTCCAGCCTCATACTTCAGCCCACCCAAGAAATGCAGTTATCCCTGGACATAGTACACTCTGCAGTGCCTTATTTCTAAAGTACTACAATGATGAAAGTAATATAACATAAACATCTACTTTGATTCATTTGTGTTCAATATTTTATCATTTTATTAGAAGAAAACATAATATGTGAAAATGAATGTTGTGTGTGTAGAACTAGTCAACATCTTTTGATTTTATTTAAATGTAATTCTATGTTTTTATATACCAAAAAAAAATAATACTATGCTAATATAATATAAAGGATACTGGATGGGCCATTATCCATAACAAGCATGTGTAGCCATAGAGCGGTTGTCTATGGCAACCATTTAAACTTCAAGAGGGCAGCACGAGAGGTTTTGGCCGCCATGACAACCGTGAGATGTCTGCTCACGCTTGTTGTGGATACTGGCCTATACATTGTCTTTTATAGTGTATGGGCTACTATCACTATGAAAAAAAGTTAATTTTCCTTGCTGAGTCGTTACTCATTGTTGATTTCTTCGGCTCCACTCTCCTGCGGTACCATTCTCACGGCCACAGCCATGTCCACGGCCACTTCCTATCTGGTGACTCTTATCTAGTTGTGCATGCACGTACGTGTTCTATGTTGTTATGCTGCAGTAGCTACATAGCTAGTGCAGCATAACAGCTGTGATGATATAGCTACTGCAGCATAGCAACTCCATTACAGTTATGGATTTCTATCCATAACAACATTCTACCATACACTATACTATGCTTCATTCGATTCCTGCAGAAGACCATAAATAATGATGAGTATGGTATTTAGATAGTTCACCATGGGAAAGACTATGGTATGGGTTGCTTATCATTCACATCGGAAGCCTCTTCATATGGTCACAGAATAAGCTATTGCAACAAACATCACATATACACTGTCTGGGCCTGGATTGCTGAGGCAATCTGAAGTGTGATGGAATGTTGTATCTGTGTTCAGTTCTTCATGCATGAGTCTTCAAAACCAGTGTCTTCTACAAGGAAGAATACCTGAAGACCAAGAGCCATCACTGCTCACTAGAGAATTCTGAAATGAGTGTAAGGACACTGTTTTTTGTGCTTCTGCTTGTATTGGCAGAAGAGAACAGTGGAGTTATGACACCATGACAAGTGGGACATAACAATAAATTTACAG
The DNA here is from genome assembly GCA_016271365.2 of Neoceratodus forsteri. Classification (NCBI taxonomy): domain Eukaryota; kingdom Metazoa; phylum Chordata; order Ceratodontiformes; family Ceratodontidae; genus Neoceratodus; species Neoceratodus forsteri. The sequence continues at coordinate 972,762,396 of CM028132.1, read as the reverse complement.
ACAAAGATGATACTAATATCAAATAATTTCTAATATTTTGAAAGTATTTGTTTTATGATAAGAAAACATGATTTCTGAATAGATAATTAACTTTTTGAGGATGATAATAAATAGCACTATCTATAGTGCTTCAAGGTGGACAGACAATTGTCCACCCACACATCACACAGGTTGCTGTGGTGGCACTTGCACTGGCAGCTGGTTTGTTGTTTATAAACACATCTTGAGTCATGAAGACGATAATAAATAGCACTGTAATATGTGGATAAGCCTTAATAAAGCCATCCTGACTCATCGGAAAATTGTTTTGTAATACATGATTGCAATTGCCATAATAGCATAATTCCACCACTGATAATACATGATTTTAGACTGATAATGCTATTGTTCATATTTGATTATACATGGTTTTAACTTTAAATGATACTGTTTTAAAGAAAACTACAACAGCGCAAGTGCAGGACTCCCTCCCATTCATACACATACAAAGTTATGTTTCTCAAACAATGCCGTCTGATTGGCCACTTTTCCTCTGTGGGTGGGCTGAACACTATTCAAAACATGGTGGCTGTCTCTCACTTAGCGAGAGGAATTTTACTGGTTTCCTATGCATTGCATATTTTTTTTTTCTTCATTTAAATTTAAAAAACAATATCTGGTCGATCCTGCTTTTTGTCACCTCTCCAGGCAGTGAGTAAATGGTGTGATTGAGGCTTTGCTCTTAGTTGGGTGCTAGTTGTTCACCAGCCGTTCACTGAAGTGGTTGGGACAGGTGCCCATTGTCAACCTGAAGATTTTTTAAGTGCTTCTGGCATGAGTCAGTGTTCACTGTAGTCGGGTGCCCATTGTTGAGCTAGTGTTTACTGTACTTGGGTGCCCTTTCTGAAGATGAGTGTTTTTCTTGAATGCAGATCCATATATTAAAAAAATAATAAATAAGAGATGATGTATGACAAGGTAATAATACCATCTCAAGGATCTGGGGACATTGGAATCTCTCAAGCTTCACTCTCGAGGTTCCCATGTGCCTAAATACTCGCAATGATATTACTGCCTTGTAATACACCATCTCCGGTCTATTATTCTATTTATGTATAGTCCCTCAAGGAAGACAGGCAATTGCTCATACTCATGGTGTAAAGTACCACTTCCTACAAAGATGGATACCATTCCTACTGTACCATTTGTCCAACGTGCAGGCAGGGAAGAAGGTGATGTCTCTCACATGCCATAGGATGCATGATGAAAAAACATGATTCATAATGGAAGGAGGATGAAGATGGAAAATATGTGTTGTTTTCTGAAGCTAAAGTCCTTTTAAGTATTTTATTTTAATGTAACTATTCTTATGTGTTATACTTTTTCTTACATTTGGCTTTATTTATATACAGAGAAAATGTGATTTTAGTGGATTTCTGGAATCATCTTTAAAATACTCCCACACTGCAAAGGATCCATTTGTTTTGCTTTTATGCACAATGGACTTCTATGAGTTGTGGGAAGAGATGGGCAAAGTTGCCAACATTTGATTTTGGGCCTAATGAACAAAGTTTGCAAAATTTAAAAAGTATGATTTTGTAATTAGGTGAAGTAGTCAAAATTCACTTGCGAAGTGGCTCAAATTCACTCAGAATGTGGCCATTTTGACCACTTGGCAGTGAAACTTCACAAACTTCAGCAATGTTGAAGTTGCTGAGGACAATGTAAACTTCCTTTTGCCCACTTCACAGCACCTTCACCTATGAAGTTTAACTCTGCTACATCTCTAGTTCTGGGGGCTGAGGGAGTACTTCAAAAGAGAAATTGAGAACTGGGACACTGATTCTGAGAAGATTTCTTCTTTTTTTGGCCACTGTGGAATGATCTGCCTTCTGATGGTATTGGGCATGGTAGCAGAACTTATATATGAATAGGTATAACAAATAGAATAGTGTAGGGTAGTCTGTCTGTTATTGTGCTGTAATACTGTCATGGGATTTCATGATGTCTTACACCTCGACAGTGAAGCTCAAGAGGTGTTTGACAGCAGGGACTCTCTAGATGATGTTACCAGCAGTGTAATGGATAGATTCTCATATGCTAGTTTTTGTAATACATGGTAATCTTTTTTCTGTTATTTACAGTGATTTTGTTTTACTCAATGCTGTGGCACACATTAAGCACTATCAGACTCACATTTATTGCACTCACCATGATGATGACAGTTTATGTCCATAGTAACAATGCCAGGAAGTGTCACTCAATTCTTATGGATAGTCTGATATAATATGACATGGTGTATGTGAAGATAATACAAACTTACATGATGTTTGAGAAGGTTATATATGACATGATTTATCATACAATTTAATATACAATAATTTGTATTTTATTATTTATATTATATGATAAGAAAATGTTAATCATGAAATTTAAAATGAGAAACATAATTTGTGTTTGCTGCGTGACTCCCTTCCCACATGCTGTTTTCAGAAGCTGTTAGAGAAGTTGGTATATTTTGAGGAATTATGCAGCGAATGAAAAATTATTTTTTTTGAGTGAGGGACTAGACTTCACATTTCTAGATGGATCATTTCTCTCTGAAGTAGGGGAACTGGAAGCATATGAAGAAGAAAAAAGGTAATGGAGTCATTCTGGATTGTTCATGATTTATTCATTTGCAGATAAACTGGATGAACAGCAGGGGAGCTATGTCTAGACAGTATGATGTCCAATTAAAACATTGTTGCACTTCTTTTTCAACTCAGTATGCTTTATTGCAATTTCACAATAGAATATACAGGGCCAGATACTCAAAACTTTGTGCTAGGTAAAAAAGTTTGCGCAGGTTTAGCGCGGGATTAGCGCAGGTCTGGTATATTCAAAAGGCCAAATTGCATGGGCAAACTGCATTAGAGCTGGGCAAAATCATAATGTATGCAAGGGGCAAACTGTCATGAATAAAGGCACAATGCTATATTCAGTGACTAGCGCCACGCAAAGTGGTTTTGCGTGACTTAGTGTGGTGCACATTATCTCCCAGGAAAAGCTTGTCTTAACCCTGGGTAATCAGCTTTGCGTGACACTATGGCTTTTCGCAGTGTTTATTTGCGTTTTGCGTGGGTTTTGTGCAAACCTAACAAATAAATATGACACATAGACAAAGCCAAACATAGAGGAAGCATGATGCTAACTGATGGGATCACAATGCTGCCATCATCTGCCACCAGTCCCAGCCATGCCAGGCAGTAGGTGGTGACCCTGCCGCCAGTGGACAGCATGGCAGTGTGGCCATACAGCACACACCTGTGGACCACACTTCTGTGGACACCAACAGATGCCAGCACACACATGCAGCACTGTGGGCATGGAGGATGTTGAGGAGAAAGTGTATGAGTGGTCAGGCTGTGCCACAGACCAGGTGTGGCCACAAGACTGGGACACATCATGCAGTGCACATGGGCCAGTATTGGGAATACCCCAACATGAGTGTGCCTTTAGAATGATATATGCCCCCCCCGGCCACATACCACACAGCTGTACAACTGCCACAGCACACAAAGCCAGACAAGTATATGTCACTGTGAGCATCCCATGCCAGAGGTGCAGCATCTGTGGGTCACACAACAGCATAACAGTAATGTCCACTGTCAGTAAACACCTGCAGGTTGGGCCTCTCACTGTGTATAGTGCAGTCAACATCACTGTCCTACTCACCATAGGCATTGCTGTGACCACAGACTACTGGCCCCCTTGCTACTGTAGTGTCTGCTGTGCACTGTAGCATGACCTACAGTGTGACAGTTGCATGCAGCACCACCTCCATCTGTGCCTATGCTGTGTTGTTCCAGTACAGCTGCAGGCAGCAGTGCATGAGGAAGTAGTGTTCAAAACTGTATAATATTCCCCAAGCTGTTTGCGAAGTGCTAACAATTTGAGCGGGTTTAGCGCAAGGCTAAACAGTTAGCCCAGTGGAAACTGCATGCAAATCAGGGCATAATGAGATGCTAATCTGGATGTTTCCCCACAGACTACCTAAGTAGGCTCATTTGCATGTCACTTTTTGAATATGGCAAAGTTTAAGCACCGGGCAAACATGTTTGCACTGGGCTAACAGTTTAGCCCTGCGCTAAACCCGCACAAACGTGTTAGCACTGTGCAAACAGTTAGGGGAATATTTTACAGTTTTGCACATTGTACTTTCACATACACTGCTGCCTGCAGCTGTACTGGGTCCACGCATTTGCTGGCACACACATTGGCCACATAGTTCAACTCTACCTACCTTCACATCATTGTGCACTGTGTTGCTGTTGCAGTTTGTACTTCCTGGTTGCCATATTCAGAGCTGTCTTATTCCAGGGTTAAGTTTGCCCTACACTCCCAGCCCAGTTTGTCCAGCCTCATTCCCATGTTACATTCAGAGGCTGTTTGCCTTGGTCTATTCCTTTTGAATATGGCTTGCTTTGTGCTCCAGGCTAAGTTTGCCTTCCGGGTAGTGCTAATTTAGCCCTGGGGCAAAGAAGTTTTGAATATCTGGCCCACAGAGTACAGTCTACTTACAGTTGGATCATGAACCAAGTAAAGTAATTAATACAGTAAAAACAGTACAACAAAGTACTAGACACATTAAACAAGAAAAACAGATGAATAGGCAATCATGGACAAAAAAAAAAAAATGGAACAAGAGAAAAGTGTCTTATAATCTCTTCTCCAAAAGAATGACAGAGGGAGAGTGTCTCAAGTGGGCACAGCTGTGTTATCAAAATCAGTTTTGTAATGGAAGCAATAGCGAGGTTTGTAATTTTTCCCCATCTTGTTTTAAATGTCTGCAAATTATGATGCATATTGGCTAACATTTTTTCAATATGTAAAGCTTCCAGAATAGTGGCATACCATTCCTTATAGCTAGGGGGCTGGTAATCTATCCAGAGTCTGGCAGTCACCCTTTGAGCTATGGTTGTAACCAATGCCATGTGACACTTCTGAGCTCTCATTAATGCATCCAGTTCCAGGCCTGTCAGGCAAAGAGCAGACTGAAAAGCATCTTCTAGGCCTAAAAGAGGGTTCAAACAGGATTTAATATTCTCCCAAAGGGGTTGTACATTTGGGCAAGCCCCAAAAAATGTGTTTAAGGGCACATCTCCCATGGTGAAAAGCAGAGCTATGGTCTGTTGGGTGTTTACCTATTTTTTACAATTTGACAGGGGTAAAATACATACAGTATTGTTCAATATTTTATACTGAGTCAATCTAAGCCCATCAAACAATATATTTATATACTGAATACCAAACTTTACAGACTGCGTTGGGACTCTCTAATTCAGGGAATTAGTGTTGCCAGTAAGTTCTGGGTGTCAGATGCCCAATCCCTCAGCTGTTGGTAAGGAAGAGAAATGGCATGCCTCTGATCATGGAATCAACAAAGAACCATCAATCTGTCATACTGAGACAGGAGCCAGGGTCTAGGACCAAGCTGGTGGGGAAGCAAGTATTGCAGCTGCAGAAAGTGGAATACAAATTAATTTCCAATGTTATTCCACTGTTGAAAAATGCCAAAAAGATAAGAGACTCTGTTTCCAGAAAAGTTCAAGTCTAGAAAGATTAGCCCATGGACAAATTTTGTCCACTAGCATATGGCTCTTCATATGTAACTGGAATTCTACTGAATTGGCAGGTATGGGTCATATTTTGGGTTTGTACCAAAACATGTGTGCAATTGTTGACATGCCTGAATGGATGTACCCAGTGAGCTTTTGCAGTGGGGAGCTGGACGTTTAGAAAGCATGCAGCTGGTAAGGGCTTTGATTGCAATAATAAACCATGTGCAAAGTGAGAGTGCTGTCTGTTTAAATGGGGCAGGGTGTCTCGGTCAGCAGTGGGGCAGTATCCTTTTTCCACCAAAGAACATAGCAAGCATATGAGGCCAGATGATAAAGAAAAAGCTCAAGAAGCTCTAACCCACAACTGAGTTTAGCTGGTATCAATTTTGCATAGGCCCTCCGGGGGGGGGGGGGTCTATGAGACCATAAAAAAGAGAAAAGCAGGGCTCTCAAATTAGTGAACCAGGTTCTGGGGAGAAACAAGCCTAAAATACTTTTAAGATATAAATACAGTAAATACGGCAAGGAGTTCAACTAGGCCGGGAAGCAGGGATCAGCCGCTATTGGACAAAGCGCCTGAAGACGCTCGCCCATTGGCTCCCAGTTTCAGCAACTGCCTGCCATTGGTTACTGCTGAGAGTGCTGTGCTGGGCTCGGCGCCCATTCACTTGCACTGCTCTCGGCGAATTTTACCTTCGCCCCCTCCCCCGACCTTTATTAATAGGCCCTCTCCTCCGCCCTCGTGTAAAGACCCACCCCAAGCAGGTGCCTCCCACCTATTCCTGCAAGCATATTCCTCCCTCCTCCACTGCTCTGTTGCACCTCACTAAACCCCTTAAGCTGCTATTTACCTCTTTTGTGTTTCCTCGCTTCTCGTTCTTTTTTCCCATTTCTTTTACACTTTTCTGCATCCTAAATCTCCATACTGTTTTGTTGTTTTCCTCTTAAACCCCCTGCCACTAAACCTTCCCAGTATTTTTTCTTGTACTCGCTATAGTACTTCTCTTAAACCCTCTGGCACCAAACCCTCCCAGTCTTTTTTTCTTTCTTCTCTGTACTTCACCATAGTGCTTAGCTATCCACCTAAGCCCACTAAAATCCATACCCCACCACCCTCCTATTGCTCACCACTCCCCCCCCGACTGTCTACCCCACACTACTTCTCTGCTCTCTCCTGCCTCACTAAAAATAATGCTTTGGTTTAGTCCCCACCACCTGTTCCTGCTCACCCTCACCCTCCTTTTCCCTTTTTGCCAACTCCCCCCCCCTCTGCCTACCCTACCCCTCCACCTACTCTCACCTTTCTATACTACTACCCGAAACATTGTACCATGGCTTTTACTCTGGAAGTTTTAAACAAACATCACCCAATTAATACCTGGGTGCAAAGAGCCATATTTCTAATTGGAAACTGCCACATCATTATAACTCACTAACGATCACCCTCTACTGGGACTCCAGAAGACAATCCAAGCATCTTAAAAAGTACAAGCAGAAACTCACTCCAACCTATTATGAACTACGAATGGCATCGCTGAAACTCCTGCTCCTCCTACTTTTAATATCTGGTGGGATACACCCAAATCCTGGTCCTATTGCACTGAAGCCAACAAAAACAGGGAAAGTTGGTAGTGGTCTCTCCATTATCACTCTAAATATCTGCAGCCTCCTTCCCAAATTGGCATCTCTTCAAACTCTCGTTGGACAAAAAAACCCTGATATACTAGCCATTGTGGAAACCTGGCTATCTCCCAGCACCCCGGATCATGCGGTCTCACTTGAAGGCTACAATCTTTTCAGACTCGACCGGGCAAGCAAGAAAAGTGGGGGCTGTGCTATCTACATAAAGGACAACCTCTCCTGTCAACACGGCAGCTTCACCCCCACAAATACGCAGATGCAGCTCCTCCCTATCAAACTGCTCCTTGGTGCACAAAACAAAGTTCTCACAGTGGCCACAGTCTATATTCCTCCAAAAGACCACTGTGCCAGTATTAAGTCTGTACTTGATTTTGTTAGCCTGCAGCCCTCTGAAAATGAGCTCCTCCTCCTCGGGGATTTCAACATAAACTGTCTCGCCTCTGACACTGGATCCTACAAAGATGACATCCTAGCAGCAGACCTGACTCAGATGGTAACCTCTCCCACCTGGAAAATTACAAAACTGGTACAAGCACCCTTATTGACTGGGTTCTCAAAATCACCCTGACGGATAAAAACATTAAAGTCCTCCTGACTCCCTCAGTGACCACTCCCCAGTGTCCTGTACCTGGTCTAATAAATTTCTCAAGCCACCCCAAAGTTATAACAAGCAGAGTATTGCCTTATAGAATCTTATCAAGTTGAAAACCCATCTCCTACAACAGGACTGGATGCCAATCTTTGAATCAACTGATATTAATACCGCACTAGAATACTTCATTAAATCTTTCAACTCTGCATGCAACTTATACGCCCCAGTAAAAAAACGTAAAATCAAAACGCTATCAAATCCATGGATTACTGCCAAACTACTTGCCGAGCTCAAGGTTAGGGACCACCTCTGGGCAATTGCCAGAGACACAGGCTTACCTCATGATACCCTAAAATACAAGCAGGCACGAAATAGATGTTCCTCACAAATTAGGCAAATGAAGAGCGCCTATTTCAAAAATGCCCTTGAATCCACCTGGGGTGACGGAAGAGCTTTTTGGGACAACATCCGAAACATAATGGGTAAACAATCAAAATCGTCACCTACCATTATGAAAGTTGATGGATCCACCACTCTTGACCCAGTCTATTGCAGATGCGCTTAATAAGACATTCACAGACCTTAGTGGGGTCCTCCCCCCAGATTTCTTCTCAGACTTACCTGTGCCTAGCCTAGTATCACAAAACACCCCTCATGACAAACCACAATTTTACTTCAAGAAAATCAAAGTGCATGAAACACACAAGTACATAAGAAAGGTCTGCTCCAAATCCAGAACAAGTAGTGACACGCTAGATCTAAAATCCTCTCTCACCCTGGATGAAGTAATTCACCCTTGCAAAAATTCTTAATCTGTCACTTTGCCAAAGTCAATTTCCCAACAAATGGAAATCTGCCATAGTTATGCCAGTGCACAAAGGGGAACAAAACCTCAACAGGAAACTATCGACCAATATCAATACTCCCCAAAAGCACTTGAACGAATAGTGGCAGACCAACTCTCTGATTACCTGGACAAATACAATCTACTCTGTAATCAACAGCATGGCTTTAGGAAAGGACATAGTACAACAACAGCCTTACTTGATTTCTCTGGAGAAGTCCACTTAGCCCTGGACAAAGGGTGCCAAACAGGTGCAGTCTTTATCGATCTTACAAAAGCGTTCAACACAGTCCATCATGGCCTACTTACCTCCCTACTTTCTAGCCTAGGCCTGGCCGAAGATCCTTGTGCTTGGGTAAAAAGTTACCTGTCCAATCGGTCACAGGCTGTAAAAATCTCTAACGAACTCTCCGACTTCAAACCAGTTCTCTCGGGTGTACCGCAGGGATCAATTCTTGACCCGCTCCTCTTTAGCCTGTTCCTTAACTCCCTCCCAGATATCTGCCAGGAGAAAATAATCTTACATGCTGATGATGCTGTAATTCTCTCTTCCCACAAGGATCCAAACTCCCTATGAAAAAGCCTGCAACTTGCTTTCTCTAGTGTTGAAAGGTGGTTCCTGGATAGCAAACTTGTGCTAAACCACAATAAAACAAAAGCCATGCTCTTCTCCAATCACCAAAACAAGAACAGGCATACTCCACTCACCTTACAAACCTCTGCGGGAAATACACTGGACCAAGTAAATACTTTCAAATACCTTGGCATCACTTTTGACCAAGGGCTCACCTTTGCAACCCACATTGACAACACTGCGAAAACAGTGAACCAACGCCTTGGAATACTATTCCGTAACCATCAATTTCTAAATCAAGTGGCATTGAGAATAGCTATAGAGTTCTATAATCTCAATCATTGACTATGGCCTTATTATTGTAAACTCAGCTACCTCCACTGCTCTAAGGCGTATCTCAATCACTCTAAATAAGGCCTGCCGGCTCCTCCGCAGGGGCTCAAAGACTGACTCACACGTGTGATCTACTATGAATCAGGCTGGTTGAACCTATCAAATCATCTTATTTATCTCACCTGCACAATGGCAAAAAAATCTATCTTGGGACTGACTCCATTATGTATCCAAAACCTACTCCAACCGAATCCTGGCTCACGACCCTCCACCAGATCTGAACGCCAACCTTTCCTGGTTCCGAGATGCCGGACTGCACTGGGACAAAGATCTTTCACATACAGGGCCCCGACATGGTTCAATACGCTTAGTCCACCTACTCTATCCTCAACCTCACTTGAATCTTTCAAATCTATGCTCTATGCCCACCTCACCACCACTAGCAACTGTGATTGCTCTAGATAAAGACTACTACTCCTCGTGTCCATCCTCACATCTGAGGCCTCTTCCTTCCTGACTAATGAACCCTCTGGTACCTCTACTACTTCCTGTCTCCCACCCAAACTCACTCTCCCCCCCTTTTTTTTCTGTCCCCTCTCACTTACTCTCCCGCTCACCACCTTTCCCTCCTCTCTTGCCTCCCTTTGGCTCCTAATGATCACCCTCTCCCTGGAAGATTCTTTAACCTCGAAATTGTCTACTCGCTTGAACCTGTTATAGCTTGTTTTTCTATGAAACTTAAAAACATTACTGCCTTAAACTGTTAACAGCAAATTTATTATGTAACTTTCCTGTCTAGTTTTTACCTGTAATGTGTATCGTGCTTTGTTAAATGTTCTTTGTGACGTGGAACCTTTGTAAAAGAGCCCTGGCTCAAAGGTATTAATTCCTAGACTAATAAACTAAACTAAACTAAACAGGGCAGAATGTTCATTCTGATTATGTTAATTCTTGCCAACAAGGTAAGCGGAAGAACATTTCTGCACTTTTTTTATCAGCCCATAGTAGTGTGCATTGCTTCTACTTTTGTTCATTTAGAAACATAGAAACATAGACTTTGAATGCAGATAAGGACCGTGTAGCCCACCCAGTCTGCCCGCTTCCCTACCTACTGGATTAGTTGCAGATCCTAGTTAACCAACAGCCTAATTCCTGCTACCATCCACTAGAATTGCCTTATGTCTGTCCCATACATTCTTGAATTCCTCCACTGTTTTTGACCCCACAACCTCCTCAGGAAGGCTGTTTCATGTGTCCACCACCCTATCTGTGAAAAAATAATTCTTCATGTTACCTCTGAGCTGTTCCCCCCTCTATCTTCAAATTGTGCCCCCTTGTTCTTGCAAATCTCTTTTTCTGAAAGACACTACCCTTTTGGACTTTGTTGATTCCTTTCCTGTACTTGAAAGTTTATATCATGTTCCCCTCTCCCTCCTTCCCTCGAGGGTATACACATTAAGCTTCTTTAGTCTCTTTTCATATGGCTTCTGGTACAGACCCTGCACCATTTTAGTTGCCCTCCTCTGGACTGCCTCCATCCTGTATATGTCCTTGTGGAGATGGGGTCTCTAGAACTTCACGCAGTACTCCAGATGGGATCTCACCAGCTGTCTGTACAAAGGGATAACAACTTCCTATTTTCTATTGGTGATGCCTCTCCCTATGCATTCTAATATCCCTAAGTCATCCTTACTGCCTTCTCACATTGCTTGCCTACCTTTAGGTCATCTGAAATGAATACCCCCGGGTCCCTTTCCATTTTTGTTGTTGTTAGTACCCACCCAATTGTGCACTCTTCCCCTGGGTTTTTATTTCCCAGGTGCATTACTTTGCACTTCTTTGCATTGAATCTAAACTGCCATACATTTGACCATTCCTCCAACCTTGACAAGTCCCTTCTCATCCTGTCCACACCTCCTTGTGTATCAACCCTGTTGCAGATCTTTGTGTCGTCTGCAAAGAGGCATACTTTTCCTTCCAGCCTCTCCATAATGTCGCCTAAAAAGACATTAAAGAGGACCGATTCCAGTACCGAACCCTATGATACCCGACTAGTAACCCCCCCTTTCTTCAGAGTGGGTTCTGTTTACTGTTACCCTCTACATCCTGTTGTACAGCCAATTTTTTACCCAGACTGCCACCCTGGGACCCACTCCCAGGCTGGTTAACTTGTTTATTAATCTTTTGTGTGGGACTGTGTCAAATGCCTTGCTAAAATCTATGTAGGCCATGTCCAAAGCCCCTTCCCTGGTCTGCTACTTTGGTCACCCAGTCAAAGAAATCTATTAGAGTCATCTGACATGACCTTCCCACTGTGAATCCATGCTGCCCTGGGTCCTGTGTCCCACTGGCCTCCAGGTACTAAACAATTCTTTCTTTCAGAAGTGATTCCATCATTTTCCCTACCACTGAGGTCAAACTAACTAATTTACAGTGGTAGCCACAGACATTGCCAGCTATTTCCAGATATTTTGTGAAATTTCTGAAGTGTTTCCCTCTGCTGCCCCTACTGTGGAAATACAGAAAGCAGGAGATATTTCTGGAAATATGACAGAAATTTTGGGAAATAGATGCCAGTGTCTGTGGCTACTACTGTATCTCTTCTAGCTTCTGCATCAGCAAGAACCATTCCTTGTTAGCACGCAGCATTATTGTTTGTTGTTTTAAGGCTACTTGCACTGCAGTGGGAGTGGAACCAGGGGATTTTGGGGAACTGGTGAAGAATGACTAACAATAGTAATGTTATTTCTTTTATTAGATCCATCAATGAACCAATATAGCATCATCTCGTCTGTGAGTGATATCCCAGAGAATGAAATATATGCTAATAAAGGAATTTGGAATTCTGTTTGAATGCTACTGTGTGGGCAAGCTCCCCCTACTGGTTTAATGCTAGATTTGTTTCCCAAGTCAGTGGAGTAGTGACTACTGTAATCTAACTAATGACTAATAAAAAATGTAAAAATTGTTCTTTAAAAAAATTAAAACCGAACCATACAGTAAAACACAGCAGTCAAAGCTAAAAATAAAGAGACCACACATTGAACATTTTTTAAAACTGTAACAAAGTAATGCTCAATCAGACTGAAGCACAACCGACTGATTCCTCTGTGAACTTACAGTATTTTCAGGCTATAGAAAGGGAGGCAAGGTCAGGGTTTGCACTGGCTCATTGAGGGATCCCACAGAAGAAACAACATTGCAACAGTGATAATTTTTATTCTTCTTACAACTAGAATCCATCAATGATGCCTAATACAAATAAAAAATTCACTAGCAGTACCTTGGGAGGATGGGTCTAGAACATATGTAGGAAAAATAGTTCTTCAAGACAGCAGTTACAAAAGTGGTATCCCTCATGGCCTGTATATCTAGACAGTAGTGCCTTTTGAAGATGTGGACTTTTTTCCAGGTACCGGTAGTTGCTTTACAAATATCTTTATGGTAGATGCCCCTTGTGGCTATAACAGAGCTTGAGGTGCCACCTGTGAAGTGTGCCCTTAGGCCTCTGAGAGGTTGTATACCAATGTTCCCATAATAGAACTGAATACAGGAGACTATCCAATGAGAAATAGTCTTCCTGGCTGCTGGTTTATTCTTACCAGCCTCTCTGTAGGTGACAAAAAGCTATGTACTATCAAACCTGACATCTCTTGTTTGGTCCATATAGCAGCCTAGTTCACCTTTGACATACAAGTAGTGCAGTTTCTGCTTGTCTGTGCTGGAGTGCTCAACAAAGAGCACAAGTGGGGCCACTGACTTGTTAAGGTGAAATTCTGTCACCACTTTAGGTAGGAATTTCCTGTTTCTCCAGATTAAAGCAGAGGCCAACAAGGCCCAGGCCCATGTCCCACAACTGCCAGAGGACCCCAGCCTTGAGCAGGTCATTCTGGCAACAGAAAGCAGGCTCAGAGAATTTAACTTTTTATTATTCTTGTCTGGGACACTTCAGCCTATTCTCTGTAACAAGAACTATTGTTTCAGCACCTAGTAACACCCCATTAAGTCATTAACACATCTCAGCTACAGACTTACATAGATACATAGATACATAGACAGTGTCGGCAGATAAGGGCCTATGGCCCATCCAGTCTGCCCATTTGAGCTTGTAAGTTCAGTTTATTTTCCTAGAAGTCTGTTGCCCCTTACCCCTGAACTCTAGAATTCCTTTATGTCTATCCCATGCATTCTTAAATCCCGTCATTGTTTCAGCCCCCACCACTTCCTCTGGCAGGGTGTTCCACTTGTCCACCACCTGTTCTGTGAAGAAATTCTTTCTCATGTTTCCTCTGAATCGTCCTCCTCCAACTTCATCCCATGCCCTCTAGTCCTGGAACATCTTTTTCGCTTAAAAATAGTGTTTTCCTGCACCCTGTTCCTCCCTGTAAGATACTTGTATGTCTCTATCATATCCCCTCTCTCCCTCCTCTCCTCCAGGGAGTACATGTTCAGTTCCTTCAACCTGTCTTCATAGGACTTGTGATGCAATCCATGCACCATATTTGTTGCCCTCCTCTGAACCTTCTCTACCCTGTCTATGTCCTTACGTAGGTATGGTCTCCAGAACTGTACACTGTACTCCAGGTGGGGCCTCACTAGTGTCTTATAGCTGAATTATGACCTACCTTTTCCTGCTGGTGATGCCCCTGCCTACATCTCAGCATCCTATTTGCTTTACCTACTACCTTGTCACACTGTTTCCTCACCTTGAGGTCATCAGAGATGACAACCCAAGATCCCTTTCCTGCTTGGTGCATGCTATATCCTCACCCCCCAACTGATATATTGTGCCAGGGTTTTTGTGCCCCATATGCATTATCTTGCACTTCTTTGCATTGAATTTCAACTGCCAAACCCTTGACCATTCTTCAAGTTTCTGCAGGTCGCTTCTCATTCTGTCTACACCCTCTGGTGTGTCTACTCTGTTACAGAGCTTTGTGTCATCAGCGAACAGTGAAATTCTGCCTTCTAGATCCTGCGCAATGTCACTGATGAAAATGTTGAATAGGACCGTCCCAGCACTGATCCCTGTGGAATACTCACTGGTCACTCTTCCTCTGTGGAGTGACAGCCATTTACCACCACCCTCTGTGTCCTGCCACCCAGCCAGTTACCTACCCACCACACTACTGTCCTGCCCACACCCCATATTCCCCAGTTTGTGTAATAGTCTTCTATGTGGCACAGTGTCAAAGGCCTTGCTGAAGTCTAGATAGGCCATGTGCACTGCCCTCCCCTGATCCACCTCCCTAGTCACCCAGTCAAAAAATTCAATGAGGTTGGTCTGACATGACCTCCCCCTGGTGAAACCATGCTGCCTTGGGTCCTGTAGTCCATTGACAACCAGATGTTCCACCAATCTCTCCTTCAGTAGTGCTTCCATGATCTTCCCCACTACCGAGGTGAGGCTGACTGGTCTGTCGTTCCCTGCTTCCTCTTTGTTCCCACTTTTGTATAAGGGACTTGGCCACCTTCCTCTCCTAGAGAGGATATTTTGCATGTCTGTAGTTGCTGAGACACCAGGTTTCACACAAAAAACAACAACTTTTGAACGCTTTTGTGGGATGTGCCTGATTTCCTAACTAGCCAGTGTGGAGCAGAGATTAGTACTGCTGCAGCTGAGTTATTACTTTCTAGTAGTTATTGTTGCTGTCGTAATCATTGTATATTTGCTTCGCTATTGCATTTCTTTTTGCTCCTTGTTACAATATGTTTGCTCTTCCATATATCTCCCTATCTCTGGAAATGAACTGTTTCATGGCTCAGCAGCCCTTCCAGGCAAAACTTTTAAATAACTAAATGCATAATTACATTTCTGCATACTGTTGCCAGCCAATTTTCATTAAAACTCCAGCATACCTGTGGTTCTCTTTTCATTCCTCTTCATTTGAGGATTATTCTAGCCTTCACAATCACAAGCATACTGTAGTGTATATAATGACATAAACATCTAAAATGCATGGTGAACTGAAAATTACTTAATAGATGGCTCTTGGCAAAGGGTCATGGACTACATTGAGGGATGTGGCCCAGTGTGTGGAGAGCCGAGATTTTTCTCGAGCCTAGGGTCCTTGGTAACGTTAGTCTGGCCATGCCATTGTCTCTTTGAAATATAATGTACTATAGTTTGAATAAATGTAAAGGCCTTGCAGATCACTTATCCTCTTGGCAGATGTCTTGACTTCTAGGGAAACTATTCTGCAGCTAAAATAATTTAAGTCTGACCGGCTCCCTGATCTCCTGCCCACCAACCCAACACAGCACAGGTACAGATCAGACCTCCGAGGAGCTTTGGCTTGTAATTCGCTGATCTGATTGGCTACACTGGCCTAGAGAAGGCCAGCCATTGTATGTTCAGTTCCCTGCCAGCCTTTTATTGGCCAGGACTGGCTTGGCGAATTTTTTGGACTTCCCAGGACTTGTATTTACTGCCGAAACCATTAGGCGCCTTTTTTGGACTTCTCAGTGCAGAAATCTTAGTGATCTACTAGTATTTTCATCCAACCCACCCTCGCTGACCCCGGCCTCTATTAAATACCCCTCCCCCGCCTCTCCCCGTCTATAGGTATAGGAAGCCACTGGCTCCTCCCTCAAGTGTCTATTATATCCCCCCCCACTCCTTAAAAGGCACAGAAACAATTTCTCATAAAGTGTCTCTTACAACCTCCCATGCTGCTTTAACAGATACAGACACAATTTGTCTCCACACCTTTGGCACTCCACAGTGGGCAATATTCAGTCAATGCTAATGAAGGGGATAGTAATCCTCCTGATATCCTGCCTTGTTCACAAGGCCGGACTGACTCCTGCCGAGCATGTGACATGCCCTGCCACCAGTCTTTGCCTCACCCCCTCATTGGACCTCAGTCTAGAGGTACAAATGCTGAGACATGTCTTAAACAGGATTTTGATATTCCACCAAAAATCTACATACCCACAGTCCCACAGAGAATCCATGTTGCAGCCCTCCTGTGCTACCGAACCACCGTGGTTGCCCCCTTTACCCTTGACACACACTGAGTGAAAGCATATAAACTTTCCAGAGCACACTGGGCAGTCACACTCAGAAAACTACTACTACTACTACTACTTCTAATCTCTGGAGATGTCCACCCTAACCCGGGGCCACCAAGTGCCAGACTACACCCGAGACTGGGCCACCTCAAGATCATATCACTAAACATTCAAAGCCTCCTCAACAAACTACCACAGTCCCAGGCCTGGGTTGAGCTAACGCAATGCAACAGTGTAGTAGCTTTTACCGAAACCTGGCTATCACCTAAGGTCAGGGATGCCTCCATTGCAATGGATGGCTTTACAGTGTTTCGCCAGGACAGATTGTCCAAGTGGGGTGGTGGCTGCTTAATCTACTTAAAAAATGAGATTAAAGCCCAGCTTCTGCCGAGTGGCTTCCAAATCAAAGAGGCACAAACCCTCAGCCTAAAACTCACACTGGGTAAACAACACAAAGTGTTGCTTCTATCCGTAGTGTACATACCCCCTGGGACTCATAAAGCTAGCATCCAGCAAGTAATAAGTAGCCTGGAGCAGCACAAAAACAACTGGGAGCATATCATTGTTGGTGATTGTAACACCAACTGGCTGGCCAATGACTCCCAAGAAGTTCAGGACCAGCTATCCAGGCTCTACCTCACACAACTTGTCTCAACAGCCCCTAGAGTTAGTTACAAAACTGGCACACTCTCGCTCATTGACTGGCTTCTTGCTAGCTGCCCAGAACACATCTTTGAGGTCACTGTCCTTCCTAACACCCTCAGTGATCATTCTCCAGTAATGTGCAACTGATCAAACAAGACCCCAGGAGTGATCCCCAGGTCTCTCAAAACCGTTCCCTAAGACCTGGGCTGCTGGACTCCTTTAGGCAATATCTGAAGCTAGTAGACTGGACGCCACTTGACAAAGCTGAGGACAGTAACCAAGCCCTCAATTTCTTCCTTGCAATCTTTACCAAAGCCTGCAATATCTTTTCCGCCTTCAAAGCCAGAAAAACTCATGGGGGGGAGCAAACCCCTGGCTCACAACCTCCATCCTTGAGCTAATAAGGGAAAGGGATAACTTGTGGCATAGGGCAAAAGCCTCCTGTAGTGCATCAGATCTCACCAAGTATAAGTCTGCAAGGAACACCTGTACCAAACTCATCCACCAGTCTAAGGCAGCTTACTACAATGACCTATAAAAAAGGAGCTGGGGACAAAGTAAGGAGTTCTGGGACTCGGTTAAATCTCTCACTGGCAAACCCCCTAGAGTGCAACTGGGCCTTATAGAAACCACAGCCGAGGCAATGCAGGAGCCCATAGACGTTGTCAATACTTTCAATTGGGCCTTCACTGATCAAAGCATTGTACTTCCCAGTGACTACCTATCACCCACTACCCTACTCACATTGACATCCCTCCCCACAACCAAGGGAAGTCCCCTCCTTTCCACTTTAAGTAACTGACCAGGAAAGACACCATCACGTACATAAAGCATGTTCTAGGGAAGACAAGAATGGGGAGTGACCTTATAGACATGAAAATGGTGGAATTTGCTGTCAACAAACTGACAGATCCACTAACGAAGGTCTTCAATGCCTCACTTAGATTAGGAGTGTTCCTTGACGGACTTTCAGCGATGCACCATGCCGTGTAACAGGCTCCCTATACAGCTCCAGCCACCTGCTCCAATAATATTCATTTAATTCACTAAATCATGCTACCTGAGCATCGCAGCACACTCATCTACAAGCTGGAACATCATAGGCCCACTCAGGGATATATTCAGAGAACCAGAATTGAGGTGGGTGTGAAAAAAGTCTACCTAAATGCACGCCACTTGTGACACCCGAAAAGGCCCCAAAGAAGCCGCGGGCCGCTAGTCTCAACCTTGGCACCAGTCCCTCCTATGTAGACAGTGAACCGCTTACATTGCAATGGTTCCTGCAGGAATTTAAGCCATTCAGGGATGATCTCTACACTCTGGCCTCCAAATTCAGCTCTCTTAATTCAAAACTGGAGGAAGTTTCACAAAGAGCCACAGACAACTCAGCTAGGCTATTCTCCCTCAAGAAACATCATGATAAGCTTGACCCCAAACTTGCCACCTAAAGACAACGCCTGGCCAAACTTGAATTAAAAGTGGAGGACCTGGAAGGACGTAGTAGGGGAAATAATGAAGTCATCATTGGTCTCCCTGAAGGAGAAGAGGGGCACGACACGATTATGTTTATTCAGAAATTGGTGGAGAAATTGGTGGGTCCCTCTCCCTTTGGTGCTAAGTACATCACAGAAAAAGTGCATAGAGCGCTGCACCCAAAACCAGCGCCTGACATCCCTCCTCGCACTGTTATTTTCCATTTCCTTAACTTCTTGGAAAAACAGCACTTCTTACAAAAAATTAAGGAGCTTCAAGAAGTAAGTTTGGGAGGGAAATGTCTGAGGATAGCCCAGGATCTTCCAGCATTGGGCCGCCTTAAAAGAAAGGCATTCCATCCGGTGGAAGTCAAGCTAATTGCTGCTGGCATTAATTTTCTGATGGTGTATGCTGCAAAATTGAATGTCCTAATCACGGGAGCTTGGACCGCCTTTGAAGACCCTGAATCTGCTTCTACACATCTGAAATCTGCCTTTCCTGATTTATTCAAGAACCCCTGACTGTAAAGCCATCATGACATGGTTTTGTGCAGGTTAAATGGGGGCTGTTTTTCTTTGATTAGGGGTGTAAGTCCAGATTTACTTCTAGCAAGTCTTACTAGCCTCTGGCTTGGAAGATACCTCTGCTGGCCATTCATTGGGCTACTAACTCCCTCTCATACGTCTGGGCACCTTTCCAACTTCTCCACTATGGAGAAACTTGCCTGGTCAAAGTTACGGTGTAATTTTTACATCAGTGAAGAATTGTCCCAGTGTAGGATTCTCCCATTACCATTTCCAAGCTATCACTACTAGATGGGGCTCCCCAATTACAAATGCAAGCTCTCCAACTTAATTGCGGCTGGCTTACTGAACTGTTTTGATCCGTATTGTCCATTTAGTCTTTCCCAGCCTCAGAGACATGTCAGCGAATTGTATCTTTTCAATGTCAGGCAGGATCTTCATTTACATTGTAGATAAGTATTGCTTATTTTCTAAAATGTCCTGCTTATTTTATTTTATTTTGTTAACAAGGTGGACTAAAGAGCTGGGAAAGTTGAGTGCTACATTTGGCACTCGGTTGTTGGGGCATATGTTAATTTTCTCGGTTGCGATATATTACTAGAACTATCTACTTTTCTTGTGCCCTGTAGATTGGGAACTGCTTCCTTTAATGTTAAAATTAACAGCAGGCAAAGCTTATTTCTTGTGTTTTTTTATTTCCTCTTAGATCAGCCTAGATCGTCATGTTATATGAGTGGGTTAACTCTACCAGTGGTCTTAGTAATTTGCTGGTCTTTTGGTTTATTTACTTTGATGTATAAATTTATTAATCGATTGGAGAACTATTTCTCGACTAATAATCTTATACCTTCAACCTCTCCAGTTAAGGTAACTTGCTCTATTAGTTTATTGATATGTGGATGTTAATTAGCATTAATTGTTATCTTTACAACTCTATATAGTTAGGTTTTGTTAGGGTGGCTGGAGTGGAGGGAAATGTTTTGGGGCATGATGCAGAAGGCAAACTGCAGTAGAAGGGGAGGAAGGGTGGGATGGGATAGGGTTTTTACATCTTTACAGTCCAACGAATATCTAGATAGTTCATTTGAGATTGGCGGGGGAGATGGGGGGTTTACTTCACACAGAGACACTTGGCACGGAGAAATGTTGGATGTTTGGCCAATACTTTGACCAGTCTATAACTTACCATGGCTGGGACACTGAAAATAATTACTTGGAATGTGAGGGGGGCCAGACATAAAGTTAAACAGTATCAGATACTTAAATACCTAAATCTCCTGACTGTGAACATCGTATTCATCCAGAAATCCCACTTACTTAATTCTGAAGTCATGAAATTACATAGACAGCAGATGGGTCAGTACTTCGTGGCAGAGGGCAACACCTAAAGCTGCGGAGTCCTGATCCTATTGTGAAGATCCATACCATTTCCCCCCTAGCGAAACTATAGTAGACCCTGAAGGACAATATATTCTATGCCAGAGAAATTATCTTGGGTAGTATCTACGGCCCCAATATTGACACACCCAGCTTTTTCTTGCATATTCTCAATATCCTCTCACCATTTTTACATATTCCCCTCATCATAGGGGGTGATCTCAACTTAGTTTTCGACCCACAAATAGACCACTCAGGCAATCCTCGCAAAGGACTTTCCCCCACACAGCGGGCACTCTGAGATTTGTTAGATGGTGTTGGATTGACAAATATTTGGCATACCCTTCATCCCCTGGAGAGAGAATTTACTTTTACATCCCCGGTACATCATTCATCCTCCCGTATTGATTATCTGCTTATTTCCTAATCCTTAATCCCTGGAGTCTTAGACTCTGCCATTCTCTCGGGCCCACTTTCTGATCATTCATCAGTTTCTTGTTTGATTTCTCTTACATCTCTTCCCAAGGCAGGTGGCAGATGGAAGATCAACAACCAACTACTGAAGATCCTGGACCACGTGACATATATATCCGATCATATTACTTTCTTTACCGACGTTAATGTTGGCTCTACTGGAAAACCAGACATTGAATGGTACTCCCTAAAAGCATATCTCAGGGGCCTGCTGATTGGTCTGGCAGCCAAAAAAAAAAAGAACTCAGGACAAATGGCTGAAATACTTGTTATCCCAAATTTGTGTCATGGGACATGACTTATCCCCCCAATCCTCTGACCAAACTAGGGAAAACCTAGTGAAACTCAAAGACTCATATTTGAATCTATTAAGGGAAAAAGTTGAGTTTACCATTTTGAAAACTCAGTCCCTTCACATAGATCGGGGAGAAAAGCAGGCCGCCTCTTGGCACTCAAACTCAAACACCTAGAATCTCATAGACTAATTGTGGCAATTCGTTCCCAAAATGATGATACCCTAAAGATCTCCCCATCGGACATAATTGCCGAATTTAGGAGTTCCTATGCAAAATTATATAGCTCCATGGATGATCCCCCATCTTTTCTGCAACTAAATTCCTATCTAGAATGCTCTTCTTTACCTTCGCTTTCAGACTCATAGAAAACTTCTTCAGTTGCTCCCATCACTTTAGAAGAGATACTCAGAGTCATCCAAGACTTGCCCTTGGACAAAACACCTGGTCCGGATGGATTTTCCTCTAATTTTTATAAAATTTTTGCTCAACAACTAGTGCCATCCCTTCTTTCCCTATTTTATCATAGTCAAAGCTCTAATTACCCTAATACTCAAGGAAGGTAAACCCTCTGATAGAGTCCAAAGATATAGACTGATTTCCTTCTTGAATCAAGACCTTAAAATCCTAACGAAACTGCTAGCGAGCCGTCTGAGCACTATCTTGTTACATATTATAGGCCTGGAACAAGTAGGCTTCATGCAAGGTAGAAGAAGCCAGAAGGGGAAGGAAACATATTCAGTTTAGTGCTTTACAGTAACTGGTAATAGCTATTTTTCTTTTAAACTCAGATTGTGGGCTTCTAGTGACACTATACTTTCTTTGTTGTCTTTACTTAGAATTGTTTTTGGGCTGTTGAAAATGTAAAACGTAGTGGTGGTGTATTTCTTTGCTGTCTTTAATTGCTGCAAATTTAGTCTTGGCTTGTCTGACTTGCCCTGTAGTTTGGGTGAGGGGTGTTAATTGTCTGGCCTCTGACCTCAGCTACATGATAACTGGAGGTGGAGCTTAGTCAGAGTTGAGGTAGCAAGTGAGTTTTATTTTCTCAGAAGAAGCCAGAAGGGGAAGGAAACACATTCAGTTCAGTGCTTTACAGTAACTGGTAATTGCTATTTTTCTTTTAAATTTAGATTGTGGGCTTTTAGTGACACTTTACTTTCTTTGTTGCCCACCCTCCCTCCCCTTCCCCCAACTCTTAATTATATGATCTGTTAAATCTGATTGACAGGAGCTAAACACAGGGTATAGTAGGGGTGTGGAGTAGGAGGGGCATAAGGGTGAAGAAGCTGACCCTCAGCACGACAAGTGTTTTGACTCGTTTATTTATTGGTTTATTTTCTTTTTTTTAAAAAGAAAAGTATCTGAGGATCAGTGGCAGGATTTTTAGGACAGTAAATTAATAAAAAGGGAACTAGGAGAGCTTCAGTAGCAGACAAGTAGTGGAATAGCAGTGTAATTGCAGTATAATGTGGGGAGTGGTGCAATGCAGTGGCTGTGGGGCAGCCATGTTCAGGCAGACCTTCTGGACACTGAGGTGCTGCCCTATCTGCATGCTCTCTCTGGACTGCAGGATGAGGTAGCCAGACTCAGAGCAGAAGTAAACTGGGTCAGGAGTACCATCACCCCTATCCAGAGACCACCCAGTCCAATGCAACTGCCTGAAAGGATGCCGAGAACGAGGAGCACTTGGATGACAGTGGGCTCAGGGAGGGTTAGAGCAGTCAGGCAGAGGCACATCCCAGATCCTATTCCACTCAAGAACTCATATGCCACACTGGCAAATGGGGACAACCAAATAGAGGTACCCAGAGAAGTGGAAGGAAAGGATGTGGAGGTTAGCCAAGGAGGTGACCTCAGTGGGGAAAGCAGTGGACCCCAGAGGAGGAGGAGATTAATCCTGGTGGGGGACTCCATCATAAGAGGGATCCAGCTAGGAGCACAGGAGGGGGAGGACAGGGAGGTGAGGTGCCTTCCAGGTGCCACGGTATGGAGGGATGGAAGGAAGATCCTGGGGATCATTGGGAAGGCAAGATGGGAGGGTGAGCTGGATGTCATTATCCACCTAGGTACTAATGACCTGGCAAATGGGGAGCCAAAGGAAGTTCAGGAAGAGTTTAGGAAATTGGGGAGGGGTCTCAAGCAAGTAGCTACTTCTGTCACTTTCTCAGAAGTACTACCTGTGAGAGGCAAGGGAGAGCATAGGGGTGCTTGCACCAGGAACTTTAACTCATGGTTGAAGAACTGGTGCTGTGAGGAAGGGTTTGGATTCATTGGTGACTGGTACCCACCTGGAGGGATGGAGGTTTGTTCAAGCCTGACAGCCTGCTTCCATCTTGGAGGGGAATGCAAGCACTCAATGATAAGTTTAAATGCTACATTGACAAGCATTTAAACTAGCAAAGGGGGGTGGCAGACCAGCAAGGAGGGTACCTACTTGCTCACCTCCCACAGCTAGCAGTGTAACCAGTGAACCAGAGGAGTGGCTATGTCTACAAAGCAGTGTGCAAAAGATGGAGATTAGCGCCCAAGAGGTGGATAGGCAGAAAAGGGGCAAAATTCAGCAGAAGGGTAGACAGCAAGGAGAACCAGAGATAAAGGTCAACAAAGGAAGGGGTGGAGTAGAACAGCGAAACAGTCTAGGGAGGTCAAATCATGGAAAGCCATGTGTGCAAATGCCAGGAGCCTTAGCAACAAGATGGAAGATCTGGAGGCTGTCATGGTGCAGTCAGACCTGGACATTGTGGCCATCACTGAAACCTGGTGTAATGATAACCATGACTGGGAGATGGCCATACCTGGCTACAATATATTCAGAAGAGACAGGGCAGGCAGGAAGGAGGAGGAGGGCACTGTATGTGAAAATGACATAAGGGCCACAGAGATCCAAGAGGAACAAATTGGGGGAGAGATACTGTGGGTTAAGCTGGAAAGGAAAATGGGGCCAGCAATCCACACAGGTGTGGTCTATAGACCACCAGCCCAGGAGGAAGAAACAGACAGGAAGCTGATGCTAGCCATCCAAAGGATGGCAGACAAGGGTGAGGTAGTACTGGTTGGAGACTTCAATATTCCAAATGTGGACTGGAGCATCCCAGCAGCAGCATCAACTAGGAACAGATTTATCCTGGACTCCCTTCAGGGTGCCTTTCTCAAGCAACTGGTCATGGAACCAACTCGGCAGAAGGCAATACTGGACCTTGTGCTCACAAACAGGGACAGTGTGATGGGGGTAACAGTGGGGGAGCACCTGAGTAACAGTGACCACCAGTCATTGTGGTTTGAAATCACAGAAAGAGCAGAACCAAACCACACAAAAACACGTATCCTGGATTTTAGGGGGGCAGACTTTGGGAAAATGAGGAGATACTTGAAAGAGGCATTAAGGGGAATGGGGCAGGAATCAGGGGTTGAGGAACAGTGGGCAGTATGTAAAATGGGGATTACAAGAGCAACAGAATTATGCATTAAGCAGGTTAGCAAGAGGAAAAGGAATAGGAGACCATTATGGTTTTCCAGAGAGGTAGCAAAGAAAGCGAAAGCCAAAAAGATTGCATTCAGGCAATACAAAAAGACACAGGCAGAAGGGGATAGGAAGAAGTACCAGGAGAAGCAAAGGGAGGCAGGTAGGTCAGTAAGGGAAGCCAAAGCTCAGACAGAAGAACACATTGCAAAATCAGTGGGTAGAGGGGACAAAACCTTTTACAGGTACATAAGTGAAAAAAGAAAGGCAAAGGGAGGGATAGTGAGACTGAAGGGGGAGGATGGGGCCGCATGGAGGATGACAACAGTAAAGCTGACATATTGAACAGGTATTTCTGCTCAGTCTTTACTGAGGAAGAGGAGGGTAATGGGTCTGAAGGGAGTACAAGGAGTGACAATGGTGCAGAAATGAACATAAGTCCCTTTACACGAGAAAGGGTCCTGAAGGAACTGGAAGTAATAAGAGTTGATAAAGCAACGGGGCCAGATGGGGTGCACCCCAGGGTCATTAAAGAACTAAGAGAGGTGGTGACTGAACCTCTGGCTATCCTGTTTAGCCGATCACTGGAAACAGGGGAGGTACCCAAAGACTGGAGGATAGCAGATGTAGTCCCCTTATGCAAAAGTGGGAACAAAGAGGAAGCAGGGAACTACAGACCAGTCAGCCTCACCTCGGTGAGTGGGAAGATCATGGAAGCACTACTGAAGGAGAGATTGGTGGAACATCTGGTTGTCAATGGACTACAGGACCCAAGGCAGCATGGTTTCACCAGGAGGAGGTCATGTCAGACCAACCTCATTGAATTTTTTGACTGGGTGACTAGGGAGGTGGATCGGGAAGGGCAATGGACATGGCCTATCTAGACTTCAGCAAGGCCTTTGACACTGTGCCACATAGAAGACTATTACACAAACTGGGGAATATGGGTGTGGGCAGGACAGTAGTTTGGTGGGTAGGTAACTGGCTGGGTGGCAGGACACAGAGGGTGGTGGTAAATGGCTGTCACTCCACAGAGGGAAGAGTGACCAGTGGGGTACCACACGGATCAGTGCTGGGACCAGTCCTATTCAACATCTTCATCAATGACATTGCGCAGGACCTAGAAGACAGAATTTCACTGTTCGCTGATGACACAAAGCTCTGTAACAGAGTAGACACACCAGAGGTGTAGACAGAATGAGAAGGACCTGCAGAAACTTGAAGAATGGTCAGGGTTTGGTTAAAATTCAATGCAAAAAGTGCAAGATAATGCATATGAGGCACAAAACCCTGGCACAATATATCAGTTGAGGGGTGAGGATATAGCATGTACCAAGCAGGAAAGGGATCTTGGGGTTATCATCTCTGATGACCTCAAGGTAGGGAAACAGTGTGACAAGGCAGCAGGTAAAGCAAATAAGATGCTGGGATGCATAGGCATGGGCATCACCAGCAGGAAAAGGGAGGTCATAATTCCACTATACAAGACACTAGTGAGGCCCCACCTGGAGTACAGTTTAAAGTTCTGGAGACCTTACCTACGTAAGGACATAGACAGGGTAGAGAAGGTTCAGAGGAGGGCAGTAAAGATGGTGCATGGATTACATCACAAGTCCTATGAGGACAGGTTGAAGGAACTGAACATGTACTCCTGGAGGAGAGGGAGGAGAGAGGGATATGATAGAGACATACAAGTATCTTACAGGGAAGAACAGGGTGCAGGAATACACTATTTTTAAGCGAAAAAGATGTTCCAGGACTAGAGGGCATGGGATGAAGTTGAAGGGAGGACAATTCAGAGGAAACGTGAGGAAGAATTTCTTCACAGAATGGGTGGTGGACAAGTGGAACACCTTGCCAGAGGAAGTGGTGGGGGCTGAAACAATCACAGGATTTAAGAATGCATGGGATAGACATAAAGGAATTCTGGAGGTCAGGGGTAAGGGGCAACAGACTTCTAGGAAAACATAAACTGAACTTACAAGCCCAAATGGGCAGACTGGGTGGGCCATAGGCCCTTATCTGCAGACACTGTCTATGTATCTATGTATCTATGTATCCTCAGTTGATCATCTCAGAACCCTTGCGCATGTCTTCTCGGCTTCCAGGGATGCTGATTTCCCTGTTGTTTTGGTCTCCCTGGATGCCGAGAAGGCATTTGACAGGGTAAATTGGAATTTTTTGTTCCAATCTCTGGCAGTATTTGGATTTCCCCCTCTGTTTATAAAATGGATAGGAGTATTATATAAATCTCCTACAGTATGGGTTGTTTGCAATGGACTGCTGTCTGATTCTTTTACACTCCATGCCAGAACTAGACAAGGTTGTCCATTATCTCCCCCGCTGTTTAACATTTATTTAGAACATCTTATTCAGAGGATCACAGCGAGTCCGGACATTCAAGGTATAACCATTCTTGAGTAAAACTGTTAAAGTCTCTGCAGATGCAGATGACTTGCTTCTTCAATTATCCCAGCCTGATACTTCTATACCTGCCTTACTTACCATTCTGGACGAATTTAGTTCCATGTCCAACTATAAATGAAATAGGGACAAGACGGTGGTTTTCCCCTTAAATCATAAAGTACTAAAACCAGTTGCCTCTATGCTGGGTCTTGTTTGGCAAACCAACTCATTAAAATACCTGGGGATAAATTTGTCTAGAGACCCAAATAAATTTGCAAAATTAAATCTCGACCCATTAATCTCCACTGTTAATCAGGACTTAAAGAGATGGGTGTCACTTCCTCTTTCTCTCTCTGGGGAAAAATCAATATTATCAAAATGAATATTTTCCCATGGTTATTCTATCCATTAAATCTCTCGAACGTCTGGTTGCCTTTGGCATGGTTTAAAAAGATACATCAAATGCTTTCAGCCTTTATTTGGGCTGATAAGAAACTCCGGATAGCCTATGATAAGCTTCCAGCACCAAAACTGAAAGGGGGGCTTCGTTTACCACACTTAGGTCTTTACTACTGGGGCTAGCCATGCAAATAAATATTTAAGATGGTTGTCATCAGAACAGCTTTCACTGCTGCATCCCTTTACACCAGTATGGCTTAAAATAGAACGTACTTTAATACAAATTCTTGGACTCTCTCCGACCGCACTATTGCGTGTTAATTTAAGTTCTTTACTGCCGGCATTGAAAAATACCACACTGGCATTATCTATTAGAATTCACTCCCAACCTTGCTCCTTTTTAACATATAAACATACCATGGCTCTATCCCAACCCTGGTGGGGAAACCCTAATGTCAAAATTGATGGCAAGCTGCTTCAAATGAGATGGATCTCGCAATTAGGGGATGGTCCCCTCTCCTTCTTTTTGAAGGTGGATGGTTCGTGGTTAACCTCTCCTGAAATTTTAAAGAACTCCCATATCCCGAATTCGACTATATTTAAAATATTCCAATTACAGCATTTAATAATAGGATTCTTTGGAGCAGTCCTACGGGTATCCCCAAATCTTTCCCGCTTGACAGATTTAATCCCCCTTGCAAGCCTTCCCCATGCTGTCTCTAGAATGTATGAAGTACTGCACAACTGGAAATGGCCTGACAGCCTCGGCCCAACTCACTTTTGGATCCCCTTTTTTTCCCAATCAAGAATTTTTCTGGCCCTCTTTATGGAAGAGCTGTCATAAGTTTGTGATACAAGACAGGCTCTGATTAATGCAATTTAAAATCTTGCACACCCTTTATTATTAACCTCAGAAGATGGCTAAATTGGGTCTTCTCCCTTCACCTACATGCACTTGATGTCTGCAGGGTGAGGGTAACCTAGTTCATATATTTTGGACATGTCCCAAGATAGTTCCCCTCTGGACCATCATCAAACAGAGAATCAACCCCCTTTTGAGTTTATCAGATCTATTTACTCCTGAAATTTGTATCCTGGGGGAGCTTTTCTCTATTGATGTTACCAATATAAAGTATCACATTACCCTTATTGCCATGTCAGTTAAAAAACTGGTCTTGAGGCATTGGAAAGAAATGGTTGACATTTCTTATAGTGAATGGTTACAGAAACTGTTGGTCAATCTTCACCTGGAAGAGACAATTGCCAGTTTACATAATCAGTCTCAGAAATTTCTCAAGAGATGGGGCCCTCTCGTTACTCTGTATTCTCTTCAGAGACCCTGAGGGTTACTCATTTATTCTTAGATAGCTTTCCACTACATAGTTGTGCTCTGTGTGAATGGGGGTATAGGAGGGAGGGTGGGGGAGAGTTGATCTGATTTCATAACTATGTATAGTTGTATGTTTCATACATGTGTGCAACAGCAGATCTTCTCTCTAATTGTGAAAACATTTTATAAACTTTGAATTGAAAAAAAAAAAAAGGATGTTCCCTGACAAACAGAAGAAGGCACTTTTGACCCCGGTCCACAAGGCAGGGGATATTACCAATATATCTAACTACATGCCCATCTCCATTCTCCATCCCCTGTCAAAAGCATTCAAATGAGCAGCCTCTGACCAGCTGTCAGAGTATCTTCTGAAGCACAACCTACTCTGTGCTCAGCAACATGGATTCTGGAAAAAACATTCCACCATTACCGCCCTGGTGTACTTCACCACTCAAATCACGATGCCTTTGATGGTGGTCTTGCAATGGGGTCTATCTATATTGATCTCACAAAGGCATTCGAAACTGTCAACCATCAAATCCTCCTTCAATACCTGACCTCACTAGGCCTGTCCAGGGACACGGTCACATGGTTCAAAAGCTATCTCTCCTGCAGGACACAATGCATCAAAGTCAATGGAGCTGTATCTGAACCCATGAAGGTGACTCTTGGAGTCCTCCATGGCTCGATTTTGTGCCTGCTACTATTTAGCCTTTTCATTAACCCTCTGCCTTCTGTCTGCAAAGCCCTTATTGTGCTATATGCAGATGATGTGGTCATCTCCGTAAGTGCTAAACGCCTACCAGCCATCACCAGTGAACTTGAAACAAACTCCCACAAGCTGGAAGCCTGGTTCTCTGCCAATAAACTTCTACTAAACTATAAAAAGCTAAGAGCATGCTCTTCTCTTTTCAGCAGAACAGGAATAATCTTGGGAAACTCATAATACAGAGTCACAATGGGTACAACCTGGAACAGGTTAACACCTATAAATACTTTGGGATTCACCTAGATACCACCCTCTCCTACACTGCCCATGTGGATCACATCACTAAAACTGCCAATGCAAAATTAGGTGTCCTGTATCGACACTACCATTACATGACCCCAGAGGCCCTAAAACTGGTCATCTCCTGCTCAGTACTGTCTACCGTTGACTACGGCCTGATAATCTACAGTTCAGGCTCTGCCACTGCCCTAAACAGAGTAAAATGCTTCTAAACAAAATATGCAGGCTGGTCCTGGGTGCAGACTACCAGACACACACACATGTGACCTCTATGAAGAAACAGGATAGCTACCCCTTCTCATCAGGGCCCAGTTCCAGGCCTGCCTACTGACAAAGAAGGCATTACTCAGGCTTACTCCTGTATCCATATCATGGCTCTTCAAATTAGAATAGTCAATCTATCAATACACAGAGGGTCTCCAGATGTGGGCTCGTGGTACCCTTCAAGCATGCCTCAATTGCCCAAAGTTTCCTGTCTTATAGTGGGCCTAAATGGGCAATATGACCTTCCACCTGACCTCCTAGAATGCAGCAAGGTCAGCAAATTCAAAGCTGTCCTCCGGTCACTCCTAGCTCTCATTCGGAAATGTGAGTGCCCTAACGTAACCTGAACCCACTATGCACTCAAGAATCGCCCTTAACACCCAAGCAGTTTCCATAAGAGGACTTACCCAAGACACCTTCCCCAACCCCTGCTCTTGCACCCCCTCCTTCTTTTTTTTCTGGCTCTTTCCCCTCCCCACTAAATGCTACTCCCCTACTACCTGCCCACCCTTAACATTCCCTCCTACCCCCACCCCACACCGTAACCTCACCCACCACCCTGCTCTCCTCCCCCTCCACGAACTCCCTCACTTTACTCCTCCCCATTTTGCTTCCTCCCGCCCCTTTTTTCCCACCTCTGCAACATTCCCCACACTTGCTCCCACCTCTACCCCTCAGCCCCCCTTTACTTCCCTACCCTTCTCTTCCTCCCCTCATTACCCCCACCACCCATGACTAAGCCTCCTCAGGCTGCCACTCCTTCACTTATTTAACAAAGCCACTCTCTGGCTGCTATCTCCACTTTACCCCTCTATCAAGATATCCCCAGGCTTCTCAAACCATCACAGCACCTAGTCCTGAGCTGCCTGGCTTTGCTAACATTCCTTTTTTCTCCTTCCCCTCTTGGTACAAATCACAATAAAACTGCCTTGCGCATTTCTAATAGATGGTAGTAAGGATTAACTTATCTATACCAAGGTAATATCTTCCTTCAAATTACTTGATTATCCACAAACTCCTTGAAACCTTGCTGTATGTAAATGGCATCTATGTACTCCCCCATGTAGATATTATTTTCTCTGATACTCATGTCTTCAATTGTTTATACTGTACCTTGCCTGACGTGGAACCTTTGTAAATGAGCCTTGGTTCAAAGGTCTTTAACCCCAAACTGAAATAAATAAATAAAAAGTCTGATGTAGCCATAGGCTCAAATAGAGATTCGTCAGCTGTGCAAGACAAATATTCAAGTCCCATGGTGGGACTGGCTCCCTCAATGGGAGATGAAGATGATGAGGCCTTTGAAAACACTTTTTAAAACAGGTATTGAGACCAGTGATTTATCCTTGCCTGCTGATGTGTATACTAATACTGCTGCCTGGAGCACTTTCAAGATTGAGGGCCTCTCTCTTAAGGACTGTAAGCCTACCATGCAGTCCAGAACTACTGATGATCCTGCCTGCATTAGGGTTATCTTTCTGGGAGCACACCGATATGAAAATCTGTTTGATTTGGAGGCATATGCTGTCTTGCAGCTGGTTTCGTAGAAACCCTCAGAACTTCCAACACTTCTTGTGATGGATTAAAACCAGAAATCTATAACTCCTGAAGAACCATGTTTTGAGGTCTGGGAAAGTTATCCTGCCCTGGGACAAAGTCAGAAGGTTGTGTCTCTGTGGCAAGTTGATTAGGGATTTGCAAAACAGGTTCAGCAGCACTGAATACCGATTGATTGGAACAGTCTTGGACTATCAGGACCATTGTTACTGGCTCCCTCCTGAACTTCATGAGTGCCCTCTGTATGAGGGGGATGGAGGAAAGGAGTATAGAAGCCTCTCTGTCCATGTCAGGGCTAGGAATTTGTCTGGGACTGTGCCCCTGACTCAGAATCAGCAACAACATTTTGGGAGCAGATTGTTGTCTCATGAAGCAAGCAGATCTATATTTGGCTTGTCCCATCTTCTGAAAATTAAAGCCAGCACTTGCTGGTTCAAAGTCCATTTGAGGTTTCCATGACTGATCCTGCTTAAGGAATCTTCTAGCACACTGTCATTGCCTGGCACATGCACTGCAGATATTTTGGCATCCAGAGAGTAAGCTTGGTGACAGATCCTCATAGCTGCTGTGCACAGCTATGATACATAGAAACAGAAAAATAGACTTTGACGGCAGATAAGGACCGCTAGGCCCATCTAGTCTGCCCATTTCCCTACCTACAGGATAGGCCGCAGATCCTATTTAACCAACAGCCTATATCTTCCTGCCCCCCACAAGAATTGCCTTATGTCTGTCCCATGCATTCTTGAATTCTACCACAGTTTTAGACTCCACAACTTCCTCAGGAAGGCTGTTCCATGCATCCACTACCCTCTCTGTGAAATAACACTCACTTGCCCCTGAACTGCCCTCCTTCTATCTTTAAATTGTGTCCTCTTGTTCTTGCAAGTCTCTTTTTCTGAAAGATGCTACCCTCTTGGACTTTGTTGATTCCCTTGAGGTATTTGAAAGTTTCTATCATGTCCCCTCTCCTTCTTTCCTCAAGGGTATACATATTAAGCTCCTTTAGTCTCTCCTCATACGGCTTCTCTTGCAGACCCTGCACCATTTTAGTTGCCCTCCTCTGGACTGCCTCTATCCTGTCTATGTCCTTGCGGAGATGGGGTATCCAGAACTGGATATAGTATTCCAGATAGAGTCTCACCAACTGTCTGTACAGAGGGATAACAACTTCCTGTTTTCTGCTGCTGATGCCTCTCCCTATACATCCCAGTATACCCCCGGCCCTCCCTACTGCCTTCTCACATTGCTTGCTAACCTTAAGGTCATCTGATATGATTACCCCAGGTCCCTTTCCTGTTTTGTTGTTGTTACTACCTCCCACCCATTGTGTATTCTTCCCTGGGTTCTTGTTTCCCAGGTGCATTATTTTGCACTTTTTGCATTGAATCCTAGCTGCCATACGCCTGACCATTCCTCCAACCTTGCCAAGTCCCTTTTCATCCTTCCACGCCTCCTGTGTATCAACCCTGTTGCAGATCTTTGTGTCATCTGCAAAAGGCATACTTTTCCTTCCAGTCCCTCTGCAATGCCACTGATGAAGACATTAAAAGGACTGGACCCAATACTGAACCCCGCGGTACCCCAACTAGTAACCCGCCTTTCTTCAGAGTGGACTCATTTACAATTACCTTCTGTGTCCTGTTGTCCAGCCAATGTTTTACCCAGGCTACCACCCTGGGACCCACTCCGAGGCTGGTTAATTTGACTAATAATCTTTTGTGTGGGACTGTGTCAAATGCCTTGCTAAAGTCTAGGTAGACCATTTCCACAGCCCCTCCCTGGTCTACTACTTTGGTCACCCAGTCAAAGAAATCTATGATAACCTTGTTCCTCCCTCTTTATGTAATACAGTCAAAGCCACTTAATCGGGACATGTTTAATGGGGTAGTTCGCTTTAAGGGGATGATCCCCTGGGCACCGATGAAGTGTCTATGCAATTCCATGGAATTCACACACCTTTATAGGGAACATGATAATCCCTTTATTGGGGATGATTTCTGGCTGCTTTTCTTTGAAATCACCTGCTAATTGACTTGTTAATCCATGCCTATTCTGAAGCTGCTAATCAAATTATCATGCACTGAGTACAAAAGCTTCACAAACTGTAAAGAGACAGAGGCTGTGTCTCTTGTTGCTATAGTACCTATGCACATTTATCTGTCTGATGGAGTACAAATGAGTCGATCTACCCTTGGTGGACAAAGTGAAGGTTTTAGGAGCACTGCAGGAGCCTGGTGCATCAATGGCCAAGGTAGCGAAACTGTTTAAAATTTCCAAATGTCAAGTCAGGTGTATTAGTCTGAAAAAAAAGCAAACTTTTGTCCGAGTGGCAGGCTAACAGCAACCCAGACCAAAAAAGAAAGCATGACGGCAAGGACACAGAGGTCAGTGAAGCTCTGCACCTGTGGTTTGCCAATGCTGTCGGTAAGGGAGAATGCATTTCTGGTCCAGTCCTAAAAAGAAAGACTCTGAGATAGCCACCCATCTGAATCAAGTTGATTTTTATGATGCTGATGGGTGACTACCTCACTGGAAAGGCTGCCAGAATATTGTCTGCAAAAAGGAACAGGGTGAAAGACTGGATGCTGATGAACAATCAGCATCCGAGTGGACTCAAACTGTTCTCCCTATCTTAATTGCTGACTATGCTCCTGCTGACATATTCAATGCCAATGAAACCATCATTCTTTTCCGTGGATACCCAGACAGAGGGCATATCCGAAAGGATATGGAGCTTGTTGTAAGAAAAAAGGCTAAAGATAGAGTGTCCTTGCTCTGTTGTGCTAACATGCTGGACACCAATAAATTGCCTCTTTTAGTGATTGGAAAAAGCAAGCATCCCCATTTCCTGCCCCAAGATTTGTCAACACTCCCGGTTCAGTATGTCAGCTCTGCAAATGCCTGGATGACCAGTGCAATTTTTTATGACTGGAT
The DNA here is from genome assembly GCA_016271365.2 of Neoceratodus forsteri. NCBI lineage: Eukaryota > Metazoa > Chordata > Ceratodontiformes > Ceratodontidae > Neoceratodus > Neoceratodus forsteri. The sequence continues at coordinate 972,727,668 of CM028132.1, read as the reverse complement.
TGAAACTTGGAACAGCATGCTCCATAGGCAAAGGCACAAAATGATTCTGTTTGTGGATAACTGTAGCACTCTCCTCACCTTTACTGGCCGATTTAGCCACATTGCACTCCAGTTCCTTCCCCCGAACATGACAAGTCTAATTCAGCCCCTTGATATGGGGGTAATACGGACTCTGAAGGGTCACCACTAGCTATTTTTGGAGTGCATAGTAGGCATTATAGATGGTGGTACCACGGCCTTGGCATCAGAGATTGCAAGGTGAGTCAATCTACTTGATGCCATTTATATGCTGCACGAGGCCTGGGCTACTATAAAACCCACAACAATCACCTATTATTTTTGTAAGGGGTGATTTAACCTGAATCCATGCAAAGCTGTCAATGTTGTAGACATGGAGGGAGCAGAAGAGGGTGCTGCTGCATTCCCTACCATTGAGAATACCCTTGCTGATGTTTCCCTGCCAGAGAATCTCACAGCTGAAGAATTTCTATGTTTCATTGAAATTGACGCTGATGAAGCAATGGAGGGGGATCTTACAGTGGTGACAATATGTGAGGCATTAAACACACTAAACCTGGGATCAGATGAAGATGAACCTGCTGATTTAGAGAACATTACAGAACCGGCATCTATCACAACAAGGAAGCACAGCTTTACTGCAGCCATCTAAGGTATTGATGCCTACATCAAGGGAAGATGGAAGAATAGGAGCACATCTTTAATCTGGAGGGGGTGATTATCCGGGAAATGCCTACAGAATCAAGGCAGAAGAAGATCATGGATTTCTTCAAGTGAAGATTTCACTGGACAGATAAGTGTGCCATAGTGCTCTGTACTGTTTTTAAGTCTGAACTTGGCACTTTCAAGTCTGAACTTAAATAGTACCTTGTCTCTAGCAGTGAGTGTGCCTGCCTGCAGAGCACTTGATTTCCCTCCCACCCGTTACATCCTGACCACTGTACAATTTCCCTCCTTGACTAGGGTTCCTGCCTCGCCTCCCCTGGCCCCGCCCACCATTATGTTGTCTCTCCTAGTTCTCTCTGGTCTCCTCCCTCACCCTTACCTTTCCTTGGCCCACGCCATCTCCCCTTCTTCCTGCACCCCCATTAAACCCTCCTCTCCCTCTCTCTCCTTTCACTCCAGCCTGGAGGCCCACCTGTCCCAATCCCTCTTGCGCTTTTCCTTCCCTTCTTCTCTCCCCTACTTCTCTTCTCTGAGGACAATGCCTTAATCATGGGGCTGCTCCCTGTTGCTTACTCTTCTACTCCCCCTTGCCAGAGTACAGCTGTTGTAATAACCTTTCTCTACTGGTCTGCTGTAATTATTTAAGTCTAATGTATACTGTGGAGTGTAGCAGTTATGTTCCTTGACAACTGATTTCTGTAATTAACTAAGACTGATGTATATTTGTGTTACTATATGTCTGAGCATTGTACTGTGTCTCATGAAGTGGAACCTTTGTAAAAGAGCTCTTTGCTCAAAGGTTGTTTCCGAATAAAGAAATAAATAATTTTTTTAATGGTTGTTCAATAAAATAAATTACTAGAAACTGAGACGAACAGCACAAACTCTACAAAAGAGCTGCAATCACTATATGTGATGTATGGTTCTGCATGTCACTGTTCACTGATGTTATGTTGTACTGTAGATCTGTTTAGTTTTGTCGTTCCATTGCTCTCGTTGCATTTTTTGATTTTTTGAGGAATTGGAGTGTAATGTGGCTAAATCAGCCAGCAAGATGAGTGGGGTGGGTACTACAGTTATCCACAAACAGAATAATTTTGCACCTTCACCTATGGAAGTTGCTGTTCCAAGCTTCAATCCAGTCATAAAAAATCACACTGGTCATCCAGGCATTTGCAGAGCTGACATACTGAACCAGTAGTGCTGACAAATCTTGGGCAGGCAACAGGGATGTTTGCTCTTTCCAATCACTAAAAGGCAATTTCTCGAAGCCCAGCATGTTGGCACAACAGAACAAGGACACTCTGTTTTTAGCCTTTTTTCCACTCACAAGCTCCATATCATTTTGGATATGCCCTCTGTCCGGGTATCCACGGAAAAAAATGCTGGTTTCATCAGCATTGAATATGTTGGCAGGAGCATAGTCAGCAATTAAGGAAGAGAGAACAATTTGAGTCCACTCGGACACTGATTGCTCATCAGTGTCCAGTCTTCACTCTGTTCCTTTTTGCAGACAATATTCCGGTGGCCTTTCCAGTGAAATAGCCACTCATCAGTATTGTCCAAATCAACAGATTCAGATGGATAGCTATCTCAGATGCTTTCTTTTTTAGGACTGGACCAGAAATATGTCCTCCCTGACTGGCGGCATTGGCAAACGATAGGTGCAGAGCTTCATCTACCTGTGTGTCCTTGCCGTCACATTTTCTTTTTTAGTTCAGGTTGCTGCTAGCCTGCCACTCAGACAAAAGTTTGTTTCTTTTCAGGCTAATGCACCGATTTGACTTCTAGAAATTTTAAACAGTTTCGTTACCTCAGCCATTGATGCACCAGGCTCCTGCAATGCTTCTAAAATTGTCACTTTTTTTGCCATGGGTAGATCAACTTGTTTGGACCCCATCAGACAAATGAATGTGCGCAGATACTGTAGCAACAAGAGACACAGCCTATGTCTCTTGATTCAGATGGGTGGCTATCTCAGAGGCTTTCTTTTTAGGACTGGACCAGAAATACATCCTCCCTTACTGACAGCATTGGCAAACCACAGGTGCAGAGCTTCATTGATCTCTGTGTCCTTGCTGTCATGCTTTCTTTTTTGGTTTGGGTTGCTGTTAGCCTGCCACTCGGACCAAAGTTTATTTTTTTTTTCAGACTAATGCACCCGACTTGACATTTTGAAATTTTAAACAGTTTCGCTACCTTGGCCATTGATGCACCAGGCTCCTGCAGTGCTTCTAAAACCTTCACTTTGTCTGCCAAGGGTAAATCGACTCATTTGGACTCCATCAGACTGATAAATGTGCACAGATATGATAGCAACAAGAGACACAGCCTATGTCTCTTTACAGTTTGTGAAGCTTTTGTACTCAGTGCATGATAATTTGACTAGCAGCACCTGATTAGATGTGGATTAGCAAATCAATTAGCAGGTGATTTCAAAGAAAGCAGCCAGAAATCATCCCCAATAAAGGGATTATCATGGCTCTTATAAAGGTGTTTGAATTCCATGGAATTGCATAGACACTTAATTGGTGCCTGGGGGATCATTCCCTTAAAGTGAACGTCCCCATTAAGCACGTCCTGATTAAGTGGCTTAGATTGTACTTGCATCCACTTTTTTCTTTCCATCTACTGTACATGCTAACCATTTCAAGGAAAACTGTAGAAAGGGACAGGTAAGTAAAAAATGTTTAATTGCCTCTCATTGCCCTGCACAATCCTAGCTGGGACACATTCTTTCATTTAAGCTATCATTTTGCATTCCTCTGAAGGAAGGAAATACCCTCTCTGAGGCTTTCTTCTTCCTTCCACCACTGCAGTGCTTGTACCAAGATTTTTGTGACCACAACTGGGTATGGAAAGGGATCTGAAGTTTAGGACTAGTACCTCTCAGGTGGCACTGTCTGTTACTCTTCTGGAGTCAAACACATGGCACCACAGCTGAGGCTGAATCCATGTGCCCTCTGAGCTGCAGAAAATCCCTTGCAGGCCTTGACTGACCTGGAGTGAAGGATTCTTCACCAGCAATCAGGTTTGCTACCCTGTCATGTGGAAGGAATGCTGTTCCCTGCAGGGTATTCAGCTGTGCTCCAATAAACTCCAGAACCTGAACAGGTTCTCTTGGACTTCAGTAGATTTATTAGGAAACCCAGTTTGTCTAATGTGTTCCTTAACAGCTGGATGGAGCACGTTGCCTTCTCTTTTGTTTTCCCTGAGACTAGCCAGTCATCCATATGAGGGAAAACCACTGCACCTTGCCTTCTCTGGTGAACTACCACCACAGCTACTGTAAGTACTTTGAGAACACTCTTGGTGCTGAGCTGAAGCCAAAAGGTAAGGCTGTGAACTGATACTGGCAATTTTCTAGCCTGAACCAGAGATATTTTCTGAGGCTGGCTCAGACTGGAATGTGGAAACAGGCATATTTCAGATTCAGTAATCCCAATTAATCTTCTGACTGCAGGGATAAGATTACTGTGGCTAGTGTAACTATCATGGACTTTTCCTTTTTGATATGTCTGTTCGGGTACCTTAAGTCTAGGATGAATCACTATTCAGCATTATTTTTGTGGTTTAGGAAATGCCTTGAGAAAAGGCCATTTCACCATTATGATACTGGGACATTCTCTACAGACTTTGCTTGTAGCAATGTCTTCACTTCCATTTCCATTAGGATTTTCTTTTCCATTGGAGAATTAGCTAGGACGTTTTTTGACCTCTGCAACTTTGGTAATTTTTGAAATTGCAGGACCAATCCCTGACTCACTACTTCCAGAACCCACTTGTTTGTGATGATTTTTCCCTCCTCAAAGTAGTGAGCCAGCCTCCCCCCACCCCAACAACAGGCAATGGTTGATTGGCACCATGGCAATTTTCAGAGATTTGTTAAAGCTGTGGCTTGAGGGCTGGTGCTGCAGCACGTCTGGTGCATCTTCTGCCCATTCCCCTATACTATTCTCTCTGAGGTTGGAATTCATAGATAGATTATAGTCTGAAGCATCAAACTCTGCCCCTGCCTCTCCTTCCATAAGCCTGAAGTAGGAAGAAGCCTTCTCTTTCTCAGTCAGGCTTTACATGGGGATTTCTGCTCATCCATTCTTTTACAGATGTCTCAGTTTTGGCACCAAATAATGAGCTTCCCTTAAAGGGAAAATCAATAGCTTTTGCAGGGTATCCTAAGTAATGCAAGTGGTCCATAGCTAGGCAAACTTTCTTAAGGCCATTGAATGTGCCAGGACTCTCGAGGCAGAATTAGTGGCATCTACAACCATGTTGAATTGGCATGGTGTGGCGTCCGGGGCCAGATCCTGTGCCACCTTACCATTACCTATCTCGCTCAAAGTCTATACAGCATTATAGAGTATTTGGTTGATATTAAGCTGTGCATGCCAAATGGCACGGGGTCAAAATGCCAATGTCAAAAAAAGGGCAGCAATCAATGCCACAAGAACAGCATGCACAGAAACAACATGGGGAAAAGCACTGACCCCACCAAAAACAGTGCACACATTGCTATTTCTTTGTTTTTTTGTGGGGGGACTCCACACCCCCACACACTCTCTGGACCAAAGATAATGTACTCCAAGGGAGGGGGGGTGGATTTCAATGAAGTGAAGAAACACGGAGGGTATAAAATTATTATTTTTGTGTAAAAAAAAAAAACACACACAAAGTTGTAATACTTAAATACCTGGGGGATCCGAATTGTGGTCCCATGACTCTGTCCCTGCTGTGTGCTGGTACTCTAGCCACTCCAACAAGGGAGCGGCTTGGCCAGGCACCAGCCCACATGGCTATCTCATCTTTTCTTTCTTGCAGCACAGAGTGACAGGAGTAGTGATAATTCCCTAAGGACCATTGATTCAGCAAGTACTGGTTTACAGTCCATTTTTTCAAAGTAACTTTTGTTATTCTCTACAGGCTACAGCTACAGTTAATCAAACATCTGAGGGATAATTGCATGGGCTACTCTGTAAGGAAATAGCCTACAGTCTTCATTAATTATCACACTGTTGACTTAGGGTGATATGTGTGCTTTTTATGGCAGTGTTTAGTGTGACGAAATGAGAAGTTTTAAAACAAACATTTACTCTTGCTAGCTAGCCTTTGGCACATACCTAGAAAACCAAGCAACTGAATTAGAAAGAGTTATTTTTTGAGGACAGAACATCAGGAGCCAGATGCAAACAACTTTACCCTGGTGCAAACTGAGTTTTGCGCCAAATTGGTATTCACAAAAGCCCAGTCTGTGCCATCAAACCGGGTTTGCATCAGGGCAAAGTGAGGAGGGGGCTGCAGTGCAAATGAGGGGGAGACCTGAATATTGGCTCAGTCCCATTCACGAAGTATTTTCTCCCTGCAAGGGCCTTTTATGTGTTCACTTGTGTGGAGAAAATACATCCAAATGAGACCTTGCTTTAATTCATCACAACCCTAGTGGTTGGCAGAGGTACTGTGGTGGCCCCCATCTCCGATCGCCATGCCGTTGATAATAAAAAATATGTCCCTGGTGTTCTAGTAGTCTCTCCCCTTCCCCGATCACTGATCACCATCCTATTGGTAATAAAATATATGTCCCTTGTGGTCTAGTGGTACCTCACCTTTTCCGATCACCAATTGCCATCCCGTTAATGATAAAAAAAAATGTCTCTGGTGGTCTAATGATCCCTCCCCTTCCCCAGTCACCGATTACTGTCCCCATGATAAAATTATAAACATTTTCCTGGTGACTAATGGTTCCACCCCAATCCCCAATCCACCAGCTGTATGAGACATAACTGGCCCAGATGGTCTACTGGACCCCACCCCCAATGCACACCGGCAAGTTGTGGGGGGTAAGGCAATTCTAGTGGGGGGTAGGAGGATGTAGGCTGTTGGTTAACTAGGATCTGCAGCTTATCTGTTAGGTAGGGAAATGGGCAGACTAGGTGGGCCAAGCGGTCCTTATCTGCTGCTAAATTCTATGTTTCTGTGTTTCCCCAATACCCCGCTCCCACATCCCAAAACTGAGCCAGCAACTGGCACAGTCCTCCTCTCTCCACCACGACCAGCCACCAATTGAGTTGTCATGGAGCACATACTGTATACAGTTCATGCTCATTGATTGACATCTCGCTGTCAATCAATCGGCATATACTACATACAGTACACACTCAATAACAGCTCAGCCGGCAGCCAGTTGTGGTGGAGAGAGGATGGCTGTACCAGTCAATGTCTCGGTTTCAGGATTGGGTTGGAGCGGGGTGGTGGTGCACTACCTGCTGGGGTGCGGGTCCACTAGACCACCAGGGAGAGTTACGTCTCATACAACTGGTGGATTGGGGATGGGATGGGGAACCACTAGTCACCAAGTAGATTTTATAGTTTTATCATGGGGTCAGTGATTGGCCATTGGGGATGGGGAGGGACCACTGGACCATCAGGGACATATTTTTTTATTATCAACAGGATGGCTATTGGTGATTGGGCATGGCGAGGGACCACTAGACCTCCAGGAAAATATGTTTTATGATCAATGGGACAGCAATCGGAGTGGGGAGGGACCACTAGACCACCAGGATAATATGTTTTAATACCAACAGGAAGGCGATCACCGATCTGAGAAAGAGAGGGACCACTAGACCACCAGGTACATATTTTTTATTATCAATGTGATGGCGATCAAAGATGTAGAGGGACAAATAAACCACCAGGAAAACATGATTTATGATCAACAGGACAGTGATCAACAATCAGGGACAGAGAGTACTACTAGACCACCAGCAAAATTACCAATGGGATGGTGATTGGCGATTGGGGAGTGGGAGGGATCACTCGACCACCAGACACATATTTGTTATTACCAATGGGATGGCAATCAGTGATTAGTGGAGAGGGGAGAAACCACTAGACCACCAAGGAGTTTTTTGTTTAACAAGGGGCTGGTGTTCAGGGATGTGGTGGACCACTAGCCACCATGAACTGTTCAGTTATTTATTTCTCAGGATGGCAATCAACAACTGGAGGGGGCATGCTACACTAGCCTAGCTTAAGCAAATGGGCCCATAATGGGCATGTAATTGGCCACCTAGTGCCTTGCATGCAAATGGGCTCATTTACATGGCTTCCTTTGTGAATAGGAAATAGCGCCCCCCTGCACTACTCCTTGCAGGCCTATGATCCTGGCTGCATGTCAGGCAATGCTACTGGGGTAGTGCTGGTGATACTGAGGCCACTACTGCATTGGACTACCCCTATTCACAGCCGGATAGTGCTCTGTGCTATCTGACTGTGAATAGCAATTTTGTATACCTGGACAACCGCAAAGTGCAATACAAAATTTTGCGTTGCCTTTGCAAGTTTTTGTGAATCGGGGCCCATACTCCTAACAGCAGATTGCTGTTGCAGCAGCTTTCACTTACAGTACTGAATCAATGGTCCTGGACCCATGACTGGCACATGGCATAAGAGGCATTGTAGGAAAACAAAGAGAAATAAATACATTTAAACATGAAGATCTCCAGGGGAGCTAAACTCCTAAAATAGACAAAAGGAAGGACAAACTAGATCTGTACACACAGACCAAAACATTCTGCTCAACAAATGTTTTTGCAGATTTTGACTGTAGTACTCATTCAGCTGTAGTAGGAGAACAATACTCCTGTTCAAGAGAGGCATCAAGCTCTATGGGTTCACCCTCCTCATGACTCATTTCCTCTTCCAGGGGTGGGGTACACTTATATTAATTATTTTTTTTTAATTTAGTTGTTTAACCAGGTATAGCACACTAAGCTGGAAGCTTTTTTACAGAAGCGACCTGGGAGCACAAGGAGGTTAAGTGACTTGCTCAGGGTCACACAGTATGCAAGTGGAAGCTATGGGATTCAAACCCAGGTCTGGTCTGCTAGATGTCACCAGATTTGCAGCTCAGAGCCTTAGACCACTGCGCTATACTGCCTCAATTAGATTTCACATAGTCTAAAACACCTAGAAAAACTGCTAAATTTTGTCATGCCCTCTGATGATGGAATTTGTTTTTGTTCCATTGCCTGCACATTTTCTTTGCAGTGGCAATGACATGTTTTTCTCACACACCCCGCAGGCATTAATTCTGGTGCCTCCTTTTTGGGGCTCTTTTACTTATATTTTTGCCATCACTAGAATCAGGGTAACCCCCTTTCAGACACTCTGGTGTCTTCATCATCTTTGCTATGCTTTCTGATGACTGAGAAGCTTTATATTTTATTTCTGCCCCTTTTTACAGGGACTAATGCTGTTCATGTGGAGAAGAATCCTCTGATGCATTCTTTCCACCCTCTTTGGGAGCTCTTTCACAGCCTTTTGTGTGCTTTGGTGACAATAGAGGCAAACTGAAAAGCCATAAGTGCATCCCTTTCTCAGCCCTTTCAGTTTTTAAAATTGTGATCTGATCCAAGGAATTTTGAATAAAATGTGTGACAGGCTGCCTTTGCCATGAGCTTTAAGCAGAATCAACAGTTTTTAAATCCTATAGGCTAGATTTTTTAGGCCTATCAGTCATGCTCAATTGTACTGATGGCTCTTAGTTTAAAACATTCAAATCTGCTCTACTAAGCAAAAAAAATTGCTATTTATATAACAGAAGGAAAAGTAGTGTGATTTAAAGAAAAGAAATGTAGTCGGTTCCTTCAGGTGAGAACTGTGTTTCACTATGGCCTTCTCCGGTTTCTGAGAACCAATTGGGAACCACAGAAACTGCAACTTTTTATTAAATATTAAATAAAACACCCAAACTTATGCAGATATATAAAAAAACTGAGTAAACCATTTTAAAATAAAACATGTTTTAAATATAAACAACTTAAGAGGACCAGAGCATTGCCAACATCTTTAAGGTGACTGCTGTCTGAATTTCATTATTAGTATACTTTCCATTCTCTGGGGCACCACTCAGAGGATGCTTTTTATGGCTGTGGATGGAGCCTGCAGCCATTTTGCAAGCTGTTGCCTTAAAATGGCCAATCATGGCACTTTCCGTTGGACTTTTGGAAGTATCCTTCCGAAAGTCCAATGGAGCTTGTAACACTCCACCATGATTGGCCACTATGGAGTAACAGCCACACTATTGCGACTGTAACTGCACATGTGTGCCTCATGTGCATGCGCAGCTCCACTGGTGCCACCATCTTGTGATTTGTAGAATGCCATTCACTGCAATTACACATGCGCACGTGTATCGCATGTGCAGTTGCATCACCGCCGGTCAGTGGCACTCGCTCTTCAGAGCTCTGCAAGCTCACCACAGCCATATTGTTTCTGGCTAGAACTTGTTGTTTTAGGCATCATTGATGGTTTCAGTTGTGAGAAACATGATTTTATTTATTTATTTATTGAATTTTGATGACCGGGTAGGCCCACTGGGCCCCGGAGGTCCCTTTTTCAGGGGTGACCTGGGAGTTACAGGACTAGTAGGATACACAATTAGAACAGATATAGATTATAGCATGTAACAGGTGAACATATATATATATATATATATATATATATATATACAATGACATATTACATAGCAGGTTACAATGATTATCAAAGTGAAACAATGGCTACAATATTGTATGCTCAGACTTTGTCCTCACAGCCCCATGACCATGAATCCCAGCCCTCATTTTACCATTACCAGTTCTTTTCCAACACCACTGCATGTGGAACTTGTACATGGTGGAACATTTTTAGCACCTGTTTCTTTTTTTCCCCTGTATTCCTTTCTCCTCCTGTTCTTCTTTTTGTGATTTCAGCACACATCAAAAGCACATGCATGATGGATGATATGACTCAATCACCAGACTCTACCAATGATGACACACAGTAGTTGTGGATGACTCTGATGCCAATGTGACACACATGGCCAATGCATGTACAGGCCGGAGTGTCTTATGACTCCCCATGTGATAGGGAAGTATCCCCATCAAGATAGCGAGGGAAAAACAGTGACAGCAAAACAGCATGAGCACATACAGTGCCTGAAGGTTCCCCCCTCCCCGAGGTGCATCCCCCCCGAAGTTGGTATCTATAATAAGGGGGGGCAGGGGCAAAGCCCCCCGCAAAGAGAGCCCTCACCATATGTGCTTGCACTGTTCTTCCTGTGCTGTTTGTGGTGGTCACCATTTAACCCTTGCTATTTTGATGTGGAACCAATAGGGAAGAGTAACACAACCAGGCCACAGACTCCCCCACTAACAGACCACACACCACCACTCTGAGAGACCTTGTGTCTCGCATAGTGGTCTTCTTTACCTTTCGCCTACCCAGTGACTGGCTGATAGGATCACACAAAGAGGCAAGAAATGAAAAGATATTGCAAGACTGTGGCACTCACCAGGAGAAAATAACAAATGTCAGGGAGAACAGCTGAATGCAGAATGAACTGTTTATTTACACCAGGGAGGAGGACTCATGCAGCTTGAGTGCTTTGACCTATGCAGTCCTTCATCAGGGAGCATGTCCTATCTTCCTCATCCCCAGATTTTAAAGTATAACAGTTAAAGACAGAGTGCTTAATTTGAAACACACTGTACCACTGAATCATCTCCACCTCCAGATTAATTATATACCATGTATTACAGCACATTTGAAAAACAAATGCTAAAAATTGCTCATGTAAAAAATGTTCACAATTATGGTGAGGTTGCAAGGGTCGAGGGGTGGGCTGAGGGGATATGGAAAGAAAAAGAGGAGAACTTAAACTGAATATACAGCATATCAGACAGGGCTTTTCTACTACAGCACCATACAATAATATCCTAATACTGTCACAATCACAGACTAAGGAGTTATACTAATAAGGTATGAATTCTAAAAAAGTTAGAAGTTTTTGAAATAAATGAAGATTGATTCTTTTAATAAGTCCAACTGGATGGACATCATTCGAAGTCTGCAACTAAAAGAAAAAGAATAGCACAGTATAATGAACATCATGCATAAATGAATCTACAACTTTAAACACTTAAAACTGAATACAGTGCTACCGAGCCATAAGCTAGTTTGGCCCACATATATTAATATTTGAGAAATGAAATGAAAGAAGCTGCTTAATCTAAACGTTTATGTGTTGCACTGTTTAAAGAGACAGTCCATCATGTTTCATCCTGAAGAAGTCTAGTCACCATATCTCCACCCTTTTTGAAAGATGGAACATGTTCAATTCCTATGAACTTAAGGCTACTTGGATCAGAATTGTGTGTTCCATTGTGAAGGGTGTCCTCAAAGCAGAATGAAACCATGGGCTGGAGTTCTGTGCTCTGCTGTCCCATCAGTAGCTAGTAAAAAGAAACAGTATGTGTCAACTTCTTCAAAATCTGCCTGCGCCTTTCACAGTCTGCTAAACTCAATCTTCCCTTCTCCTACTACACGGGAAAAGATAAAATAAAATTAAAAATAAATACATATGGGTTTCTATGCCCTCTATACCACTAGCTCTGAGTAAAAAAAAAATGTGTCAAATAAATATTTTAAAAATGCACCCTGCACTCTTTGCCATCTGTTAAAATCATGCTGCCTTGCCCTTGCTGCGGGACCTGCAGCTCTCAGTGCATGTTAACACATTGCAGTCCTGCCACTCCTCTTCAACATGTTTTCACTAGATTGCTCACTTGAAACTACAGTTAATTACCATGAGAATTAGACAATTGAAATGATAATACACAATTATCTGCTGATTGCTAAAGTTTTCTGATAAAAAGTCACTCTTTTTTAACAGAAAAGGAGCTCCATCAGTAGCAACAGCTGCAGCGGGTACTTCACCTGTAAAAGAGAGCTGGGAATGGCAGTAAGATGTGTGCACTGCAAGGAATACTCGATTTCTAGCATCGTTATTCAGCTGCTAAAGATCATCTGATTTGTCAACTTTGACATGCTCAGTGTGTGCGCCCTGTAAAAAGATCTACATCATGATGTCAAGGTGCAAAAGTGCCAAAGGGAAGGCAAGTTCTTTCTAACCCTCTTCGTTGATGTCCAAAGTGATGGATTTTAGCACATTAATCAAATGCAAATTCAGCTACATCTTATCCTTACATTAGCTTAGAAATGACGGACACTTTTTTTAGATACTCTAACATTTCAATCTGTTTGGTAAAGGTTCCATTACGATCAGTCAAATAAGGAATTCATATTCTATTTATTATATTTTGTTAAACACATTGCTGCAAATTTGAACTTTACGTGCAACTTTAGACTCAAATGTGGATATTAGTTTTCTAAGCTGGTATATGGTTTGAAATTTAGCTGAATTTTAGGGTTACTTTTCGGGATGCCTGTTTGGATGCAAATTCAGATGCTATTGCAGACAGAGCACTCAGCTGTGTTTACATCAAGCATTTTATGAAACTGGCGTAGCATGTAGTTGACCAGACAAGTGGCTAATGAAATTTTAAAATGAACGAACAAACTGTCTTAAAGGAGAAAACAAGAAATGAATTAATTAATTTATTTATATTGTAACAGGATAAGACCAGTAGGCGCCAGCCTGTTTTCAGGAATGTACTTCTATACACACTACAATAACACAATCACAAATCAGTAGACAAATACAACACAAAAGCATAGAAAATGAGGGCAGAAAAAGGCCCAGTGGCCTCTCCAGTCTGCCCTCCCTACCTAAATGTCCTATGTAGGCTCTAGTGTCCTGGCAGCATTTACTTGCACAGCTTTTCACACAGACCCTAGATCAGTTTGGTTGCACATTGCTGAACCACTTCCACTTTCTCACAGCCATTAAGCAGGTGTGGGCCCACCAATGGTCTGTACAGTGAAATGATCACTTCCTGGTTTCTGCTGCTTAGTTCTCTCCCCTTGCACTTTGTAGTCCTGTTAGCCTTTTCCAATGACATGATGCACTGAGTTGTAGAGTCAGATATTTTTTTTCTGTGCTGTCTAATACCACAACCAACATTATGTATTGAGTACTTACGTTCTTCTTCTTCTCATTTACATTTAAGTACAGATGACAGATCTTTGACATTATTCCTGCCTAATTAGGTCCTCCTTCATTGCTCTAATTCCCTTATCATTATCTACCCTTGCACAGATCATAGTGTCATCTGGGAAGAGACAGATCTTGCCTCATATGCTCAGCTCCATGTCTCATATGAATATGTTAAAGAGGATTGGGCTTGGAACTGAGCCTTTGCTACATACCCAGCTTGTTAGCTCTATAACATTCATGAATTTGACATTTTATCACTATCCTCTGTGTCCAACCCTCTGGACAATTGTTCACCCATGATATTATTCATTTATCCACTCCCCCAAGTCCCTTAAATTTTGATCAGTCTCCTGTGGGGGACAGAGTCAAAGGCCTTACTGAAGGCTAGGTGTCGGGTGCAATATGTTGACTGCCTGTTCTTTGTCAGCTGCCCTAGTCACCCAGATGAATAACTCTATTAGGTTCATCTGCTATGACTAGAGCTACTTGAAAATCTTTTTATTGTTCATAATTTTTCTTTTTATTTTTATAGAATTTGTTATTTAATGTTATTCATTGAAATGTAGTTTTGTTTCTTGTTATCACATTTACATTCATAAAATACATCAAAATTACCTTATACACTCTAGAAATCATATTCTTACTTCATTGTATTAAGCAGCATTATGCTATGGTCTTGAAAGGTTTTGTGAATCAGACAATTCCACTGCTTCTTCCTTGCCAACCATCTCTGTGGTAACAACGGAGCCTAAACAACAACTGTTGAAGCATTTATTTAGCTTTTGCCAAAAAAACAAGCAATTGTTTTACTTTTTTCATGTGCTTGTTTTCTTTTAATTTCTTTTTATACCTTGAATTTCTTGTTATTTCTTATTTAAGGAAAACACGCGTCTCTAGGTATGACCTCCCCTTGGAGAACCTGTGCTGCCTTTTGTCCTGCAACCCATTTACCTTAAGAAAGTCTACCAGTCTAGTCCTTAGTATGGTCTCAGCTACTGTACCTACTCCAACATAGACAGCAGCCTGTCTGTTTTATAGTTACCTGGCTCATTCTTCCTCTCATTTTGAGGGCTGTGGGAGGAGTCGACAGCCACTTTAGGATCGATTGTAGCTTCTAACAATGGCTGATCATGGAACCTTCTATTGAACTTTTGGAAATATCCTTTTGAAAGTCCAACGGAGCTTGAAACCCTCCACCATGATCGGCTGCAAAGGAATAACAGCACACTGTTTTGGCTGTTACTTCCACATTCCGAGGCATGAACTGCGTATGTGTGCTGGTGCCATTATGTTGTGATTGGCAAAATGATATTCACCACAACTACACATGGGTGAGTGCTATGCATGTGCAGTTACATCGCCACCACCAGCACCGATAACAAAGAAAACCATACTCTCCCACTGCCGCTGTCCTCCCCGCTCCCTCCTCTGTGCCGACATCAGGGTTCCCAATCCCCGTGTCAGTATTATGTAGCCACCGCAACTCATGTGACACACTGGGAGCCCACCCCAGTGTGCCTAAATGTTATTCATCCCCCCCTGCTGACATTGGGGTGCCCAATCCCTATGTCAGAATTATGTGCATACACCCTCACTCATGTGGCACACTGGGATCCCACCCCACTGTGCCCAAATGTATATTTTTTCTTCCCCCACTGACATGGGGGTGTCCAATCCTCATGTCTGCATCATGTGCCCACCTATTCCTACTAATGTGGCACACTGGAAGCCTACCCCAGTGTGCCCAAATGTATGTTTTTTGTTTTGTTTCCTGTAAATAAAGAAAACCTTCCCACAATGTGTTTTTTATCTGTAAAAGAGAAAATGGTCCCTCATTGTTGCCACAGTCCCATCCCCATCCCCACCCTCCACTGAGCACCCACCTCCCTTTACCCCTTAGTCCATACCCTCCAGAGGTTGGCACTTTCATCTTTTCTAGACCAGAACACGTCTGCACTCTTCAAAGTCAAACCGCAAACTGAAGAATCAAACCTAAGCACCATATAATGGTATTCAATGGGATTTTCAACTTATGTTGATAAATCAACCATTTTAAGGAATTTTGGCCCAAAATTTTCAACATGGTGTTCTTGGGACCCCACCATGAAAACTGCCACTGTCATTTAGTTACTCAGTCCCAAAAGGTGATTTCTTGGTCACTGCATGGAATCACCTCTCAAGACTGATTAAAAAATGACAGTGCCACTGTTCATGAAGTGGGGTCCCAAAAAGTCCATGTTGCAAATTTGGTGAAAAAATTTCCAAAAACGACTGTTACAAGTGTGCGTTATGCAGTTTCTATGCACAGTCCTAACTATGCCAATTTTTAATATTTTCACTCCACATTTTCTACATTGCCATTTTTTCACACCTACTTTTTAACAGTACAGCTGTCCTTTTTCACATCTTGCTTGAAATGTGTTTTTGCTCCTGTGGCACAGAATGACATGTTTGCTCTGCAAAATCACCTTTCGGGGAAAGTGAACAAAATGACACTGGCACGCTTCATGAAGAGGGGTCCCAAAAAGGACATGTTGAAAATTTGGTGCAACACCTCCAGAAAATGGCAAAGTTACACTCAGACATTCAATAAGTTCTATGCACACATGTAACTTTGGTCACTTGACAGCTCATCACAGCCCTATCGGCTCTGGCTAGGGTTTGTTTTGTAGAGGAATCACAACAGCAGTCCTCAAATCCCTAGAGAGCACTCCTACTGTATGTCCAGTGAGCAGCTGACAATATCTGCCTGTGCAACTGCTAGTACCTTCACTGCCTCCTTGAGTATCCTAGGATGTAGCACATTTGGCCCTGTTGATTTATCTTCCTACAACCCTTCAGTCCTTTTAGTACTCTTTCTTCTGTGATTTGGCTATGACTGATAGAGCTCCTCTCCTCTCCTCTTTTTACTTTCACCTCGCACTCTGGCAGTGCTCAACCCTGTTCCTTGGTAAATACTGAGCAATAATATGTGTTCAGTATCTTAGCCTTGCCTCTGTGCCCCTCCTTCCATCCATCCCCCTTTTCCAGCTGCACAATACTCTCCATGACCTTGTATTTCTCTCAGATGTATTGGAAGAATGCCTTGTCCTTCCAGCTTACAAACATACGAAAGAGCCAGCGGAGGAAGGCCAAATTGGTCTTTTGAGTCTGCGCATTAATAATGTAGTGTCACTGACCTACCCATTTGACCCTGTGCCCCCTCCCTTTCCACATCCTTCCTAATAGCTACCCCCGATGGTTCCATGGCTACCCTTTATGCCTCCATTGCTATTCTGTGCTCTGCATCGGCCTTAGAATGTCTGATCTTCCTAGCCATGTTTCTGGTTGCTGTTAGATATGCCTCCCTGTTTTTTTTTTTTCTTTGGTTACCATTGTATTTCTTAAATGCCTTTCTGTTTGTTATTACTGCCTCCATTATGTCTGATGAGAACCACAGCAAACCTCTTGCCCTCTTCCACATGCTTCCCCTTCCAATACTGTTGGTCTCAGCCTCTATGACATCTAATTTGAATACCTCTCACTTCCCATCTTCTCCTTCTGTCTTTGCTACCCCACCCCCTAATTTTTACCAGCAGTGGCTCCTCTATCTTACTGAAGCCTACTTTCCTGAAGTTCCACACCTTCACTGTGCTATACACCTTTTTCTTCCAGTTGTTTACCATCCACACTGTTTAGTGGTCATTTAGCCCCAACAATTCTTGGACTGTGCACTGTACACCCACTTACTGTCATCACCTGTTCCAGCAGTGCTCCATCCCTTGTAGGGTCCTGAACCAATTATGCTAGTAATGTTTACTAACATGACTCCACTAGGAACTGTTTCCTTGCTCTTGATGGGAACAGGACATTCCAGTCCACATATGGCATGTTGCAGTCCCTTGCTACTAGTACTTCTCCAAACTTGGTTGTCCTCCTTATAATATCTGCTATTTCCCCATCTGCCCCTTTGTCTTGAACAGATGGTCTGTAAACCACCCCAAAGCTGATTTGCTTCCCCAATGAATGGCTACCTAAACTCAAACAGTGTATAAACTACTTAACCCCTCACCTCATTTCTTTCCATTATGTATCTTGTCCTGTCTAACTTAAATTGTCTACCAATGAATGTATTTTCAAATATCTGTGCTTACTGTATGTACTTTATGTCTTATGCTTGTATGTAACTAACTCTGGGTCGCCCCTGACAAAGGGACCCTCAGGTACCAGTGGGCTTACGCAGTCAACAAAACAGAATAAATAAATAAATGACTTCAGTGTCCTCTTTCATATAGAGAGCTACCTCCTTGCCCTTCACTCTATTCTTCCTAAACAATGAATATACTGATATGGTCATGTCCCAGTTACTGTATGAGTCTGAGTAAGAACATATAAGCAATAAAAAGTGATGAAATAATTCAAGCACAGTTCCATTTTTACAGAATCCACTTTAAAAGTGCTGCTTTAAAACTGACACAGGTACTGTAGGCAACTGTTAAACATGATGGGGGGGCAGAAATAAAATAATAATAATATCTTTATTTTTATGGCACCTTTCAAAATACCAAGGTGCCTAACAGAGTTTAAAATCACACATCAAACATCTCAACATCATAAATAATATAAAAACAATTAATACAGTTACATCACTCACCAAATGCTTGGTACCATAAATATGTTTTTAAAGCTTGTTTGAATCCCTCCATGGTCGTGCACCCCCATTAACTGATGGGATAGAGAGTTCCAAAGGGTTGGAGCCACATGCATAAATGCCTGAGCCCCAGAAGATTTCAAGCATACCCTTGGAATCTCTAGCAAAGCTCTTTCAGATAGTCTGGGCCCAGTCCATGTAGGGCTTTAAAAGTCAGGAGACTGACTCTAAAGGTGATCCACCACTGTACTGGCAGCCAATGCAGTCCGCGCAGCACTGAGGAAATATGACAGGACCAGGGAGTTCCTGTCAAAAGCCGGGCCACAGCATTCTGCACTAGCTGCAAGTGGTGGATTTCCACCCAAAGTAGCCCTTGGTAAAGGGGGTTGCAGTAATCTAGGCACAAGGACACAAAGGCATGGACCAGCATAGGAAGATCACAGGATGGAACAAGCTGCTTAATCCTGGAGATATTCCTCAGATGGTAAAAAGAGGATTTGACGACGGCCGACACCTGTGAATGCAGGGTCAGCTCTTCATCAAAAATTATCCCTAGGTTTTGCACCCATTCAGAGGTCGGGAGTGATAAGCCCCCAAGAAAAAGCCCTGAGGGTGAACCAACCCCCAGCTTCCCTATCCAGCACACCAGGTCCACAACCAGCACCTCAGTCTTTTCCGACTTCAACTTCAGCCAACTGGAATCCATCCACTCCTGGATTTCTGTGAGGCAGCTACTAAAGACAGAGAGAGCTCCATCCTGGTCAGGTGCAAAAGAAAGGTAGAGTTGGGTATCACCAGCATAGCAGTGAAACCTCAGCCCCTTCCTTCTTACAATGTCTCTGAGGGGCAGCATTTACACTGCGAACAACATGGGAACAACACTGAACCCTGAGGGACCCCACATGACAGAAAAACTGGGTCTGAGGAATAAACCCTGGACACCACTCTCTGAGTTCTTCCCATGAGGAATAAAAGCTCAAGAATGTCCTATAATGGAACCTGACCAGGGTATGAACTTGAGAGTCATCATAGACTTCTTCCTAAATCCTTCAGGATAGTGATCTTTAGCAATTAGGAGGAAAAAATATTGGGCTATATAAAAACAAGACTCTGAATCTGGGAAAGAATGTGATAATGCCTCTTTTTAAGGCACTGGCTAGGCCTGTCCTGGAGTACTGAGTGCAGTTTTAAGTATCCTGCCACCAAAATAATACAGAAGTGTTGGAGGAGCTACAATGTACTGTAGGACAATGATGTTAATCTGAAGATGGGATAATTAAACCTATTGGGAAAACCAAAATTCTTGTGATTATTCACTCTCCAGAAAACAATATTGAGGGGTGATTTGAGATGTTTAAGACTTTATGTACATCACAGGATTATGTGAAAGTAGACACTCACTAGAGCTCTGGTGGTAGATATTTAAAAGAATCATTATGGAGATATATCCTACAGTAAGGTGCCCACCCTTGCATTTATCACCAGTGTATCTGAACCATTTCAGTACTACAGTATTTTCTAAAAGACTGACTAGCACTTAAACTCAGCCTCACTTACTCTATTTTTCACATGCATTGAAAACTGGGCACATTATTTTTTTTCAAATGGTCCAGTTTTGGATGCTTTCAAAATTCCAAACCAAATGCAGGTAGAATGTGGAGCTTAGCAAATCCAGACAGGGCTCAATCACACAATTTAAAGCTGAGGGCAAAAATGTTCACAAAGGATGAAGGTAATAATTTTTTCACTCCAAAAGAAATAGGGACTTGGACCACACCACAGAAGACATTCCATACTTCTCAACTGTCACTGATCATGAGGAACATCCCTTATTTTACCCCTCACAATTACTATTTCCCTCATCTGTCCATCATGGAAGAGGTGCTGCCCACAAAAAAAAAAGGCACTGTAAATTCAAACTTTAAAGCAAAATGTCATAGTACTCTAAGATGCTAAATCAAAAATGAACTATCTACAAGTAAACACAGTGTTTTCTATAACATTTTGCACATGTAACTCTAGTTTTTACGGACGTGTCCCTCATTATGAAGGTCTGTGTCCCCCATTATCCATCAATTTCAGGGTCCATATCCCTCATTTCAGTGGCAAAAGGTTGAGAGGTATGGGACATGCTGTGTACAGGTCACATTGGATAAATTATTTGAGGACAATAGTTTTCCATATTATTTTTGTTCGGCTAACAGAGAGCCGTATTTTTTCACGAAAATTGTTACTGTGTTTCGCCTCACCTACAGTATGTGAGAAATGTACCTATGTCAAGTGCCTGCAGTGCATGACTAAGATATATTTAAAAAAATTACCCAATAAACAGAAATGAAGAGAAATGGTTACCATTGAGATACAGAGTGTGTCCTGTTCTGCAGTTTTTATTCTTTGTAAGAAATAACTTTTAACTGACAAAAATACTCATTGTAGTCTGCTTTATAATTTGTAAATGTCACGTAACACATTTTAGCAGGTATAAGAAATGCTCTATGGAGCAATTATTTTCAAAAGGCAACTTCAGTTCAGCTGTCTCATGCTGGTAGAAATATTTCAGAACAAAAGCTACATAATTCAAATGAAAAAGTTGTCAGATTCAAGGCTTGTTATAAATTATAAAAAAACTTAGCACCACTAGTATGATTAAATTGCAATAGAGATGTAGTTGTATGTCATTTTATCACTAAAACATGTCTTCTAAAAAGCAATTTTATGTATTGAAATATTTTGGCAAAGTGTCTTTTGGTTTTAAAATGATAAATATTGCATTGCTTTATGCTTGATTGTGTTTTCTGATTAACTGAATTTGACATAGTTATACCTCATTATGAAATGGATGGAAAAAATAAATTCTAATTGGTGGATTTAATCAGAAAGCTACTGACTGACTAGGGGTCCATTTGCCACCACAATCAGCTCTCAGCACTCCTCCTCCTCCTCCTCTGTCTGTGAAGAGGCATAGTAAGACACTTACAGAATGCCAGGCTATTCAAATATTCTAGTTTATGTTTGTGAAATGTTTGCTCCAGGATCAAATTGGCACCTGAAGCAAACTAGCAGTGTATTGGAACATGCCTGAAGCACACAACAAGCATTATTGAGGATCATGTATGGGCAACCATATACAACAAGCCTGTGTCTGCATCAAGAGTTTTTTTACGGCAATCAGGAACTTGAAGAGTGAAGCTTGAGAGGTTCCTTGGTTGTCATAGAACACTTTAGATGAGCATACAGGCTTGTCTGCATATGGATGCCCATACATTATCTTTTATAATGTACGAGCATCCATGCCTGTCTATTTCAGACACTGCTTCCTTTCAGTGAATTGGGGATTGGGGAGGAGGCATGTGAGCGTTGTAGGCTGGCTCAGACTACTGAGTCAATGTGCTGCAGCTTTTTCTGTAACTTCAAGTTTAAAAAAAAAAAGATTCCAGCTCAGTTAGAGAGAGAGCAATGCAGCTGTGTGGCAGCATTCTAAGTTGTTGTGCTGTAGTAGTGATATCACTGCTGCAGCAGAACAGTATACTGATTTCACTACTGCAGTACAAAAAACATTTTGCAGGCATGGAATTCCATGCATAGCATACAATTTAATATCATGTTCCAATATACCATCCAAATGAGCCAGGCACTATCCTAACTTGTCTCACAAACCACACACCCTTACTGGCCACATAAGGTATGTGACCAATAGGAAGATATAGAGCTAACAGGAACAAAGGTGCAGTTAGATCCTAAAAATGGTGATTGCTCTTGAGGAGGAATTTACCATATTCATTCTTCCCCATGCAAATGGCACCATAACACTGGCAAGAGGATATCCTGGACCTTTTATACATCAATAATGCTTTATTTCAGGCCAGGCGTAACATTTCTTGGTAGTGTTGTGGAACCCCCAACCACCCAATTGCCTGTCCATATGATTACAATCATTCCTTGGTAGTCTAGTGGTCCCCATCCTTCCCATTGCTCATCTGTATGATTAAAATCATTCCCTGGTAATCCAGTGGTTTCTCATGATCACCTGAGCCTATGGTTGCAATCATTCCCTGGTAGTTTTGTGGTGCCACTGCTCCCCGATCTCTGATATCATTTTATGTCAGAAAACACACCCATCCACTGATCACCCATCTTTATTATGCAGTCAGCACTCCTGGTAGTCCTGTGACCCAACTTTACCTCCGACAACAGATGGAACCCTCTCCCCTCTGACAGCCACCAGCACTCCCCCATCTCTCACCACCACTTTGCAGCGGCTGAGCAAGGCAGACAGTAGGTAGTGGTGGTATTGAGAGGTTGGGGAATGCTAGCTGCCATCGGGGGGGTGGAGATTTTTTTACTGGTTGGGGGTAAGGGGCAAGACTACAAAAGGAGTGGGCTATATAGTGTGGGCAGAAGCTCAGCTCAGGGAATGGGTGTGTTTTCTTGTTTTTCACCCCAACAACTGCCACAGCCCCACTCCTTCAGGCTTTTATGTTGGACCATCCCCCTATCTGATTAGGTGGTGCCAGCTTCTGCTGCTTATCACCCATCAGCCCCTAAGGTCTGACCCATCAGGCATGCCTGTTGATTCTGACTAATCCCCAGTGGGGGGCTTAACTGGTGATGTCAGCAGGAGGGGCAGGAACAGCCTGTGCTGTGCAACCTGGGGTGACATAGGGAAGTCTACCTGAGGCCATCATCCATGGTGGTGGCAGCCATTTTTTTCTGTGTTTCCTAGTCCCACCCACACCTTCCCCTATTGGCTGTACTCACTCATGGCTGGCCTGGGGGGAGTGCCTAATGGCCTGTGGTCACACACCCCATTATTGGCATTTCCACTGGCCACCATCAGGAGATGTAAAAGAGTGACACGACAGCCTCTCTCCCTCCTGGGAGGAGAGCGTGCATGAGATGCTTTTAAGCCCTCCCTGCTGGCCTCTGCTCCTGATGTCCCAGATTCAGAGCATAAACCTGGGCTATCAGCATGACAGAGCTATCCTTCAACACTCAGCACCACAGAGCTGGCTACCGGGTGTTTTTTTTAATACATTATGTTGCCAACAATCAAGGGATGTGGTAACAATTAGGCTGACAAGTAAGGATTTTAATTATGTAGGCAGGCAATTGTGGAGTGAAGGGACCACTAGACTACCAGGCAATGATTTTAATCATACAGATGGTGATTTGGGGAGGAAGTGCAATGGCCCTCAAATTAGGTTTGGGGAGGTGTTAAATAGTGCTGCACTAAAAGTTATATAATTACTTGTGACCCCCTTTATCAACCTGTTTACAGTGTCTACAAAATGCCGTAATAACTGGAAAATTAGTTATCACGGCATTCACAAAACTTTCTTTTGCCTCCCATGTCACACATTTGAAACACGCTACTTCATTGACTCTTGCTCTTTGTGTGGGCAGGCTAAACTGTATTGCCAAAATGGCAGCTTGGTTGTCCACTCACTGAGATCCGTTGCTCATCACTACCCTCATGATATCTATTCTATTCACTGACCTATGCAGCCAGGTGTTATGCTTATGTAACTGTGTTAGTTTTGGTTGTGGCCATTCACACTCTATTCCAGAGGAATTACCACCCTGTAGGGGTACAAAAGCAAGGAACTCTTGGAGAAGGTTCCACCCCTAGAGGTGCCACAGGACAGTTCCCATGGCTAAAGGTACCTTAGGAATCTCCCTAAGGAGAGAGCGCTGCCACTGGAGGAGGAGGGGAGGATGGTGGGGCAAAGACAAAATGCTTCACAGTGAGGCTAAGGGGAACTGCTTATATAACTCAGGAAGTGGGAGTGGCTGGCTGCTTGGTCACCAAACTACAGACAAAGCCTTTCAATTTACTGAGCTACACAGCCAGTATAGTGTTATGCTTATGTAACTGTGTTAGTTTTGGTTGTGGCCATTCGCACTCTCTATTCCAGAGGAACTACCACCCTGTAGGGGTACGAAAACAAGGAACTTTCGGAGAGGGTTCCACCCCTAGAGGTGCCACAGGATGGTTCCCATGGCTAAAGGTACCTTAGGAATCCCCAAAAGAAATGTAGTAACATCCCCAAAAGAAGGCAACATGATGCGTATGAGCAAGCAGTAACAGTGACGTAGAAGCAGTAACTGCAACATAATAGTAGAGAAGAACAGTGATGGCTTGCATTGAGAGAAGGGGATCCCCTAAGGAGAGAGGGAATGGCAGAACATCCTCCACCTCCATCCAACAACGGAACCTACCTAAGGAAACTAGGGGAAACAACTATGCTAACTAAGTGTTATGACCTGAGACAATGGAGGAGAGAAACAAAACCCATGAGGAGGAACTCTCTGGGGATCCAAGGCCTAGTTCACCTTCCCTCCACGCTTGGAAAAATGTATTTAGTGACATCTCTGCAGCTGCAATTTAGAAAACCCAATTAATGGGAGGTGGAAAATATTTCAATTTGGAGAAAGGTTCTCACTCAAACTCTCCAACGAGAACATTGTGGAAAGTTGTGAGAAAACTCTGCAACAATATGAGCATTCAAGGTGCAGGAGAGGAGCAGCAACTGCTGAGGCACTCACCTGGTCTCCCAACCCTAAATCAAACCAGGTGAACCAGAGGCAGTCGTGGGGAGAATGCGGTGAAGGTGCCTTGCTAGGGAAACCACCAAAGTCAATGGCCAACTGTTACAGTGGACTACTAGAGCAAAAGGAGATCGTCGTAACCACCCTTCACCACTAGTCTTAAATTCTACACCAGGAGCTGCTGTCATGTAGCAGGCAGCTAAAGCCAAGCCTGGGGTGAGGACACTCCCAGCTACGGGCCAGGTGAGAAGGATCCTGCCTCAAGTTGGACACTCTCAATGATGCAGACTAAATGCAGAGCGAGACCGTCGGCTGCAAGAACCTGCACCAGATTAGAATGGCTGGCATGCCCCAGAATTGAATGAGAGCTGTAAAGCTGGTGAGCTGAATGAGCACGGCGTACTGAGATTGTAATGAGCATTGAGGACTGAGACCTTACAAGGTCGAATGCAGATTGAGAGCAGTAGAATCCCAGGTGAAGCCGAGGGAATGGCACTAGGCATAAAGCAATGGTTTGTGTAAGCAAGGAGCAATGGTTGTGTAAGCAAGTGTGGATCTGATAGGTCAGTAAGCAGTAGTAGTAATAGGTGGACCTGCATAACAACTGTTTAGCAAATAAACAGCACTGAGTTAGGGGCAAGCCAGCCAGACATGAATAGCCAAATCAAAGCCACAAACTGAGGATTTTCGTCGGCAAAGACAGGATTTAGAAGAGAACTAATTAACCACATAGGCCACCAGCCCGCAAACACCTCTCAGTCCCAGCCGTAGGACAAACGAAGCGATGAAAAGCCAAGAACCACATGCAGATATAAAGCTAATTTAATAGCCTCAGCAGGAGCTTCAGCTAACCTCAGAGTAAACAAGGTACAATAGGAATTGGTGTAAACAATGCAGCAGCAGGAAGCAAGTAGGCCTCTACAGCAGCAGTAAATAAATGAGTACACTGAGATGTAAGTGCAAATAAAGGAGGCATAATGCTCTTAAGCATTGTCAAACAGGCAGTGCAATGATTGCAGCAATGAGGTAAGTAGAACACGCATGAGTAAGCTGTATAGCTAGGTTCAAGTAATCTGAGTCAGGTGAGAGCACTAAAATATGCCACATGGACCAGCTATAGTTGAGTAACTGAAAGCTAGCATTATGAGCTCTGAATAGCAGTATGCTAGGAGCCTAGAAAAGCCCCCCCCCCAAAAAAAAGGAAGGAAGCAAGCATACACAACTGAAGGCAAAATACAAACCAAAGCAGGAAAACAAACACAGAAGCCCTGCAGAGACAAGCGCTGGGGCTCAGCAGGGAGGCCTGACCAGCACAGGGAACAAACCGGCAAAGCCTTTGGCTGCAAAGGCAAAATGCTTAACAGGGAGGCTGAGAGGACCTGCTTATGTAGGTCAGGAAGTGGGAGTGGCTGGCTGCTTGGTCACTGAACTACAGGCAAAGCCTTTTAATTATTTTTCATTTTTAATCTGGTTGATCCTGCCTTTTTAATGCAATAAGAAAAATCTGGTTGATTCCCGCTGTGTCTCCTGATCAGGATTGCTGACTCCAATCCTATTACCAGCTGCAGCGAATGCTTAGGAAATATAAAAAAAATAAAGAAGACTGTCTGAAGGAGAAAGGGAGAGAGAGCGTGCTCGCGTGTGTGTGTGTGTGTGTGTGTGAGTATATACATGGAACAGATAGCATACTTTAAAACAAGCCTTTTTGGTCCATTCAAGGAGTCCTTGCAGCAGTAATTATAAAAAATAATGGATAGGCAAGAGGTATTCATTTATTTTTTGTTTTTACACCCTCGGTGTGTGACGACCTAATAAACCTCTTGAGCTTCGCACTTGAGGTTTATGGGCCATCACACATCTCGGGTGTGAAAATAAAAACCATAACACACACTTGCCTATCCATTATTCTCTATTTAACTGCTTCCCATATCATTACACATGGCAGTGTCTCTATATGCAAGTATAGTCAGCTGCATTGCATAGGCTTACTGACATCAGTTAGTGCTGCATGCAAACAGGTTAGTACCTCTCTAAAACCATTTCAGTACTGCAAATTTAGAGAGTCCTTGCTTTTTTGGTGCTAATCAATGTTAGAGAGGGGCTGACTATTGTTGCTCAGATCATATCCTACCAGGTCAGATACCATCAGATACCACCATTTTGGCCAGAATTTGGATGAACTCATATAGCATAGACATCCAACAAAGTATTTAACCTCCTAGTATTCACAGTACAGTACATATCCAAGGTATCTGTGGATCCAACCATAATATCCAAGTATCCACCCAATGGATCCAACTATCTGAGCTTGAATGTGATGGGTCCAATCTTGGATACCTGGATCTGACTTTGGATAAACAACTATTTAACCATGGATCCAAAATCCAAATTTGGTCAAATTACAGTCAGATTTGGAGACGTATACCAGACCTATCTGATGGACAGTAGTCAGATCTGCAGAAGCCTATCCAAGCACAACTGGAGCTAACCTGTTTTGCATTTGCTAACTGACTTCTAACATCTCAGCCTTGCAATGCTCCTCTAGTCGCCCCTGCTGGGGTCACTGCAGCACTCTCCATGGCTCTTTGGACCTCACCAGCCCACCTCGAAGCCAGCAAGGCTTCTAGTTGCCCCTGTTGGGGTCACCATGGTGCTCCCCACACCTCTTTGAAACTCACCAGCCCATCTCGAAGCCAGCAAGGCTTCTAATTACCCCTATTGGGGTCACTGCGGTGCTCCCCATGGTGCTTTGGACCTGACCAGCTCACCACAAAGCCAGCAAGGCTTCTAGTTGCCCCTGTTGGGGTCACTGTGGCACTCCCCACAGCACTTTGGACCTCACCAGCCCACCTCGAAGCCAGCAAGGTACTGTAGCCAGCAGGTTCTATTTCAAGTCCTCAGACAGCCTAGCTTTGAATTCTGGCACCTTTTCTGAGTGGCTCCCTGCCTTCCAAGCTGTGGCTGAATTTCTACCTCAACTTACCTCTGCACTATTGCAGACTAGAGGAGACAACAAAACCCCTGTACAGACTGACTTAAATGTGTCGCTGTCCAGCTGAACTGTAAACTGAATTTGTGCCTGGCATTGCAGCTCCCTGGTATTTATGGCATTTCTATGTGCACTGCAATCTCAGATTTTATGGCGCTGTTTCTGATTTAATTGTATGCTCCTAGCCTGTTTTTCTGTGAGAGACACTGAAGTCAAATTTTCTCCTTTCCCCTCCCCTACATTCTTTTAAATGCTTGTTCCTTAGGGGCGAATATTCTTTTTCCCCTCAGTGATTGGACCATTTCTTCTGAGGTGAGGATGTCAAGGCAGCTAGTTTGTGAATTTCATTGTTGGATAGCCCCAAGAACCTGGTGAATATCTCCACGCTTAGCAAAAGCCTTTATAAGGTTTCTAGTTGCAGCTCTATATCTCTGCCTGCTGAAAAGTTTCATCCTTGGACTTAGTTACTGTCTCACTCCTGTAATCAATTGTGCATTTGCTTCAGTCCCATCTCCATTCCTGAATTTGCTGCTTTCTCTTTTTCCCTAGTTCTATGTTCCCTTCTTTTCCTTACCAGTGTACACTATGGGGTTTATCTCACTTCACTACAGCTTTGTCGGAGTATTTTCCCTTCTGCTAGCCCTCCAACTCTCAGTAGATCTTCTCTGCCAGCCATCTACTGACTCTGGCTACTCAAATAAAGCCGAGGACTGGAGCTGTTTTTTCTCAAACCTAATTATCAAGGGGTAATACCTCTATCCCTGAAACCTGGCTCCTAAAGCTCATCCCATTTGCTAGTACAGCTGACTACCTAAGCCATTCCCCTTTTTTATATGCCACTTGAGGGCAAACTCCAAACCTCTTTCCTTGAGACCTGAGTACCCCTACAGGTAAGTCATCTTTCTCTCTCCGGTGATATTGAACCTAACCTGGGCCCTCCTGATGGCATCGCTCCCAAGAACCCATCTTATTGGTTCACAGAAAAGGGGCTTCAGCTTGCACATATGAACATTAGAAGTCTATCAGTTAATTTTGCACAGCTTGAAGCTTGGATTACGCACAACTCCCCTGATGTCTTAGGTCTAACCGAGACTTGGTTAAAACCCCATATACCAGATTCATTATGTAGGATCAATGGATATAAACTTCACAGATGTGATCATCCAAATGCTAAAAAGGGTGGTGGTGTTTTGTATTATACCAGACAGGACCTTGACATTATGGTCCTTCCGGTCAACACTATCTGTCTATGTGAAACTATTCATATAGTTATTACCTTAGGTCTCACTAAGAAGCTAAATGTAGTGTGCATCTATAACCCTCCTAAAAATGGACTAACAGGCCTTATCAAGGTGACTGACCATCTTTCCTCACTAAAGAGTAGACAAGAGCTCATTGTTATGGGGGATCTCAACTTGGATTAGCTAGGGAAAAACTCTAATCTCTATGTTGCTGAACTCAGCAGGTTACACCTGTCTCAACTGGTCACTCTCCTGACCAGACAGGCTAGTAACAGCAGTCTCCAGTCTCTTCTAGACTGGGTCATCTCCAACAGGCCTGACAGGATCACTGCTATTGGAGTTTTACCAGACTCAATCAATGACCACTCCCCAGTTTACTGTGTTTGGAAGGCTAGGGCTCCTAAACCACCCCCCAGAGAAATTATTTTCAGTGATTTTTCAAAAATGGATAAGACAGCCCTAATCTTGGAGCTACAGAACATGGACTGGGCACCTCTATATAATACTTGTAATACGGAACGTGCTGCTCAATACCTCCTTACCATGCTTTTGAACCTTCAAGACAAATATATTCCAGTAAAAAGCATCGCATCCAGGGATCTGCTACCTGCTGGTTAAATTCTTCACTCCTGTCCTTTCTCAAAAAGAGGGATAGAGCCAGGAAAAAAGCTAAACTAACCCAGTCCCCATCAGACTGGGCTGAGTATAGAAGACTCCGAAACCTATGTAAGGTTTCCATCAGATCTGCTAAAGGCAATTACTACCATCAGCTCCTTAGTACCTCTGTCAGTGACTGTCGTGGTTTTTGGAGTCATGTTATCACCATCATAGGAGAAAACAAGTGTAATGTCATCTCTGATATGGTTGTGGATGGTTGTAATTGCAATAATCTGCTCACTATTGCCAAGGCTGTTAACTCCAGATTCACTGATCTCTCCTCCTATACTGCACCTCCTGGGCCTTTACCTGTCACTCCGCAGGATAATCTTAAACATTCCAACCCATCTTTCACCCTTCACCCAGCCTCTCAGAGTGAAATCTTATGCTTACTTAAGTCCATCTCTCCTGC
This sequence comes from Neoceratodus forsteri, assembly GCA_016271365.2. Classification (NCBI taxonomy): domain Eukaryota; kingdom Metazoa; phylum Chordata; order Ceratodontiformes; family Ceratodontidae; genus Neoceratodus; species Neoceratodus forsteri. Next base: position 972,697,569 of record CM028132.1, on the reverse strand, counting down.
TAGATTGGCAGAGGCAGATGGACTCTCACCAAAATTCCTAAGAACCGTTGCACCGTCTATAGTCTCTCCCGTGACTAGACTTTTCAACCTGTCTCTTCTTACAGGACATGTCCCTTCCATCTAGAAGATTTCTCAAGTTGTACTGGTCTACAAAAAGGGGGACACCACTAACCTGGATAACTACCGCCCTATTGTCATCCTCTCCACACTCTCTAAAATACTAGAGAAAATTGTTGCTACCCAGGTCTCAGATTACTTGTACTCCTTCAAACTCCTCACCCCTGACCAACAAGATTTCCGATGTGGGCACAGTTCATCCACTGCTCTCATACAGTTTACAAATGATGTCAGACTTGCTATGGACAAAGGCTGTCTCACTGGGGCTACTTTTGTTGATCTTACAAAAGCGTTTAATTTAGTTGACTACCTGCTGCTCCTATCAAAGTTGTCATCCCTAGGCTTCTCACCTTCTGTCACCGCCTGGTTCCAAAATTATCTTTCAAAGCGGCAACAATTTGTCCAGATTGGAAATGCTAAGTCCCCTCTTGCTCCTACTTGGATCAGAGTGCTCCAGAATTCGATTTGTGGTCCTCTTTTGTTTACAGTCTTCATAAACGGCATCCCACCACTCACTGGTGCTTGCTTAGGTTTGCTATATGCAGACGATCTTGTTCTTTACTCATCCACCTCAAACCTCTCAGATATCAACCTGAATCCCAATAGTAACTTCAATACCTTTCAGAGCTGGCTATGCAAAACAAGCTTGTCTTAAATAAAAATAAAATGGTGACTATGCTCTTCGGTTCAGGTTCAAAAATTCAGTCCCGCACCCAACCATTAAGTATCAGAGTGCTTGATTTCTCTCCCCTTAACACTGTTACATCTTTTAAATACCTAGGAGTAACCCTTGTTCCCATCTTGGATTTTGACCTGCACCTAGCCTTAGTCATTAAATCTGTCAATATTCAACTTGGACTGGAATATAAGGTGAGACACAGCCTAACATCCACGGCAAGGATGGCCATTGCACAGGGGATCCTGAGACCCAAATTAATGTATCAGTTAATAGACTTTCCAGCAACTACTGGAGGGCACCTCCAAAAGTGGGATGTCTGCTACAATTGCATTTGCCGTTTTGCTTTTTCTTTGCCCAAACTCACTCACCGATGCACACTATACTCCAGTCTGGGATGGTTTCCCCCTTAGCCTTCCAACAGTTTACTTTCTACTGTTTTATAAAGAATATAATCTCCTCCCAGATACCTGACAAACTGGCTCTACTGCTCAAACCTGTGACCTCTGCCTACCCACTGAGATCAGCTGGCAAATCCCTTCTTGTCCAACCGAGATGTAAAACCAAAATGGGGGAGAATGCTTTTTTAAGCTGGGTCCCTAAACTATAGAACTCCCTTCCACTGAGTCTAAGAATCTTCCCTTCTCCACACAGCTTCAAACAGGAGCTTTGCATGGCTCTTCTAAGGTCTGAACCTTACTCCTGTCCTCTATCCACCCAGTCCTGTACTGGTTCCTCCAAGTTGCCTACAGGCTCCAACCTCTACTACTCTCAAACCTGCCTGGAACTCTTGTTATTTCCTCTCTCCTAGCACTTACTAACTAGTTGTATGACTTATGACTGTTAGTTATTTGCACTTATATTTCTGTTTTGTTACTACATATAGATTCCTGCAAAGGTACTGTCATTGCTGAAAATTTTGTATAAGTGTATTATGTCTGACTTCTACTTGTTCCCATGATGTTTTCTTGTATCTACTATTGTCTACATACCCTTTGTTGTAATCTCCTGGGTTGTACCTGAAAATAGACACCTATGCTGTCCAGTGTACCTACCTATTTAACAAAAACTAACTAACTAAATAAATAAATAAAAAAGACTCAGGTAGTGCTGTTTCACAATCTAGATAGGAAAAAATGGACACTCCTGATGACAAGGTGTTATCAAAATAAAAAAAAACAGGTAGTACACTGCTTGTAAGGGGTAAATTGGGTGATAGACAGATCAAGGTAACATCTACGGATGTAATGCTAAGATTAAATAAAAATCAATCAAAATAAGTCTCCTGGACCTGTCACCCTACATCCTAGAGTGTGTAAGAAACTGGCCAGTAAACTTGCTGAACCCTTAGCAGACATTTTTCAAGACTTTCTGAATAAGGGGGTGGTGGTGGAGAAAAGGAGGATTGCAACAATGGTGCCTATTTATTAGGGTGGAAATTAGGAGGAGGTGAAGAATTACAGACCAGCGAGCTTGACCTCCGTGGTTGGCAAAATCTTGGAGGGAATTATCAGAGATCATACTTACGAAATTATTAAAAATAATGGTACAGTATGGTGGATAGCACACGACATAGTTTCACTAAAGGGAGATCATGTCAGACTAACTTATTATCTTTTTAAAATAAAGTTAGTAGGGAGATGGATAGAAGTAATGCAGTGGATGAAATACTATTGGACTTTACCAAGGCCTTTGATGAGGTTCTGCTTGGGAATTGGTTAATGCCCTAGTTCATACAGGTATTCATTACAACCTGATTAGATGGGATTATGCTTGGTTGCATGGCAGAAGGCAAAGGGTGACCATCAATGGAGTATTGTCAGATGGGGTTGAGGTGAGTAGTGGGGATCTGCAGGAGTCTGTCTTGGGGCCAACACTATTTAAAGTCTGTGTTACCTCTATGAAGTGTGGTGATGATATTTGGATGGCCAGATTTGCTGATGATGGGTACTACAGTCGATAATCCTGAGGACATCGTGAGGCTTCAAAATAACTTACATGTGAAGGAGGATTCAGCTAACAAGACAAAACTGGAGTTTAATATAAGTAAATGCATAGTCATGCACTTTGATAAGAGGAATATTGGGGCAGATTATGTGTTAAGAGGAGTTAAACTTAAGAAGGTGAACGAAGAGCAGGACCTTGGTATAAGGATTACAAATTATTATTTAAGAACCTCTGCCATTTGGCAGCTAAAAAAGCTAGAACAGTGTTAAATAGTATCATAAGACATATAACCTCTAGAAGAAGTGCGCTGATACGCCCTCTGTACAGCGCACTTGTGAGACCTCATTTGGAGTATTTTGCTCAGTTTTGGACACCATGTTAGGATGGATTTCTTTGTCAAATAGAAGACAGTTACATAAATATCTTCTGGCATTTAAAAGTATCACAGCAGTGATTCCAGACTACCTGGCCGAAAGGTTAGAATTTAGGGATGTTAATCCCTCTTTAAGGAATGCAGCCTATCGAGAGTTGGTAATACCCAGATCAAAAACTAAACGTTCTGACTTTTTTTCAGCCAGCTAGTCCCTAAATTTTGGAATATGATGCCCTTGAAATTTTGTTTGTATAGCAGCAAAACTCCGTCACGAAAAGTTGTTAAAACCTGGTTCTTGGATTCATTTTTTGCTCAAACTAAGGCTTGCTGTGGCTAACTGGTTATAGCATTATAATTATTGTATGTATTTGGTGTGTTACATATTGTATGTTTGTGTTTATTGTAATTGATGTAACTTTATTTTTGTCTAACCAAGGGTCACCATTTTAAATGAGTTTTACTCAATGGCCTAACCCATTTAATAAAAAATGAAATGAAATGAAATGAAATTAATGTACTGAAAGAGAAACTAGAGTTCTCGAGGGGGTTCAGAGGAGGGCAACAAAAGTTATCAGGGAGGTTAAAGATTTTAGTTATGAAGTGAGGAGAAAGAAGTTGGTAATCTTCTGACTGGAATATAGAAGATTACATGGTGACATGTGCCTACTTTTTTAGGATCTGACTGATGATGATCTATGGGACCAATAAGATTTAGAATTAAGTCCATCCTGCTACAGTACACAGTCTCATGTATCGAAACTTAAAAGGGAAACGTGTCACTCAAAAAGAAGGACATTTTGGTATAGTCAGAGACTATTCACTATATGGAATTCCTTGCCAGAGGAGATAGTCAGGAGTATAACAATTAATGAATTTAAGATAAAATTTGATTTATACTGCCTCAAATACAATATGGGTACTTTTAAACTTATGGTGAACTTAATGGACAGCTTTGTCTACTATGCTCTGATATTACCTATGATACTCGGGTTTACTCAGTTTTGTTGAGGCAGAAAAAGTCTATCAGCCCATCAAGACTGCCTTCCCCACACGAGTAGAGTGGATTAAATTGACTTACCTATGATACCAATGATCAGTAACAAAAATACATGCTGAAGAACAAAGTACTTTAGTATGCTGTTGTTTGTTCTTAACTGATACAAAGTTCTAGAGTGTTTCTGGGTAGTATGGATTGTAGGTAAACTGTTGCTAGGTGCTCAGGTGATTCATGGATCATGGGCCTACTGTTAAATAGTGGCTAGATATAGTAGGGTGTAAGGACTTGCCATAAAACGCCTGCTAGGTATTAGTGAGCTTCAGGGATTAAGGGTGTATGGTTACTGGGTGGTAGTAGGATAGTCTGACTGGGTCTGGGACAGAAAAAAATGGGAATGACTAGAAGAATAGGGAAAAGGAAATGTTGAGAGTAGTTCAATGAAGTGGCTGTGGGGCAGCAGTCAACGGGGAGACCTTCTGGAGGCTGCGGTGCTGTCCCATTTATGTGTGCTTCTCTGGATGGAGGGAACAGATCTAATGGCTCCAAGCAGATCAGATGGAGAGTCAGTAGGATGTCATGAGGCGCAATGTCACATTGGCAAGGAGTCAGAGGACCATCTCTCCCACCCAGGGAACACTTAGCCAGACACCAATTCCTCAAAGGTTTCCAGAAAAAAGGAAGGAGCAGTTGGACTAAAGTGGGCTCAAGAAGGGCAGGGGTGGTAGGATCAGGAAGGGAGGGAGTGGGGAGAGTTGGTAAAAGGCACATTCCTCGTCCAGTGCAAGTAAGAAGCTCCTACACCACTCTGGCAGAGTGGGACTGCCATGAAGGGGCACCCGAGGTGGTGGACAGAGAGGATGTGGGGCAATGCCCAACTGGATTCCCCAGGATGTGGGGAAGGATACCCCCCAAAGACGTAGGAAGCAACTTCTAGTGGGGGATTTTATAGTCGGGGAGATAGACTTGGGGGAATGAAAAGGGGTAGAGGAGGAGGTTAAGTGCCTACCTGGTGCATTGACTCAGAGAGATGAAAAGCATATCCAGTGGATTGTGAGGCCTATAGGAAGGAAGGGGGAGCTGGATGTCATTATCTGCCTGGGGATGAATTACCTGTCTCTGGAAGGGACAGGGGCAGTGCAGGAGCAGTTTAGGGAGCTGGAGAAGGATCTTAAGCATCTGTAGCCTTTATGGATGTTTTGCCTGTCTATAACAGGAGGAAGGAGAGGGATCTCTGCACTAAGGCCTTCAACTCATGGTTGAAGGAATGATAAAGATAGAAGGGATATGGCTACATTGGGGACTGAGGATCCACCTTGTGGGACCAGAGCTTGTACCTAGGAATGGCCTGCATCCATCCAGGAAGGGAGCATCAGTCCTCAGTAGACAGTTTAAGTGTTAGTTTGATGGGCATTTAAACTAGCCAACGAGGGACAGAAGGCAAAGGGTAGCAGAAATGGTACTATGTAATAATAGTTAATTGAAAATATTGATCGCATTAATAGGGAGAGCAACATAGTGCCGTGCAAGTCGATGATACAGGAACAGGGTGTTACATCATAATGGTGAAATCTGGCATGAAAAAAAAAACAGGACAGCAAAAGTAAACCTTGCAGAGAGAGAATGACATGAACGATGAATCAAAACACTGGCATATGTACTGTACCAGAGAACCTCAAGTATATCAACAGAAATATAGCAACACAAGTACATAAGACTCAAAGTCTAAAAATGTAACACACCAATAAGCAAAGTAATTTGAAGCAGTACATAACTCACAGAATACAACAAATGAGAGCTTGACCAGTAAAGTGACACACCATTATGCCTGCAATTGAAAATTATAACAAATGCCATGGAGGTAGTCATTATGCAACCTGTTCTGTGTGACACAGTGTCCGCCAAACAAAGCTAGTAAGTACCTTGCTTTATACAGGGAGGCTTTGCCTTCCATATCCCATAACTCAATATAAACATCCTCTGCACATAGAAAATAGTGAGAAGGGGCACAGTGGTGATCGAATCATGTCACAAAGCTAGAGCTCAAAATGCATCATTGCTGACATGCCTCAGTCGCCGATGTGTCAGTTGCCATTTTGCCATGACTCATATGCAGTCGCTGTGATTGCTTCGCTATTTTCACCCAACACCACAGAACCTTCACCCCCCCCCCCAAGGCTGGGATGAAGGGTAGAGAATTTCTGGGGGAAAGGATTCCCACCAAAATAAAAGACAACCAAGGGTCCAAGGGATCAGCATGGAAGGAATGGAGGAAGAGAAGCAGGCAGTATGCAAAGGAGAAGGAAGGGGAACAACTAGACAACATGAGAAGGGACAAGAGTAGGACTAACAATCTATGGACAGCCATGTATGCCAATTCTAGAAGTCTGGGACATAAGATATGAAATCTGGAGGCCACCACGGCTGAGGCAGGCCTAGATATTGTGACCATCACTGAAACATGGCACACAAACAACTATGACTGGGAAATCTACATACCTGACTACACAATGTTTAGAAGGGACAGGGTAGGGAGGAAAGGTGGGGGAGTGGTGGTTTATATTAAGGAAAACATCAAAGAGATGGAAGCACAGGAAGGATGGGGGGTTGAGGTGTTGTGGGTCAACCTTGAGTCTGGAAACAGATAAACCATTCCCATGGGAGTGGTATACAGGCCTGTGACACAGGGGACATAGTCAAAGAGATGTTGGAAGACATCGGCAAAATGGCTAAGAATGAAGAGGTGGTGTTGATGGTGGGAAACTTTAATCTGCCAGATGTAGAGTGGGGAATACCTGCTGCAGCATCGGCTAGTAGCAGAGACATCTGGGACTCCTTGCAGGGGACATTCCTCAGGCAGCTGGTCAGTGAACCCATTTGGGTTGGGCAATATTGAATCTGGTACTTAAGAATGGGGACACTGTGGCAGATGTCAAAGTGGGGAGTCATCTGGGGATGAGTGACCATCGCACAGTAGGGTTTACTGTAAAGAGCAACAGCAGAATCCAGCCACACAAGGGTGAGGTTCCTGGATTTCAGAAGGGCTGACTTTACAAAGGTGAGTCAATCAATCAATCAACCAATCGTTTATTTTTAAAAAGAGCAATTCCAATTAGACCAAAGTGCTTGTACAAATAGGTAAATCATAAAACAAATATATAAATCTGAATTGTTATAACTAATTTAAAAATATAAAATCAGTCTATCGATCAGAATCAAGAAACACTATTCAAAAAAGATGGGTTTTGAGAGCAGATGTAAAGCTCTCAAAGGTCAGACACTCTCTAACCCGATGAGGTAGAGAGCTCCACAGGGTGAGGGCCATAAAAGCAAAAGAACGGACCCCCAAAGTCTTAAGTCAAACCCTGGGAACCTCTAGCAATCCCTCATCTGAGGAACAAAGTGGTCAGATGGGGCGGTAGGGGCAAAGAAGATCTTGAAGTACCTCGGTTCCCGACCATGTAGGGCATTAAAGGTCAGTAACCCAACCTTGAAGATGATCCACCACTGAACAGGCAGCCAGTGCAGGCCGTGAAGCACAGGCATGACATGGCATGATCTTGGTAAACAAGCCAACTACCTGGCCACTGCATTCTGCACCAGCTGCAAGCAGCAAATATCAACCCCCGTTAGCCCTATGTACAGGGCATTGCAGTAGTTAAGGCGGGAGGTCACAAAGGCACAGATCAAAGTTGGAAGGTTGTTGGGCGGAACCAGGCATTTAATCTGGTAGATGTTCCTTAGATGGTAAAAGGAGGTTTTGACAACAGCATACACCTGAGATTTAAGTGTCAAGCCACCTTCAAGAACAACACCCAGATTTCGCACCTGGACTGAGGTAGACAGCTGGCTCCCCTGAGCCAAAGCCCTGATATGGCTGTCCAGCTGGTAACCCCACACCCTAATGACCTGGGTCCACAACCAACACCTCAGTTTTATCCAGATTCAACCTCAGGCAGTTGGCACTCATTCAGTCCTGAATCTCAGAGAGGCAACTATTAAAGAATGAGACAGCCCCCCACTGCCTAGGCACAAAGGACATGTATAGCAGAGTATCATCTGCATAGCAGTGAAAGCTCAGCCAATACCACCTACTAATGTCTCCCAATGGTAGCAAATACACCTGAGCAACATGTGTGATGATGCAGAGCCCTGCGGAACCCCACAGAATGGGGGAGAGGGTCCGATGAATAAATCCCCGACACCACTCTCTGAGTCCTGCTCATCAGGAAAGATCGAAACCACCTGAGGACTATATCCAACAGTACACAGAGTATCCTCAGGTGCTCCAATAACATTCCATGGTCCATGGTATCAAATGCTGCAGAGAGATCCAGAAGAACCAAGGTCAAACTGCTACCTTGATCCCTCACTATTACGAGATCATTAAGTACCTGGGCCAGTGCTGACTTGGTACTATGCCACTTCCTAAATAAGGACTGGGGAGGATCATAGACATCAAGGACAGTAAGATGATCCTCCAGCAACACAACCACCTCCTCAATAACCTTACCCACAAACGGCAGGTTAGAGACAGGTTTGTACTTAGCTAAGCAGTCAGAGTCGAGGAAGGATTTCTTAAGGAAAGATATCACCACTGCCTCCTTCAGGGGGTCAGGGAACACCCCTGTCTCCAACAAACTCAAGACTATCTCAGCTAGGACCGGACCAATCAATTTAACACACCCCACAAGGAGACGTGTTGGGCCCAGGTCCAAGCCACAGTAAGTTGGTCGCATAGCTTGGATGATCCTCACGATGTCAGTGATTGCAAACTGGCCAAAGTCAGACCAGACAAACTGGGCACTTGCAACCTCCTGCCAACCTCTGCAACTCCCACTAGAGGACACTGAATGGATCTCCAACCTGAAGGTGGCAACCTTATCTGTGAAGAATCTAGCAAACTCATCACACTTACTCTGTGAAAATACTCTCCGGGTCTGAAGACAGGTTGGATTGGTCAGTTCTGTGCAGCGGAAATCTCCCTTGATAGGAATTCTTCTCTTTTATGGGAGACTGCTGATTGATAGTCTTTATAATGAACCATCAATCTAAGTTTGTCATCAGCCAGGCCAGTTTTCCACCAGCGCCACTCAAACCTTCAACCCCCTTATCTCAGTTCCTTCAAAGTCACATCAAACCAAGGGAACATAGGGAGAAGAGTGAGGGAGCGAACATGAACAGGAGCAAGAGAGTCCAGGGCCACCGTCACTGCCTCATTATAGGCAAGTAGCAGGTCCCCTGGCTCCCAGCTTACACTCAACACACCCAATAGGTCCAGCACTGCCATAAGACCACCCAGAGTCAAATCCCTTAAAGGGTGGTATTGGACCATCTCCGTAGGGGCAGGTCTATAAGGGGGAGCCTCAAAAATGAACCTAATGGTATGATGATCTGATCACCCGACCGGCTCCACCACCAGATCGGAGGTCTCTATGCTCAGTAGGAATATCAGGTCCAATGAGTTGCTGTGACTATGGGTCGCAAAGGTAATTAACTGTGTAAGGCCCAAGAAAGTCATAAGTTGGAGGAAGTCCTGACCTAAATGCAAGAGTTCATCATCAACCCAGGCATTGAAATTCCTGAAAATCAACCATCTAGGGGATTACAGCACCATGTCGATGATGAAGTCAGCGACTTCCTGCAGGAATTCCTTCTCACCCCAGGGTGGCTGGTAGATGAGAAGTACCCTGCAACCTACACATGCCCGCACAATACACTCAAAGGATCTAATCACTCCAGCTGGGATGTCCAGAAGGCTCAGCTCCATCTTAAAACAGGTGGCTACTCCCCAACCCCTATAATCCTCCCTTGGGCGGTGTATCACCAGCTACCCATCCGGAACTGCTGATTCCAGTACTGGGCCAACATTTTCATCCTGCTAGGTTTTGGTGATACAAGCCAGGTCAGCTGTACCAACAAGATCAGCAATAACAGCTGTCTTGTTTTTTATAGACCTGGCATTGCACAACATCGCCCGAGTAGGATGGGCGGACAAGGTATACCGTGCAATTTTCCCACTTAAAGTGGAACCATTGGGTATGGGAAACAGGCAGAGAAGACCCTTTTCCTGGACCCATTTTGCGCCAGGGCATCTTTCTGTCCCCCACAACCCCAATCCGACCACCGCGCTCCACACCTCCACCAGGCCCAGTTCATCCCTGCTTCTTTCTCCCCCTAGCTATCCCCAGTGCATGGCAATGTCAATACACTTCAGTAGATATTTGGGGGACAGCTAAAAGGGCAGAGGTCCCTGAGCCTGGCTGGAGAATAGTGCCTGACTGTCTGTGACCTCTGCCAGCACATAATCGACTAAAAAGCAACCAACAGCAAACAATAACCAACTACAATTACACCAAACACACTCACATCCACACACTCATGCACACGCCCACTCAATCAACAGTTTCCTCCTCCCCTGTAATTAACAAAATGTAACAGTTATAACCCCAACCCCTAATATTTAACACAAATTTAACCTAAACATAAACTATAAAGCAAATATGACAGATAGTAATGTCAGAGATAACAATGTAATAATAAACAGTCCATTAACAGTTCACTTTCAAAGTGTACTAGTCTTTGCAGCAGGTTATTGAGATATGCCAAGTCCCAAATAGTGTATAATGGTGGGTTGGAGATGCTCTCACCTCCGCTTCCCAAGTATTGAAGGATGCCCTAAATTTTGCAAAACTCCCACTTCCACAAATTTTGGAACCATACAGATTTTAAAAAGAAATATGAATAAACGTTAAGCACTCTCACTGCCTTAAAGTTCCACTCAATCAGTCCCAGACTGCCCAAGTTGAGATTCCACAAAAATTATATCCTCACACACATCCAACAGTAGAAGCTGCTATCTTTGAACTCCTTCACCTGGAGCCTCCTTCTCTATGCAGAATAATGCCGGATTTCACCTGCCGCCACAGGGAGTCCCCCCGTGCCCACCACCACCATGGCGGACATTAAAGAAGCAACACAGATCACAGACAAAAGATGAATCAGGGCTTCAGAACACTCACTCCAAGACCAGTCACTCCAGCCCACATGCCCCCCAAGCAACAGCCCAGGACAACGTCCGCCCTCCTGCCGGCACCCCCAGACAGCCCTAGGGCAATCAGGGTGACATCCTCAAACACCCCTGCAAGAAAGCCAAGACAGGGCGACCACTACTAGAGTAGGTAAAACAGGCCCCCAGTACTGACAGCATCCCTTCTGCAAAGTTTCAACAAAACTTCAAGCAGATCTTCAATGAGGCAATCAATGGTCCAGCATATGATATCTGTACCCATCACCTCTTAAAACAGCTCTTTCCAATCCTCTGAACTTTCAGGCTTCTTCCGATGATGGCTCCTTCGATCTTACAGCTCCCTCTATCAGATGCTCCTCCAGATCCTACAGACTCCATAGGTTCTCCAGGTCAGTCTAGACTCCACCAGAACTCCCCGGACAGGGCATTCCAACATGGGCCATTCTGGTAAATTGGGAATAATTGAGAGAAGTGACGAGAAGCACTAGAAAATATAGTGCTAGTGCCGTATACCAAAACTTATGCTTTAACAGCAGAAAAAGTTATAAAAGCTATAAATGGTTTGGCATCCACTACATAACAACAATACTAATGCTGGCATCCTCCTCACACCACCCTAACCCAAAACACACATTTACTACCTAACTAACTCACTTTAAAGACCCTAACTATTACTAAGCTGCTATCTTATACAAAAAACAAAAAAAACACGATAAAATGTACACAACTAATATCCTGCTGCTGATAGCTGGCCAATGTGGCTGCCATAATTTTGAATGTAGGATTCATACAGGGCTGTTTTTTAGAAGGGGAAAAGCATCTGAGAAGTCCTGGGAGGGAGAGATGCCGAGCGGTGGTAGAGGGAAAATAGGCCAGAATAAAAGAGAGCATAGTAAAGGCTGAAAACTTGTACATCAGGCAAATAAGCAAATGCAGAAGGAGGAGGAGACCATTATGGTTCTTGTGAGAAGTGGCAGAAAAGGTAAGGGCAACAACAGTGGCATTCAGAAGGTATAAGGAGACCCAAAAAGAGGAGGACAGAGAAGTATATCTGAGGAAATGGAGGGATGCAGGCAAGGTGGTAAGGAGGGCAAATGCACAAGCTGAGGTAAAAATGATCCAGACAATATCAAAGTGGTAAAAGACATTTTTCAGGTATATCAGCAAGAAAAGGAAGATCAAGGGAGGAATTGCATGGTGAATAATGGAGGCAGGGGACTATATTGAGGAGGACCAAGAAAAATCAAATATCTTAAGCAATTATTTCTGCTCAGAAGTCACAGTTCAGGGGAAAGGGGAGGGGCTACAATTAAGCACAAAGAGATCCCTTTTCTGAGGAGAGGGTTAGGAAAGCACCCTCTAATATGAGGGTGGACACAGCCATGGGGCCAGATGGGGTGCATGTGAGAGTGTAACAGAAATTCCTTGGTAG